>CP139504.1:283667971-284338826 GCA_021014915.2 Artemisia tridentata subsp. tridentata
AAAAAATCAGACGAAAACGTAAAAAAAATAGACGAAAACGTAAAAAAAAGGGACAAAAACAAAAAAAACACACGAAAACTTAAAAAAATGGACGAAAACGTAAAAAATCAGACGAAAACGTAAAAAAATGGACGAAAACGAAAAAAAAAACGGACGAAAACTAAAAAAATCGGACAAAAACGTAAAAAAAACGAAAACGTAAAAAAACAGACGAAAACGTAAAAAAATCAGGACGAAAACGTAAAAAAATACAAAAAAGAAAACGAAATGTAAAAAACAGACAAAACTAAAAAAATCGACGAAAACGAAAAAAATCGGAGAAACGAAAAAAACTAAAATTAAAAAACAGACGAAATCGTAAAAAATCGGACGAAAACGTAAAAAAACAGACGAAAACGTAAAAAAACAGACGAAACGTAAAAATATGGATGAAAACTTTAAAAAACAGACGAAATGTAAAAAATCGGACGAAAGCGTAAAAAAAAGTCGAAAACGTAAAAAAATGGATGAAAACGTAAAAAAAACAGACGAAAAGGTAAAAAAATCGGACGAAAACGAAAAAAAATCGGACTAAAACGTAAAAAATCGGACGAAAACGTAAAAAAACAGACGAAAACGTAAAAAATCGGACGAAAACGTAAAAAATCGGACGAAATCGTAAAAAAACAGACGAAAACGTAAAAAATCGGACGAAAACGTAAAAAATTGGACGAAAACGTAAAAAACCGGACGAAAACATAGAAAACTAGACGAAAACGTAACGAAGGACTAACGGTGCAAATAGACTTAACCCATAGGACTAACGGTGCAAACATTTTAACAGAAGGACTAACGATGCAAACACTTAACGGAGAAAGATAACGCCCATCCAACTCAGGGATGTAATGTGGCAAACGTTTGCCTAACGGGGGATGTATATTGCCAATAGTTTCTGACAGGGATGTAAAGTGCCAAAAGGTGTAAACCACAGGGATGTATTTTGCAGTTTACTCTAGATTTAATTATTCCCTAGTTATCTCCTATTGATCTGTCGAATTGTCACGACCTTGTTTTAGTTGAAGCGTTGTATTCCTTAATATCGGTAGTGGGGAGGTGCCGAAGTCCCCAACTCTATGAATCCTAGTCTCCCCTAAAATCCTTAAAGTCTATTAAGTTTTCTAGGATCTACAAGCCGCAATTCACGCAATAAATACAACGAGAAAAACCAATAGTGCACTCTACGGTTGCGTTTTCTAAGACGTTCAAGCTAGTTACGTATAAGAGGTCAGCCAGTTTTCTTAGCCTAACGCGAGGCAGTCAACTAAACAAGAGACAACAAATCAATATTCAACAACTAGGTTTCACTAGATCTAAGCAAACACAAATAAACTTAAGCTAGCATGTTAAAGCAAAGAAAAGTTAAATTGTTGGGTCCGTCAGTACCCAAGCGTCCTGAAAACAGGATTTGAATACAAATTAGCCCAAGTGTTAATCAACCGTAAACACTCTCAAGTCACTGAGTGAACAGTCACCCAGTGAGTTATCTTCAGGATGCTTAAGGCGAGTCTAAGAAGAAAGATTCACCATTCAGGAAGGCGGAACTCCTTGAGTAGGACTTAAGCCAAAGAAGAAGATAATGGGTTCAGTGAGTGATGACAATAACTCACTGAACCCCAGTCTCCTCAACAAGTATAATGATTGAAGACTGAAGACCAAGCCTGAAGAATCTGAAGTCTAAAAGAAAGGCGGGACAAGGCGGGAAGAGTTTGAATAGATAAGGAAATGTCCTTATCAGGGCCAAAGTCAAACTTTCCCTGAATGGCGTGAGAACAAGAACAGTGTTATCACTGACGCTCAGGTAGCAGTTTGTTATGGCCTATATCAATCCTTATCTAACAACTACAATCAATGGGAGGTACAATAGAGAAGTGTGGTGAAGGAATTCTAGTGAGAGAAACTAGAGAGAGAAACTTACATTAAAAACACACACCTCCAACCTGAGAAATGAGAGGTTGGAGGGTATTTATACCTTTACAATGTGAGTGGGCTTGGGCTTTTCTTTGGGCTAACTTTTTACCTATTAGATTAACTAAAAGCCCATAGACTATTCTTTTAATTAAACAACTACACTTTTACAAAAATATTAAAACACAAATGACCATCATTTTTTATAAAAGCTAACAATCTCCCCCTAAGGGATGGTCATTCAAATGACGCTCCTTGTGATTAGGTCTTTCGTCTTCATTATCTTGAGCTTAGCGTGTTGTTTTAGAATAGTCTTGCTTCTTTGTTCCTTCATGCTTTGTGATCTTCAAAGTATCATCTTTTGGTCGTTCTTGCCTTGATCAACATCTTCTGTACCGTTGCATCGTCGTTCTAGATGTTGAAATGTATGATGATGGTGAATGGACTTTCGTCAGTACCTGCATAAAATAGTTAGCAATAAATTGTCCAGCGCTTACAGGTTCAGATTTTGAGATCGTTAACAGCATAGAGTGAAAACTTTCCCTAATCTTAACCAAGGCCGTTGAGAGCCTCTGAAGCATACCGGAGTATCACTTCAAGACTGTAGACCGTTTGAAGCACATAACCATCATTATACAAGGCAAGATCCTTATATCTCATTAAGACTCTTACAACTTGTGTCCTTTTTGTTGAACACAAGTGTATTGTATTGGAAGTGTTCCTAAGAGATCTTTGATTAATCTCATGGCTCTAAACTCGATAATGTGCATTTTGATTTTAGTAGACGGAGGCATGGAGCAGAGTGCCACCTTTTCAATATCAACACATCTCGGAGTGAGAGGCCGATAGATTATGCGGTGTTCTCCGTGAGAAATGAAACAAATATCTTTTAAGAGATATCTGAGTGGCTAGGAGGGGTGGTGCAGCGCGTCACTGGGTCCATGACGTCTTATCTTCAATATCAGTATCACCTTAGTGAATACCGATAGCGGATGTATTGACCCGGTTTCTGACCTAAGTTTTCATGGAGGGCTATTTCTTTTCACCCTTTCATTAAACTTTTCTTTTTAATTCTTCAACCCCTTCTTTCTCCTTTCTCATATACTCCTTTTTTCAATCTTTCCTAAGGACTTCTGATTCTAATCTATTGGAATTATCCTTGGGTAGATCCCTCCGGCTCTGGCGGATCATAGGACATAAACCTAACTATAATCACCTTATTACTCCATGATTATCCTAGATTTACTGATCACTTGCCATAAAACTTTTTTGTGGAAATCTCTCAAAGTGTTTATGAATAAAACACATTGGTTAACACTTCGAGAGTTTTGCATTTTCAGAAATACTCCCCCTTCACATGTGCTCATGCATTTTAAGATAAGATTGCACATGTTGGGTGGAGTTCGCACATTTTGAGATGATCGATTTTCAATTAATATGACCATTGCGAGACACGTTTACATCACTAGTTAGACTAGCTTGAAGTTATTACCCGTCCCGGTCATATCAAAAGATCATCTCTCGAATTGGTACATTCTACTCAGACAAGTCCTTTGCGAGACACGTTTACATTACTGGATGAACCAGCTTGAAATTATTACCCATCCAGGACATGTCTTTTCGATTTGAAATTTGAGATTCGTCAATTTGTTGGTTCATACTGAGTCGAGCTCGTTTGAGATTCAAACCACAAAGCTTTTTTATCACATTTTAATCACGTCTTCTCCCCCTCAAAAATAGCATGCAGTGGTATTTTTGATATCAACTGATTAAAAGCAAAGCATTTTGGAGATAAATACGGATTTGAGCATGAAATTGGAACATTTTTCTTTTTATACTCCCCCTTAAACAAAGCATATTTTTTAAACATTTGAGTTTAAAATCAGTTTAAGGGTTTAGGAGGGAGTTGTCTTGAGCACAGAATTTTGAGAAAGATTTTGAAAAATCTTTTTGAAAGATCTTGATCATGTGCTCAAGTTTTTTATTTTGCCCTTAACAATACGAGTCCTGATCGGAAATAATCAGAAGTCATCATTGTAGCGCGGGTTTCATACTGAAATATACGAAAGCCGTTATGAAGAAATTTTTTGAGAAACGACATGTTTTAGAAAAAATTTTAAATGAACTCTCGCTCAAGCATCTGTACATGTCCGTATCATTGTTGAATGACATTGCTGGATACGTACAGAATATCGATTATACGAGAGACATGTCGTGAGAGGAATATTTTTGGTTTTTGAATTTTTTTACTGTTTTTGTAATTTTTTTTTTGAATTTTTTTTATTTTTATATTTTGTTTTTGTTGGTTTTTCAAATTTTGTATTTTTTTTTTCAAAATTATTTACAGCGAAGCTTTTTGATATAAATCAAGAAGATTCGAGAAGACTTTCTAACTCTTCGAGAGTTAGGCTTCGCATTCCAATTCGACGAACTAAGTTTTCAAACCGCTCTTTTGGGAGGGCTTTAGTAAATAGATTGGCGAGTTGGTATTTAGTCTTCACGAAAAATAATTCAACAGTACCCTCTTCTACGTGTTCCTTTATGAAGTGATAGCGGACTCTAATATGCTTGGTCTTCGAGTGTTGAACTGGATTGTACGAGATGGCTATGGCACTTTTCGAGTCACAATACAAAGGTATGCGGTCGAAAGAGAAACCATAATCTGTGAGCTGTGTTCTCATCCATAGAACTTGGGCACAATACGCAGATAGAGACACATACTCGGCTTCTGCGGTTGATAGCGCAGTGCAGTCTTGTTTCCTTGATGACCAGCCTACTAGCTTTTCTCCCAAAAATTGTGCTCCTCCTGATGTACTCTTTGCTGTAACTTGGCAACCGGCATGATCTGCATCTGAAAATGCTGTTAGTGTAAACTCCGAATCCTTCGGATACCAAAGTCCCATGTTAATGGTTCTTCGTAGGTACCGAAAGATCCGTTTAACCTCTTGGAGGTGAAGTTCGGTAGGCCTTTCCTGAAACCGTGCTAATAAACAAACAACAAAATGTATATCGGGTCGACTAGCAGTTAAGTACATGAGAGAACCAATCATGCTCCAATATTTCTTCAGATCCATGGGTTTCCCATATAGGTCAGCGCCTATTTTGGGTAAAGTGACCATTGGAGTACCAACAGAGTCACAATTATCCATTCCATATTTTTTCAAAATCTCAATTGTATATTTAGCTTGATTTAGAAAAATACCACGTGGGGATTGATGAATTTGTAAACCCAGAAAGAATTTTAATTCTCCCATCATGGACATTTCAAATTTGCTTTTCATGAGATTTGGAAAATGTTTTGAATGTGTCGGATTAGTGGACCCAAAAATTATGTCGTCCACATAAATCTGAACAATCAAAATGTCATTTTTGAATTTTCTTGTAAACAAGGTCGGATCAATTGTTCCTTTGGTGAAGTTATTTTGAAGTAGCAAAGATGATAACTCGTCATACCACGCCCGTGGGGCTTGTTTCAACCCATAGATAGCTTTCTTTAGCTTGTAGACGTATTCTGGATGATTTTTGTCAACGAATCCGTCTGGCTGACTCACGTACACTTCTTCTTTCAGAGTTCCATTCAAGAAAGTTGTCTTGATGTCCATCTGATAAACCGTGATGTTCTTGTGAGCTGCATATGCTAAGAAAATCCTGACTGCTTCAAGCCTTGCTACTGGCGCGAATGACTCCTCAAAATCTATTCCCTCTTCATGTCTAAATCCCTTTGCCACAAGACGAGCTTTGTTGCGAATGACAGTCATCTCTTCATCCTTTTTTTTCTTCCATAACCACTTAAGATCAATGACGAGTTTGTCAATTGGTCTTGGAACTAAATCCCATGTGTCATGTAATTGATATTGGAGAAGTTCTTCCTGCATCGCTTCAATCCAAGCGATATCTGCCATTGCTTCCCGAATGTTCTTTGGCTCTATTAGACTGACTGAGCAGACATAGATGCACATGTCGCAATCGGTGTAGAGTTGTTTTCTCTTCTGAATTGGCCTTGAAGGTTCACCAATAACTTGTTCTATTGGATGGTCTTTTGTCCATTGTAACGTAGAAGGGTACCTTGGATTTGACGAATGCGTGTTAGACGGTTCATGTAACCTTGAAGATGATTCAGCAGATTCCGTTCCAAACGGGTTTTCGAATGGTTCTTCGTCTAACACAGCATTGTTATGGTCTTGCTCATCAACTCTTGGTAAAACAATCTCAATTACTGGAGTTAGTGGAGTATATGTTGATGATGTGGAGGGAGTTGGTGTGCCAGCTTCGAATGTTGTTGATGCACCTTGATGTGGTGGTGGTGGTGGTTGTTGATTTTGAGCAAGTGCAGCGGAACGTTGTTGAGATGCATTTATCGAAGCGCCACCATAGTAATCATCATACATAAACTCGAAGAAATTATCCAGTTCTTGATTTGTTGGTGTTTCGGTGTTAGTTGATTGAGCTCCTTGGGGTACGAGTCCTGAACTGATATGTCCAGAAGTCTGACTGTTTGGAGCGGGTCCTAATCCGGTACGATTAGAAGCCATTGGGTTAAGCACGGGTTCTAGAGCGAGTCACTCAGAAGCCATTTGTGAAATCTCATCAAACTTCACATTCATCGTCTCCATAATCCTTTTCGTTCTCCTATTATACACCCTGAATGCCCTCGAGTTTTTTGAATAACCAATGAAGATTCCAATATCACCCTTAGCTTTCAACTTCCCCAGATCTTCTCTGTCGTTCGTTGGATAGCACAAAGCGCCAAATACATGAAGGTAAGAGATATCGGGTTTTCTGTTGTTCACTAGTTCATACAGGGTTTTATTGAATCTTGGATGGACTAGGGATCACATCTGAGTGAAACAAGCAGTGGCAACAGCATCAGCCCATAAGAATAGTGGTGCACTAAAATAAATCAGCATTGTGCGAGCAGCTTCCACAAGAGTTCAATTTCTTCTTTTAACTAGCCCATTCTGCTGTGGAGTTCTTACAGCTGATGTCTGATGTGTGATTCCAGCATCTTCAAAGTAGGTTCTTAACTCCTGATTTGTGAATTCTGCGCCATTGTCGGTTCTTACAATCCTTACTGGAGCTTGAAGTAGAACTTGAATTCGCTTCAGAAAGGTGATGATGATGCCTGGTGCTTCGTCTTTTGATCTCAGAAACTTTACCCATGTATATCTTGAGTAGTCATCGACGATTACAAGAATATATTTCTTCCCATTTATGCTTGCAACTCTCATTGGGCCACATAAGTCCATATGCAACAAATGTAACTTATCAACCGAACTGGGTACGGGTTTAGGTTTATATGTTGCCCTTTTGCTTTTTCCTTGCTCACAGGATGGACATAAGTGTTCTTTGGTGTATTTAAACTTTGGGAGACCGTTGACGATGTTGTCTTTGGCAAGCTTGTTGATGGTGTCAAAGTTAAGATGGGACAAACATCTATGCCATAACCAGGACTTTATTTCGCATGCTCTTGTCATGAGACAAATTGGTGATGAAGAGGCCATTCGGTTGATGTCGATAGCATAGAGATTGGTGCCACAATTCCCAGTTAAGAGATCATCCCCAACCAAATTCCTAATGAAGCAAGTGTTTCTTCTAAATGCAACCTCTAATTCTGCATCACAGAACTGCCCAACTGAAAATAAGTTGTGTCCCAACCCTTCGACATAGTAAACCCAAGTTATTAAGTAGTTTCCAAACCGAAGATCTCCATAACCCAAAATAGCTGCAACATGATCATTTCCAAACTGTACAGTTCCCATCAACTGCCATACAAAGTTGATTAGCAGCTTCAAATTCCCGGTCATGTGCTTGGAGCAACCCGAGTCGACGATCCAAAGACAGATTTCGATAACCTGCCAAGAACAGAAGAGCTTGCATTTGGAAACCGTATATCATTTGGTTCCATAGGGTTATGGGTAACAAATGAATCACACTCAGTGAAGGTTTTCTGTTTGTTCTTTTGGAACAACTTTTAATTTGCCATTCTTAAGTGTAAACTTTCTTCCTGTTGGTTTCCATGAACAAAGCTTAAGATAGTCCCTAGGCAATAGACTACTAGTGATTGTCCTAGATGCTGCTATAAGTTTTTTAACATATCTAGTCCTAGCACCAGTTCCTGGAGGAACATCTTTCTGTTCAGGCATAGCATTCACATTCTCATTATTAGAAACAACATCATCACAAACATTTTCAGATAACGATTTCTTGCACATTAAACAAACAGAGTCATTACATGCACTTGAAATAGTACTCTTAACATTACATCCTGATGACATATGTTTCTTATTCGAAAGCGATAAATTCCTAGGGTGTTCTTCTACTTCTTTGCATGCACTCTCAGAGACAGGCGAGACCCTATTGTTCCTGGTATTGCACCTAGGCTTTCGTCTGCTGCTCCTAGAGGTGCTTTCTAATCCTGTAGAAGGTAAGGCACACTCATTAGAATTTATGTTGTTGTCCTGAGACGGTGTAGCATTCCTAGACTCGTTTGGATTATCTTTATTACTTTTGTCTATTGCCCTATATGTGTTAGATGTAGAGGCAGACGCAGTAGTAGGACTAATCCTATAAAGGCCAGGCGCTATGACATTCGATGTTTGGACAACAGCTTTCCTATTATCAGCACATTGGTTAGGTAAGGGTGTTGGAGTGACTGGTTTTGTCAAATCATTTGTCACATCAACCTTTGGAACAGTTTGAGAAATTTGCATTTTTGGTTGTTCCAAAGTTGATGGTTTTGTAAACTTAGTTTCCTCACCCTTCCTCTTTAGACTGTCCAGCTGAGACTTCAAATGATCATTTTGTTCTTTCAGGTTCTTGTAAGCACGCTCATACGACAATTTGTCATACTTGCATTCTTCCTTTTTTCTGATCAAGTTGTTTAAAATATGTGACATTTTCTTTTTCAATCTTAGCAAGAGAATTTTCATATTTTATAACAATTGCAGAAGTCTCATCTTGGAGTCTTTCATCATCTTCCACAGAATATGTTTGGTAAATAAGGGACATAATTTCGGTCGATAGAGCTACTTCAGAGAGTATGTCATTGTGTCTTTCCAAAACTTTGATGTGTTCAATGTTTTCATTTGCTTCCTTTACTAGGGATTTGTGGTCCTTGACAAAGTCGGCTGATTCTTTTAAAATCGCATTTTCAACATTAAGTACTCTTGCATGAATTACCATGAGTGGAGTACTAATTTCTGTTTCATACACCTTTTTCATTTCATTATGAAAACTTGAATCCCAATCGTTAATGCGATTAGTGTTTGTTTTGGATGCCGCAACCATTTGAAGTGTTTCAAGTCTCTTTTTAAGATCATCCAAGTATCGTCTAGCATCACTTGTGTTAGAAATGTTACTAGAGGACATTTGTTCAATATTAGAAAGATGTTTTGAAACAACTTTTCGTTTCGCGACAGCCACAGGTTTTTTGAAAAACATTGGTGACTCTTTTTAAACAAGGTGAACGCCAGAATCTGTATTAAGCTTGTTATAATCAATTGGTCTAATTTCTGGTTTCATTTGTTTCATTTTAAGTCTACTCTCTTCAGTAAGCTCAATCGTTTCAAAAGAATCCCAAACTTCGATAGGATCATGTTTGTCATTAAGAACACTACCATTATATAACACATTTTGTTCTTTCTGAGCTTTCTTGAGATAGTAATGGTTTTTACAACCAATAGCCATTTTCTTCATTGTATGTAAAACCGGGTTTTGATCGTTAATTAGCAAATGAATTGTTTGTGCAGACTGACCCATTTTTACAAGCAAATTTTCCAACTTTTTAATACATTCTTGTTTGTCAATGATCTCATCAAGAAGATCATTTTCTCGTTTTGAAAACTTTGCATTCAATTCTTTCTTTTCTTTTTCAAGATCAGAACAAATTGATTTTTGTTTAGAAAGTTGGTTGGTTAATTCAGAAATTTCCGTGTTTAAAGATTTTATTGTCATGTTCAAATTAACATCAAGTGTGTCATATTTGATTTGCAAATTTTTTTCTCGTAACACATAGTCTCTATAACCAATTTCTAGTTCTGACTGTCGTTTGTTATTAAATTCAAAAGTTTTTTCATTCACCTTATATCTCTCAAGCTCAGGGGTCAATTTTTCATTCGCGGCCTTAACATCGCGATTGACCTTTTTAACGTTCCCAATTTCAACACTACAATTATGCAATAATGATTCAAAAAATGCACGTGTCTCCTCATCATTCTCAACATGCTGGGACTCGAAGTCTCCATTAGGATCCATATCAGGAGTTGCCAAATTAATATTGCTACAACTTGGCGTGTCCATATATGTATCATAATTGGATACTTGAGTCGCAGGATGATGTTCATCATGAGTCGACATATCAAATATTTCATTATTGTGACATGTAGCATATGGTGATACCTCAGAGATTCCATTAACATCATAAGCAGGTGGTGCTTCAGAATCCGTGTCATACTTTGCTTCCTGAAGGTTGGCCATGAAGATGCAGTTGGCATCGATATCCTCCAGGTCTTGCATATCATCCATCAAAGCCATGAAGTCATTCGCTTCTGCACTCAACTGTAACCCAGTCGTTTCCTTCTGTGCCAACATTAACGCTTTCTGCAGATAAGCTGGATCCCTCTTTTTCGGCTTGTCGGGACAGTTCCTAGCCAAATGACCGACACCCTGACAGTTGAAACACTTTATCAAGTTACCCTGATTCATATTCCCAGCAACTTGAGCAGCAACATTCCTAAACTGATTCCCAGCATTCTGACCCCTGTGATTTCCAACAAATGGACCCATCTGATTTCCTGCATACTGACCCATCTGATTTCCAACATACTGACCCATCTGATTTCCAACATACTGCCCTGCATTCTGATTACCCATATGATATCGAGGAGCATATCCCTGCTGATTCCCATATCCTCCAACCATTTTTCCTTGTTGTCCTATGTTGAAACTCGGCTGTGCAATCTGCTTGTTGCGAGTGTTCGATGAGATTCGTTGGTTGTTGTTGGTAGGTGTTGAATGGCGTCTTTGGAATGCTTTTGTGAGGTAAGAAAATGCCTGAGTCAATGCAGCAGTGGACTCATCATTGTCATTAAATTCTGGTTCCGGGTGTTGCGAGTATTGTTGTTGTGGGATGACTTGTTGTTGTTGTGGGTAGAACGGTGATTGTGGAATATAGTGTTGTTGCATGAAGTGCTGAGTAGAGGATGAAGAGGGTTGTGTATTTACTGTTGCAGGTGAAGGTGTTTGAGCAATGAGTGCCAGAGGATCATGTTGCTTTGCTAACTTCTCTTTCCTGACTTCATTTGCCTCTGCCTGGTTTTGCTTTAGGAAATCATAGAGCTGATCCTAGTTTACCTCGTGAAGGTTCTTGGTTTGGTTAACAATTGTGACATACCTTCCCCATTCTTCTGGGGTTTTGGTGTCAGCTTGTTTCTGATGAGCTCGTTCATTAATGTGCAAAACCGGGTGTAGTAAGATTCAATTGGTTCAGCTAGAGTAGATGTGAACTTTTCCCATTCAGTGAGCAACTTGTTTTCAACATCTTGTTGCCCAATTTCTGTGCCATGACAGAGTCTTCTAACTCGTTCCCACATAGCATAAGCTGAATCACAACTATCTACAGCAGCAAATATTTCCCGTGGTAAACCAAGTTGAATTAAGTGCATTGCTAAGTCATCTGCTTCAACTTGTTTCCAGTCCTCTGGTGTGTATTCCTCCTCTTTTTGATCACGAAAGGATGGTGGAGCGGGAGGAGTTGCAGTTGGGTCACCAGCTACTTGAATCTGACGAGGCTTGAATGGTCCTTTTTTGATAGAGTTGAGCAGTAGTCTACCTTGACCATTAGGCTTGGTTTTGATATATCGAATCATACGACTCGTCCATGGAAGATAACCACCTTTTTCTAGCATAGGAGGACGGTTTTCTGCACCAGCTGCATGGATGTCTTGTTGAGTCATCATTGATGAAGTTGTGTATGATAAAGTTGATGTTGGATCGGTTTAAATAAGTAGGAGTTGTGTTTATTGTTGGTTTTGTCCTTTCTTGAGTTTTGCTTACTTGAAGGATTTCTAAGTGGAAGGCTTTCTAAGTTGGAGGATTCCTAAGTTGTAGGATTCCTAAGTAGGAGGATTCCTAAGTTGGAGAAAAGCTTCCTACTCGGAATTTTCAATCCTTACTTGAAAAACAATCTTCCTAACTCGGAAATTATTTCCTTACTCAAAAATTATGTTCCTAACTCGGAAATTAAGTTCCTAACTCAAAAATTATTTTCTAACTCGAAAAAATGTCCTTGCTTGGAAGTTTTGTACTTGCTCGGAAATCCTTGCTCGAAAGTTCCTAACTCGGAAGATTTATAGTTGCTCGAAAATCCTTGCTCGAAATTTCCTAACTCGAAAATTAGCAGAACCTAACTCGGAAGATTTTCCCTTACTCGGAAGACTTTACTCGGTAGCAGTAGACCTAACTCGGAACTTTTTCCCCTAACTCGGAAGTTTTGGTTGTAACTCGGAGGATTTTATCCTTGCTCAGAAAATATAGTGTCTTACTCGGAAAAAAATTTTCCTAACTCGGAAATTTTTTGGTCCTTGCTCGGAGAAAAACCTTCTAACTTGGAAATATCGTGAAGAACAGTACTGAAAATCAAAAAACACACCCCTAGATCAATGTTTGGCTGTTGATACCACTTGTTATGGCCTATATCAATCCTTATCTAACAACTACAATCAATGGGAGGTACAATAGAGAAGTGTGGTGAAGGAATTCTAGTGAGAGAAACTAGAGAGAGAAACTTATATTAAAAACACACACCTCCAACCTGAGAAATGAGAGGTTGGAGGGTATTTATACCTTTACAATCTGAGTGGGCTTGGGCTTTTCTTTGGGCTAACTTTTTACCTATTAGATTAACTAAAAGCCCATAGACTATTCTTTTAATTAAACAACTACACTTTTACAAAAATAATAAAACACAAATGACCATCACTTTTTATAAAAGCTAACACAGTTTCAACCTTATCCCAAAATAGATTCTTGTAACTATCAAAATACTGTTGTATTTTGACAGACTAGCTAGGTCATTCTTTTTGTACTTTTAGTCACGGGTGCTCTTTTATACATGTGTATAAATAGGATCATAAGGGAGAAAAGTGGACAAGTTTTGTGCATTAAAAGCTTAGACTTTCACAAAACCACTTTTCTCCCCCAAAGAGCAACCTAGTCCCTGAGATAGCTCAGTGGTTCAAATATTGTTGCCATTCAAGCATAGCTTGAGTTTAGTGAGGAGAACACCATACCTTGTCGTTTCAATCCCATGTGTTATTTTCGCTAACACTTGGGTATAGATTCTTTTGATTAATTTCTAATAAGAATTTAAACGTTGAAAAACTTGTGTTTTTATATTTACGTTTTACTTATTTGTTTAAATTAATCAATACGTTAATTCAGTCATAGAACACAATTAGATTAACTTTGTAGTTATTTCTACTTGTGTAACGGGAACAACAAGTGGTATCAGAGCCTCTGGTTTGTAAAATCTTTTAAAAACGAAAGAGTGCTCAAAAGGTTTTTAAAACCAAGATCCTACTATGGCTGATATTAATGTACCCCAGCTCGTTGATAAAAAGGGAGGAAGCTATTCAGCTGTTGCTCCCAGACTCGAAGCTGGAAAATTTAGCAAGTGGAAAAAGCGAATGCTTTGCTACTTGACTGGTATGGAACCATACTACATCACTTGTATCAATGAAGGTCCTTATGTCCCTAAGACTGCTGAGGGGTTAATTAAACCTGAAGCTCAGTGGACTATAGATGAGAGAAGGGTGGTCAATCAAGACCAGCGCCTAAAAAGCATAATTGTATCTTGTCAAACAAACTTGGCTTGCTTGGTTCATAGCTTTGAAGGTCCCTCAGATACCAAGGAAAACAGGATCATGGACCTGAAACTTGAGTATAACACTTTCAGGACAAAGGACTCTGAAAGTTTCTCTCAGACATATACCAGATACAAGACCCTGATAAATGAATTATCAAATGATGGTGTAGTGTTGTCTAAGCATGAGATCAATGTTGGCTTTGTCAACAGTCTCCCTGAGAAGTGGTTAAACTTCTCCCAGGGCCTCAGGAATGCTAATCACATTCAGACCCTTGAGCTCCCTGAGATCTATGGGAAGTTTGTCTATGAAGACAACTTAATCTCTAGGAGATACCCAGACTCAAAGAAAGCCCTTGAGATCAAAAAGGCCCTGACTTCCTCACCCATATCAACTGCCTTTTATTCTAATGGTGTTGTGCAGGATTTTCAAGAGGATTCTGATGATAAGGTTGATGAAAGAACTAGTGAGGAGTACCTAAATGATTTACACTTGGAATTCCAAGAAAGGGCACTCCTTGCTAATTCAAAACATTTTATCAAAAGAAATCAGTCAAACTTTTCAAAAGCTAAAGCAAATGAAACCACTGAATGTTTCAAATGTGGTAAAAAGGGTCATTTTGCTAAAGACTGTTATTCAAAAACCATCTCAGAACTCTCTTACAAATTTTCTGAAAATAGTTCTTCAGGAACTGGCAAGTTCCAACCTAAAATGCTTCAGTCTTCCCAACATTTTCAAAACAATAATGTTCAAAAAGGTCAAAAGATTTTGAAGCAAAATACAGAAAAGTTAAGGCTAAGCTTGCTCTCCTTGAGGCCAATCCCTCAATGTCTCAAGCTGCTCAACCTTCCAAACCTGTTCAAGCAAAGAACAAGGTTCTTGTAGCTGAAGCCTATGACTAGGATGAAGAAGAGGTCTCATCAGATGATGAAGAAGTTAGAGTGAGTGCACTGATGGCACTTTCAGATGGTGATCAGCTGGCTGTTGGTAAATGATTCACGAAAATCAATGCATAAATATGTCTAAAGAATACAAGGCAAGTTGTAATCTCGGGTCGTTATCCCCGATGAAGGATGAATGGAATTTGTGATTCGGTTTGTGATTGTGTGGATTGAATGGTGAAAATAATGAGATTTTGAGATTTCTATGCTAAAATACGTAAACATTAACTAAAAATGACTTAAAAAGCAAGTAAAACAATAATCCAAAGCACATGTAGCTAAAAACGTAAAAGAAAACTAAAAACGCGTTTATATCGGGAAATCCCGAACCTTAAAAGTCAAAATAATGAAATACTAATCCTAGAAATGCCAAACTAATTTTCCTAAGTCCTAATTAGTAAAAGAAAATTTTAGAAAAAAGAATTATATTTTTTTTGACTTTTATTTTATTTAATATGAATTAAAAACTGTTTTTAAAAGAAAAATATATAAAAAATATTAAATGGAAATAGAAAATTATGAAAAATTACAAGAAAGTCCTAAACGTTATTCTAGTCCTAGGAAAAATAATGGTGGAATGCCAGCTTATCCAGATAAGCTGTAATTAAGCCAAAATTAGAAATAAGCTATTGGAAAAATAAAGGTGTTAAAAGAATTAAATGGGATGTTTATACCAGGACAAGTCCCAAGGGCAGTTAGTATGGGGTGTTGTGTGTAAGGCTTAGGAAGGCTGGAGGTCCAGGGTTCGAACCCTGCCTTAGCCCTTTTTTTGAAAATCAATTTTTTTTTTTCTTTTTGCAAACTTAACAAGCACTTAAAATTAAGCATATTTAATAACTACAACACTTTTTAAAAACTACAAATAAGCTTGGAAATAAGACCTTAAATTATCAGAAGCTTAAATAGGATAATCTACTAAACAAATTTGGAAACTAGCAAATAAGCTAATAAGCTACAAGGCAAAATTAAATAAGCTGAATAAGGGTGAAAATAATCAAACTAGAACTATGGGAAATAGAATAAGCAATATCTAAAAGCCAATAAGCACATATGATGGAAATAAGAAAAAAGGCAAACTGAGTGCAGGCTCAATATGGCTAACTGAGGTGATTTCTAGCTTATTTAAAAGCACTAAGATCAACTTAAAAATCCATAAAAGCTGGACCTAAATAAGGTTCACCAACCAGTGAGCTAAAAGAACTAAAAATCAGACCCTTAGGTGCTTATAAGGACCTTAAAAATAAGCTGAAAAAAGTGGTGATTGGGACTGATCTGTGCAGGGCACATCAGTCCACTGGAATGGTTTTTAAGCTATTGAAAAGCAGATAAAAGCTAAATAAAAAATTTCATAAAAATGTTAAACAACTATCTAAGCAGCCAAACATTATTAATACAAAGTTTGAGCTTATTTCAACTTAGAATGAACAAATTAAAAATCGAAGCCATAAGCTAAATGAGGCAAACAAAAGTGATTATGCAGGCTGCTATAACCTGAGCAGTCTTGCTTTGGCACTTTTTAAGCCAAAACTCACTCAAAAACAATTCCAATAGAGTCAGCCTTCTGATATCAACTGATCACACTAAATTGAACTTAGATAGAACACAAACCAGGACCCAAGGGATTTTTCTCTAAAATAAGCTGATTAGAACAGTGCTCATCCTAAACTTATACTATCCAACTAAAAACCTCCAAATACTTCGAATTAACTAAGATCCTCTTATAGACATTTCATAAAAGTGAATTCAGACTAGCTCAAAATTCACCAAAAGCACATGAACAGTGACAATGCATTTTTGACCCAATTCAAGCCTAGTTCCAAACACCCCTTATGTAGGGCTGTTTTATGGATTAAGCTAGAAAAGAACCAATTAAGCTCAAACTTGGGAAGACAGAAGTTACTCTAAGTTTAATAAGCACTAATGAACAAATATTAACTAGCAATAAGCTCTAGATTAAGCTAATACTACTTTAAGCTAATTTTGGCCTTTTTAAGGTTTTAAGGAAAAATCTAAACTAAAAAGCTCCTAACTATATGTAAGCTACAAGGAACTATAAAAAACAATTACCACTATCAATAAGCAGAAAAATGCAAGTAATAAGCACCAATTAAGCAGTTTGACTAATGTTGACTTTAGTCGACTTTTTGAAATTCAGACAGAACTGATCCAAAGATGTTTTCACAAAAGCTACAATAAGCTCGCATGAGCTTATAAGAACAATGCTTGAAGCTTAAAACAGAATTTTGACAATAAATGGTAGATTTACACTAAATTGAGGCAAAGTAAATTTTAAAATAAAACTGAGTTTGAATTAATTAAAGGAAGATTACAGTACTCTAAGAATAATCTAAACAACCTAAGCTTCCCTATATTTGGCTAAATTACACTACTCCTCAATTACACTACGACCTAAAATCTAACTAATAACTAACTAACTCCTCTTCTGTGTGTGTGAGGAGGCTTTTATATCCTTCAAAAAAGCTTCTATGATCTCTCTGGGCAAATCCCACCCCTTGGATTGACTTGATTTAATCTTAGCCCTTAAATGGGATTTTGGCGCCAAAATCATCTTGGGTGGATTTCGAGCTGGCAATGGTTGACTTTGTGAATTGTAGCTCATGGGGGGGGGGGGGGGAAGTGGCTGTAGCAGTGAAAAGAAGGAGACAAGGATGTCTGGGAGCATGGGGGGACATGGTTGTCTGGTTATCTTGGTCTGGAGAATGGAGAAAGCGGGAAAGGAGATGGGGGGTTGACCTTTTTGGTTTGACTGGGATTTATTTATAAAAAGAGTGGATTGGGCTGATGATGGGATTGGGCTGGGATTATGTGTTGGGTTGGTTTTTTTTTAGTTAAGATCCGGTTTGTAGTAGTTTAGGATTAGACTTGGATTTAGTTTTAACTTTAGGGACCAACTTTGTCAATTCTGTAAATTCAGGGACCATTTGTGCCAATTCTGAAAAATATTTCCAAGGACCATTTTTAATATCTTGAGGGTTGACTTTTGACAACTTGAGCATAAATGTGGTCCAAACTTGTAAATTCTTCCCCGGCTTCGGCTTTTTTGAACCCTTTCCAAATCTCGTGCTCGTTTTTGTCCGTTTTTCCTTGATTTTTGTTCGTTTCTTCAATATCCGTACCTGCACATGCATAAACACAAAAACACAACATATTTGGCATATTTGGTTAGTTTTTTGTCTATTTGGTCCGTTTTATTAGGTAAAAGGTATGTGTAATTTAACACATATCAAAATCCCCCAGACTAAGGTATTGCCGTGTCCTCACGCAATGTTATCAACTCACGCTTTTGAAACCAAAAATTTCAAACCTCTTTTTACTAACTTTGAAAAGTAGCAAAATATTCAAAAGAGATTTAAGAAATCAATAGTTCTAAAAACGCCCCATTTTTCCATTTTATACACACTTACACTATTTTTGTATTTTTCTCTTTTTCTTGTGACGGGATGTTGACTTTCATTATTTCACAATAACTCTTAGGATCACGGAGTAGGAAACACAACTCATAAAGAAGTGACCATACGGATAAAATTCATCGTCCCTGATTTTTCACAAGTCCCCAAACCAAGCTTAAAAACGAAATCATTGTTAAATACAAGTTAAGATGCTAATGCTACTCATAAATGTAATTTGTAAACTTTTCACTCCCCAATTGTTCCATAAGTTTGGTAAGTGTGCTTATTTTCAAAAGTTTGATCACAGAAATCGATATTATTATGGTTGTTACTTGTTTAAGTCAAATACTATTTTACCGGGAACCTCGAAAATCTAAGCATCAAAAAGGGCCTTTTCCATGTAGCGGCTTTCTTCTCGGCACATCCCAAACCAGTTAGTTTTAGGTGACCAGGCTTTTGACACCCCACAGAGAATAGTACCGGAATCAGCGGGATTTCGATTTCAAAGATTTTAGATATTCCCACTAAGTTAGTATTAAATACTTAAATAAATAGCAACAAACGATCATTTAGAGATTAGAGACTCAAAGGTGAGATCACTCCATGTAACGGCTTTCTTCTCGGCACATCCCAAACCAGTTGGTTTTAGGTGACCAGGCTTTTGGCACCTCACAGAGAATAATACCGGAGCTTTCGGGGTCTTTGAAATCAACAATCTACTAAATTACCGTTTAACCTTTATGACAAAATTGACGAATCCTAGTTCAACTTCCGATTTAAATTTAAGAAAAAGCAAGTTTCCTACATTTATTCATATAAACAATATATACATCTTTATTTTTGCAACATCATAACTTATTGCATTTTGCAATATCATTCCATTTTCTTTTTCTTTTTCATTTTTTCATTTTTTTTTTATTTTTTTTATATGCTTTCTCAAAAATAAAAATAAAAAGTTGAACTCGAACTCTATATTAAAATTGTATAAAAATTTGATTTGCATAACAAAATGATTTCTAATGTTCAAAAGTTTGAAAACAACACTTTTTTAGCTTCTGGGAGGAAAAATCACAAATTACACTAATGAGCCTTTAAGATAACCAACTAATCCTTGCTTAGCATCACAACTTATAATCAACTCTATCATTTCTCGTTCTTCGTAAATTTAAAATCTTTAATAAAAAGATCCGCGAATGCTTAGTCAAAAAGGATAATGGGACAAGCTAGGGCTCAACACGCCTGGTCAAGTCAAAATTTAATTCCTACTCTAACCATCGAAAAGTCAACAATGTGTCAAAACACTTATGATATTTTTTAAATTTTTTCATTTTTTTTCAATTTTTTTTCTTCATTTTTTGGAGGAAAAACAGGGTTGCGAGTGTATAAGGCAAAAATGCAAGGCAAAATCAAATCGAAAGATTACCCCCCCCCCCCCAGACTAAAACAAAACATTGTCCTCAATGTTTTAAAAGAAGGGTTCTTCTACATAAATCTAAGGCCGTTTATGAATTATGCCAAATAGATAACGTTAGTCGATAAGATTAAGGATACCAGATTTCCTGCATGATGAGACTCGAGTGGAGATAGACAAAACCATGAGCACGAGAGTCTTCACATGTCGGGCAAATCCTGCACAAGACAACAGACACAAAACACGAAAAATAGAAAAGGCAGACCTCCTCACGTCACACTTATTAGAAAGAAAATAGAAAGAAGATAGAAAGATAAGCATGGGGTGCCTCCCACGAAGCGCTTGTTTTTTATCGAGTCGTATAGCTTGACTCGCCCCGAATTTAATTGTTCTTGGGGGAGCATGTGGAAAAGAAATCTCCATCGGACTTCCGTTCAAGATGTTTGGATAAACAATGAAGCATACGAAAGTTTCACTCCGATGAGATGCCCACGGCTCTAAATAGAATGATAAATGGAGATGCCGGGGTCAAAAATGGTGTCTTCACTCCCGAACGAGTGAAGGAAAGGACAAGTCACCGTATAGGTGAAGAAAGGTAGAAAAACTCGAACGACATATGTGACATCAATATAATGGCGATCCTCAGAAGGAAATGTCACATATGTCGGAAAAAGAATGTCCTTTGGAGTGTCGGGATTAAAAATTGAGGTCATATCATCAAGTTTAAAAATAATAGAGTCTTTGACCTCATCGTTCTCTAACACTTCATCAAAAAGAGGATTTACGTAGCTAGAAAGGTACTCGTCATCAAATTCAAAAAGAGAGTTTGAATAGACTTTGATGCTTTCATTTGGAACGTCCTCATCAGAAAGTGATTCGTCATCACTAGAGGAAAAATCATCGTTGGAATTGAAAAGAGGGTTAGAAAAAATCCCGGAAAAATCTTCCGCAGTGTCAAGAGGATAATCACTACGAAAAGTCCCAAAAGTCATTCAGGGGCCTCAACATGACATTCAGTGCTAACTTAAATGCTCTAAGTGTCTAATTAGTAAATGTCCGAGGTTGGTAACTGAATACCTATTTAATATAGGAATATATGTTCTTTTTCCTTCTGGCATCCACATCTTGGGCCCCCACTTCATCACCACAAATCCCACTTGGCATTTAATGCCTCCTCTCACACATAATATCCTTTGATATTATATGTGGTGATGTCACTCTGCAAATAACACTTTTTTGCAGACGGCACAACTGTTCACCTTGACTATTGCGCAAAACTCAAGAAAGTAGAGTGGTGGCATTTAATGCGAACTCCAAACGTTTATACAAAACGTTTTTCAAAATTGTGAGAAAAATCCGATTAGTGCCAAAACCACCTCACCCTCTCCACTTCCCTATAAATATCCCCAAAAAAATTAACACACACACGTTTTAGAAAATTTTAATCAAACTCTTGCTTTTTTTTCTCAAAAACTAGTGTGTTTGTTCTTCATCTTTAGACCCAGACCATTTTTCTTAAAAAACCAAGACTTTTAAATGGCTACTTATAAAGCTATAACCTACGCCCCAAATGTGGAATTCACAATGGAGGGCGTGGATATGACCAAAAACAATATCGTAGGGAATTTTGCCTACCCCGAAATTTTTTGGGCGTATAAGAATGTAGTAAAATACCTACAAAACTACTTTCTTTCTATGGTATTCACAAAAATACCCCCAATCATATACCATGACTATCTAAGGGAGTTCTGGTGTACAGCAGTGGCCACCAGCCCTGATGACTTCAAGGATACCCTTATAACGTTATCAGTGATGAACGGGAGAAAGACCCTCTCCCTGAATTACCAAACCTTTATCAAGGCCACAAGTCTTGATTTCACTGAGAACTTCGACCCTCAGCCCACTGATGTAGAAGTAAAGGCCGAATTGCTTTTACTAGGGCCACATGATGACAAGCATCCTGAAGTGGCCCCAGGAACCTTATTGGCTAAAACCCCAATAATTAAGACCTGGTTTCCTGCTGTCTGGAGGATCCTAATGACCTTTGTCATGCAGGTCCTTGGTGGCAATAAGTCCTCCACGGAGCAATTGAACACATCACCACAAATGATTGTGTTCAGCCTCCTAGAGGGCAGAAAAATTGATATTGGAGAGATGATCTTTAGAGACCTCATAGCCAAGCTATCAGGGAAGTCTAGACAAAGGCACATGTTGTTGGGATTCTTCAATCAAAATTCCTTTGCCTTTGTTTTTTGATGAAATAGTTGGTTGTACAGGTTTTGGTATTGGTGCAGGCTCTCTAATAGTAACACCTTTAATAGGTCTTCTTGGAGGTGGAGGTGATAAAGTTGTTTGTTTTGTTGTTGATTGAGATTTTTGTTGTTCAGCAGCAGTAGGTTCTTGTTGTGGTTGTAGTGTGGATGATTTTGGTTCAGATTGAGATTCAGGTGCTGTTTTAGATTGTTGTTGAGATTAGGATTTAGCTTTCAGTTGTAACATGATCTCAGCCAAACTGATTTCATCTTCTGACTCTGGCTCAGCAGCAGAATGATCAACTCCAGCAGCAGAATTCTCTGACCCAGCAGCAGAATCTTTCTTGTCCAATTTCTCAACACCAACAGCAGAATCTCCTTTAACTCCTTTTTAAACACTTTCAAGGACCACTTCATTTCCTGATTTATCTTTAACCACAAACTCCTCAACATGTCCACCACTATCAGCATCCATATCCATATCAACATTACCTTCATTCTGAACATCCCTATCATCAATTTCCTTCTCAACTTGTTTCTCAACCTCCCTTGAACCCTTGATTATCTCCTCAGCATCCTTATCTTCATTCCTCCCCTGTTTGGGAGCATCCTCCCCAAACCAGGCTTGGAATCCTTATGCTTTGAAGCCCTTGATCTCTTTAACCCATCAAGATGTCTAACTCTTTGCTTTAGCCTTCGGATTTCAGCACCCTGAGTAGATTTTATCATCATCAACTGCTTCTTGAGACCAAGCACTTCCTGTGATAATTTTGAAAATTTAACCGTCAATTCATTCATTTGTTTCAGAATATCCTCACAACTTCGGTCTGTGTTACCTGACCCGAGAGGTTGATCACTGGATTTGGCATTGTGTACATTGTTTTTAGCCATCAATTCCTCTGTTTCAGTTTCAATTCTAGCCTTATCACTTCGACCTGTGTTACCTGGTCCGAGAGGTGAATCATCGGCATTGTTATTGTGTACATAAGTATCCATCAATTCAATTGTCTCATATCTGTCCTCATCACTTCGGGATGTGTTACCTTCCCTGAGAGGTGAATCAATGGACTTAAACTCAGTATCAACCCTAGGCTGATCATCTGAGCCCCCCTTTTTAGCCAAGTGACTGGGGTTACCATCACCTGCTTCAGTTTCAAAAGAACCCTCAGCATTAGATGTTGTCATGTTTGAGGTCTTACTTATGTTAGAACTGTCCTGTCCAGCTACTAAGCTAGGAACAGTAGTGCTAGCCTCTCCCATCATGCCACCTACATCCCCTGTAGCAGCCTCTTCTGCTTCCATACTAACATTGGCCTGAGGTTGCACAATGTCCTCATTTTGTGAAATCCTAGCGGATTGGGTCTTTTAGGTTGATTCATGGGAATGTTCAGGAGTGGGTGTGTGATAGGTAGCTGTTGGGATTTCAGCACCTTCACCCTGAGAAGCAGCCAATTGCAAAATATGTTAGGACAAAGAAGTGATAGTTCTAGAAAAACCAGTACCATTTTTCCTCAAATATGTAAACAATTTGCTTATAAGTTCAGGACTGTCATGGGTCCCTTGATGTTCCAAAGGTTCTTTTAATAGATTATCTAGGATTAGTTGCAAAAACCTTGGGTAAACATAAATTTTTACAAAAATATGCTTTTTCAACCCTTCAAAAATCATAGCCGAAAAAATAAATGGTTGGTCTGTGGCCAGACAAATCAAGGCTGATGCTTGAGTTGTACAGAACTCATTCCACCCTATAGTTTTAGGACTAAGACAGTGTAAAAGGGTGTGAAGAAGGAATTTCCATTGTGGGCAGAGAAGACCTTTGAAAAACTTTAAATTATTATTTTTCTTCTCATACCCAATGTTTTCAAGTTCTTGAAAAATGGTAGCATTATCAAGGCAAATTATTGCTTCATCAGTTGTAAAATGAAGTACTTCTCTTACAACTGATTCAGTAATAATTATCCTTTGATTGTCTACCCTAGCCTTCAAATATTCTCCCCCATTTTCATTAGTTTTGACCCTGACAGTGGACCAAAACTGTTTCATGTGGGATTTATATATTGTGGGATTTACTGTTAATGCATACCTTAACATCAGTAAAACCCTCAGCTTCTGGGACCTTTTGAAGAAATGCCACTTGATTGTGATTAGCGGAGTATTCTCTTTTCGTCATTGTGAATTTAGGGTTTTGATTTTGGGGGTTTTTGATCGGATGATAAGAAGATGTGTTAGGGTTTGAATTGGGTTTAATTTTGGGCGCACTAAGTTAATTTTGAGATCGAATTGGGTTTTTATACCGTTCAGATCTAATTAGGGTTTAATTCGCGCCAATTTGCAAAATAGTCCCTTTACTTTCAAACCAAGCAGCAGAATCCCAATAGTTTCAAGTTGAGCAGCAGAACCTTCAGCAGTAGAACATTTTGCCTAGCAGCAGAAACTTTTGGAACAAGCAGCAGAATGTACACTGAGCATTCCAAACATCTTTTTCTCATCAAATCAGCATTCCTCATTTACTTATCCTGCAAAAGATTAGTCCAAAACCACAAAAACACAAGAAACAAGATACCACAATGATCACAAGTCATAGTTTATCATAGCAGCTGAATAAGCTACTAGCAACAGACAACACACAAACAGAGAAAGCAATAGAAACAACTTATTTGATGAATAACAGTACAAATCCTTTACAAACTAACACAAAAACACACAGAGATAAGATTTTTCAAAGATTGATCACTCCTATACTAGCAATTAAAAATTGAAATCTACTCACATCAAAACCTTTAGTGAGTAAATCTGCAACATTGTTGTCAGTATGGATTTTAACTATTTGAATTAGCTTTTTCTCATAAGAATCTCTGATAAAATGATGTCTTATCTCAATATGCTTTGTTTTTTAATGAAAAACAGGATTTTTAATAATACACATTGTACTGTTATTATCAATGTAAATTTTGGTGTTTAAAAAGTTGTACCCATAATCCAGTAGTTGGTTTTGAATCCAGAGCACTTGTCCACAACAACTAGAAGCAGCCACATACTCTGCTTCAGTTGTTGAATTAGCCACCACAGTCTGTTTCTTGCATTGCCAAGAGATCAACCTATGTCCAAAAAATTGACAGCCTCCAGAAATTGGCTTCCTATCCAAACTTGCTCCAGCATAATATCTATCTGAGTATGCCACCAAATCAAAAGGTGAATCCTTAGGATACCATAGGCCCAACCTAGGTTGACTCCTCAAGTACCTAAAAATCCTTTTGACAGCATTCAAGTGAGAAACTTTGGGGTTCACTTGAAATCTGGCACAAGCACACACATCAAACATAATGTCTGGCCTTGAAGCAATTAGGTACATCAAAGATCTAATCATGGATCTGTACAAATGAACATCAACCTCTTCCCCATCTTCATCCTTGAGCAAAGGCTTGTCGGTCTCCATTGTTGTCTTAGCTGGCTTCACATCAAAAAAACTAAATTTCTTCAAAATATCAGCCACATACTTGTCTTGGCTGATGAAAATCCCATCTTTCTTCTGCTTAACTTGAAGCCCCAAAAAGAAAGTGAGTTCCCCCATAGAACTCATCTCAAATCTACTATGCATGAGCTTCTCAAATTCCTCACATAACACCTTATTTGTAGACCCAACAATGATATCATCTACATAAACTTGTACTAGTAGGATATCCTTTTTGTCTTTCTTGATGAACAAAGTCTTGTCAGTGGTTCCTCTGCTGAAACCATTGTTTAACAAAAACTTGGATAAGGTGTCATACCAAGCTCTAGGAGCTTGATGTAGTCCATACAGTGCTTTCTCTACCTTATAAACCCTATTAGGATAATTAGGGTCTTCAAAACCAGGTGGTTGCATCACATAAACATCATCAATCTTTCCATACAAGAAAGCACTTTTCACATCCATCTGATACACAGTGAAGTTCTTGAATGAAGCAAATGCCAAGAATAGTCCGATTGCCTCTACTCTTGCTACTGGTGCAAATACTTCATCATAGTCAATGCCCTCTTCCTGTGTGTATCCTTGAGCCACCAATCTTGCCTTGTTTCTGATTACAATTCCTCTTTCATCTCTCTTGCATCTGAACACCCATTTAGTGCCAATTTCCCTTTTTCCTAAAGGCAAATCAACCAATGTCCAGACTTCTTGAAGCTTGAACTGCAATAACTCCTCTTGCATAGCCTCAACCCAACTTTCATCTTGCAAAGCTTTGTAGGCATTTTTGGGTTCCACTTGAGATAGGAAACAGGCAAACATACAATTTTGTAAATCCTTGTGGCTCTTTCTTTGATGAAGTGACTGAGCAAATAAGCCTTGATCAAACAAATTACTGAAACCTTTTGCTTTACTTCTTGTTTGAACAGCAGAGTGAACATTTCCAATAATTTGCTCCTTTGGATGATCCTTGTGTATTCTGGTGGTTAGAATAGGACTTACTGGAATTGCATTCTCCATGTTTTTTAAGTCAGCCTCTGCACCAAACCCTTCAACAACTTCATCATTAGTGTCTGCATAGACATTAACTAATCCAGGCATAGTAGGATCATTTGGATAGTTAACATCTTCAAAGGATCTCCAATCTTCATCAGCAGTAGAAAATCTTAGTATAGCAGTAGAACTACTAGGCTGAGCAGCAGAAACTTTTGGCCTAGCAGTAGAATCAGGAATATACTGCTTGTGTTATTTCCTCTATTTTCACCAAGATTCACTTTATCAGCAACTTGTGGTTCTTCATTAACCACCTTTTCAGCATTAGAAGGTTCAGCTCCACCTTCTACATCTTTTTGAACAGCATCACCTTGTAAACTCTTTCCCTCCTTCTCTTTGGGTGTGAAAAGTTGATCAAGCTTCCACTTCTCAATTAAGAAAAATTCCTTTGCAGATTCATTAGCCTTGGCTTGTGTACCTACATTGCAATTATCTTGTGTTCCTGCAGACATGTTAGTTGTACCTGCATTTACTGGCACATAATTCATACTTTTGGTTAATGAATCTATGTCAAACAGCCATTCAAGTCCACTTCCAGCTACACTAGGTGTGGTTTCACTAAACCTAACATGTAAGTTTTCTTCCACATGCCTAGTTCTTTGATTGAATACCCTAAAAGCCTTACTATTAGTGGAGTATCCAACAAAGAAACCTTTGTCTGCTTTCTCATCAAATTTGCCTAGGTTATCAAGGGTATTTAAGATAGTAACAGGACACCCAAATGGTTTCAAGAAATCTATCATAGGTTTCCTACCATGAAATAATTCATAAGGGGTCTTGTTATGAGGCTTCACTACCTTACTCCTATTTTGCACAAAGCAAGCAGTGTTAACTGCTTCAGCCCAAAAAGTAGTGGGTAATTTTGACTCTGACAACATTGTCCTAGCAGCCTCAATTAATGTCCTATTTCTCCTCTCAGCTACACCATTTTGTTGAGGAGTTCTAGCCACACTAAACTGTCTTAAGATACCTTTTTCAACACAGAACTGATTCATCACATTATTCTTAAATTCAGTTCCATTGTCACATCTGATTATCTTAACTTTGTGATTAACTAGGTTTTCTACTCTTGTTATGAAAGCCTTAAGGATACCTGAAGTCTCATCCTAAGTTGCTATAAAGAAAACCTAAGTAAACCTACTATAGTCATCTGCGACAACTAGGCAATACATTTTATTATTCAAGCTTTTCATAAAAGTTGGCCCAAAAAGATCCATATGCAACATGTATAAGGGCTCAGAAATAGAGTTCACCACTTTGGACTTACAAGAAGCTCTGTGTTGCTTTCCCATCTGACAAGCAACACAGGTTTCAGGTTTTTCAAAAATTTTTGAAGGTAAACCTCTCACAAGGTTTCCCTTAACCAATTTGTTTATTGTTTTGAAATTTAAGTGTCCAAGCCTTCTATGCCAAAGTTTGGATTCATCAATTGTGGCCTTGGCAAACAGAAAAGTTAAATCTCTTTTAGAATTATGTTCTTTATGTCCACAATGTATATATTGTCTATTCTAGGGACTCTAAGTAGCACAGATTTATCATTAGGCAACTTATAGTCAGGAGATAAGACAAGACACTCAGTGTCTGTAAAAAGAACAAAATTCTTTTTGTCACACATTTGTGAGACACTAAAAAGATTGAACTTAAGTCCATTTACCAAGTACACTTTTTCAAAATCCAAAGTCCCTGTTCTAATAGTACCCTTACCAAAAAATTTCCCACCTTTGGGATCATTACCAAAAGCAACATAGCCACCATCCATAGCTTCAAAATCATCTAGGTTGCTTTGGTCTCCAATCATATGTCCAGAGCATCCACTATCAAAAATGCATTTATCCTTTAGCTCATCCTGTAGATTGCCCTGCACATAAAGTAAGAGAATTAGTTTCTCTTTGGGACCCAAGCCATTACTGACTTGGATCTGCCTTGTGCATCAAAGTAATCAAATTTCTTCAAGTCCATTGATGCACTGCTGTGTCTGAGAACATGATCTAAAATCTTAATTTTAGGTTTCCAGACCCAGCAAGCTGAGGCCTTAACAGCATAAAAGTGATTGCCCACAACAGTGTCTGTTACTACTTTTGGCTCAGCAGTAGAAACTGTTGTTGCCTTAGCAGTAGAAAACTCTGTTTTCTTTTGAATGGGCCTTTTTGGTGCAGAAGTAGTAATTGTCCTAGTAGCACCATTTCTCAGCAAAACTTCCCTAGGAACCATGTTTCTATTGGGGTGGGGGTGAGTCTTTCTAGCAAAATTCCTGGTTCACCCTGGTGTGTTGGTTCCAAATAGGTTTTTGAGCAGATGTTCTAACAGGCCTTTTATAATAACAATCTTCCTCTAAGTGCTCAAAACTACCACAACTGTAACATGCCTTTTTAACCAATTCAAAATCACTACCTAACTTGTGTGAAATTAGGCTATTCCAATTTCTTTGGTTTCCCCTAGGCAAGTTATTAGTTTTCCTAGGATATTCTCTAAGCTTCTCTTCAAATTCAGCCATTTTCCAAGAGATCTTACTTCCTAGCATAGGTTTTACAAACTCAACGTGTTTAGCTTTAGTTTCAACTGATTTAGGAATTTCTTCCTTTTTAGCCTTAGGTGTTGAGTCAGTCTCATCATCCTCACTATCTGACACCCAATCTTCAATGATTACAATATCAGACAACTTCCTTTCTACCTTAGGTGCATAAGTTCTATCAGGTTTTACATTATTTGATTCACTTGATTCACCTACAGGTTTTGCATCTACCTCAGTTAAGAATGACAATTCCTTTTTGGGAGGTGCAAAGGCACTTTTGACTGGGGGTGGTACTTCAGTAAATCCTAAACCACTCCCTCTTCTCAGTATTTGACTTCCAATTGACTTGTTGATAAGATCAGTTGCAAACTGTTGTTTTTCTACCATAATGACATGTTTTTCTTTCTCAGATAAGGCTACATCTCTAGCCTTTTCAGCCTCTTCAACTATTTTAGTAAGAACACTAATTTCAGCATCTTTCTTAATAATTTCTACTTCTAGTACATTAATCTTATCAACATATTCTACTTCATTCTATTTAAGAAAGGCAAGTTTTGCTTCTACTGATTTTAGGCCATATTCATAACCTAAATTATCAAGTTTTAACTTTTCTACTTCCATTCTTAAACTCTCATTCCTAGACTTTAATTCTTCTACAGTATCTAGGCATGATTAAAAGAAAAAGATGACTCATTAGATACCTCGGAGTCTGAACCAGAGGATGAAGAAGCATAGGCCATTAGAGTAAAATTGTGTCCCTTCTTTTCTTCTTCAGCCATGAAAGCAGCATTGGGTCCTTCCTCTGCTTGGTCACTCCAGTCATAATCTCCCAAGCCATCACATGAAACCAGAGCAGCAGTAGTCTTGGTTTCTTCAATGGGAACAATCCTTGTAGGCTCTTTGTTCTTCTTTGGTGCTCTGCACTCCCTAGCAAAATGCCCCTTTCTCTGACAATTGTAGCACTCAATTTTTGACTTATCAAACCCCAAATTGGTTTGTCTGTACTTGAGTGCTCTTCCAGTCTTCTTCAGAAATCTCCTTGCCCTCATAGTAAGCATGGCCATCTGCCACTTCAAGTCAATCTCCTCAAGATCATCAGGATCTATTTGTTCCAAATCCTGATCAGTAACAGTTGTACTTGTGGTGAGATCAGCCAAAAAGGCATAGATAGCTGCATCACTGATGTTATCAGTATTTGAACTAGCAGCAGAACCAGATGTGCCAACAGCAGAAACAAGATGGCTAGCAGCATAATGGTTTTCTTGAGAGCTTCCAGATCCCTTGTTGTTTGAAGACACAAAAGCAAGGTTGTTTGCACTAGAAGATGAGCTGGATGTACCCTTGACTTCAGATTCATACACCTTTAGATTATTGTACAAATCATCCAAAGTCATTGATTCAAAATCAGTCTTATTTCTCCAGACCACTGTATGAGTATTCCATTCAGATGGTAAACTCCTTAGAAACTTGAGATTAATGTCTTCTAGAGCCACTGAGACCTTCATAAGTTGTAGTTGACTCACCAACCTATAAAGTCTATCATAGGTAGCATCAATGTTTTCTGAACTTGAAGCAGTAAATGTTTCAAATTGATGCTTGAGTAGATTCTTCCTAGACTTTTTGGTGGCCTCATTCCCACCAAATCTGAGTTCAATAGCATCCATCAACTCCTTAGCAGACTGAGTGTTACTAAAACTCAATTGATATTCATTTGGTATACCCATCAAAAGAATATTGTGAGTTTTGATTTCCAATTTCCTTTGTGCCTTCTCCTCATTAGTTTTAATAGGTAAAGGTCTTCCATCAGCACCCTTAGTAGGTAGAGTATCTCCAGTCTGAATGACTTCCCACATGGAGTAGTCAAGCATCTTCATGTACTGCTCAATCCTCATCTTCCAGAGTTCATACTCACCAGCCTTCAGCATTGGTACCTTTGAAGCAGTCACCATATGAGTAGTATCTGAATCCATTGCTTATGTATATGATGAACAGATATAAGTTTAAGTACTGCTTGAAGATTACTTCCTACTGCTAGCATTATAAGATTACTTACTACTGCCGCATTATTTTTACTGCTGCTCGTTATTGGTTTCTGCTGTTGCGCTTATCGATTAATACTGCTACTACGCTTTATTTGATACTATTGCTAGCATGAAGTTTCTACTGCTCGACAATGTAGTGTTTGGTTTGAGATATATGATTGAGTTACGAGCAGTAAGGGGAAGTATATATGATTGATTGGAGATTTGAGACACACACATGGGATATTGGATGACACACACAAGATATTCGTGAGAGTTTATTGAGGCAGTAATCATGTTAACACTGATTAGAGGTCGTTACTTTTTCTACATGGTTTCTACTGCTTTACCAAAGAACTATTTTACATTGTTTACTACAGCTTGATATTGTATATTATTGTTGTCATCTTTCAAACCTAATGCGGAATTAGGATGCTCATTCATGGATGGTACAACATGATGTTCGTTATTATTGTTGGTTAGTTATTCGACAAGTTCTTTCAAATGGTTAACATATGGGTTTCAGGGGAAGCTTAAGTGTTAAAATGTTTAACCATTTATATGCTACATCGAGGTGAAGGTTTTTATGATTGCTCGTTGGTATTTTTACTGAAGATTTGGGATTTTTCTGTCTTGGATTCATTTATAAAAGAAAGCGTTTTGGTGTTCATTAATGGAGGGCGATTCAAGACATTGGAAGACTAAGTTGGATGTATGGTACTAGCTCGTGGTTATGAAGATCAAAGTTGCATACTTTAGTCCCCTATTGATCATGACAAAAAGGGGAAGAAGATTTGATGATTTGCAACTTGTAGATTCTTGGTGGTATAGCATGTTATCATGACTTAAGGGGAAGATTTGTTTCATTCAGGGAGATGATTACATCTCAACTTCTCTACTTCGTCTAGGGAAGTTCGTATACGACTTTGTTTGTTTTGTCATCATCAAATAGGGGAAGATTGTTGGGATTCTTGATTTGATGAGACAAAGTAAATAGAAGAATGAAACAAAGGGACTTAAAGTGACAAGAAGGGAAACTTCAAAAAGATGGAGGATTTGGAAGATTCTAGAAGATATGCATAAAAGATTTAGTTTCCTAATTGTATTATGATTCCTCTTATGTAAACCCTAATCCTCTAGTATATAAAGAGGACATGGGTCATTAGTTTTGTGTGCACAATATACAATGTAGTCGACTAAAAAGAGTTCGTGTGTGTCTAGGCGTCAAGTTATCATTATGGACGCATAGGTTAGTAGGTCTAGTGTTTTAGTTGTTGATCACTACAAGGATCTTAGGATTCCTGTTATTGTTGAGTAACCGTTCTAGAGTTGATCGTCTAGAATTGTGGTGATTTTGTGAAACGTTTTGAATGAAAAACCTTGTTGATAATATTGTTGTTCTTATTGTTTTATCCGCTGCGTATCAATATTATCATTGTGTTTATTGATTATCCTAGATCAAGGTCTAAACAACCTAGAGTCCAAAATGGTCCAAGAACGTATTTGATGATGGCGTACATAAGTTCTAACACATGTCTTATCCTATATTCATTTTCTGTGTGCTTCAGGACTTACTAGGCTCCGAATATGTTAGGCCAAATGTCCAGGGATCCAAACCTGACATCTTACACAAGGCCAACTATTCGAGAGACCTCACTGAGGTTACACCAGTTCCCCTGACCACATACATGTTGATGGTCATTCAGGGACAAGAAGCTGTATCTCCTGTGCCTTCTCGTTTAAAGAAGGAGAAGAAAAAGAAGAAGGCAGGGTCCAGGAAGGTGGTTCAACCCAAACCACTCGCCACTGAGACTTCTGCCTCAAAGCCTCAACAAAGGCAACCAACGGCCAAGACCACTGAGACACCCACAGTTGAGACCCCATTGGCCAAACAACAACCGCCAATGAAGGGTACTGAGAAATCATCCTCGGGCAAACCCTCTCCTCAAGGCTCTGCTAACAAATACATGTCAGTGGGGTCAAGAACCTTCCAACTTTCACATCCCGATGAAGGCATTCGTCAATCACCACCTTTGCGTGAGGGAGTACAGGGTCCTATACCCTCAGTAGAGCCGCACCACTCTACTGAGAAGGGGACCCACACCCTCTCACATCCTGCTTACGGCTTTGGCATGTCACAGCCAGAGTCTCAGGGAGGACCGGCCCCTAAATCTTCATCAAGGCAGCACAACCTTGGTGGAAAGGGGGGCCTTAACATACAACTTCCCGTTTACGGTCCTGAGCAATCACACTCAGGGTCTCAGGGAGAAACGGTCCCTATATCCTCGTCAGGGCAGTACAACCCTGGTGAGAAGGGGGACCTCAACATCTCATTGCCTAGTGATGGTACTGGAGAACACCCACCAGTCCCTGAAGGCACTCAAGGGGACAAAGACTCAGGGGGCATACGACCACCCACTGATACAGAACCTAAAACCCCCCATGGCGAATCCAGTCTCTCAGGAACTGACCCTGCGGACCAGGCAGAGAAATCCCACTCTGTTCACCTGGAGGGGTCAGAACCTGGCCACAACGAAGGCGAGCCCTCTTTTGAGGGGGAGCCGGATTCATCCAAGGTTCCAACTCTGGCAGATCTTGAAATGCTGCTCATTGAAGAGTCTGAAGAGGAGATGGTCGATTTTGGAGATGAAGATCTTTTTGGTGCTGGGGAGGAAATGGAGACTGAAACATACAACTCTCCTCAGCACACTAAACAACCACCATCATCTCCTCCTCCTGAGGATCAACCAGAACCCCAAACCAACCCAACAACATCATCATCATCATCAGGCAACTCCAAAGAATCTGCTCTTGCAACTCCTCCTTATTTGCAGAAGTATGATAATATTCTTCCTCTCACGGAAAGGCAACTAGTGAAGTTCCTCCGTAAAGCAAACACTGCCCTCTTCCGAGAGATCACTGAAGAACAATGGGCACAGCACACTGAAGCGGCAGTCTCCTATGCTGACTTCAGGGCTGCTGTTGAAGAATCTCAGGGAAAATTGCATCAGGTCACTGCCCTCACTGACAAACAACTTAGTGACCTGAGGACATCTCTTGATGATCTGGGTTCTGCACAAGACAAGCAGTTCTATAATGTCTTGACGACCCTTAGTGCCATTCAAGATGAATTCAAGGATGATCCAACCCTGATCACAAAGTTGACTGAGTTCATGGATACTCAGAAGACCACCTCCACCAACATTGCTGAGCTACTCAAGCTTCTCCAAGAGGTGGATCTTAAACCGCTAAGGTCTAAGCAAGATACAATTCAACAGTCAGTGGCTGATACCCAGGAGTGCCTGACAAAGATATCATCAGCTTTTGATCAGCTCTCCAACAAGCATAATGAGCTGATCAACCACTACACCACCAGGGTCACTGAACTCACCACTACTCAAGCTACCATGGCAGAAGACATCTCTGCATTGAAGAATGAGACCACTGACATTAAGAGCATGGTCTCCACAATCCTGTCTTTTCTTCAGGCTTCTCCGGTTACCCCACCTCCTCAGTTAATAGATGCTTATACTGAAGCACCAGCATCTGTTGAGGTGGAGAAACTTGATGAACCTATCCCTGAACCTACAACTTCCTCTGCCCTTGTTTTTGCTACCATCCCTGTCCAACATGAAGCAATAGCAACGGAAGTCCCTGAATCCTCCTCTAGTCAACCCCCTCCTACTGACAAATGGAAGGTAATCATGGTGACTGAAGATTCTCCTCCACGATTACAGTTGGTAAAGGCATCCACAGAAAGGTGTCCTGACCCAGATGCACCATTTGGAGTTGTATTAGACAATGGGAGGAAATTCTTTGGAACTCCTAAGGAAGTGGCCGCAGTCCTGGATGAACAGGATAAACTCAGGGCTGCTAAAAAGGCCAAGCAACTCAGTAGGCCTGTAATTGTTGAAGTGGCAAAAGAGGTAATCAAGGAAACTGACCAGGTCATCAAGGGGGATGAATTCCTCAAACTTCAGGCTGACCGCATCAAGGAACACAATCAGCAGGTCAAGCTAAAAGAAGAAAATAAGAGGAAAACCTATGAGAAGTATATGTGGTATATGACGAAGACCAAGGGTAAAGGCACCATAACAGACATGACCATTCACATGACCAAGCCCATAAGCATAACGGTTCACAGAGGGCCAAGGAAGTCTGAGAAAAACCAACCCTTCAAGTTCTCAGACTATGGGCTTAGGGAATGAGACATGATGGGGCCCATCCTGAGGAAGAAGCAAAGCATGATTGTTCCTAACCTTCTAGCTACCCTGAACTCCAAATACGAGGAACTAGAAAAGGTTGCTAAGAGTTTGGGAATAGATCATGAGAAGGCACTTGTTTCTCAGGGACTTACAATCCCTGAACCTACTCAGAAGATTGGGAAGAAGAGGAAAGTTGTGGGATAGGAGCCTGAACAATTCATAGCTGCCCTTCATTGCAATAGGATTCCTCCTCAAGGAGTCAAATTTGTTCCTAACAAAGTTATCAAGTCTCCTGAGTATGGTATTTTCTTCGTTGATGAGTTTAGCCAACAGGCCTTTCAAAGAGTCAATGACATCAACTTGGTGGAAACAACAACTCTTCTTGCTTACAAGCTAATGACGATTCACGTGAAGAGCCCTGAGAACGAAGAGTTTATAAAGCTGATGGATAAGATGATGAATGAGAGACCTGACAAAGAAGTGTTAGTGTCTAAGAAGGCTAAGTTGGAACTCATGGGAATCTTGGAAGGCTGAGTACAAGGTCCCTGAGTATTATGTTTAGATGTTAGGAAAAATGTAATGATATTAATAAAATGATGGCCCATGTTTTGTTATATCAATGTCCTTAATAGCTTTCTTGTATATTCAGTGTGAGAAGAAGCCCATTTGCTCACTCACAACTGATCAAAACACTTAGGCATAATTTATATCCAAATAGGGGGAGATTGTTGGGTCCGTCAGTACCCAAGCGTCCTGAAAACAGGATTTGAATAGAAATTAGCCCAAGTGTTAATCAACCGTAAACACTCTCAAGTCACTGAGTGAACAGTCACTCAGTGAGTTATCTTCAAGATGCTTAAGGCGAGTCTAAAAAGAAAGATTCACCATTCAGGAAGGCGGAAATCCCTGAGTAGGACTTAAGCCAAAGAAGAAAATAATGGGTTCAGTGAGTGATGACAATAACTCACTGAACCCCAGTCTCCTCAACAAGTATAATGATTGAAGACTGAATTCTGAAGACCAAGCCTGAAGAATCTAAAGTCTGAAAGAAAGGCGGGACAAGGCAGGAAGAGTTTGAATAGATAAGGAAATGTCCTTATCAGGGCCAAAGTCAAACTTTCCCTGAATGGCGTGAGAACAAGAACAGTGTTATCACTGACGCTCAGAAAGCAGTTTCAACCTTATCCCAAAATAGATTCTTGTAACTGTCAAAATACTGTTGTATTTTGACAGACTAGCTAGGTCATTCGTTTTGTACTTTTAGTCACGGGTGCTCTTTTATACATTTGTATAAATAGGATCATAAGGGAGAAAAGTGGACAAGTTTTGTGCATTAAAAGCTTAGACTTTCACAAAACCACTTTTCTCCCCCAAAGAGAAACCTGGTCCCTGAGATAGCTCAGTGGTTCATTTATTGTTGCCACTCAAGCATAGCTTGAGTTTAGTAAGGAGAACACCATACCTTGTCATTTCAATCCCAAGTGTTATTTCCGCTAACACTTGGGTATAGATTCTTTTGATTGATTTCTAATAAGAATTTAAACATTGAAAAACTTATGTTTTTATCTTTACGTTTTACTTATTTGTTTAAATTAATCAATACGTTAATTTAGTCATAGAACACAATTAGATTAACTTTGTAGTTATTTCTTCTTGTGTAACGGGAACAACATAAACACATAATCAAACAATACATAGACATATCGAATGATTAAGGGATACTTATCTTTATTAAAACATGAAGTTCAAGGGGCTTTGAAAGCCTTACAAGGGCTGCCAAATTCGTCCCTAAACCCTACTTTAAGATGCTCTCCAAAGACGTCTCTAAGATGTCACAATTAATGAGAAGAAATCAAAAAGTATATATAGATTTACATTGGTGACGGCGTCACATTATGGATGTGACGCTGTCAGATCGCTTTGTTTTAGGGTTTCGTGTTGTGCAAGTCACCGTTATGGCGGCATCAGGACTGATTTGAAGTTGTCACTTGATAAACCGTCTGGGCTGTCTCTTGTTAGCTTAAAACGTGACACCCATCTTCAATTAACACTTGACAACGTCAGGTTATAATATCTTCAAATTCTTCTGAGGAGTCACTTGGTAGCTTTCCACTAGAAATCCAGCTTGATTAACAAATTACAGCGTCACGTTGTAGCTTGTGACACCGTCAGACTCCCATGTCTGACAGAATTTTGCGACTTCGTCATTTTCTTCACTTTTTCGTCCAAATACGTCCCAAAAGTGCTAATTTCCAGAATTCTCGTACCAAGTACCTAAAATACAAAAAGAAATGATTTGAGGAAATATTTGATCATATTTATATGATTTTGGGCTTAAATGACCCCTTAAAAAAGTACCAAATAAATCCTTATCAAATATCCCTACACTTGGGATTTGCTTGTCCTCAAGCAAATATGCTTTTATTCTAATCAATTTACAAGTTAGGGTTCATTTAACATTAATATAAAAGTAATTACAACACACAATCGTTCCACGTTAGTCAAAATAAGCACGCAAATTATATACTAGCACCTCACATAAAGTGTTTGGATTCTCACATCTCTCGGGTGAATAAAGTTATATAACATGAATGGAAACGGGAAAATATAACACTCTCTACATGTCATCGCACATAGATTACCATAGGCTTGGGAAAGGATCAAACCTCCACCACTTTGGCATAAGCACCTAGGATAAACTATCAAAGAGGGCTTTTCAAGGGTTGTAACGTTAGTTGTAAGGGTATGGAAAACACGATTTTGTTGGATATAAGGAATTTTACTGGTGGCAAGTCAATCATCTTGGTCAATTACATGTACAATGAGGCATTGCTAAGCCAAGACTCGACTCGACTCGCTAACTACTAACTCTTTTTATATTTTTCAAGACACTATTTTGACTTAAACAAATTAAAGAAATGGGATGGTAGTCCATATGTTTTTTCTCTTTTCTTGTTCTACTATTTTTTATTTTTTTTCTTTTTATCATTTTTTTCATTTTTATTCATACACTCTTGCCCTATCATCCAAAATAATACATCATTACAAAGGGATTACTTGCAACCTTCCTACATTTGAACTTTTACATACTTTACACATAACTAACTAATGACCCGAATAAGGAAAATCAAAATACTTGGAGTACTTTAAACATTAACGCACATGTGGGGGTAATAGTTCTTCCCCATTACTCCATAACAAACTAGTACTTTTACCCACGAGTCCTAATCATCCCAAAACTGTATTTACAAGATATGACTCGACTTAGCAACCATGTAATCAATTAGACAATTGACAAAGGGTTTAACACAAATGTTGTAACAATAATGCACTAAAGATGAGTGCATACAAGGAAGGCTAAGGCGATTTGGGTGTACAATTGGGGGTGGATTGTAAATAATGTTCTTCATTAATATTTCGGAATCCTCCAAAATATTACGAGAACCACGAAAAAGATAGGCTCTAAGGGGTGTACTAGGGGCATCGTGTACTAAAGATGAGTACATAGCAAAGGTGTGGGAAAATTACTTGACCGGTGTAGCCAACGTAATTATGAAAAAGGTTTAAAACAAGGGTTATCCTAATGCCTCTTATCATTTAGTAAATCCTAACTACACGGTAGTCTCACTAGTAATCTCGGAATGCATCACAAACACAAGTTCTAGAATCTATATACTACCGGTACACTCATAAGCATTAAAGGTAAATGATTTTTCCTAAAGATCTAAAGGCGAACCTCACATTTTTTGGGGAGGAATTTTTTTAGTGGAAAGATTTTTGTGCTAGCTATATAATTCCTATCCATTAGATGCTTATGAAGACTAAAGTTTCACTCCTATATGTTGTAAAAAAAATTAAATTTGGTGCCAAAATTGCCCTAACAAGTACCTCTTTTATTTTTATTACACATTTACTCAAAGACAAAACAAATATCAAGCGATGTTATAGTTTCTAAGGTATCCCATTTTACCCTCCCTACACTTAAATTGGACATTGTCCTCAATGTTCTTGAAAAGTATCAAAGTTATGATAACGGGAAAAATAAAATAGATGAAAGAAACTAATACTCCCTTGATTTGCTTGACATGGACGATGTGAAAATATGGTTAAATCCTCCTCCAAGAAAATAACTTCAATAAACGCTCATCATACTTCATCTTTATCTTCTTATCCAATATAACCTGTAATTCATTAAGAAAACAAACACAAAACCTCACATAAAATCGGCAGTAAGCTATATATATACAAAAACTACTTCCTAGAAAACAAGTAAGATATAATGTGTTGATCCCAATACACGATCTCCTTAAGTTTTGTCAGAAACTTTGAGAGTACCAAACGCTTCAATATTATTAGATTAATAATACGAGTACTCTTGCTTAGTACTAGGGTTTACAACCTTGAAGCTTAACAAAAACGTATGCAAAGATGTATCTAACACCTTAACCTAGGACCTACTTTTATCGGCACAAGGAGTCCTTTACAAGATAACTATAATTCTACAATATACGTATCTTTCTAAAAATATAAGATATACACTAAATATCTTCTATACTTATCACATTACACATCTTCATACCCTTGGCAGTACCATCTTCCATCAACAGTCTTCAGTTATACTCTGGCAGTACTAACTTTCCACTAGCAGTACTAACTCAGTTAGTACTGTTAGTTATAATCTTCAGCAGTATCATCTTTGGCTTGGCAGTACAAACTTGGAAGTCGTTTAATTCCTAACAATCCTCCCCTAAACTTGTGATTTACCTCCAAATCATCAAGTTTCTGAATTAAATCTTTGTCTTTGAGAGGATTCTTCCAAACACTTCATTTTCTTTCTGCTTGTATGAAGATCTTTCTCAGCAGCTCTCTTACCATCTCTGTCTCTTCATCCACTATGAGTTTAGCAGATAACATGACAATGAGAATACCTTTTCTCAATGGACATTCTTTTTCAACAAGCATATATACATCAACTCCAACTTTTGTAGATACATGGTGAACTCCACATGTATCATACAACTTCCATTTCAATCCTAGATTGTCTGCTTGAAACTTTCATAGACTATCATCTGGATCAGGTTCAAAAATTCTTTTCAATTCAACCCATAATTCTTTCTCCTTGTCATCAGCTAGTTAAGTTGAACCTTGCCTTGACTAACTCCCATAACTTCATCAAATCATCTCTGTCAAATGCTTTAAGCATATCTTCAAAGTATTTGTACACCTTAGAGTGATTTCCAACTATTATTATCTTCCAGAATTTCCATAAGTCATCAGTGTAGATCTCCCAGTCTATGATTGGATAGTTGACTTGTAGAGCTTCTACATTCATCCCTTTTTATGGAACAATAACCATCATCTTTTGAAGTTGTTCTTCAATCAAACCTTCTTCTTCTTCTTTTTCTTCTTCTTCTTCTTCTTCTTCTTCTGCTATGGATGGGTCTTCACTAACCTTTTGCTTCTTTTGTAAACCTTGTCAAACTCTCTTTTGATCTCATCAAAACTTTTGCCCTGGAAATATTTCTTTGTGTATCCAACCATGTTATTCATGTAAACACACGTGGTGGTTCTTTGTTCAGCTTGGGTAGGTGGTTTACTTCTCTTTTCTTTAGCTTTTTGCTCTGCAAGTGACTTCCTCCTTAAATTAATCAGTTCTGCAAGTTGTCTTTACTTCTCTTCAATTGACAACACTTCCTCTGCTCTAAATTTACCAAGCCTTTCTTTTAATACAGCATCAACATCAATCATAACCTGAACGCTATCCCAATTTTCAACCTTAGCAGCTTCATTAACCTTTTGTTCTTCAAGAAGTCTTGCTTGATCTTCCTCATGTGATGTCTTAGCAAGAAGTTCATATGATTGTTCTTGTGCCCATCTTTCATCTTCTTCACTCTTGAGTTTTTGTTCCACCATGAATCTTGCAATCCTTTCTTCTTCTGCCAACTTTGCTTGCTCTTCTTCATAAACCCTCTGAGCAACTTCTTGATCAAAACTAATCTGAGCTTGAACACTTTTCTTCACCTTTTTGGGTTGCTCAGGCTCTGTCATGATGCTCTTTCCCTTGTCTTTAGTACTGGCAGTATTAACTGATGTATCAGCGATACTAATAGATACACCAGCAGTACCTTCTTCAACAGCTGTAGGAGCAGTATCAATATCCTTGTCACCCATATCAGTATCACCAATCCTCCCCTGAATATCAGCATCTTCTTCAACCAAGGTGATGTTTGGATCTTGATCAATGTCTGCAATTTTTCTCCCCTGTTTAGAAGGATCCTCTAAATCATCATCTGATTTGTCTTCTTCACTTGAGGACTCCACAATATTTGCTCTTCTCTTGGCTTTGCTAGACTTGATCTTCTGCTCCAGTTTCTTCACCTTATGAATTAATTTGGTATATGCAGCTCCATATAATTTCTTTGTTTCTTTCAGCTCATTCTCCAGGCTTGTAACCCTGCTTGATAACTGTGTACAAAGGACCATCAATTCATTAAGTATCACACTGCCCTCATCACTTCCAAGTGTGTTACCTCTTGGGAGAGGTGAATCATGGGGCATGTCCCCCATAGTATCCTGTTGGCTGGGGTATCCATCACTTGAATCATGTTCATGTGAACTTGATTCATGATATGTTGCCATGGGTTGGGTCTTATCAATGTTACCACTGGCCTGCCCAGATTCTAAGCCAGAGACAGTAGTGGTAGCCCTCACCATTCTGTCTAGGACAGCCTCATCTTCTACATTTTTTTGAGTAGGAAATCTGGACTGAGGAACTACAGAGTCCTTTCTGGTTCTCCTCCTATAGGTTTGTGTGATTTGGGGTTATGATGAAGATGGAGCACTGATGGGTGTGTATTGAGACTCAACTGGGATTGTTGATCCTTCACCCTAAATATTTTGATTTTGAACAAGCATAGTATCAAATAATGGTATTTCAAACCCTGAAAAACCTTGAGTTGCCCTCCTCATGTTATTAAAAAGTTTTGAAGTAAGGGAGGGAGTTGGATAAACATTTTTGTGGGTCTGAAGTAAACGTTTGTACATATTAAAAAACACTTGGATAAATCTTGGATACATCAAAAATTTGGTATTACTATCCAAGTTTTTCACCATACCATCAAAAATTAATTTTGAAAAATTAAAAGTCATGTTTGTAGCCAAGCAAACAATAGCAGTTGTAATGTTGCCACTGAATTGTTCCCAAGGTGTTTTCTTTGAACTCAAACAATGCAAGATGGTATGAATGAGAAATCTCCATTGATGGGAAAACTGTCCTTTTTGAAAAGTTAATTTATCAGAAGATCTGACATATCCCATCAATGAGAGGTTTTCAAAAATTTCAGAGTTTGGTAATGAACTAATACCATCAACATCTGCCAATTGGAGATGTCTCCTAACAGATGCTTCAGTAACAGTCTTAAGCATACTATCCACTGTTGCAATTATTTCTTGTTCTCCATTATTAAGTGTTCTGACAGTAGCAGTCTGCTAGAACTGATTGATTGGACAACTATAGATATTTGGATTCACTGTGAGAGCAAACCTGATGTGGCTAGCATTAATGAAATCCAATATCTAATGAAACCCATGACTTCCCTCTGTTTTCTCCAAGTAAGCAACCATGTTATGTTTAGCAACAAATTTCAAATTCTCCATTATAAACAGAAAAAGTTTGATTAGGGTTCTGGGTTAGGTTCGTTTAAGAGTGAACTGTGTGTTTGGTAAAGCCAATTGAGATGATATAGATGACACTTAGGGTTTTGATTGGACCGAGTTGAATAAATTGTTTCTTTAACGTGAAGAAATCTTTTAATTAAAGAAAATATAAGAATTATCCAATATTAAGAAACCTATAAGTGAAGTAATTGCCAAAAATATCTCAACGGCTATATTTAAAAAATAGTTATGACCAAACAGTACAAATGGTTACCTAGCAGTACTAAGTTTTGTCTAGCAGTACTAAGTTTAAGCTTAGCAGTACTAAGTTTAACCCAGCAGTACAAATTTTGCCCAGCAGTATTAACCCAAATTATGTTAAAAACAATATTGCACTTAAATTTTTAGAAGGGATTAAGTGTAAAGGAAGACACTTAACCAATTTCGGTGGCATTTAACCTCTGGTTGTGTGAGAACCAATGATTTCAGTATAAATACTGCCTGTGATCAGATAAACTCATTAAAAGAGCCTTCTTGACAGGGTTTCCAGCTCGTGGCAGGTGTTGCCTCTAACACAAATGTGTTATATTCACGTTTTCTCGCTGTTCTCTATACCAGATGTCCTTGGACTAACACACTATCAAATGATAAAATGGTATAGAGTGAGTTAGCTCAGTTACTATCTGACTAACTAAAGACCATCAATTCATGTTCAAAATACCACCTGATAAACATAGGTTGATTTCAAGAAAGAGATTTTTTTTTAAAAATATCCCAACTCAGGTGTAAAACCTTTGTCAAGTGATCCCCAAATCTTCTCTATCATGAATCAATTTCTCCATCTTGGAACAACAGCATTACAAACATTCCACCACTTTTGCTTCTCACACAGCATCAATACCAATCATACTGCTTGCTTATCCTGCAAATGTTAGTCTAAAACCAGGAAATCTCAATCTAGAGTATTTTCTATATAACAGTATCAAGTTTGACTAATAGTTTTATCTTAGTAGTACTAATTTTGTACTAGCAGTATTAAAACATAACAGTACTAATCCTTTACAAAACTTTATAACAAAACACAAAGAGATTAAAACTTTATGGATTTAGCATTCCAATACTTGCAACCAAGTACTAAAACCTTCCAACATCAAGACCTTTTGTAAGTAAGTCAGCCCAATTGTTATCTGTGTGAATTTTAACAACTTGAATTAACTTTTTATCATTGCAATCTCTTATGAAATGATGTCTAATCTCAATATGTTTTGTTTTAGAATGCAAAATAGGATTTTTAATGATACATATAGTATTGTTATTGTCAATGAAAATCATGATGTGCATAAAATTATACCCATAGTCCAGCATTTGATTCTGAATCCAGAGTACTTGTCCACAGCAACTAGCAGCAGCAACATATTCAGCCTTAGTTGTAGAATTTGCCACCATAGTTTGCTTCTTACACTGCCATGATATCAACCTATTTCCTAGGAATTGACAACCACCTGTTGTTGACTTCCTATCTAAACTTGCACCAGCATAATCACTATCACTATATACCACCAGATCAAATGGAGATTCTCTAGGATACCAAATACCTAATTTGGGTTGGTCTTTTAGATACCTAAAGATCCTTTTCACAGCATGTAAGTGTAAAACCTTAGGTGTGACTTGAAATCTGGCACATGCACATACAGCAAACATAATATCTGGTCTGGATGATGTAAGATACATCAATGATCCAATCATTGACCTTTAGAGATGAACATCAACATCATCACCATCTGAATCTTTAAGCAAAGGCTTGTCTGGATCCATTGGAGTGCTAGAAGTCTTGACATCTATGTACCCATATTTCTTTAAAATGTCAGCAACATATTTATCCTGACTGATAAATATACCATCTTCCTTCTACTTGACTTGCAACCCTATGAAGAAATTAAGTTCTCCCATGGAACTCATTTGAAACTTGTCATGCATCAGTTTCTCAAACTCAGTACATATCTCCTTCTTTGTAGAGCCAAAAATAATATCATCAACATAGACCTGGACAAGCAAAATATCCCTTTTTTGCCTTTTGACAGACAATGTCTGGTCTATCTTTCCTCTGTGAAACCCATTGTCCAATAGATACTTAGCCAAGGTTTCATACCAGGCTCTTGGAGCTTGATGCAAACCATAAAGTGCCTTCACCACCTTGTGGACCTTATCAGGATGATCAGGATCTTCAAACCCTGGTGGTTGTATAACATAAACCTCTTCATCAATTATACCATAAAGAAATGCACTCTTCACATCCATCTGGTACACCATGAATCCCATGAAAGAAGCATAAGCCAAAAACAGCCTTATTGCCTCAATTCTTGCAACAGGGGCAAAAACCTCATCATAGTCTATACCTTCTTCTTGAGTGTAACCCTGTGCAACCAGCCTTGCTTTATTCCTAATGACAATGCCTCTCTCATCCTTCTTGTTTTTGAACACCCATTTTGTACCAATTGCCCACTTTCCCTTAGGTAAATCTACTAGAACCCAAACCTGTTGAAGCTTAAACTGTAAAAGTTCCTCTTGCATTGCTTCTACCCAGGATGGGTCACTAAGAGCTTTGGAAATTTTCTTGGGTTCTTCCTGAGATAAAAAACAAGCAAATAAACAAGTATGAAGGTCTTCATGTGTTTTCCCTTCATAAACAACAGTAAGAAAACATTGTTCAACTGTAGTTTGTGTCATTGTCATCCTCCTTGTCTTTACACCAGACTGTACATCACCAATCACAAGATCAAGTGAATGATCTTTGTGAATTCTTGTATGTGGAGTTGTAGGAGCTTGATAAGTGTTAGGCATGTTATTCAGATCCACTTCATCATCAGAAGAATCAGCATCAGTAGTAACTGTTGGGCTAGCAGTATTATCATTTAGCCTAACAATACTAACACTTGGCCCAGCAGTGCTAATATCATTAGTACTGTCTTTAGGATTCTCTTGTTCTTCAACTCCACCTTCTTTATTTCCATCTTCAGTACCTTTCTTTGCAGCATCATGAGAAGGTTATGGTTCATCATTGTCAACATCCTTTAAAGATGTATCAAACATTGAACCATCCTTCCATAGTGGCATAAACATGTAGTCTTGACAAGATCCTGTCTCCATTCTAGATTGACCTGCATCAAAACTATCTTGGGTACCTGCAGAATCATTAGAGTTTGTACCTGCAACAACTAGCACATAATTCATAGATTCTGTTAGCACATCAATATCAAACAACCACTTAGGACCTTCTCCTGCAACACTAGGTTTATTCTCCAGAAACTCAACGTGCAAGTTTTCTTCTACCTTTTTGGTTCTAATGTTGTATACCCTAAATGCCTTACTATTCATAGAGTAACCAACAAAAAATCCATCATCAGACTTTCCATCAAACTTGCCCAAATGATCTAAAGTATTAAGTATGGTACCATGACATCCAAATGGTCTCATGAAGCTTAGAGCTGGTTTTCTACCTCTAAAAAGTTCATAAGGTGTCTTGTTGTGAGGTTTAACTACTAATACCCTGTTCTACACATAGCAAGCAGTATTAACTACTTCAGCCCAAAATGAAATAGGTAACTTAGAGTCTACTAACATGGTTCTAGCTGCCTCAATCAGTGTCCTATTCCTCCTTTCAGCAACACCATTCTGCTGAGGAGTTCTAGTTACACTAAATTCCCTCTTAATACCTTTTTGATCACAAAATTCATTCATAACTATATTCTTAAACTTTGTTCCATTGTCACACCTTATTATTTTTACTTTCTTATCAGCTAGGTTTTCTATCTCAGTAATAAAACTCTTAAGGATGCCACTAGTCTCATCCTTGGTAGCTAAAAAGAAAACCCAAGTAAACCTGCTATAATCATCAGTGACAACAAGACTGTACTTTTTATTCATTAAACTACTCACAGAAGTAGGACCAAACAAATCCATATGCAACATGAATAATGGATGAGTAATAGAGTTTTGAATCTTGGATTTACAAGTGGCTTTGTGTTGCTTTCCCTTCAAACATGCAACACAAGTTTGGTCATTTTCAAAACGTTTTTGAGGTAAACCTCTTACAATCCTTACCAATTTTGTTAATGTTTTTAAAATTTATGTGACCAAGCCTCCTATGCCAAATCATTGATTCATCATGTGTGGCCTTTGCAACAAGATAAGTTAAACTCTCTTTAGGAACAATCTTCTTCATATCAACACAGTACATGTTGCCCTTTCTAGGAACTTTAAGTAATACTTAACTTTCATCAGGTAACTTAAAGTCAGGAGATAGAACAAGACATTCAATGTCAGTAAAAAGAACACTGTTCTTTTTGTCACACATCTGTGAGATACTAAAAAGATTAAACTTAAGTTCCTGCACAAAGTACACATCTTCAAAATCAAGTTTACCAGTTCTAATTGTTCATTTACCAATAATTCTACCTCCTCTTGCTCCTCCCCCAAAGGCAACATATCCTCCATCAAAAGCATTGAAATCTGAGAGGTAAGACACGTTCCCTGTCAGGTGCCTAGAGCATCCACTGTCAGCATAGCCTTGATCTTCTTCTTCTTCTTCTTATGGATGTTCCTGCACATAAAATAAAGGAAATTAGTTTCCTTTGGGGACCCAAGCCATTACTAACTTGGATCTTCCTTGTGCATCAATATAGTTATATTTTTTCATAATGATTGATGCACTATTGGGTTTGGTAGGTCTCCAAGCCCAACATGCTGAGGCCTTAACAGCATTGCCCCTATTTGTCCTATCAGCATTTACTGGCTTAGTAGTACTCACCACTGGCCTAGTAGTATTAACTGCTGGCCTAGCAGTATTAACTTTTAGGCCAAATTTCCTGTTAGTTAATGTTGTTTTGTTTTGAAAGGGCCTTTTAACAGTTTGTTGTGCTGGTTTATAAAAACTTGATGTTGGTTTAGCACTATTAACTCTTGATTTGGGTTAAGCAGAATTAACAGGTCTAGCAGTATAAAGTGGTTTAAGGCCAGACTTCATCAAAACTGCTCTTGGAGCCATATTTCTGTTAACTCTAGGGTGATTCACCCTCTTAAAAGTGTTCTTAGATGCCTTTGTATTCCCATATACCATCCTATCCCCTTGATGGTAATTGTAGTAAGCCTGCAAATGGTCAAAACTACCACACACAAAACAGACTTTATTGTACATAACAAATTCACTTCCTAGTTGTTGGGACTTCTAATTATTCCAATTTCTCTGATTTCCCCTAGGACTATGTGACCTGTACATCTCTGTATACTTAACTATTTTCCTAGCTGGTTTCTCTTGTTGTTTAGGTTTAACAGATTCTACCTTAGCAACAGCAGGAAAGACAGTTTTCTTCTGTACCTTATCATCTGACACCAATTTCTCAGCTAATGGGGTATCAAATGATTCACTAACCTCTTTAAAACTCTCTTCACTATCATTTTTACGTTCAGTCTCAGGCTTTTTGAGCTCCTCTATACTAGTATTTGACAAATCAAGTTTTGGAGGTGGAAATAAACCTGTATGTGGAGGCGCAGCAGCCTTATATCCTATACCTGTCATGAATTTATCAATAAGCTAACACTGAACAATCCTATCTATACTTTTAGATGCCCCTGCATATCTCTCTATATTCACTTTAATGTTGTCTTTATCTAGCTTAATCTTTTCTAACTCACTTTTAAGCTCATTAATTTCTAAGTCTTTAAACATAATATCTCTTTTCAAAACAGCAATATCCTCAGTGAATACAGTTTCATTCTTTTTGTAGAAAAGAAGTTGTTCTTCTACAACAGCTCAAACTCTCTTATAATTTGCCAAATTAAACTCAGATTGGTTAAACTCTATTCTTAGATCATCATAATGATTTTTAAGAGTTTCATAGCTTTTTAAAGCTACACAAGATTTTGAATAAGCATTATTTGTGTATACCTCTGAGTCAGAAAAAGCCATCAGTGCCATGTTGGTAGGAGCTTCCTCTTCAGCCATAAAGCTCTAGTCAAATCCAAGTCCATCAATGGCCACCATAGCTTTGGAAGAAGATTCTTCCTCACTCACAGCCTTCCTGGTGCTTTCTTGATTCCTGGAACCTCTACTATCTTGATTCCTACCCCTGCTATCCTGGTTCCTTGGCCCTCTGCATTCCCTAGCAAAGTGCCCCAACTTATGATAGTTGTAACACCCCTAAAATTATCGCAGCGGAAGATAGTTCACTGGGGTATTACTTTCTAGCACAAAGTACAAGTCAGGGAAAACGACCCTTTAAAAGAGATGTTTTAAAAGTGTTTCACATATGATACATTAAAACCTCAGAGTTCGCAAAGGTCCCAACAGTTTTCATAAAAACACAATGTTTCAAAAGATCACAAATGTTTTAAACATAACATAAATCTTTAAAATATAGTCTCTTCAAATGTGAAAATATGCCAAGTCATCAAAAGATATCCGTGCGACTCCAACCACGACCTCCATGCCTTAAAACCTGAGATAAAACATGCTAAAACGTTAACACAAAGGTTGAGTGAATCCATAGAGTTTAATAATAAGCAGTCGATCACAATAAATCATTTATAAAAATGACTAAGCAACAAATGCAGAGTCTGATAAAGTTATTATTACCCTAAGCTGGTGACCCCGACGCTATGTCTTTGTTGCCAATAGCATAATATAGCCCTTCAAACACAGGTAATAGCCACACCTATCATTGGTATGAATACAATACATACGACTGCCTTACAGGCACGTTCCTGCATGGGGATTGTTAATCCCAATAGATCTATTCACGATATTCGCGCTCACTCGCAAGTGACTAACGGTTCACGATAAAAGGGACTTTCGGGTATGGGAAACTTATAGCAAGCCATGGTTCGAAAAGATGTTTGAAACAACTTATATGGCTTAAATAAAAAAGCTGATGGAAAATTTTATAAAATTGTTGCACTAATCGGGTCGCCATTTCTAAACCGTGAAGGCTAAAATTATGAAATTTATATGCTTATAAAAGTACGACTCTGTAATATATGAAAATCTAGGCCTCACATAGCTGAGAACCTAAAAACATGGGTGAAATTACTAATTTACCCCTGTGTCTCTATGTAGTTACTTCCAGCATCCAAATAAGTTTAGCAAAATGAGTGTATCTTTTTATCTACAGGTCTAATTGACACAAGGCTAGTGGGAAATATTTTCTACATGTCTTAGCTCCAACTTTTATGTTTTTACCAACTTAGTATTCTTTGCAACATTTTAGAGTAAATGGCTTATCAAATCTGACATGCAAATTCTGGACAAGTTTTAGTGTAGATTTTCTCCAAAAATCATCGTGATGAATTAAGATGTAAGGTTTTCGAGGAAATGATCCTAAGACCCGAGGCTAACTCCCAATATTTTTAGTTTTTCTTAAAACCCTCTGAGGAAAAAATGGTGTACTGATATTTTTGCTCAAAATCTGAGACAGACTATGGACAAATCCAAATTGCTACTTTGAGTGTATTTATGGTGTCTAATACCCATGCGTGTCCAAGATCAATCATTACTAACATTTTTATTCACTCAAGAACCCTATATTTCCAGGTGTAAAAGTTTATGTTTTTTTAGATCTAACAAGTTTTATAGTAAAACAATGATGTAAATTACTAATTACAAATCAATATCCATTTTAAACCAACTCTTGCAATCATTAATCAGATCAATCCTACCCAACTATCTAACAACCTATTTCCTATGAAAATTTGAATCAAGATCTTCCAAATCACACATGCAAGAGTTGTTTTTCTAGTCCTTTAAAAACTCTAAGAAAAATGATAGAAAAATCATAGAAAAAGAGGGAAATGAGGTTGAAAATGTTAGGAAAACTTACCAAGACTAATACCAAACGAATGATGCAAGATTTGAGACTTGAAAAACTTGAAGAATGGTGGTGAGGGGCTGGAGATCCATGGCAGCAAAGGGTGGAGAAGGAGGAGTTGGGTGGTTTTTGGTGTTAGAGAGAGAGAGAGTTGCATGTAAATGGAGAGTATGGGATTTCTTGAAATGAAAAAAAAAAAAAAAAGATATATATATATATATATATATATATATATATATATATATATATATAAATATATATATATATATAATGAGCATGGGGGAGGGTATGGCCAGCCTAGGGAAGGCATTTGTAGAGATTCCATGTTTTTATTTTGCAAAGTACATTAAGTATATGTTTTGCACAAGTATGGTTAACCACGGAGTGGGTTTAAAGGCTAACGGAGCTAAACCGGTAACGTTTTATGCATAGTTTGTGAAAATAAATGTCATGAAGATACTATTTTTATAAAAATGTTAAATTTAACTTAAAATGACCTAATTTGATGTTTCATATATTTCCCGAGCCTTTCGGAGTGTTATAACGTCGTTAAAGCTTAAAACGCGAGCCGAAAACGTATAAAACGTAAAATGTGCACACTTCGCGTAGAAATAGAAAATTAAATTATTCCATATGAAAATAAGTACGTGGGGGAAAATAAATCATATTAACGGGTAGTTCTCAAATAGTGTGTATTTGGTTATCAATCCGGCTATCAATCCGGCTAACACAAATAAGGTGCATTTAGCTATCAATCCGGCTAGTACAAAGACTATCTATCCGGCTAGCACAAATGGGTAGACTGGGCATAGTCTGAGTCAAATTATGAATTTAAGTGTACGTGTCACGACGTACGCGGGCAACTTCCCGGCAAAAGCTAATTTACTTAAAATAGGAAAATAAGCAATTAAACTTAGTAAAAATAATGACTTGAAATTTCACGGTTGTTACATTACCCATCCGTTAAAAAGGAATCACATCCTCGTGATTCAGTTTATCTTATCGGTTGACGGTGTATAGAAAAAAAATGAGGGTACTCTCATCGCAATCTGCTCTTTTCGCTCCCATATGTACTCGGGTCCATGTCGAGTATTCCAACGAACCTTGACAATGGGAATGCACTCTGCTTGAGTCGTTTGACTTCCTGGTTCATGATCTCAACTGGTTCCTTATCAAAGTAAAGCATGTCGTCAAGTTGAATCTCCTCTAGTGGAGTGACGAGGGTTTCATCCGATAGGCACTTCTTCGGGTTTGAATCGTAAAATGTATTGGGCACACTACTAAGCTCTTGCAGAACTTCAAGTCAATAAGCTACGGTCCAACTTTTGCCAAATTCTTGTAGGGTTCAACGTACATCGAGTTCAGTTTTCATCGTTTTCCGAAACATAGCACGTGCTTTCGTGGCGAACTTTCACGTAGCTATCCTGACGATCTTGTACTGCTTGCAGCCTGTTGTTCTGGAGTGTTGTTCCTACGCCCTGATGCATACTAATGATTAATGCAAATGGGATTACTATGGGAGCGTACTGTCAGTCGTAAGAAGTCGATGCCAATGCCTCGAGGTAAAAATAGTTGCAAGGAGTAATTAATAATACAAATGAAAGATCTTGATGAATCACAAAAATAGTAATAAAGTTTGTCGAGTATGATGTTTTAGGAGCAAAGACTGCTTAAAAGGGATAGATCAAATATCTGTATGAACAAAGGAGCAAACGAAAAGGTGTGTAAAAGAGAGATCAATGACTCAAATTAATGCAAACAGAAGGAACATAAATTACAATAATAGTAAAACAAAGAGATATAGATTATTAACACAAATAATTAATTAATCGAGACAACCAACGAATCAAACCAATTGTCAAAAGAGGCCAATACTGAAAGAAAGAATTCCATATGAGGTTCAATAATAAACGAGACAGACAATATTCATTATGAATGTCAAATGAGAATGAATGAGAAAAATCCATAACTAAGAAGGATAATAAACACACGTTTGTTGAAAGAGGGTAAGTGAAATAGACAAGAATTAAGAAAGCAATAGGCGTAACAATACTTTAAATGAGAATAAATGAGATAGACAATAAATGCGAAGGCAAATAATAAAGGAGAAAGACGATAAATGTCATGGAAGAGAACAAACGATAAATGATGAGATCCATAAATATCACAAATGTTAAATGAGAATAACTGAGAAAATCAATAAATTAGAAAGACAAAGTGCATCTCGAATGCTAAATGAGAAGAAGAAATGAGAACAAATGATAAATACGAAATACAACAAGCAACATGAATGCTAGCTGAGGGTAAACAATTAATGAGAAACGCAATAAGTGACAAAGACAATAAGCATAGTGATTGCTAATTGAGAATGAATGGGGATCAACAATAAATGAGAAAAGCATTACGTTGAAAACATGCATGTTAAATAAGAACAACATAAAATGAGAAAGGCATTGAGTATCACAAAAGTTGTTTGAGGTTAAATGAGAACAAATAATAAATGGTAAAGTCAATAAATATCACGAATGTTGATTAAGTAAGATCCGCACTTAGCTCCTCGAGCTTTTCTCTTCTCCAATGAGACTGTAGGCTGGCCATTACAGCTCGTTTCTGCTGACGTGTAATATCTCTCATGTTGTGGCATGTGTGTCACCAACGATGGGATGCTGTGGTGGATGGGCTCTCTGGTGATAGACTCTGGTCGAGTGAGAGGAGTAGGTGCAGTAATGGTTCTCCTCTTAGTCTTCCGAGGGATTCTTCTTCGAGTGAGTAATCTTTTGGTTTGAGTTCACACTCTATAGCCTTGTCCTCGAATGGCTCTGTCTCACTATTAGACATTAGTATGTAGGTTAGTGAAGTGGGTGTCAGAATGATGGCCGACAAATTCTCCAATTTGTCCTCAGAATCGAAAGATAGTATTAAGTTAGGGTAAACATTGTTGTCAAGCTTCGGCGTTATCTTCCTAGCGACATGATTCTTCAAAACACAAGGAGTGAAAAAGAATGAGACGTTAAAAAGTCGTGTTCCGAAATTAGGGTGTTCCCAGGCGGCATGTTAAAGTCATGCTCTAATCATCCAATGTGTCTTTAGGCGATGATTTACGAGGCGATGTTGGTGTTCTAAAAGTATGGGACAAATGTTTCAACTCGTCGTTGGAGACGGATAGTAAGACAATCGAGTGGAAATCGATAGACTGCAACGGGTTTTGTGTAAGATGATGTTATGAAAGGTCATGAAAAGTTTTAGCGAATCATGATATTACTCACGATGTTTGAGAAAATAAAAGAGATCATTGAAATGTAAGTATAGGTATGTAATCGGGGAAAACAAGGTTTGAGCTCAAGCTCTGAAATAAGCGTAAGAGGTCAAAATCAGTCAAACATTTATATAATTAACCATTATATAAATAATAGTGATGCTATAAATAAGCATAGGCAGTCTGGTGGTATATGCGCACGGATATCAGATACGGCAATGAGAGACTTTTTAGTGAAAAATAGTTATAGTCTGGATTTTGAAAACGACCCAGTTCTCTATAACTGTAGCTCTTATGCCAATCTGTAACACCCCCAAAATTATCGCAGCGAAAGATAGTTCACTGGGGTATTACTTCCTAGCACAAAGTACAAGTCATGGAAAATGAACCTTTAAAAGAGACGTTTTAAAAGTGTTTCACATATGATACATTAAAACCTCAAAGTTTGCAAAGGTCCCAATAGTTTTCAAAAAAACACAAGATTTCAAAAGATCACAAATTTTTTAAACATTACATAAATCTTTAAAATATAGTCTCTTCAAATGTGAAAATATGCCAAGTCTTCAAAAGATATCCGTGCGACTCCAACCTAGACCTTCATGCCTTAAAACCTGAGATAAAACATGCTAAAACGTCAACACAAAGGTTGAGTGAATCCATAGAGTTTAATAATAAGCAGTCGATAACAATAAATCATTTATAAAAACGACTAAGAAACAAATGCAGAGTCTGATAAAGTTATTATTGCCCTAAGCTCGTGACCCCGACTCTACGTCTTTGTTGCCAATAGCATAAATTTGCCCTTCAAACATAGGTAATAGCCACACCTATCATTGGTACGAATACAATACATACGACTGCCTTACAAGCACGTTCCTGCATGGGGATTGTTAATCCCAATAGATCTATTCACGGTATTTGCGCTCACTCGCAAGTGACTAACGGTTCACGATAAAAGGGACTTTCGGCTATGGGAAACTTAGGCAATAATAATAACATGATAGCATACAATTTTCAAAGCATTGTGATCATAAAAATTTATAGCATGTATCTCCTCCACGGAGTTTATAAAATAATTGAAGTAAAACTTGGGGCTATGAACTCACCAACGATGAAGTAGTAACAGAAACCGGAGAAGTGTACACATCGAGAAAAGCCGCAAAAGTCACAAATGACCTATATAAAATATAACACGGCTTAGGCTTGGGGATTAAGGTATAACACTTATACTTATGTTTTAATTCAGTACTTGTACTTGTGACATCATAAGGTAATTTGGTTAAAAGTCTTATAGCAAGCCATGGGTCGAAAAGATGTTTGAAACAACTTATATGGCTTAAATCAAAAAGCTAATGGAAAATTTTATAAAATTGCCGCACTAATCGGGTTGCCATTTCTAAACCGTGAAGGCTAAAATTATGAAGTTATATGCATAGAAAGGTATGACTCTGTACTATATGAAAATCTAGGCCTCACATAGCTGAGAACACCAGAACATGGGTGAAATTACTAATCTACCCCTGTGTCTCTATATAGTTACTTCCAGCATCCAAATAAGTTTAGTAAAATGAGTGTATCTTTTTATCTACAGGTCTAATTGACACAATTCCAGTGGAAACTTTTTTCGACATGTCTTAGATCGAACTTTAATGTTTTTACCAACTTAGCATTCTTTGCAACATTTTAGAGTAAATGGCCTATCAAATCTGACATGCAAATTCTGGACAAGTTTTAGTGTAGATTTTCTCCAAAAATCATCAGGATGAATTAAGATGTAAGGTTTTTGAGGAAATGATCCTAAGACCTGAGGCTAACTCCTAATATTTTTAATTTTTCTTAAAACCTTTTGAGAACAAAATGGTGTAATGATATTTCTGCACAAAATCTGAGACAGACTATGGACCAATCCAAATTGCTACTTTAAGTGTATTTATGGTGTCTAATACCCATGCATGTCCAAGATCAATCATTACTAACCTTTTTATTCACTCAAGAACCCTATATGTCCAGGAGTAAAAGTTTATTTATTTTTTGATCTAACAAGTTTTATAGTAAAACAATGAGGTAAATTACTAATTACAAATCAATATCCATTTTAAACCAACTCTTGCAATCACTAATCAAATCAATTCTACCCAACTATCTAACAACCTATTTCCTATGAAAACTTGAATCAAGATCTTCCAAATCACACATGCAAGAGTTGTTTTTCTAGTCCTTTAAAAACTCTAAGAAAAATGATAGAAAAATCATAGAAAAAGAGGGAAATGAGGTTGAAAATGTTAGGAAAACTTACCAAGACTAATACCAAACGAATGATGCAAGATTTGAGACTTGAAAAACTTGAAGAATGGTGGTGAGGGGCTGGAGATCCACGGCAGCAAAGGGTGGAAAAGGAGGAGTTGGGTGGTTTTTGGTGTTAGAGAGAGAGAGAGTTGCATGTAAAGGGAGAGTATGGGATTTCTTGAAATGAAAAAAAAAAATATATATATAATGAGCATGGGGGGAGGGTATGGCCGGCCTAGGGAAGGAATTTGTAGAGATTCCATGTTTTTATTTTGTACAGTACATTAAGTATATGTTTTGCACAAGTATGATTAACCACGGAGTGGGTTTAAAGGCTAACGGAGCTAAACCGGTAACGTTTTATGCATAGTTTGTGAAAATAAATGTCATGAAGATACTATTTTTATAAAAATATCAAATTTAACTTAAAATGATCTAATTTGATGTTTCATGTATTTCCCAAGCCTTTTGGAGTGTTAAAACGTCGTTAAAGCTTAAAACGCGAGCCGAAAACACGTAAAACGTAAAATGTGCACACTTCGTGTAGAAATGGAAAATTAAATTATTCCATATGAAAATAAGTACATAGGGGAAAATAAATCATATTAACGTGTAGTTCTCAAATAATGTGTATTTGGTTATCAATCCGGCTATCAATGGCTAACACAAATAAGGTGCATTTAGCTATCAATCCGGCTAGTACAAAGACTATCGATCCGGCTAGCACAAATGGGTAGACTAGGCATAGTCTGATTCAAATTATGAATTTAAGTGTACGTGTCACGACGTACGCGGGCAACTTCCCGGCAAAAGCTAATTTACTTAAAATAGGAAAATAAGCCATTAAAATTAGTAAAAATAATGACTTGAAATTTCACGGTTGTTACAACAGTTTTAACACTTTACTTTTGATTTATCATACCCAGCAGTATCATTTCCATTGATGGTGATCTTCTTTCCAGTCTTCTGTAAAAACTTCTTGGCCCTCATGCTCAGCAAAGCTTACTGCCACTTCAAATCTATCTCCTCCAGGTCATCTTCATGGATTTGTATAAGGTCTTCATGCATAAGCTGAGACCCATTAGCTTGACTGGCCAGGAATGCATAGACAGTATCATCACTCAAGTTAGCAGTACTAGTTTGTATACTAGTAGTACTAGCTTTAGGGTTAGCAGTACTAACTCCGTAAGCAGTATTAACCTCATCAGTACTGCTTGTGCTTGGAGATGACACAAAAGCCATGTTCTGAGAGCTTGAGCTTGATCCTGCAGGCCTTTTTACCTATTGTTCTACAATCTTGAAGTTGTTGTAGAGGTCATCAAAACTCATAGTGTCTAGATCAGGCTTGTTTCTACAGACCACCACATGAGTATTCCATTCAGAAGGTAGACTTCACAAGAATTTTAAATTGAGATCTTCTTGAGAAATCTCTACACCCAAGACAGCCAGTTGGCTCACAATCTTCTGATGCTTGTTGAAGATTGAATCAAGAGACTCAGTGCTTGAAGCACTCAAGTTCTCATACATCTGTTTAAGAAGAGTCTTCTGTGTCTTCTTAGTTACTTCATTGCCTCCAAACCTTGTTGTTTTAGCCTCAAACAAGGTCTTTGCATCCTTGTGCATGCTAAAAGTCAAAAGTTGCTCATTGGGGAGATCCATCAGCAACATACTTCTAGCTTTTACATCATTCTTTTTCTGAAGCTTCTCTTCTACAGTAACAGGACCTGATACAGTTGGGGCACCACCTTCACTTGTTGATTGTTGGGTTTGAAGATGCTACTGCTAGGTTGATTATGCTGCTGCTCAAAGTTCTTAAAGGAAAATATACCAAGTATGATTCTGCTGCTAGACTATATGATTTTGCTGCTAGTATATTTATTCTGCTGCTGAGTTTCTGAGAAGATTGAAGAAATAAGCTAAGTGTGATTCTACTGCTAGCCTATGAAGATTCTACTGCTAGAGTAAATCATTCTACTGCTTATCAGATAAACGTGTATAGTTTGTTAGATAATTATGGTAATGATACGAATAGATATTATCTTGTATAGAAAGTCTTTGTAACCGACTAGGACTCCTTAAGTCTATAAAAGGAGGATCTAGGGTTAGGGTTAGCAAATGAATTATTGTTTTGCATTCACTTCAAGGTTCTTTGTAACCCTGTTACTTTTGAGTAACCGTATTCAATATATTGAGGTGATAGTTGAGAGAATTCTTGTGTGTTCGATTCATAATTCTTCTTAAGATTAAGTACTAGTTTCTGCATAGTATTTAATAGATCATTCAAGAACAGTCTCTATACATATTGTCTTAGATCTACATCTAAGGTGAATCAAAGGCAAAGGAATTCTGATTGAAGAACCCAAGCAGAAGTTTAAGTTTCAATCACCAATTCAACAAGAACAACAAAGTCAAATAGATGAAGAAGTTGCTAGACAGGTGCAAGCACAACTTGATGTTGAAGAAGAAAATAAGAAAAAGATGCAAGAACAAGCTGATTGGGAAGTAGCTATGAAGACTCAAGAAGAGGAGAGATTGAGATACACTCTTGAAGAGAGACAATGTGCTATAGATGATCTGCTGGGAGAGTTTAGAAAGAAACAGAGTCAGAAAAAGGTTTCTAAGAGGAAGAAGCCTACAAGAGCTGAACAGATAAATTATATGAAGAATTATCTAAAGCATCAAGCCTACTGGAAAGCTAGCTCTTTCAAAGGGATGACTCATGCAGCTATTGAAAAAGCATATTTTGAGGCTTATGCAAGGATAAACAGACCTATTGAACCCATGTCAGATGATGATATTGCAAAACTTACAAGACATATGGCACCAAAAGCTTATATGAATGTGGATACTGATGTTGGAAAGTCTAAGAAAGTGTCTGAGGGTGTCAAAGAAAAGGTGGATAGTAAGAAGGCAGTAGAAGCTGAGAAGGAAAAAGCAAAACCAGTGGAAGAAGAAAATAAAAGTGAGGAAAAGGTTTTGAAGGATGACTCTACTATTGGTGTAAAGAGGCCTGGGAGAAGATTGAAAATGAGGGCCAAGAAGAAGAAAAAAACTAAGCCAGTGGTAGTGGTCTGAGTAGGCAGTTTAGCAGTGGTAGTGGTCTGAGTAGTTTCGAGATCCATTGCTTCAGTGAAAGTAGAGAATTCTTCTGGTATGTTTCTTCTAGATCAAAGTTTCAAAACCTAAGCTTTGATACCACTTGTTGATCCCAATACATGATCTCCTTGAGTTTTGTTAGAAACTTTGAGAGTACCAAAGAGTATGCGGAATCTACTCTTTGATAGTTAGAAGAATACTAATAATATCAATGTAACAGTAAACTTGAACAAACAATATAACCAAACGCTTCAATATTATTAGATTAATAATACGAGTACTCTTGCTTAGTACTAGGGTTTACAACCTTGAAGCTTCACAAAAAAGTATGCAAAGATGTATCTAACACCTTAACCTAGGACCTCCTTTTATAGGCAAAAGGAGTCCTTTACAAGATAACTATAATTCTACAATATACATATCTTTCTAAATATATAAGATATACACTAAATATCTTCTATACTTATCACATTACACATCTTCATAACCTTGGCAGTACCTTCTTCCATCAGCAGTCTTCAGTTATACTCTGGCAGTACTAACTCAGTTAGTACTGTTAGTTATAATCTTCAGCAGTATCATCTTTGGCTTGGCAGTACAAACTTGGAAGTCATTTAATCCCAACATAATGCTTGCAAAATAAATGTCTACAGATTCCTGAAAATTTAAAATTCTAAAAAATTTCAAAAATTAAGTTCCAGCAGAAAAACAAAATCCTGGAAAACTGTACTGCTACAGTGCCTGACGTCGTCGGGTTGTAGACCCTGACGCCGTCAGGTATGACCTGACAGTATTTTTGCCTTTTTTTATGGAAATTTATGGAAAAACCTGATTATTAAAACCTGGAAAACTGCAGAACATTTATTATGACTCGATACAAGCATTTGACTCTAACAAACACACAAATATATATGATAATCAATAATTGTTAACTTCCATGTTCGAATTCGTTCTTGTAAACCAATATGATCTTCCCTACAATTATCTTTTTGTAAAATACCTTTATATGTGATTAAGACGAGGTTAAAAACAAAATAAAGCATTTTCACAAAATTATTCAAAACATGAACGATAAACAATTATGATGGAGCATATATATGAAATCAAACAAAAGAAAAAACAAACAAACAATAAAACATGGGTTGCATCTCAAGAAGCGCTTTTATTTATTAACAAGTCTTGTAGCTAGACTCAAAGTCATGGCCTATTACATGACTTCATTATCAAAAATAATGTCTTCCTCATTAACTAAGTCATTATTATCTTTTTGATAATGATTTACTCGTTGAATATTTACGGTGAATTCTTTATCTTCATGGTCTAACAAAACCGCGGCTCCAGTTCTTGATGAGCCTTTCACCGTAAAGGGCTTATACCATCTAGACTTAAGCTTTCCCAGGAATAACTTCAACCTTGAGTTATACAAGAGTACCTTATCTCCTTCCACAAACTCCTTAGGACTTTTGATTTGTTGATCATGCCATCTTTTAGCCCTTTCCGTATATGTTATTGATGACTCATAAGCAGTCTTAATTCGTCAAGCTCTTGAAGTTGCAAGAACCTATTAGCCCCTGCTTCTGAATAGTCCATATTACAAGCCTTCAATGCCCAATATGTCTTATGCTCAAGTTCAACAAGAAGATGGCATGCCTTACCATAGACTAAACGAAAAGGAGTCGTCCCTATGGGTGTTTTATAGGCTGTCCTAAACGCCCTTAAAGCTTCATCTAACTTAAACGACCAATCCTTTTTGTTTTGATTAACCGTTTTCTCTAATATCCATTTTGGCACACGATTGGTATTTTCAACTTGCCCGTTCGTTTGAGGGTGATATGCAGTTGAAAATTTGTGAGACACTCCATACCTCTTCATCACCTTCTCCATTTGGGCATTACAAAAATGGGTCCACCTATCACTAATGAGCGCCTTGGGAACCCCAAATCTTGCAAACAATTTCTTAAAGAAGTAAATAACTACTCTAGCATCATTTGTCCTAAGCGCTTGTGCTTCTACCCATTTGGACACGTAATCAATGGGGAAGAGTATGTATTCGTTTCCTCCAAAAGACGAAAAAGGACCCATGAAATCGATACCTTATACATCAAAGATTTCGCAAACTTGTATATAGTTTTGAGGCGCTTCATCACTTCGTGAAATATTCCCAGCCCTTTGGCATGCATCACAAGTTTGGATTAATTGCCTAACATTACGAAATACGGTGGGCCAATAAAATCCTGCATCAAAAACTTTTCGGGCAGTGGTGTTTATCCCATGATGCCCTCCCGAAGGTTCGGCGTGGCATTCTCTCATGATTCTATTTGTTTCTCCTCTTGCAACACAACACCTAATAATTTGATCTGGGCATCTGCGAAACAAGAAAGGCTCATCCCAGAAATAGTATTTTAATTCAGTAAAGAATCTTTTCTTTTCCTGCATCGTCACATTATTCGGGAGAACTCTACTTGCCAGATAATTGGCGTAAACAGCGCACCATGGTTCAGTATCCTGAATTAACATCAGTTGCTCTTCAGGAAAGGAATCCCGAATTTCACTATTGTTTATTTCCCAAAGGTCAGGGTTTTTGAGACGAGAGAGATGACCGGCTGCTAAATTTTCAGCACCCTTCTTATCGCGAATTTCGATATCAAATTCTTGCAGCAACAGAATCCACCGAATGAGTCGTGTTTTAGCATCTTGCTTTGAGAATAAGTACCTCAAGGTTGAGTGATCAGTGAAAATGATGGTTTTTGACAAGACAAGATATTGCCGGAATTTATCGAAGGCGAAAACTACTGCTAAGAGTTCTTTTTCAGTAGTGGTGTAATTTTTCTGTGCAGGGTTCATGGTTTTGCTAGCGTAGTAGATGGGTTGGAAATGTTTATTTATTCTCTGTTCCAACACGGCCCCAACTGCATAGTCACTAGCATCACACATGATCTTAAATGGTAACGACCAATTAGGAGTTACCATTATTGGAGCTTGCGTTAGATCTCGCTTGAGTCGATCGAATGCCTCTTTGCATTCTTACGAAAAGTCGAATGGTGCATCCTTCACAAGTAGTTGAGTCATTGGTCGGGCAATTTTTGAGAAGTCTTTTATGAACCTTCTATAAAAATCAACATGACCAAGGAAACTGCGAATGGCTTTCACGGTTGTCGGATAGGGTAATTTAGATATTGCCTCGATCTTAGCTCTATCCACCTCAATTCCATTTCCGGAGACTTTATGTCCTAGAACAATTCCTTCTTTCACCATGAAATGGCACTTCTCCCAATTCAGGACTAAGTTAGTTTCTTCGCATCGCTTAAGTGTCTTTTTAAGATTGGCGAGACAGCGGTCGAAGGAGTCTCCAAACACTGAGAAATCGTCCATGAAAATCTCCTTGCTATCTTCCATTAGCTCATGGAATATCGCCGTCATACATCGTTAAAAGGTGGCAGGGGCATCGCATAACCCAAAAGGCATGCGTTTATAAGCAAATGTTCCATAAGGACATGTAAAGGTAGTCTTTTCTTGATCCTCCGGGGCTATAGGGATCTGGAAGTACCCCAAAAATCCATCAAGAAAACAATAGTATTCATGTCTAGCCAACCTTTCCAGCATTTGATCGATGAAGGCTAACGGAAAGTGGTCTTTTCGGGTTGCATCGTTTAACTTCCTATAATCGATACAGACTCGCCAGCCGGTAACCGTTCTCTGGGGAACCAATTCATCTTTATCATTTTTTACAACAATCATCCCTCCCTTCTTTGGAACAACCTGAACTGGACTAACCCAAGGGTTGTCAGAAATTAGGTAGATTAGGCCGGCATCCAGGAGTTTGATGACCTCCTTCTTCACCACTTCCTTGATGTTAGGATTCACTCGCCTCTAAGGTTGTACAGTCGGCTTATAATCCTCCTCCATGAGGATTTTGTGAGTACAAAACGTTGAATCGATTCCCTTAATGTCTGCAACACTCCATGCGATAACCCCCTTATATTCTTTCAAAACATACAAGAGTTTTTCTTTTTGTTCGGGTTTCAGGGAGGAATTTATGATTACTGGAAGTTGGTCTTCCCCTCGAAGGAAGGCATATTCCAGGTGACTTGGAAGTTCTTTTAATTCTAACGTGGGAGGTTCTATGATGGAGGGTTTAAGCTTATTTTTTGGTTTCTGAAGCTCAAGTGGTTCAATGGGTTCTTTTTCGGGATAGAAAGAAACTGCTCCAACCACTTTTGTTTCTCCCTTCTCTTCATCGAATGGTAAGACATTGTCTTCATGCAACAACCTATTCGCAATGTGTTCATCAATGCATTCATCTATCACATCCACAAATTCATCAATCTCTTCGACAAAGTACAATGGGTTGTCTCGTGGAAGAGGGAAATCCATCGTATCTTTAATATCGAAGGCCAAGCTTTCAGATCCTACTCGCAGAGTTAACTTTCCATCATGAACATCAATGATAGCACGAGCAGTGGCTAAAAATTGCCTTCCAAGTATGATGGGAACAGTGTCGTCCTCATCCATTTCCAAGATTACAAAATCAACTGGAAATTTAAATTTCCCTATCTTCACCAACACGTTTTCGCAGATTCCTAGGGGGTATTTAATTAATCTGTCGGCCAGCTGTATACTCATTTGTGTTGGCATAAATCCTGAATACCCAAGTTTTAGAAATAGTGAGTATGGCATAAGGTTTATGCTTGCTCCTAAGTCTGCCAAGGCATTTCTTACGGTTAGGGCTCCTATGGAACAGGGCAGGGTAAAACTGCCTGGATCATCTACCTTCTTGGGTAAGCCTTTTTGGATAACAATGGAACAATCTTCCCCCATAGTCACCAGACTTTCAAGCTTCTTTATGTTAGAAAGGAGTCTCTTGAAATATGTGCTATATTTAGGCATATGATAACATGCATCGAGGAGTGGGATGGTGACCACGACATCCTTCAAGTATGACAACAATCTTCTGTTATCATTCTCAGCCTTCTGGTTTTTTAAGCGAGAGGGGTATGGTACTCTCATGGATGTGGATGATTGAGTAGGTGGGGTGAATGGTGAGTGAACTGCACGAGGGATTGGTTCGGGTGTCTCCTCTTCCTTGTCTGCTTCCCCCTCGTTAGAGGTCTTGGGTTCATCAGTGACAGGAGACTGGATTGGATATGGTGGATCTTTAGTTGTTGTCCCAGAATGAGTTGTAATGGTGAACGTTGGGCAATGCTGGTCATGTTGAGGCTTATCGCATTCATCAAGAGCAGCATAAAGTTCTGAGAACTGAGTTTCCAACTCTTTTTGTTGTTCGGTAATGAATCCACCGAGCCCTTTTAGCAACAAGTCCTTCTCCATAGTGAAATGTCCGAGATCTTCCTCGAAGGTACTACGGGTTGTGAACTCAGGCCCTTCTTCTCCGTCGGCCTTTCTTTTAAGGTTACCCCATGAGGTATAATCATTGTTTTGATAGAACACTAGTAATGATGGATCATCATATATATCGGCGCCCGAAAGGAAAACTTGCTCAATGACTGGTTCACCCCCACATTCTTCTACTTCATATGGGCCCCCATAATCGTCAGAAATCAGATATATATTCACTATTCTCTTAGTCTCTTTTGACCTTTTGAGGTATGACTGTTTCTCTTGCAACCTTTTCAAACAACTTTCCTAAGTGGGTGGTCTTGGGTGCAAGATTTCAGAAAAACTCATAACCGAAATGGGTTCATCCCAAGTGTTGTCTTGGTCTTGAATGTATTCCTCTATCATATTCCATCATTCTTCCGCACTTAGGTTAGTGATTTTCCCTCTTATTGAATAATCAATTCCCTTTTGGTCATTACGAGAGATGCTATCATAAAAGATTTGAACAAGGAGCCAAAGCTCAATGCCATGATGAGGAGCTTGTCATACAAGTTCTTTAAAATGAATCCAAGAATTGTAGACAGATTCCGTTTTTCCTGGGCGAAAACGGAGGATTTTGTCCCTAATTGTTGCGGTCCTACCAGGTGGAAAGAATTTGTCATAAAATTTTGAAATGAGTTGTTCCCACGTAAAGATTGACCTTGAGGGAAGTTTATCAAGCCATTCCCTTGCTTTTCCTTGAAGAGAAAAAGGAAAAAATCTTGGTCGAGATGTGTCTCGAGTGGCCCCGTCCGTATGGATGGTGTTAACAATTTTCAGGAAATCCTTGATATGTTGGATTGGATCTTCAATGTTCAACCCATGAAACTTACACACATTTTGGACAAGCCAAATGTCATTAGCGTGTAAGACTTCATTAGTATGTTCACTTGGTCACACGATAACGTTAGAGAAACCATGGGGCGTAGGGGAAGAATAATCTTTAAGGTGCTTAGGGGCATGGTTTTCTAGGATTCTCTCATTATGATCAGATTTGGGACTTGGTGGTTCTGAGTGTAGCGTAGATTCTTCTTCAGAAAGAGCTTCATCGAAGTTGATGGTGGTGCCATGTGGTTCAGGTGTGTGAAGGGCTTTTCTTATCTTACGCATTTCTCTTTCTGGTTCCGCATATGGCTGAACGAGGGTTTTGATGGAACTACGGGTCCTAGGATGCCTACGGTTATTGAGGTCTTCGTCCACCATGATGACAAATGAAGGGAATTACAAAACAAATGGCATGAAGAAAAGATAGACTACAAGAAATCTACTAAAAAGAAAATAAAAATCTCACTTGATAGGAATCTATTGAGTAGACCTAAACGAGATAGAAATTGAACCTAAACAATAACTATTCCCCGACAGCGGTGCCAAAAACTTGATGTGAGATTTGCAAGACCCCGAAATGAAGTTTTACAATCCTCTAGGCAGTGTACCTAATCGCTGTAGTGTAGTATAGGTAAATCCGGGGGATTGATCGTTCTCTAAGGGAATAGTGTCGTTAGGTCAAGATGTAAGACGAGATAGGTCTAGAGGTGAGGGATGATTCTTTTTGTATTTTTTATATTTTATAAAAGCGGGAAAAATCTCGGATTTTAGAAGAATTGGCGGAATTAGTTGCTAATCAACTAACGCAAAACTAATAATAACTTAATTAAATAAAAATAAATGAGAAAAGTACAAGTGGTGACTTCTTATAATAGGAAAAAGCGTGTTTACTAAGATTTAATTACTCACTAGTTATCTTCTATTGATCTGTCGAATTATCACGTCCTTGTTTTAGTTGAAGCGTTGTATTCCTTAATATCGGTTGTGGGGAGGTGCCGAAGTCCCCAACTCTATGAATCTTATTCTCCCCTAAAAACCTTAAACTCTATTAAGTTTTATAGGATCTACAAGCCGCAATTCACGCAATAAATACAACGAGAAAAATCTTAGGTTTATATAAGCAATAAAAATCTCGGGTTTTAGAAGAGTGGGCGGAATTAGTTGCTAGTCAACTAACCCAAAACTAATAATAAATTAATTAAATAAAAATAAATGAGAAAAGTACAAGTGGTGACTTCTTATAATAGGGAAAAGTGTGTTTACTTAGATTTAATTACTCGCTAGTTATCTCCTATTGATCTGTCGAATTGTCACGTCCTTGTTTTAGTTGAAGCGTTGTATTCTTTAATATCGATCGTGGGGAGGTGCCGAAGTCCCCAACTCTATGAATCTTATTCTCCCCTAAAAACCTTAAAGTCTATTAAGTTTTCTAAGATCTACAAGCCGCAATTTACGCAATAAATAGAACGAGAAAAACCAATAGTGCACTCTACGGTTGCGTTTTCTAATATGTTCAAGCTAGTTACGTATAAGAGGTCAGCCAGTTTTCTTAGCCTAACACACGAGGCAATCAACTAAACAAGAGACAACAAATCAATATTAAACAACTAGGTTTCACTAGATCTAAGCAAGCACAAGTAAACTTAAGCTAGCATGTTAAAGCAAAGAAAAGATAAACACATAATCAAACAATACATAGACATATCGAATGATTAAAGGGATACTTATCTTTATTAAAACATAAAGTTCAAGGGGCTTTGAAAGCCTTACACGGGCTGCCAAATTCATCCCTAAACCCTACTTTAAGATGTTCTCCAAAGATGTCTCTAAGATGTCACAATTAATGAGAAGAAATCGAAAAGTATATATAGATTTACATTGGTGACGGCGTCACTTTATGTATGTGACGCCGTCAGATCGCCTTGTTTTAGGGTTTCGTCTTGTGCAAGTCACCGTTATGACGGCGTCAGGACTGATTTGAAGCCGTCACTTGATAAACCTCTGGGCCGTCTCTTGTTAGGTTAAAACATGACTCCAATCTTCAATTAACACCTGACGGCATCAGGTTATAGTATCTTCAAATTCTTCTGGGGCGTCACTTGGTAGCTTTCCACTAGAAATCTAGCTTGATTAACAAATGACGACGTCACGTTGTAGCTTGTGACGCCGTCAGACTCCCATGTCTGACAGAATTTTGTGACTTTGGCGTTTTCTTCACTTTTACGTCCAAATACGTCCAAAAAGTGCCAATTTTCAGAATTCTCGTCCTAAGTACCTAAAATACAAAAAGAAAAGATTTGAGGCAATATTTGATCATATTTATACAATTTTTGGCTTAAATGACCCCTTAAAAAGGTACCAAATAAATCCTTATCACCGACATATGTCCAAGCTTCTGATGCCAAGTTACTGTAACTCTATGACTTGGACTATGTGAAGCAACAGATGCTTCCACCTCCTCCATTATCTCTCTTTTAAGTTAGTATAAGTTTTCTGCCACCTTTTCTCCTTTCATTAGTACAAGCGCGCCTTTTATAGCTTTCATGATTTTGTTTTTTATTTCAACCTTACAACCAAAATCATCCAATTATCCTAAAGACAATAGATTCTTTTCCAGGCCCTCTACGTGTCGCACATCCCGAATAGTAAGAACTGTACCATCATGCATCTTCACCATGATATTTTCAATTCCAATGATCTTTAGTTCATGATCATTGCAACTATACACAGATCCGCCTCCAGAGATAGGTTTATATTGATGAAACCATTCTCTTCTTGCGGTCATATAAAAAGTAGCTCCCGTATCAAACAGCCATAAATCTGCAAATCTCTTTCTGCCTTCATTTGCAACCGCTGCTTCACAACACAAAGCGTTACCATCTTCTAAAGTGCTAGCAACATTTCCCTAAGAATTAGAGGTATTTAAACCCTGACAATCTTTCTTAAAGTGACCCGGCTTGCCACATTTTTAGCATTTAAAATTCTTCTTCCTTCCTGTTTTAGATTTACCATAATTGTGACTCCCACTAGAGCTAGGTTCCGTTGACCTCCCTCTCGTCACCACCAAAGCCTCAATCTCTCTTGAACTGGTCTGTCTGTCCTCCCTATTGTTACGCTTGTTTTCTTCTTCCAGAATAGCGGCAACAACATCATCGAAGACTAGATAGTCCGAAAGAATATTACTAGTTAAGTTGATGATAAGCTGTTCATATGAGTCGGGTAAACATTGAAGTAGAATTTCAGCACGTTCTTGTGGTTCTATTTTACAACTCAAATACGTGAGCTGAGAAAATAGAGTGTTCAGGTTATTAACGTGCTCAGTCACTGAAGTAGATTCCGTCATGCGAAGAGCATAAAGTTTCCTCTTAAGAAAAATTTTATTGTGTAGTGATCTTGCCTCGTAAAATCAAGCAAGATGATCCTAAATCTCCTTTGCACTTTTCTACTCCTCTATGCTTGATAAAACTCCATCTGCTAATGCCAGATGAAGATTTGCAATAGCATTTCCGTCCATCTCGTCCCATTTACTGTCATCCGTAATCTCCGCTGGCCTTTCGTCAATGGCCGCTAAACATTATCCTTTATATGGATAGCCTTCATCTTTAATTTTCACAACGAGAAAGTATTCCCATTGAAAATTTCAATTTTAAATTTCGCCGCCATTGCTACAATCACAATCTACTTTTCGACAAAACTATTATTTGTTAATAATAGCAGCGAACACCTTCTGAATGAGTATAATCTTACTTATCTTTTAATGTGGAGGGTCCACTTATTAGTGGCCATCGCAAAGCATACAATATATAATTATACACACACCCAACCTGGCTCTGATACCACTTGTCGAGAAAAGTGACACTGGATTTAAGCAAACCCACAACTAAAATACGATATATAATAAAAGATGACACACAGATATAATGTGAACAACCCCAATAGAGTAAAAACCACGGGCAAAGAAAGATACGTTTCACTATGTAAAACTAGGAGTTACACCTTTTATCTAGTTATAAGGATAATAAAAATCTTTATCTCTTGTAACTAGGAAATATACTAAACTCTCTAAGATTTCACAAGTACACAAGAAGAACTATGTGTTTTTATATTATGAGAATGGGATGCATCTCAAGGAGGTTAGAACCCTCCTATTTATAGTAGTAGCAAATGCATTTGGTCCATGTGAATGACAAAAGCAAGTAGGCCAACTTGCATGACCAACTTGTAGTCCCACTTGCATTAAATACAATGTATCTTTAGTTTAACAAAAAGAATATAATTGGCCCACATATATACACAAGATTTAAATACAGAGTTAGGAGGCGTTTGCTTTATTGATAGGTTTTGAATGAGATCCAGGGTGTGTTTGTTATGAGGGTTTTGGACCCATGGAATACATTGATACATTAAATAAATTGTTTGATATATCCTTTTAAGAAAAAGTAATGGAATCATATTTAAAAAAATCATTCCATGTTATATAGATGACTTTTGATCGATTACATCTGACATACAATCCTCAGCAACATAATTTCTTTCTTTCTTTGATTTTCTTTGTCTTTTTTGCTACAAGTTTTTTAAGTTAAATAATTAAATATCTTTAAATAAAAATATAAACTAAATAATTATTAATTTTCTCTCTCTTATTTTCCTTTAAACTAATCCCAAATCCAAATTCAAATCTTATTCTAAACCCACTTACAAACCAAACGGGCCCTAAGATTTAGGAAATGTGTGATAGAAAAGTAAAAGAAAGAAAATAAATAATTTTATTAAATATTAGTTGGTTTAAAATGTTAAGATTGAGAATAATAAAGAAAAATATATTATCTAATTAAAAAATAAAAATATATGGACAAGATATAGAGAGAGAATGAAGTGCATTGGAAATGTCAGAAAGCCAAGCAATCCCACCCATAAGGCCCGAATTGAGTTTTTAGAATTCATTTCATTCCTTAATTACAAATGACATGTACCAAACTAATTTATTTGGACTCATTCCATTCAAAAGAAGCAAAACTCACATAAGAAACATGCCCTTAATGAATATGAGTGGTGGAAATAAAAGGTTATAAGGGGTGCATAAGAATTGCTTGTAAAAGTCAACCCACTTAAATGGAATGGTTCTATGGGTTTTGAATGATAGTTTGAACCTTCAATTTTTAACCAAATAATTAGAATTACAATGAATGTGATTATTTGATAGTTAAACCCATCAAACAAACGGCTCTTAAGTGTAAATCTTTGGTACTACGGGATAGATTGTAAATATGAAATCACCCCAAGAATCTCATTTCACGTAGAAGTAGTGGGTGTCAAATTTGATTTCGTCTTATTCTAACATAAGTGGACATTTCTTTTTAAATGTTCACGTATTTTCATGCCTTTTAAGTAACATGATATTTTTTTAACTATTTTGAGTAACTCATTTTCAATATATCTCTATCTCATTTTTTCTATAACAAATAAGGCCCATGTTATACATATCCCCTTAAATGGATAACGCTCCTCCCTCCCTATTTTTTATTTTTATTTTTATTTTTATATAATTTTTAATTCTTATAATTTAGTTTTTATTATAAACTACATAACTGAAAGTACAAAACAGAAAATATAAAATTTGATAAATATTAAAAGACAGAAAACACAGAACAGAAAACGGTAATTTTTTTTCTCCTATTCACATACTAATAAAAATGGTTTAAGTGAGGTGTCACTAACCTATAGAGGTACCCCTAACAACACCCAACAAATAATTATAATAAATGATCATACCTTTCTCTCTCCTACTTTTCTTTCAAATTTATATCGAATTCTAAACTCATCTACACCAAAAGGCTCTTTAGAGATATGTGTTAGCTTATTGATTCATTGTTTTTTCTTTTTATACGAAATAAAACTTGGCAAGTGCGCCCACATTTGCATACTTGTTGCAAACGTACTACTCATTCTACTGGATGAAAAGGAAAATAAAAAACATTAAGGTTGTTAACAATGTTGTTGTGTCACGTTAACGATATGACCTTCATGCTTACCGTGTTGTTGCGCTTAACGTGTTAACAATAATAAAAGGTTATTGTTTCTTATTTCAGATATTCATTTTCTTTTGCTATTTTATTTGCATCATCGTCTCTCTGTTATATAATTACAATGTCTATGGTATTTGATAACTACAAGGTCTTTTTTATCACGCGTTGCGTTGAGAAATTCTAGTAAAGGCTGACTGGGACAAGAGAACAAACTGATATTCTGAGCAAATTTATAATATATATATAAATCTAAGTGTTAAAATATAAATTGGTCAAGCTGAAGGGCGTGGATTCATATACAAACTAAATTTAACACAAAATAAAAGTTTGGCAAAGCTAAATGCGTAAAAAGGAAAAATATTTAAGATCTGGTGTTGAATACTATAGTAATTCTTTGCAAATTACTATTAAGGGAGATTATTCCTTTTTGGATCAAACTAAATTAGTCTAAAAAGTGTGCTTACACCTATTTGGTATGCATTTTCAACTTATAATTTTGTATATTGTGGTTTTTAAAATTAGATGTTGAAGAGGAAAACCATCTTGTTCAGATTATTAGAGTGGTGCTAGTTTTTAACTCAAAAGTACACGGTTAATTGATCAGGTATGAACCTTTTATTGTCTTCTCCAAATGTACGCATAGTGATGTTTAAAACCGAGACCTCTTGTGTAAACATCAGGGTTCTGGTGGTGGTTAAAAACACATGTCAAATGTTTGATTTATTTTTACCTAAGCTTTATAATGCAATAAAAATGTGAACGTAACACAAAGTACATGTTACATCCAAATGTGTATTTATTGGGGTTTGAACATGACTACATGAAAGCCTGAGACCTCATTTGAAAATAATAGGATGTCAAACCACTGAGTCGTGATTAAAAGACATATGTCAAATGTCTTATTTTAATTGGCGTAAGATTTGTAATGCAATAAAAATGAGTAAGTAATATAGAATGTGATCTTATAAAGGTTTTGCTTTATATGTTCCTTTATGGCTTAACGGATTTCGATAAGTATATAGATATTGATAGGCAACGTAAGTAGTTGGTTTCTGTTAGTTATTTATGTTTTCTTATGCTTTGATATCAGTTTCGAACCTTTGTATTGTTACGAATCCTGAAACTATATTTTTGAAATTTGATTGGGTAAGAAAATTGTTTTGTGTAAAAGAAATTCTAAGATTATAAAAGTTTATTCGGGTTGTGCATAGCAAAATCCAACACCCAAGAAAAGAAAAAACATAAATATCGATGGTTAAACCTATTGATTCATTTGTATTTTATTTTGATTAAGCATGCACATTTAGTGTCCAAAACAAATTTATTCATGTCTTTAGTGTGCTAAATAAAGATTTAGGTACTCTTAAAAAGCCAAAATTCTTTTGGAAATTATTAGCAAGTGGAGCGTGTTATTCTTTGATATTGTTTCGCTAAGCTCCTACCCATTTTTTACTGCAACAGTTTTAAAGATTGTGTGATAAATTTTGCAGTTGTCTTGGTTTTGGGCTAATTCAAATCAACAAGTACAACCTGTATTTGTATGAGAGAAAAGTGATGTATTGTAGCTTGCATGGGCGTCAACTTAAGTCTTTTATCCTTCAATATTTCTCTTAGGCAGTTTGAAGTGCTTCATATATGTATATTATAACTAAGAAAACTTGTTCCACAAAATACACAATTTTATAAAACACTGAGTATTAAGTAAGTATGATTGATTATTGCTCGTTACTGTTGTTACTATTAGATAATAAAGGCCTATCCCCCGACCCACTTGTTTAGGCCCGTTTAATAGTTAGGTTTACGTCTGTATATTTTCTATTTAATATATTGTAATGTATTAGTTATAGTTGAATATGAATAATATAATTTCAGTATTCGCCTGGTTTTTACATGGTATTAGAGCCTTGAAAAAGAAAAAAAAATTCTTTATTTATTGGTTCTTGTCGGCGGAAGTTTGGTGTTTGTTAAATCATTTGCTATTTGTATCCTACCGTAAGTGTTTGAATTAATTCCGCAAATGAAATCTTATATATGTTGATTGGTTAATACATATATGAAGAATTAATAGGTGGATGAAATTTAGTACCCAATTTGGTCGGTTTCGTTTGTATGCGTATTGCCTCATGATCCTTTATTATTTTGTGGAATTTGCCATTTGGGATTAGGAGTTGCTACAGTTTATTTGGAGATAGGATTTATAGTTTCAATATTGTTAGTTCTGAATTGCTTATGGTGATTGATTCTGAATTGGTTTGAATTACACAATTAAATTAGTTTTGATTTAGGTTTTTAGTATGTTTGAGCTTCGGTGGTTAATGATTTGTGATATTGGGATTTGTGTTATTATTGGTGGGTATTTGCATCGTTTTTGGGGAGGATCGGCATTTATTAGTATTCTACTATTCGTTTGGGTTATTGAAGGAATATTGTAGAAGAAAATGGTTTTGCGATTCTGTTGTGGTTTTACACAGTATATGTATGTTTAAGCATCTGGGTTTGCTAAGCCTGGTTTTGTGTTGATGATGGTGATTACGATGTTATAGTCTTAACTAATCCGACTATGTCTTGTATAGTTATGTGTAGCATCTCATCATCAACAACTTGTTTTGGTTTCATATGTGGTTCTACATCTGAAATCGCCTAGTTTTATCTGCCTATGCTTTGCCTGCACCTGTCTGCCTGCATCTGCCTGTTTGAATATGCACGTGGTTCTGCATTTGGTTTCACACATGGTTATGCATCTGGTTCCGCCTGGTTTTGCTCTGTCTGCATTTTTCTGTCTGAATCTATATCTGTCTGTCTGAATCTGCTCTGCCTGCCTGAATATACTCCTGATCATCTCCATAATTATGTTGCTCTGCTCTGATTTTGGTTTTGTAATGACTTTGGTCCGTCTGTTTTAAATTTGACTGTTTTCGCCTTGTTATAGTTTAGATTGCATCTGATTGAGACTTCGTCTAGCACCGGGTTTGTACTGGGACACTCCGTTTTTCGTTTGTTTTTCAGTTTTAGTTATATTCTGTTTGGGAAACTCTCAATGTTTACTGATGTAGCATTGCAAGTTTGAGAGGGGATGTTAGATAATAAAGGCCTATAGGCCCGACCCACTTGTTTAGGCCCGTTTAATAGTTAGAGTTTCGTCTATGTCTTTTCTATTTAATATATTGTAATGTATTAGTTATAGTTGAATATGAATAATATAATTTCATTATTCCTCTAGTTTTTACATGGTATCAGAGCCATGAAAAAGAAAAAAAAAAGGTTTGTTTGTTTATTGGTTCTTGTCGGCGGAAGTTTGGTGTTTGTTTAATCATTTGCTATTTGTATCATATCGTAAATGTTTGAATTAATTCCATAAATGAAATCTTAGATCTGTTGATTGGTTAATACATATATGAAGAATTAATAGGTGGATGAAATTTAGTACCCAATTTGGTCGGCTTTGTTTGTATGTATATTGCATCATGATTCTTTATTATTTTGTTGAATTTGCCATTTGGGATTAGGAGCCTCTATAGTTTATTTGCAGACAAGATTATGGTTTCAATATTGTTAGTTCTGAATTGCTTATGGTGATTGATTCTGAATTGGTTTGAATTACACAATTAAATTAGTTTTGATTTAGGTTTTTAGTATGTTTGAGTTTCGGTGGTTAATGGTTTGTGATATTGGGATTTGTGTTATTATTGGCATTGGTATTTGCATTGGTTTTTGGAAGGATCGACATTTATTGGTATTCTCCTATTCGTTTGGGTTATTGAAGGAATATTGTAGAAGAAAATGGTTATGCGATTCTGTTGTGGTTTTGCACAGTATATGTATGTTTAAGCATTTGGGTCTGCCACCTGGTTTTATGTTGATGATGGTGATGGTGATGTTATAGTCTTAACTAATCCGACTATGTCTTGAGTAGTTATGTGTAGCATCTCGACATCAATAACTTGTTTTGGTTTCTGTTGACATAAATAATGCCTAAAAACATTATTCATATCTCTATGTTTTAATGATCACAAAATATAAACTCATTAAACATAAACTTATCAAATAAACAAGTATTTAGTTGTAAATATTCACTTCTACAACTTAATCACTTAAGGTATGAATAAACTAATGCTTAATGCATTATATGATCAAAGGAACATTTTCTTAATAACTAGATTTTTTATAAAACATCAAAAACATTTTATATATTTTTGAAAAACATTTTTGGCATTAAATAAAAATGTTTAATCTTTTATAAAAATGTGAATTCAAATTTTTAACCAAAATCAGTTAAAATGTTCCAGAAAAACCTTCCCCACAAAAGGACAAAATTGGCCAACGGATAGAAGGGGCGGCCCCCTTAATTTTACTAGGCGGCCCCCTTAATTATTAAGGGGACCGCCCCCTATTTAAGGGGACCGCCCCCGCTCCAGTAGACTTCCAGCTGTCCAAATTTTCTCCTATAAATACCAGTCTTCTCCTGGACTTTTACTCACCTTTTGCACACTAAAACTTTCTGTTTTAAATCACATTTCATATCTTCAAAATCCTTTGATCATATAATCTTAAGCTTTGGTTTCTAAGTGATCCAAGCTTTCTCCATTCAAGTGCAAAAGAAGAATACTCCTTCAACAACTAAAGAAGAAGTATTGCAACTTAGATACCTAAGTTGTTTGTGTCATCACATATATTTGTATATAAGTTGTGTATTGTTATTAGATAGTTGTGTGTATATTTATTTGGGATAGGTTAGTGTGTAAGTAGAGAAGTTGTGAAGAAGTTGTGTTGTTAAAGTGTGTAAGTAGTGAAGGTGAGAAGAAGTAGTAGTGAACATAGGTTGTGGTTAGTCGTGAAGTGTCGTGAAGAAGTTGTGAAGAAGTTGTGAAGAAGTCGTGAAAAAGTCGTGAAGAAGTTGTGAAGAAGTCGTGAAGAAGTCGTGAACTAGTCGTGAAGAAGACGGTGTGATTAAGTCGTGTTTAAGTTGTGAGATTGGTTCTAGCTACGATTAGAACTCGACATCTAGCTTTGTGTCGTTAAGCCGGTGTAAGCTAAAGTTGTGTAAAGGTTTTCTCCGCCATAAGGGAGCTTGTTGACATAGTGAAGAAAACTCTCGAGTTAGGTGCTCGGGGAGTGGAGTAGGGCAAGGAAGGTGTCCTTGTAGCCGAACCACTATAAATCTCTTGTCTCTCGGTTAGATCTTTCCATCTCTAGCTTTCATTTCATTTTATTACCTTACTTGCATTACTTAGTTATATTTACTTATATACGTATTGTTCATATTGTTCAAGAATTGAGATCACATAAATTCGAATCTAAGTTTTAAAAGGAAAATAAAAGTTTTCACAATAAATTATTAAAAGGACATAAAACTATTCAACCCCCCCCCCCCCCTTCTAGTTTTCCACAATTGGTATCAAGAGCCACGTCAAACAAGATTTTTAAAATTAACTGTATTTTAAAACTTGAAACGATCTATGGAATCTTTAAAATATTTAGAAGGGCAATCTATGCAAAGACCACCACTATTTGAAAGTGATGGCTTTCTTTATTGGAAAAATAGATTCAAAACTTATGTGAAATCAAAGGATCTTGATCTTTGGCATGTTATTACCTATGGTGATTTTCCTCCTATTCAATATAATATCCTAACTAAATTAGATGAAATTGTACCTTTTGAAAAAAAAATGATGATTTAAAAAGGAAACTAGCAAAAAATAATGAAGCTAAAATGGTTATTTATAATGCGTTACCACGCAAAGAATATGAAAGAATTTTTATGTGTCAAACCGCAAAAGATATTTGGGACTCTTTACTAATCACTCACCAAGGTAATAGTCAAGTCAAAGATAATAAAATAGATCTTCTTGTACAACAATATGAACAATTTACAATTCCTGAAGAGGAATCTATTGATAATGCATTTGCTAAATTTAACACAATCATCACAAGTTTAAAAGCACTTGATGAGACTTTTTCTAGCAAAAATTGTGTAAGGAAATTTCTTAGGGCATTACATCCGAAATGGCGAGCAAAGGTCACGGCGATTGAAGAGTCAAAGAACTTGATGACGTTATCACTTGATGAGCTTATTGGCAACTTAAAGGTTCATGAAGAAATTATAAAAAGGGACTCGGAAACGGTCAAGAGCAAGAAAGATAAAATCAAGTCTCTTGCGCTAAAAGCCAAAAAGGAACTTAGTGATGACGATGATTCAAGTGACGAGAGTGAAGACGAAGAATATGCAATGGCCGTTAGAGAATTCAAGAAATTCTTCAAGAGACGAGGAAGATTCACGAGACAACCGCGAGATGAAAGAAGATCGCTACAAAGAAATAGAAATGATAACTACGGGAAAAGAAAGTGCTTTAGATGTGGAAGTCAAAACCATCTCATTAGCGAATGTCCAAAGCCACCGGGTTACGATTATGAAAGCGCATTTGTTAGTGGAACATGGAGCGATAGCGACAAAGATGAAGCGGACAAAGCAAAAGACGAAAAGTGCCTTGTAGCTCAAGCCACCGATGAAATATGTCTAGGAATAAATTTGGAGCCCGACGAATGGATTAAGGATAGCGGTTGCTCAAAGCACATGACGGAAAACCGGAAGCTATTCTCCTCCTACAAGGCATACAACAGAGGTAACGTTATTTTCGGTAGTGATTTTCATGGAAAAATCATTGGCAAAGGTACGATCTCTCAAGACTCCCTAACTATTGAAAATGTTGAGCATGTAGATAACTTAACATATAACTTGCTTAGTATAGGACAAATATGCGATAATAAGTGTAGGGTTACTTTTACAAGTAAAGATAGCGAAATAGTTAAGGACGGAAAGGTCATAGGTAGAGGAGTTAGGAAAGGTGGCGTATATGTTATGAAGCTAGGAAATAAACCGGAAGATAAAATATGTCTAGCAACCTTAGATGAAAACTCTACATTGTGGCATAGAAGATTAGGTCACGCAAATATGCAACAAATACAATCCCTGGCCTCTAAAGAATTAGTTAGAAACTTGCCTAACCTAAGATATGACCAACACTTTTGCGATGCATGTAAAATAGGAAAGCAAGCACATGCTAGTCACAAAGCTAAGAATATAGTCTCCACCACTAGATGCCTAGAATTATTACACATGGACCTTTTTGGTCCAACCGCTGTGCGGAGTTACGGAGGCAATCGTTATACCTTAGTAATTGTAGATGACTATTCACGATACACGTGGACTAGTTTTTTAAGTGATAAAACCGAAGCCTTTAATAAATTTGAAATTTTTAGTAAAATGATTCAAAATAAATTAGGATGTTCTATAGTATCAATTAGGACGGACCATGGCCGGGAATTTGATAATGAAGTGCAATTCGGAAAATATTGTGATTTAAATGGGATATCTCACAATTTCTCCGCTCCTCGCACTCCACAATCAAATGGGGTAGTAGAAAGAAAGAATCGAACCTTACAAGAAATGAGTAGAACAATGCTAAATGAACAATCTATCCCACAAAAATTTTGGTGCCATGCCGTAGATACATCAACATATATAATAAATAGAGTCTCAATTAGGAGAATATTAGGAAAAACCCCATATGAGTTATTAAGAGGTAGAAAACCTAATCTAAACTACTTTAGGGTATTCGGGAGCAAATGTTTTGTTCTCAATACAAAAGATTACCTTACTAAGTTTGATCCTAAGTCGTACGAAGGAATCTTTCTAGGATATTCACAAAATAGTAAAGCATACATAATACTTAATAAACACACTATGAAAGTAGAAGAATCCTTAAATGTAACATTTGATGAAACTCCACCACCACCTAAGACATTGCCCCTAGAAGATGATGACCTAGTTGAAGAAGAAGCTATTGAGGTTAGTAAAATTAAACCCTTAGGTGATGATAATGAAGATATAATATTAGGTGAAGACGAAATAGTAAATGTTAAGGAATCTAAATCACACCCATTGGATAATATAATAGGAAACTTAAATCAAAGAACTCTTAGATCACAAGCTCAAGATATAAATAACTTCTTTTGTTTCCTATCAACTATAGAACCTAAAAATATAAATGAAGCATTAAAAGATGAAAGTTGGGTTATGGCTATGCAAGAAGAACTAAATCAATTTAAGACTAATGACGTTTGGGAACTAGTCCCAAATCCCATGAACATGACCATCATAGGAACTAAGTGGGTTTATAGAAATAAGTTAGATGAAAATGGAATAGTTACTAGGAACAAGGCTAGGTTAGTTGCCCAAGGATATAATCAACAAGAAGGAATAGATTATGACGAAACTTATGCCCCGTAGCTAGATTAGAATCTATAAGAATACTACTTGCCTATGCATGCGCCCTAGATTTTAAGTTATTTCAAATGGACGTGAAAAGTGCATTCCTTAACGGTTTTATCAATGAGGAGGTATACGTGGCACAACCTCCAGGATTCATTGACTTCGCAAAACCTGATTATGTTTATAAACTCAAGAAAGCTTTATATGGACTCAAACAAGCTCCCAAGGCTTGGTATGATCGATTAAAGGCATTTCTTATTAAACATGATTATTCCATGGGAATGGTAGATAACACTCTTTTCACGAAAAAGAAAAGCCCAAATCTCATCATTGTCCAAATATATGTCGATGACATTATATTCGGATCGACTTGTCAGAATATGTGTGATGAATTCGCCAAAATCATGCATGATGAGTTTGAGATGAGTATGATGGGTGAACTTAATTTCTTCCTAGGATTACAAATAAAACAATTAGAAGATGGAATATTTTTTAATCAATCTAAGTACATTAAGGAAATGCTTAAGAAATTTGGATTAGAAGACTCTAAGCCCATGAAGACACCAATGTCTACGGAAGTAAAACTCACAAGAGATGAAGAGGGTGAGTCCGTAGAAAACACTAAGTATAGAGGAATGATAGGTAGTTTACTATACTTAACGGCAAGTAGACCGGATATCATGTTTAGTGTCTGCCTTTGTGCTCGTTTTCAAGAGGATCCCAAAACCTCTCACCTAGAAGCGGTTAAGTGTATCTTCCGATACATTAAAGGCACTATACACTTAGGATTATGGTATCCTAAGGGATCGGGCATAGAAACCATCGTCTATGCGGATTCGGATCATGCGGGAGACTACGTGGATAGAAAAAGCACTAGCGGAATTTGCACGTTAATGGGATGTTGTCTAACATCTTGGTTCTCGAAGAAGCAAACCACTCTTGCTATTTCTACCACAGAAGCCGAATATGTAAGCGCTGGCAAGGCATGTCAACAAGCACTATGGATGAAACAAGCTCTCGTAGATTATGGCATTAGGTTAGATGACGTCCCAATTATGTGTGATAATAAAGGTGCTATAGATTTAAGTAAGAATCCCGTTCAACACTCTAGGACTAAACATATAGAAATACGCCACCACTTCCTCCGCGATAACGTTCAAAAAGGAAACATATCTATAGAAAAGGTTGCATCGGAAGATAACTTAGCAGACATATTCACTAAGCCCCTTAAGCGTGAACTCTTTAACCACTTACGTTTAGGCCTAGGAATGATGGAACAAATTGACTGAATTTTCTGCATTTTTGGTAAAAAATTTTCTTCAGATGGCGGACCCCTTAATTATTAAGGGGACCGGCTTGTCATTAAGGGGACCGGCCATCTGACGGTAACATTTTTTTTCTTTTCTGTTTTTCTCCCATCTGAGTCTAGGAATCTGTTTTACACAAAATAAAAGATTGGGATATTTCTTTGCATAAACATATTTATAAACAAAACCCAATCTATTTTCTACAAATCATTCTCACATCTAGGAAAACACATTTTTCTTACATTGTTGAATAATGCTAAAAACATTTTTTTTCATGCATAAAGATCTCACATGAATTGTCAAAGTATATAATCTAATATATACATCATTGATATTCATATATTGAGCTAAATCAAATCAAGGAGACCTTGGATTGTTTCTTAGGAAATTTTTGCATTTAGAAGTCGAAACAATCACATCTCCACATTTGTTGCATATAGGCACACACTAGGACAAGCTTATTAATCACATCCTCACAATTGTTCCATCATCTATTCCCCATTTAGTTTCTAGTGCCTTTGCTTCATTACCCTTGCCTTAGATGATTAGGTTCCTTAATTCTCTTAATTGCTAGGCATTTATTATTGCTTGCTTATTTATTTGTCTTATATGCCATGTATGCTTAATATGTTTTTCTATTACCTCAAAGAGTGGGACTTGCCTAAAACCAAAAGCTCAAAACATAGCTATCCTCACCTATTTCTGCAGAAAAACCCATTTCTGGAACCCAGAAAGGTACCAGATGGGCGGCCCCCTTAATTTTACTAGGCGGCCCCCTTAATTATTAAGGGGACCGCCCATAATTAAAGGGACTGGCCATCTGCTGGACGGGTTCAGAGAATCTTTTTCTGCTTTTTAGCCCATTTGATCCTATACTTCCCCAAATTCACAAACACATTTTGTCCTAATCACCCAACAAGCCTATTCATTCCTAAACAACACAAATCCTCCACTATAAATAACCCCATATCTCACCACATTCAATCATCCCATCATGTCTTCCTCACTCAACCCAAAACCAAAAACCTCTAAGCTAGCAAGGATGACCTTAAAACCCGGGTGGAAAAGAAAACCTAACCCTCACCACAAGCCCATTACAACTAGACAACCAACACCTCCATCATCATTCATCCCCAACTACTCTCCAAGATCACAACCTCACTCCATTGAACCATTTCACAAACCTTACCATTTTGGTCAAACATCCACATTCATTCCAAACTACTCACCTAAACCTCAAACCAACTTCAATGGAATACTTGAAAACCCTCATCACCTTGGTCAAACATCAAACCTTTCACCCCAATACCATCCATTTCCACCAAATAACCAAATCCCCATTCATGAAAGACATAAGCTTCATGAAGAGATTAACCAAATCCATGATCTTAATGATCTCCTTGCTATGCACCTCACACAACGCAACAAGGGACAACCTCCATCCTCACCTTACTCAAATTGCCTACCCCACTCTCTTAACTTGGATCAAGTTACAAACCACACCCACTATTGCCCTTGTTGCATCTTCCTTCAAAAACAAATCCTCCACCTAAGTGAAGATATTTCTTGGATCGAATATCTACTCACTCGTCCCTATCCCATTCCTCCACTACAACGATATAACATCAATGGATCCGCTCCATTTCCCTCATCATCACATAACTAAAACTCATCCACATGCTTTCCGCCTCAAAATAAAATCCCTCACCCTTTTGTGTTGCAAGCAAGCCCAATCGCTCTCTTTGGCAATATGAGAAGCATTAGTTTTTCTAGTTTTGTTGTAATCATTATGTTTCAAAGTATTTTATGTAATGTAATGATGATTCATATTTTATACGATCATCTTGAATGTTTTAGTTGGTTGTTCTAAATATTTTTGCTATGTATATGTATCTTGTGTCTCCTAACGTGTTTTTGCAGCCAAGATTTCCATAGCTCGTCTCCTTGGTGCCCTCGAACGAGGGGGAGTAACCATCAAGGGGGAGTTCTCGTCCCGACAAATTTAGTTTCTAAAACTTATCGGCATAACCTTTTTGATTCTACAAAAAGGGGGAGAAGTGAATGTAAACTTACTAAATACTTGTCCAAAAATAAATTTTTGGATTTAATAAGTTTAAGTTTTGTAATCATCAAAAAGGGGGAGATTGTTGACATAAATAATGCCTAAAAACATTATTCATATCTCTATGTTTTAATGATCACAAAATATAAACTCATTAAACATAAACTTATCAAATAAACAAGTATTTAGTTGTAAATATTCACTTCTACAACTTAATCACTTAAGGTATGAATAAACTAATGCTTAATGCATTATATGATCAAAGGAACATTTTCTTAATAACTAGATTTTTTATAAAACATCAAAAACATTTTATATATTTTTGAAAAACATTTTTGGCATTAAATAAAAATGTTTAATCTTTTATAAAAATGTGAATTCAAATTTTTAACCAAAATCAGTTAAAATGTTCCAGAAAAACCTTCCCCACAAAAGGACAAAATTGGCCAACGGACAGAAGGGGCGGCCCCCTTAATTTTACTAGGCGGCCCCCTTAATTATTAAGGGGACCGCCCCCTATTTAAGGGGACCGCCCCCGCTCCAGTAGACTTCCAGCTGTCCAAATTTTCTCCTATAAATACCAGTCTTCTCCTGGACTTTTACTCACCTTTTGCACACTAAAACTTTCTGTTTTAAATCACATTTCATATCTTCAAAATCCTTTGATCATATAATCTTAAGCTTTGGTTTCTAAGTGATCCAAGCTTCCTCCATTCAAGTGCAAAAGAAGAATACTCCTTCAACAACTAAAGAAGAAGTATTGCAACTTAGATACCTAAGTTGTTTGTGTCATCACATATATTTGTATATAAGTTGTGTATTGTTATTAGATAGTTGTGTGTATATTTATTTGGGATAGGTTAGTGTGTAAGTAGAGAAGTTGTGAAGAAGTTGTGTTGTTAAAGTGTGTAAGTAGTGAAGGTGAGAAGAAGTAGTAGTGAACATAGGTTGTGGTTAGTCGTGAAGTGTCGTGAAGAAGTTGTGAAGAAGTTGTGAAGAAGTCGTGAAGAAGTCGTGAAGAAGTTGTGAAGAAGTCGTGAAGAAGTCGTGAACTAGTCGTGAAGAAGACGGTGTGATTAAGTCGTGTTTAAGTTGTGAGATTGGTTCTAGCTACGATTAGAACTCGACATCTAGCTTTGTGTCGTTAAGCCGGTGTAAGCTAAAGTTGTGTAAAGGTTTTCTCCGCCATAAGGGAGCTTGTTGACATAGTGAAGAAAACTCTCGAGTTAGGTGCTCGGGGAGTGGAGTAGGGCAAGGAAGGTGTCCTTGTAGCCGAACCACTATAAATCTCTTGTCTCTCGGTTAGATCTTTCCATCTCTAGCTTTCATTTCATTTTATTACCTTACTTGCATTACTTAGTTATATTTACTTATATACGTATTGTTCATATTGTTCAAGAATTGAGATCACATAAATTCGAATCTAAGTTTTAAAAGGAAAATAAAAGTTTTCACAATAAATTATTAAAAGGACATAAAACTATTCAACCCCCCCCCCCTTCTAGTTTTCCACATCAATAACTTGTTTTGGTTTCACATGTGGTTCTGCATATGAAATTGCCTAGCTTTATCTGCATATGCTCTGTCTGCATGCATCTGCCTGTTTGAATATGCACGTGGTTCTGCATCTGGTTTCATATGTGGTTTTGCATCTGCTTCCACCTGGTTTTGCTCTGTCTACACTTGTTTGTCTGAATCTGCTCTACATCTTCCTGTCTGCATTTTTCTATCTGAATCTGCTCTGCTCTGCTTGAATCTACTCTTGTTTATCTCTGTAATTATGTTGCTCTGCTCTGATTTTGTTTTGCAATGACTTTGGTCCGTCTGTTTCAGACTTAACTGTTGTCGTCTTGTTATAGTTTGGATTGCATCGGATTGAGACTTCGTCTAGCACCGGGTTTGCACTCTGGGACATTCCGGTTTTCGTTTGTTTTTCAATTTTAGTTATTTTCTGTTTGGTAAAATCTCAATGTTTACCGTTGTAGCATTGCGAGTTGGAGAGGGAATGTTAGATAATAAAGGCCCATAGGCCCGGCCCACTTGTTTAGGCCCGTTTAATAGTTAGGGTTTCATCTGTGTCTTTTCTATTTAATATATTGTAATGTATTAGTTATAGTTGAATCTGAATAATATAATTTCAGTATTCCTCTCGTTTCTACAGCTACGATAGTGATATGTCACATTTCCTTCTCAACCTCGTTTCCTTTGTCATATCATCTAACACAAGCATACTCGTTAAGAAAATTTATACGGCCACCATATTCCCATTGCTTGAATCACGAAGCCTCTCACGAATAAAAAGACCAACCCCCTAGTATGTTGATGGTCGGCATACCATATACTCTTAGACTTTAAAAACTGAGTTTCTTAACCTTGGTTGCCCTATCTAATCTAGGCTTGTTAGGAATCGAGTGGATGATATAGGTTTGGTAGATCGAGAAAAAAATGTGTATAAAGAAAGATTACATGTCTATGTTTTTCTTTTACCGGCGTGAATGTGTAATACACAAGTAAGCTAGACAAGAGATGTGACAAAATTTCATTTTATACCTTAGACATGTTGTTTTTAACACTCTCATGGAACAAATTAGCTTGCATATAATATTTTTGAAATCGTGATTTTGATTCAACCTTTGATGCAAAGAGTGTGTTTTTTAAAATTATGATGATTATATAGTAGAGTTTAGTATGTTTTTTGAAAACTATTAAATATAAAAATTCATATGCTATATAAAAGATAAAAAATAAAAGATTATTAATCGTGTGTAAACAAAAGACTTTAGTGTTTGTTTGAATTTAAATTTAAATTTCGTGAGATATATACTCCGTAATTGTTATGGGGAAAGCGAGTGTGTGGCTGTCATGTATGCAAGGTTGGGTATAGAACTTACTAAAACACAGTCGTTTTGTTTAAAAACACAACCAAACCACACATCTGATCCTCAAAAGCACTGTACGTCAAGTTTTAACACTTCACTTTCATTGATTACCAAGTCCTTTCCAGAATCCCAATTGCAATCAAATTGCTTTTCTCCTTTCTAAGATCGCTACTAGTAATAATCAGTCTTCACTGTAAGTTTTATAATATATCGGTTTGATCTTTCAAACTGGTTAATTGTATTCCCTTAATTAATGGCTGAAAACACTAGGCAAAACACATGAACAACATTACACTGGTTAAATGGAATTATATATGAAAAATCATATTGCGCATGTACTCTGCTCTATGGTGAAAACCTCGATTGGTCTCACTCTAAGTATTATTGTAGATTGAGTTTCATGAGATAAGTGGTTAAATTGGTTAATGGTGGGTGTTTGCTGAAATGCTAAGGGGTGCTTGGTGAAAAGCCCAAGTGAAGTGTTTTTCTGTATAAATAGTGACCTCGTGAGTTCGATGATCAGTGTTTGAAGAAATGCATAACAAGTGTTCGATTAAATGCTCGAATGAGCTATTTATTACCTTTCATTCTATCAATGATATATAACGAAAGTGTTATGTAAAACTTGGTGGTTGGATGCTCATGTGAAGGATTTTACGTCTATTTTACTGGTTCATGCTCCTCCTCTTGGCTTTATGGATGGATATGGGTGGATACACACAAAAGCACTATCGCATCAAATAACAAGTACTTTTCAAGTGGACATGAGGCAAGAAAGCTTGCAACTTAGTCACTAGACAAGCTTTTCAAGTTGTGAAGCTTAAAAAGATACAAAGTAGCTGATAAGAAGTGTTTTATCTATGTAAAGTTGTATGCAATTTTGATCACTTAGAGCAAAGGGTGTGTTAACATGAGTTAAACTTTCACCTACTGCTACGTCAGCGCCACATCAGTTTTAACATTTTCATCTTTAACTAAAAAAAAAAACACCCCTTATCATAACTCAACTTTAACTTAACTATTTTCAAATTCAACCCCTAAACTAAAACTAAAACTTCATTTATTAAAAAACATAACATTAATTCTTAAAAATATTACAATACGATTTTTTTTTTTTATAAAAAAAAAAAAAAAAAAAAAAAAAAAAAAAAAAAAGAAAAGAAAAAAAAAAAGGTTACAACGGAGAAAAAAAATTACGAAATAAAAAAAACACAACACAAAACAAACTACAACATAAAGGAAATTACGAAATTCAATTAAATCTAGTGACGAGGTTGTGTGTTAATTGAGTATTTATAGTGGTGGGAAAATGGTTTTGATTTTTTTTTTAGTCAAACTAGCCGTTTATAACGTTGAGTGGGCAAAATGACTTTTTTTTTTCTTTTTTTTTTTTTTTTTTTTTTTTTTTTTTTTTAAATCTCGCTTTAACGTGCTCGTGTAACGCAGTCTTAACGTGGGAGGCCGGTGTGGTTAACGCACCTTTAACGCGAAAAAGTGAAGGTTTAACTCACCTCTCACGTTAACACACCTTTTGCTCTTACAATAGTTTAGTTAAGTCAAGTTGTGTAATGTTAGTATGTACTCTGATTCGAGATTATAATAAGAAAATGAAATCTCCAAGCTAATTCTTGTGATTTCACCATTTCGATCTCTCTCATTTTAGTTCACTATATTTTTGATGTTGCGACTTGTGACTAAAGTGTCCATATTAATATGCCAACATAGAAAATTTGCAGCAACACCATAGTTATTAGTTAATCCATCAATGACACTTAACAAATGATGTAAAACATGATAGCATTCTTACATAATACACTATATATTTGAATGCTTATAAAGGAAGCACCATTTTTATATTAGATTACACAAGATTATATCACAAAAAAAAAAAAAAAAAAAAAAAAAAAGATTATACACACAACAACAAACTTAAGAAGGGAAAAACATGTTTCTGATCCAACATCTTGCACTCTTGTATTCATTTTTTTTTTTTTTTTTTTTGTTGGTTACTCATTTAGAGATTGAACCAAACACTCCTTTTCAGTTTGACCCGCTCCCACTTCATTTTTTATCACTTTAGAGACTGAACCAAACACTCCATTTCAGTTTTGACCCGCTTTCACTTCATTTTTTTATCCATTTAAAGATTGAACCAAACACTCAGTTTTGACGCGCTTCCGCTTCATTTTTTATCCGTTTTAAGACTGAACCAAACAACCCATTTGAGTTTTGACCCGCTTAAAGAGCAGCAATATATTGCAGTAGCCAAAACTGAGTTTTAACCCGCTTCAATTTTTACCCATTTAAACGTAAGTCATTAAATAATTGACCCGTTTCAACAAGTTGAATGTAAGTAGCAGTATCATTATTTTTGTTTTAGAAATTCGGAGTTCCGCTTTACAACCGGTCCTTACATCTCTTCGACGTTTCTTAGATACCTCATTAGAACTATTACCCTACTGTCTTTTAAAACCCTCTTTGTTGCAAACATATAACTTTCTATAAACCTCATTTGTCGTCTTATTTTTATAATCCCAATGTATACGTATACCAAACCCGTGTAGGAAGGCATACTGATTATAAAACGTATATGCATCATCGGGTGTGTTAAACATCTTTCCCAAAATGTTGTCGTAGTTAATTTCAATTTCATCACATCCAATACTCACTCGGTCTTCATTCAGTTTCTCCCAAATATCATCGTTAACGACCAAATACCCATTTGTGTCAATATCTTCAATTAAACGGGCTTGCATTTGCATTTCCGTTGCCATGCTCATAGCGCTCGTCCCGGTGAAGAAGCAATACACGTAGATAGATGTTAGGCCATAATGGTATGAAAAGCTACTTTAAATAGAAATAACATTGAAACATTTAATCAAACACTTGGTGTGCAGTTCATATCATAATCTTCTATCATCAAAATTCTAACTCGGATGAAAAAAAAAAAAAAAAAAAAAAAACTAATTTCAATAAGGTGTGATTTTCAAGTGGGATATGATATAATAATGAACAAGGCTTTAGGATTTAGTTGGAATAATAAGTGAATTTGGCAGATGTTTTGTAAATAACGAATCAGACCCAAAATTATAGCAGATAATCGATTGATTCTAAAGGTACCTTTGGTTGAATAGTTATTCGTGATGACATAGTAGGGTTGCAGTTGAAGTGGTGATTCATGGAGAAGAGATCAGATTAAGAAACACCAGGGTCGGTTCCTTTTGCTTTAGTTGCGGAAAAAAAGTAAGTTTGGGGTTTTTATAGTTTTACCAAAACAACTTAGTTTAATTGAGTTATATACCTAAGTTTATGTACACTACAGCCAGACACTCACTTTCCCCCATTGTTATATATAAGTTTATAAAGTTTTAAGGAATTCAAGAATTGTAGGTAGGAGTTAAGATAAACAAATTGTATGAAAAAAAGAAAGGAAAAAACAATTTTAAAAGTTTTTTTTGATGAAACAGGATCATCAAAATTAACCAAGGTTGACAAAAACACACCTTATTTATTAATCGGTGAGTCGAAGTACTAGGCAAACAAAGATCCAACCACGTGTTATCACACTCCAACACTAACTCCCACTTCCCAAAACACAAAACGACACCGTTTCCCATCACACAACACCCACCTATAAAACCCCCCGCTTCTCACAACTTCCTTCCCCAACAAGAAAAAAATGAAACTACTTTTCTCTCTCATCATCTTCTCTCTCTTCATCCTCTCACCATCAACATCATCGCTCCCTCTGCCGCAAACAATCTTACCGTCAACTCAAGCGAGTAGCTTGATCAGAAGCTTGAATCTGTTTCCGAAACATTCGGTTAATTTAGTTGAAGACGGTGGTTATGTGAGGAATAGTTCAGGTAGTGGTAAGGTTGTTGAGAAGCTGTTTAGGTTTCCTAATTTTGTGGAGAGCGATGGTGTGACGGTTGAGGAGTTGGGTCATCATGCTGGTTATTATCAGATTCAACATTCTCATGCTGCTCAGTATGTTTTTTTTTTTCTTTTCTACTTTTTTGTTTTATTACTACTGTATTTATAAGTCTCGTGCACGCACGGTAGGAATCAAATTTAGTTAGATATCAATCAAATTTAGGTCAGCCTGCCGGCTATTATCAGATTCAACATTTGATTGCTGTTCAGATATATTATTCAAACACTAATTTTATACTAGTATAAGTTTGATGTTAGGCTGGTTGCAATGGTAACCCTTCACCCCTACTCCCTCACATTCACCTTCCACCTCAGCGGCACATCACCGTTCAACCCATCACCACTCCCCTCGCCTTTCAAACATACCCCACAGAATACCCAACGCACACTCACAAATCAAATAAATAATAAATAAAAGCATCCTTTGCACAAATGCCGAGAGGTGACCATGGTCAGCCTTGGTCCCTTTTTTTCTCCATGTAACACGTGAGGTAAGGGGCTGCAGCAAGGTGGCGCGTGGCGCGGAGGGACTAACATTAGATCATCCAGAGTCCTTTGGTGGAGCATCTCACACAACAAGGTTCGGGAGCTTCTCATGCAACAAGGGGTACCATTGAGACACTAGCCCTTTGGTGGAGGGACTAGCATTAGAGCATCCACAGTCCCACCACTTCTTCACCACTTTTACCTTCATTGGAAACTACCCACCACTAACCATTTTTGGAACAAAAAAAAAACCCCCGAAAGGCTGAAAAGTCATTGCTTTGCTCAGCGCCAGGATCACGAGGACTATTTTCACACCTCGACACCGACTGATTTGAACTGACCGACCCTGAACCCGACCTACCCTGAATGATTTTCATACGTTGCGGATGCTCTTAGCTTTCCCGGTTATTTGGGTTTTGGGGAATATTTAATGAAAATGAATGTAAAACTGTTGTTTTTTGATTTTTAGAGTATCTGATAATCCTATCTAACAAGTAACAACATGCAACTTCATCCATAAACCTATTTTGTTTTTTGATCTTATGTCCACCTATTTATTTAGAAGGATATTAAATTACTGTTAACGAGCTTAATAATAAGATTAATACGATAAGGAAATGGGGTCCATATTTGAACATATGATCGCCATAGAAATGTGTAAAGATGTTGATTACGAACCTCACTATAGGGAGCTTTGTTAGTGAATAGTAGTTACAGTTCTTTATATAGGCTTTAATTAACCAAATATAGTTGAAGCTCTTACGGGATCTTTTGTATAAATGCTACGGTAGCATTGTTGATTCACTAATCGTAGATGATTACGGATATTGTTTTACTATTTGAACAGTTGAAAGAAAATCACCTCTGCACCTGATATTGAGACCTATATGTTATGTGGATAGGTCCACTGACGACTCTTTAACCTTGTTAAATCACATGTAGTTTAGCTATTTCTTTTATTAGTATAAGGGAGGTGATTTGCACACACCCTTTGATTGGGCCACTCCAAAACGTGCATTAAACATTGTACTGTAAATATAAACTGCTTTAATTGTTTGTACATTGACTGTCCCAATCAAATTTATGAGTGTGCAAATCACTTCCCTTGGTATAAAGTCGTTTGTTGTTTTTGTGGTTTCTTTGTTAGACATGTACCTAATTTATTAAGTTTTCACTTTCAGAAAGACTTGTTTGCTGTTACATCATTTTTTCATTAGTATCTAAAAACAGTATATGGGTTTTGTGTAGGATGTTTTACTTTTTCTTTGAGTCACGGAACAAGAAGAAAGACCCTGTTGTTATCTGGCTGACTGGGGGACCAGGTTGTAGCAGTGAGCTTGCTCTTTTCTATGAGAATGGCCCTTTCAAAATCGCAGATAACATGACTCTTGTCTGGAATGAGTATGGATGGGATCAGGTGACTATTCTTGGTTGAATATTTGTGATTATACTTGGGAAGTGGATGATTTTATTGTATCACTTTCTATCTTGCTCATCGTCTACATATTTTCATCAAATACTTTTTCTTTTATGGATTAAACTTTTTCTAATATTAGCTGACACCTAATTAAGATCTCTTTGCTGACTTTGTGTATCACTTTATTAGTTTATTCACTTATAAATATATTATCATGCAAAGTAGTCTATATGAAATCCTATTCAGTATTTCAGAGTGATGTCGCTAGAGTTCATCAATGTATACAGTTTCGTCCGTCAAGTTTTGGAAACATGTTTTGCAAGTAGTTAATATAGTGTTTTGATATTAAATACTTGGCAAATAGTGTATTTGAAGCTGAATAATTAACTTGGAAATTATAATCGATAATGATGCTCATTGCATGTTACAGTTGACACCTTTACATTATAGTGTTTCTTTATCACAATGCTTAATGGTATATGGTCATCTATTATTTTTAGCTTTTAGTAGTTGTCTACTAGAATTCTTTGTTGCTTCAGTTGGCCGTTGGGTGATTGTGAAATTTTCAAGTGACATCAGAGTCGAATTTAATGTTTGTTTTCTAATGTATATTTTTTTATATATCATACGACTAACAATACATTTAATATTTTTATGCAAACGCAGGCGTCAAACTTAATATATGTTGACCAACCTACTGGAACCGGCTTTAGTTATAGCTCTGATAAAAGAGATATTCGCCATGACGAACAAGGTGTGAGTGATGACCTATATGACTTCTTGCAGGTATTTTTGTTTTCTCTCTTGCCTGCGTATTTAATTATGTAACTGAAAAGTATACTTCATAAGGATGTTGTCATCGACCTTGATAGAATGACAGATATGCCATTGGTCCTTGGCTATCATAATTGTTCTGGTCTTCAGTTTTAGAGCTGATCTTTTATATGCTGTGACAGTATCCTCTCTTTCTGCATTTGGTTGTAAGATCACTGCAACTTTCACGTGGCACAGTCGATAGATGCATTCCTTATACCCTAAATGGGCGGTGTCACCCAAGTTTATTTTGATGGTGTGTATGCAAAACAGCCTTATAATTAGATATGTGCATTAGCTGTGAGACTGTTTCTGATTCTGTCGTCTGTGTTTCATGGCATGAAATATGAACTGTTGCTTTGTCCATGTAGTAGATTTAGAAGTAAACTTTTGCAGTTTAAGCTCATTTCATGATTTTGATTATTTGCTGTCTGGCCTATTCACAATAAGTGCATTTAATACTTGATTATTGGCCAAATTAGCATTTTTCTTTGTTAATGATTTAATGGTGATGGCATTTCGTTAAATATAAATGAAACCATTCAACTTCTTACCGGTATAATTATACCGGTGTTACATTTCAGGCCTTCTTCACAGAGCATCCCGAATTTGTAGATAATGACTTCTATATTACTGGAGAATCATACGCTGGTCATTACATTCCTGCTATTGCTTCTCGAGTCCACCAAGGAAACAAAGCTAAAGAAGGAATACACATAAACCTGAAGGTATCTCTAGAAGATCATTCTTTTCTTAATTAACTTGATGATGTACTTACTTTATGAGTTGTCTTGCAGGGATTTGGCATTGGAAATGGACTTACCGATCCAGCAATTCAGTACCAGGCTTATACAGATTATGCATTGGACATGGGTTTAATTAAGGAGTCTCAGTATAAACGCATCAATTTGATAGTTCCAGTGTGTGAAGCAGCTATTAAGCTTTGTGGTAATCTCACATCTCTCTCTCTTCCAGACACACACACATACTCATTCTCTACTGTTGATTCTGTATGTCATTTGACAATGTCTGTTGTATGTTTCTTTTTATGCTCTGTTTTTAGGCACCGATGGAACAGTGTCTTGCATGGCTGCATACGTAGTATGCAACACCATTTTCAGTTCAATCCTTTCTATCGCTGGCAATATTAATGTAAGAACATCTTGTAGCATTCAATTAGGGGCAAATGTCAATAAATACCAATTGCAATGTTTCGGGATGGTAATTATACCTGTTTTGACCCGTTTTGGTATTCTTTTTCCTCATATTTTGGTCATTAGTGACTTATTAGCGGGTCAAGTTGATGATGCTGTATTTTTATTTAGTATATACTGATGTATCATTTGTTTGCTGACATGGCCATAAATGAAATTACCAAATTATCACACCAGAATATAGGGTACAAATACCAAAATGTAACATATTTGTAAGTTTTTTTGGTTGATGGGGCCATTTTTTCCTGCCACATTCCTGCGTCATTGTTTGACGGGTTAGTTATGCAAGTTATTAGGGTCTAAATGTCCATATTAGCACACCAAGTATTCCAAAATGGAACAAAAACATTATTACATAATCGGAACATTGAGATAGGTAGGTTGCTATCAAATGATATTTGCCCTTCATTGAGCTAGACGAAGTTTCAAACTATTTACAGAATTAACCTCATGATACCTCTTGCTTGTTTCAGTATTACGATATTAGAAAGGAGTGTGTCACCAGTTTGTGCTACGATTTCTCAGACATGGAGACACTCCTAAACAAGAAATCTGTTAGACAAGCTCTTGGTGTTGGAGATATAGAGTTTGTATCATGTAGTACAACTGTGTACACAGCTATGCTTGTGGACTGGATGAGAAACCTTGAAGCTGGTATTCCCGAACTTCTTGAAGATGGGATTAAGATGCTTGTGTATGCTGGAGAATATGATGTCATCTGCAACTGGCTTGGTTAGTGCTCATCGGACAGTATATTTACTTTAAATTTTATATTGTGATTTTTATTTATTTTTGCTTGTAAAATTTTTGGGAGAATAGGTAATTCGAGATGGGTTCATGCTATGGAATGGAATGGTAAGGAACAGTTCAATGCATTGTCTGAAGTTCCCTTCGAAGTAGATGGATCTGAAGCAGGCTTACTTAAGAGCTATGGTCCACTCAGTTTCCTCAAGGTATGCTGTACTCAATCGATTATTCCTCTTACTATCAGAGGTGGAAAATGGATGGGTGGGTAGAATTGAAGCACATCTTGTCTAAAAAATTATGAACTTAAATATCTTCTGTGAACTGTTAGCCTGCCAAATAGGATAAAATGCTGACTCGTTTTTTGGTTTAGCTGTTTCATGTTACTCGTTAGAATAAAGCTTAACCTGTATCAACCCATTTATCGGTACATTTGCTGCCTCTAAAGTATCACTAGTTTCTTCAATTTTGTCACAACATAGTCAAGGAAAAAAACAAAAGCAAATCATGCTCCTGATATTTGAGACCAAAATATTATGAGTTTGCTTTAAAAGGGTACTAACACCAAAAATATCATCATTTAAGACATTCGTCATTGTACGCTGACGAAAATTGCATTATTTTTTCTCTGGGTTTTCTTATGTCGGAGTTGCCTATTCATCTTTTATCTTCTATTATTACTACAAATAATTGATGGCAGTAGTTTGGGTCCATGTTACAATATTTGTGGAATTTAGGCCAAGATACTTTTGATGAATTAACCATATATTATAAACTATGTGTCAATAGATTAATTCGGTTTCGTGTAGAAAGGGACAATTAAAATCTGGAAAAGTGTCTAATGTTATATTGTTTTAACATTTTTCTTTGAGATCTCTCGACCAAGTTTTATTCATCAAAAAGTCCCATTAAGTTATGCTGTACCCCTTCCATCTCATGTCACAAAAGATCTGATTTAACTATCTGAATCTTGAAGTAATGCTTTCATACTCAAATTGTCTCCTCACTAGCAAATTCACTGATATTTGGAACTCTTTTTGTTTGGCTTTCTAATATGGAATCGAGTAACATGTCATTGATGGGTGTGTTGCAATGTCAAAACAGGTTCATGATGCTGGTCATATGGTTCCTATGGATCAACCCAAGGCTGCTCTGGAGATGCTAAAGAGGTGGATGGATGGCTCACTTTCCGAAACTCCAAGAGGGCCTAAATCTCTGGTTTCTTCCATGTAACATGTAGCGGCAATGTGCATGGTTCCTTTGTTTGTAAATAAGGCGGGATAACTTTCCTCGGAACTTTATATGCTTTAGCTAAACCTAGTTGCATCATAAGAGTAGAACACACAAACCATCTTTTAGCTGGTTTCATATTCTGTGAATTGCAAATGTTCTAGACTTTTAGTCAATCATAGATCCATGTGCCTGCAGTTTATTTGTTGCTATCATCTCATATTCCACGTTATTGGAAAGTCTTAGGGTGTGTGTGTGTTTTGTTTTTTTTTTAAAAATAAAAAAAAATCTTACTAGCTCTATTACTCTTACCGGTAAGAGGTGGTCAGACGTTTTATTTGTTTATTTTTTTCTTTTGAGTTAGACCAAGTTAGACTTATAACATCTTACTCAGTAAGAGGTGGTGGACTTGTCCGACTGCTTCTTACTCGATAAGAGATTGAAGACTCGTGTTAATATAATATATTGAGTTAATTTCATAAATGGTCCCTGTGGTCTGTCGGGTTATACAAGTTTAGTCTCTAAACTTTTTTTTAACGGATTCAGTCCCTGTGGTTGCCACCCATAACGGTTTTGGTCCCTGAGACTAACTATCGTTAGTTTTTTCCGTTAGTCTTTTATACTAACATTTGCACCGTTAGTCCTTTAACGACCGTTTGCAACAAACATTTGCACCGTTAGTCTTTTATACTAACGGCCGTTTATACTTAATAAAAAATTTGTTTATTTATTTATTTGTGTTTTTTAATTATTATTTTTATTTAAATTTATTTAAAAAAAAAAAAAAAAAAAAAAAAAAAAAAAAAAAAAAAAAAATTCATTTATTTGTGTTTTATAATTTTTTTTTTTTTTTAAATATCTTTAAAATTTATACACGTTTTTATACACATTTTTATACACGTTTTCATATACACATTTTCACACATTTTATTACACATTTTTTATACACATTTTATTACACATTTTTTATACACATTTTTATATGCACGTTTTTATACATATTTTTTTGCACACATTTTTATACACATATATTTTTATACACGTTTTTATACACATGTTTTTATACACACAATTTTATACACGTTTTTATACACATGTTTTTATACATACATTTTTATACACATATTTTTATACACATTTTATACGCACATTTATACACATTTTTATACACGTTTTTATACACATTTATACATATTTTTATACACGAGTATAAAAATGTGTATAAAAATATGTATAAATGTGTGTAAAAATGTGCGTATAAATGTGTGTATAAAAACGTGTGTATAAAAGTATGTGCATAAAAAACATGTGTATAAAAGACATGTGTATAAAAGACATGTGTATAAACACGTGTATAAAAATATGTGTATAAATGTGTATATAAAAACGTGTATAAAAACATGTATATAAAAACGTGTGTATAAAAAATGTTTGTATGAAAACGTGTATAAAAATGTGTATAAAAACGTGTATAAATTTTAAAGATATTTAGGGGAAAAAAATATAAGAAAAACATTTTTTTTTTTAATTTTTTGAGGTAAAAAAAATAAAAAATAAAAATAAAATAAAAAAATTGAGTTAAGTGTAAACGGTCGTTAGTATAAAAGACTAACGATGCAAATGTTTATTGCAAATGGTCGTTAGCTAATGGAAAAAACTAACGACAGTTAGTCTCAGGGAGCAAAACCGTTATGGGTCGCAACCACAGGGACTGGATCCATTAAAAAAAAGTTTAGGGACTAAACCCGTAAAACCCGACCGACCACAGGGACCATTTATGAAATTACCACTAATATATTTGATGGTTTATTAACTATGTTATATTTATGATAAAAAGTTTTGTTTCATATTTACATAAGTTATTTAAATAAATTGCAAAAACGAGCACTTAAAATCATTCGGACAATTATAAAAAAACAAACAGCATTATTTCGTTCAGATTTAGACTTTATAGCCAGCTCTTATTAGTAAGATGTGGTAGTCAGATTCAGACCTAAAACATCTTAATGAAACAAACACACCCTTAGCTTGGATTTTGTTTCAGTTGCTCATACTAATATTATAAAAGAATGTGTATTCTGTACTAGATGTCCATCGTGCATGGTATTTGGCCATTCTTTGGACCTATGCCCTAAAGTGGTTCCTACTAAGTCCATGAATCAGGTTGAGGTTCAAGCTGGGGGTTTCTAAGGAATTAAGAAGATGAATTGAACAGATACTGGAAATTGTGGCAAGAAACAAGCTGGATGATATTACGATTTTAATACCAAATCTAAATTTGTGTCTCGAGAATGTCATCACCAAGTAAGGATACAAGGCACGTCAAATCGAAGGAAACTAATAAGGATGGTAATGGTTCGAAAGTTGCTGAAACACTAGGGCAATATAAGCTAATGCGGCTACAACCAAGTAAGGATACAAGGCACGCCAAATCGAAGGAAACTGATAAGGATGGTAATGGTTCGAAAGTTGCTGAAACAGTAGGCAATAGTACGAAAAAGAAATCCCATGTGGATACTGGAACGGAAATTGCAACTCCAAATCCGCTTAAAGCTTTAAATTTGGCTGATAATGTTGTAGGTGCTACTTAGAGTGGCCTATTTAGTTCCAAAAATGATAAGGCTGATGTGAATGTTGAAAAAAAATAAGGAAATTAATATGGATGATAAGGACTTGTAGGTGCTACTTAGAGTGGCCTATTTAGTTCCAAAAATGATAAGGCTGATGCGAATGTTGAAAAAAAATAAGGAAGTTAATATGGATGATGAGGACAGTGATAATGTTGTTATTGAGGATGACAATGAAACTGTACATTTTATGGATCCTAAATACCCAAATAGTACAAGTACATTTTTTGGTGGAGGTGGAAGTGGGAAGCCGAGCTTATATAAAAAATGAAAGGAGAGCTATGAAGATAATCCTGATGATGATTATGAATGCGAAGATCTAATCCCGAATAAATAGCATTATGTGATGCGTTTGATATAATGCTTCATAGTCAAGTTAGACGTTAGATTATATTTGGTCTTGAGTCAAATGTATTTCTAGTGGTTAGGAGTATGTTTCCTTCGTACTGGAAGAGTAGTTGTGGAAAACTAGAAGGGGTGTTGAATAGTTTTACCGTTTTAAAATTTTTTTGCTTTGAATACTTAACGTGATTTCAAAGTTATGCAAACAATAAACAATGTATAACAAGTAAGTAGAGAAAGAAACAATCAAACCACAACACGGATGTTTATAGTGGTTCGGTCTACAATGACTCTCTTCCTTGCCCTACTCCACTCCTCGAGCCTCTAACTCGAGAGTTTTTCTTCACTAAAAAACAAGCTCCCTTCTCGGCGAAGAAAACCTTTATACACGTCGCTTACACTTTTTCCGGTACAAAGCTAGATACCGAGTTCTTTTACAAGGGCACAACTACTCCCGACACTCTATGTATTTTAAGGACTAAAATACTAACCGGACTCTACTGAGGTATATGAATGATTGGTACAACAATGATGTGTGACAAACTACTAATTCACACAGTGACTATTCTAACAAGTCTTGGAACGCTTAGTTGAAGCTTGTGATGCTTTGATCTCTTTGCTACAAAAGAAAGATCACTAAGAATGTAATATGTAATATGAATGGGTTAGTAATTAATGAATGAATGTTGTTTATGCTAAAAGTGATGAGAAAACATGAATGAGCAGCTTGCTATTTATAGGCAAACTGATAAAACATGAAACAGATTTGGCGGATCCAAAATGAGGGATCTGTCCCTTATGGACTTTGGATCCACCAGACCCTGACAACAAATCTTCCAAAATCTTTCCAAATCTTGCCAAGATATTACCATATCTAATTCTTTGTGTGAAGATCTAACCATGATATTCTCAAGATCTTCAAGATATCTAAAGATCTCAATATGATGTATGTCATGATGTCATTGTACATATTCTATTTTAAGAAATAAAATGTAATATGTAAATGTAAAATGTATGTAACATATATGTATCATGTATGAACTAGTGATCATGTATGTAGCATGTTATGAGTTTTTAAAAGCTTATAACTATATATGTAAAAGACTTAACTTATATTTATGCTTTGCTAAAGATAAAATTTATAATTGTCATTAACAAAATATAGCAAAGATCGTAAAATATAAATAACGTTTTTAGACGATATTTGTATTAACAATCTCCTCCCCCTTTTTGTTGATGACAAAACATGAAGTTTATTTTTAAGCAATGAAGTAAATAAAGTGCAAATCTTTTAAAAATATAAATTAAACTTGTTTTATGCAAATTTAAAAACAATTTTGCCATTTTAAATTGTATGAAATGTATGATGTATGAGTTTAATATAATCTCCCCCTTTTTGTCGAAACAAATGAGGAAATGCATAGAGGAATGTAGTGAATGGCCCTTGGTGATTACTCCCCCTTATTGGAGTGCCAAGTATGATGAGAAATGGATTTTGAGTGCTTATTAGCTCCCTCTTGGACAATACTCCCTTAATTGGAGTGCCAAATTTATGATGCTTGAATCTACAAAAATAAAGGTTAGTGCTAGATGAGCTCCCCCTTGATCAATACTCCCCCTTGTTAGGGTGCCAAAGTATATGATTCAATGATGAATGATGCTACAAAAATAAAGGTTAGTGTATGATTAGCTCCCCCTTGATCAATACTCCCCGTTGCTAGGGTACCAACGTATATGATGCAAGGATGAGAAATGTTATAAAACAAAGGTTAGTTGTAGATAAGCTAACCAAGTAATGTGATGCATGAGTAATGAGAGCTACAACACAAAAGTTCAGCCATGAATAATAGTTGTACCCATTCAACCAAGTATAATGGGTCAATCCAAGTATAATAGTTCAACCCAAGTCTAATGGGTCAAAACAAGCACAATAGTTCAAACCAACCATTTATAATTCACAAATAGTGATCACAATCAACACATGAACAACAACAAACATCTTTCAATTTGAAAATTATTTGTGACAAATGCCCCAAATGAAGATGCTTACAAAGAAAATAAAAATGAAACTAACTTAGAAAGAAAAATAAAAGACCTAAAAATCCTATAAAAGAGAAACAATCCTAGCATCTATTGTGGTGGGTGTGAAAGAGCATTTAGGCGCTCTAGGATATGGTTCAAAATGAACCTCATTTCATTTTGCAACTCATGAACCAAAATGTTGGTTCTTTGAGTGAGGTGGGCGGTCCGCTCACACATGGAACAACCATGTCGAGGGAAGTTGGGTGGAAGGTTTGGTTCATTAGTTGGTGGTGGTGGTGTTGGTTGGTAGTTTGATGGTGGAGTTGGTGGTGTTGGTTGATGGCTTGTTGGTGGAGGTGGTGGAACATAAGTAAGAGACATGATGGATGCAAGCAAAGTGGATTGTAAATCCATTGCTTCATTTAGGTGGGAATCCACCATGTTTGAGAAGGTGTAGAGGCGATCAAGTTCCTCATTAATTTCGCCTTGATTTTGTGGTTAGTTTATCCACATTGACTCATCAATGGCTTGAAGGGTGGAAGTTGGTGAGAAAGGTTGAGGTTGTGGTGGAGCTTGTTCACGGTAAAGAGGACCATGGATATCCCTATAGATGGTATGGAAGAGAAGTGGTTCACGATTTGAAGGTTCTACCTCAAAAGACATTGGTGGTGGATTGGTGAACCTAAATGGGAGGTCTTCCAATGTTTCTAGATAGGGATGTGGTGAGGTTGGTGGAGTTGCAAACAACTCAATGGGTTGGAGTTTGGGTGAATGAGGTGGTGATGGTGATCTTATCACTTGAGATGGTGCGGGTGGTGGTGTGGTAGCCACTGGAGTTTTAGTGGGTGGTGGAGTGGTGATTATGATATGGGGTGGTGTTGGAGTTGATAGAGTAAGAAAATTTTCATTAGCAATGGGAGATGAGATGTTTAAAGGTGATGATTCTTCGGATGAAGAGTTGAGATTAACAAAACAGCAAGGTCTGACACTCATTCTTGCTGTTCTTCTGTGTGGTCTGGATGTTGAGGAGTTGTTTGATTTGGTCATTGTGAGGGAGAAGGTTGCTTAGAAATGCAGAAATATTGCTTAGAAATGATGGTGAAGATGTGAGAAAAGATTAAACTAAAGCTCCTAATTTATAGACATCAAGGTTTATGGAAGAGTGTGTTTGGATGTGATTGATCCACGGATTGCAAGGAACCATTTTGAGGGATCCTTGCTTGTTAGAGAAAGGTAACTTGAGTGGAAATTTGAATTTTCAAATTTTGGTGGGAAATTGTATTCTTATTTGTCTAAGGTTGCTAAGATGATCCTAATGTGATGAAATATCAGTAAAGGTATCCTAAATCAAGAATCAATTATCTAAAGTGCGGGATTAAACGAAGAATTTAAAAATATGACTGTTGATCCGCGGAACCAAACGACAACAAAGACGGATCCCTGTTTTTGGTTCCGCGGAATCCGTTGGATGTATTTTGGAGGCACCAAAAAATTGAACAGACGGAACCCTCTTTTTGGTTCCGCCATTTCCTCCAATAAAAAATTCAATACAGTGGGCATTTTTAAAGGCCCGAAACCCATTCAAATCTCGAAAATTTTCCTAAAACATATGTAATTAATTAGTTGTGATTGATTAGAAACAAAAACACAGGCAATAACACATGTAAGCATATAGATCAAATCAAGGCTGATGAACTTACTATTAATAGAATTTAAGCCAAATAGTGGCTTAAGCATGGAAAATTGATAACATGTAAATGTTATCGCCTTGCATGATCAAGTTAGTTTTCATAGTTGTTCAACGATAAGAAAATATCCTACAACCATAACAATTCATCACATCATTGTTTAAAACCTATTGTACCAAACACTCATTAACCTCTCACTGCTTGTCGAGTTTCTTGTTAATCTTCATTATCCAACGCCCGATGTTCTTGAACATCCCTTTTGTTTGTTTGAACTCTTCAGATTGTTGTGCTATTGGTGGAAGTTGGCTCATATATTCAGGAGGTGGAATCCTAGAGTTTGGGAGTCCGTCATCCTCACTCATGGATGATGATGATGATGATGAGGTTGGTAGATGAGGACGTTTTCCTTTCAATGTGGCTACTCTTTTGTCACTTAAGGGTACAAATGTGTGAGGAATGAGGGAGTAGTCAGGCAAGAAACCTCTAGCATTAGGAGGGATAGGTGCAAATGCTCTAAGAATACGGGTGAGAAGCATCCCGTATGGCATAGCGGCTGTTCCTAACACGGGTATGTCGGCCATCCTTTTGGCCACATAGTAAGAAAGATTGAAAGGTTGATGAGTGGAGATACAATAGAGCATGTAGCAAAGGCTAGCATTGATGTGGTCTCTATTCCCTATGGTGCACAACACATTTGCCCGAAGAATTTCTTCCCATTTTTTAAATTGTGGCCTAACCTCGTTTAGCTCCATGCCAAACGGGTCTCGATCAACTTGATGGCCTTGTCGGGTGGTCCTAGTGTGGGTGGTCCTAGGGAGAAAGAGATGGTCACGGATAGTCTCTTTTGGTGTCAAAGGAGTGTCGTATGGAGGCATACGATCGACAAGAGAATCAAGGGTTGACAACGACCATTTGTCCGAATAAAGGCAAGTGCCTTGACCCGGAATTCCGAGAACTTCAGCAAATTGGTTCAAAGGAATGTTGAATTGGGATTGATTTACTTTAAAATGAATGGATATGAGACCATAATCGTTTGTGCTAAGAACTACACTAGCATAAAACTCTAAGATGAATCTAGGACATATTTGTTCATCAATGTCCGAGAGGCAATCAAATTGAATGGCGGCTAGTTCTTGGCGAATGTTTGTTCCTTCTAGAAAGGAAGGGTTTATGGTTCTACCCACGTGGACATATCTCTTTTCTAAGGCCTTAAATATTTTGACTTGTTCCGTTGAAAGTCCCTTAGTCTTATGGTGTTTTGGGAGATACTTAAGGGTGTCTTTGTGATCGTAGAAAGTTGCGGGAGGCATGTTTGATCCTAAATACAAAAATTACATACTTTAGTTAAAATTAACAAAAGTTTAGATATGAGGTTCTAGTGTGTGCCTACATGGGGACAATGTGGAGGTGCGGTTATCTCGACTCCTTTTAATGCATGAAAATTTCATTAAGCAAATTTTATAACGAAAATGAGAGATAACCCAAACACTCCTAATTCAATGTAGCTTCGATTGAATGTACCCGAAAATACATATTAGTTATGTATTCCGTTTAGCATTCAAGAGACATTATGCAAATTATGTTTAAAACATAACGTTTTTTATTTGTATGAACAATGTGCAAAACCGTTTTTCCTAATAGTGAGAAAATTTTTATAAAAAATTACTCATGGGGTTTTTAGTGAATTATGATAATGTCCTACAAGATGCAATTCCTAACTATGGAAAAACATGATTTGTTATGTAATTCAGTGAATATGCTTCATGATTAATCAAAAATATGCATAATCCCCAAGTTTTGGTTTTGTGCAAGAAATAGAGATCCTAGACTCAGATCAGGAATGTAAATAGAGTTGGGATACTTACAGTGTGAGTTAGAACACAAATTTGTTGAAGAAGATGACCTAGGTTCTGCTATGGGTCGAGTTCTACTTGCTTGTGTGTTTTTGGGGAATGCGAGAAGGAGTAAAGGACTGTTTGTTTAATATACTTACAAAACTGACCCAGGAATTCACGGATAGGGCGGAACCAAAAACTGGGATCCGCCCTTGTTGTCGAAGGGTTCCGCGGGTGCAGATTTTTGGTTTTTGGTTTTAATCGTGTTTGGTTAATCTAAGGTTCAAGCTAAGGTTTTAACTACACATTAGGTTCCATTAATCCTAAATCAAGTCTAAGAAGGTTAAAGGGTTCTCTCTTAAGTGGTTTTGTGAGGATATCGGCAATGTTGTCATCTGAGGATACTTTCTCAATAGAGATGTTTTCTTTTTGAACATTGTCGCGTAGAAAGTGATGACGAATCTCTATGTGTTTGGTTCTAGCATGTTGAACTGGATTCTTGCTAAGGTCGATAGCTCCTTTGTTGTTGCAGAGAATGGGGACGTCGTTGAGTTGAATCCCATAGTCGACGAGAGCTTGTTTCATCCAAAGTGCCTGTTGACATGCTTTTCCTGCAGACACGTACTCAGATTCAGTTGTTGAGATTGCTAGATCCGTTTGTTTCTTTGAGAACCATGCGGTAAGACAATGTCCAATAAAAGTACAAATGCCACTTGTACTCTTTCTATCGACATAGTCACCGGCATGGTCTGAGTCGGCATACACTATGGTTTCAATTCCTGTTCCTTTGGGATACCATAATCCTAAGTGTGTAGTACCTTTAATGTATCTAAAAATCCGTTTTACGGCTTCAAGATGGGATGTTTTAGGATCTTCTTGAAAGCGAACGCATAGACAAACACTAAACATAATGTCGGGTCTACTAGCCGTGAGATAAAGTAGACTACCAATCATTCCTCTATATTTAGTGCTATCTACGGATTCACCTTCGTCATCCTTGGTGAGTTTAGTATCCGAAGACATAGGAGTTTTCATAGGTTTGGAATCTTCAAGACCAAATTTCTTAAGCATATCTTTGATGTACTTAGATTGTTTGAAGAATATTTCATCTTCTAATTGTTTAATTTGGAGTCCTAAGAAAAAGTTTAGTTCTCCCATCATACTCATTTCAAACTCGTCATGCATGATTTTTGAGAAATTTTCGCATAACTCTTGACAAGTTGATCCGAATATGATGTCATCCACATATATTTGAACTATGATAATATGTGATCCCTTTTTCTTAGTGAAAAGAGTGTTGTCTACTAGTCCCATGGTATACTTATGTTCAACTAGAAAAGTCTTAAGTCGATCATACCATGCTTTTGGTGCTTGCTTAAGTCCGTATAAAGCTTTTTTAAGTTTGTAGACATGATTTGGTTTTTCAAAGTCGGCTAAGCTGGGAGGTTGTGCGACATACACTTCCTCATTAATAAAACCATTAAGAAATGCACTTTTAACATCCATTTGGAAAAGTTTAAAGTCATGTGAACATGCATATGCAAGTAGTATTCTAATTGACTCGAGCCTAGCAACTGGTGCAAATGTTTCGTCGTAGTCTATACCTTCTTGTTGATTGTAGCCTTGAGCTACTAGCCTAGCTTTGTTTCTAGACACTACACCATTTTCATCCATTTTATTTCTAAAAACCCATTTTGTTCCTATTATGGTTTGACATTTAGGTTGAGGGACCAATGTCCAAACATCATTTCTAACAAATTGGTTTAATTCTTCTTGCATTGCTACAACCCAAGATTTATCTTTTATGGCCTCATTTATAATTTTGGGCTCAATTGTTGAAATGAAACAAAAGAAATTACTTTGATTTTGAACTTTTTATCTTAAGGTTTTTTCATTAATTTCTCCTATGACATTATCTAATGGATGACTTCTAGATTCTTTGATATTGACTATTTCCTTATTTAAAGGTTCATCCTCTTTATCATTATCTAGATTTTCTTGATTTTCAACCACTTGACTTTCAACTAAGTCATCATCTACCAAAAGTGATATCTTAAAAGGATGTGGACTTTCGTCAAATGTTACGTTCAACGATTCCTCGACTCTTAAGGTTTCTTTGTTCAAAACGATATAAGCTTTACTATTTTATGAGTATCCAAGGAACACACCTTCATAAGACTTTGGGTCAAACTTGGTGAGATAATCTTTAGTGTTTAAAATGAAGAACTTGCTTTCAAAAACTCTAAAATATCCTAATGTAGGCTTTTTGCCTCTATAAAGCTCATATGGTGTTTTATTCAAAAATTGTTTAATTAAAACTCTATTTAAGATATAGGTGGATGTGTCAACGGCGTTACACCAAAATTTTTGTGGTATATTTTGTTCATTTAGCATTGTTCTACTCATTTCTTAAAGTGTTCTGTTTTTACATTCTACTACACCGTTAGATTGAGGGGTACGCGGAGCTAAAAAGTTATGTGTTATGCCATTAGCATCACAAAAAGCTCCAAATTGAGTTTCGTTATCAAATTCACGACCGTGGTCGGTTCTAATTGACACAATGCTATTTCCTATTTGATTTTTAATTTTCTTACTTAGAATTTCAAATTTATCAAATGATTCATTTTTAGTTTTCAAAAATTTAGTCCAAGTATATCTTGAATAATCATCCACTATGACCAAAGTGTAGAAGTTTCCTCCATAACTCTGTATAGCGGATGGACCAAATAAATCCATATGCAATAGTTCTAAACACCTAGATGTGGACACCATGTTTTTAGCCTTATGGCTATTATGAACTTGTTTCCCAATTTTGCAAGCATCACAAAAGTGTTGGTCGTATTTCAACTTGGGTAGGTTCCTAACTAGTTCCTTAGATGATAGAGATTGGATTAGTCTCATATTGGCGTGACCTAGGCGTCTATGCCAAAGAGTTGAGTTTTCTTCTAGAGAGGTAAGACAAAGTTTGTCTTTAGATGTTTTATCTAATTTCATAACATATACGTTATTTTTCAAAACACCTTTTCCTACGGTTATACCGTCTTTAAGTATTTTACTTCCGTTTTCACTGAAAAAGGACGTCATACTTTTTACGGCATAGTTGACTAATACTAAGCAAGTTAAAACCTAAGTTATCTACATGAGCAACATCATCAATAGAGAGAGAGAGTCATGAGGGATTGTACCTGTTCCGACGATTTTGCTTTTAAGCTTGCTACCAAACGTAACATTTCCTCCGACGTATGGTTGGTAAGTTGAGAAAAGGCTTTTGTTTCCCTTCATGTGCCTTGAATACCCGCTGTCTTTAATCTACTCGTCTGGTTCCAATCCAACTTTCAAGCATACCTAAGTTTAAGAAAAACTCAAGCATTTGGTCCCCAATATCTCATGGGTCCATTTGGGTTAAACATCTCATTTACTTGATTCATGAAAGGAAATGGTGGATATGGGTTCCATGGCATGTAGTTGGGACCTTGATAATTCCTAGGAAAGTTTGGGTTCCAACTATTTTGATAATGATGTTGTGTGTTGTAATTACTCTTTGGAAAGGGGTGTTTGGGAATAGTAGTCCTAGGTCTTTGTTGAACAGTTTTAGTTCTAAACTCATTTTTAGCTTGTCCTATTCTTATGGTAACAGCTGGTTTCTGTTTGTTTATAGTTGAACTAGTGTTAGATTTCCTAGTTACTTTAACAAACTCCGTACGAGCCGATGTACTAGCTTTCTGTTCAGCAACAGTACCCACGGATCCCTTTTCCACTACTGGCGGAACCAAATTTTTGGTTCCGTCGGATCCGTGGGTTTCTGACACTGTTGGAACAGTTTCTTGTACTTTAACGGCTTGTTTCTTAAAACTACTTAAGTCTCCTAGTTTCATAAATCCTAATCCAGTTTTATCATGAGGTAACTTTTGAATTTTCATTATCTCATCTGCTAAACTAATATTTTTATCAATCCTTTTAAACTTAGAGGTTTGCTTGATAAGTGTATCATGTGTGTTCTTAAGCTTTTCTAATTCTAGTTTAAGCTCTTCACATGAAACACATGCTTCGTTAACAACTTTACCTTTTTCTAATCTTTTAACTTTTTCCTTTAATTCATAAACTTCGATTTCTAGAAATTCCTTTTTGGTTTTCAAAAACTTATTTTTGTTTATGATTTTAAGACTAAGTTCACAGAGATTATTATATTCCTTTTGCAAGGTATCATCATCAATAGAAGAATATGACGAGTCAGAATGTACCTCTTCTGAGTCATGAGCCATGAGAGCAACTTCGTCGTTCTTAGGCTTGTCATCATCACCTTCATTGTCACTCCAAGCCCCACTAACAAAAGCTCTTTGAGTCTTGTTCTTGGGTGGCTTAGGACACTCTCCTATTAGATGATTAGTATCTCCGCACCTAAAGCACTTTCTTTCTCCTTTACCTTTCTTATCATCACGGTCTTTCCGGAAGGATTTCTTTTCTTCTCGAGGTTGTCTTACGAACTTCCCTCATCTCCTAAAGAACTTCTTGAAATCTCTTATGGCCATGGCATACTCTTTATCTTCGCTACCTGAACTAGACTCTTCATCATCACTTGAATCTACCCTAGCTTTTAAGGCAATGGACTTGATCTTTTTCTTTTTGCCTTTGACTATCTCTGAATCCTTTTCCATCACCATCTCATGAACTTTGAGATTTCCTATAAGCTCGTCAAGTGACATGCTTGAAAGATCCTTGGATTCTTCAATGGTCGTCACCTTTGCTCTCCACTTCGGATGAAGTGCTCTAAGAAATTTCCTGACAAAGTTCTTACTAGAAAAAGAATTGTCAAGTGCTTTAAGAGAAGTAATAATATTATTAAACCTAGCAAATGCACTATCAATGGTCTCATCTTCAGGGATAACAAATTGTTCATATTGTTGAACAAGAAGATCAATTTTTTTATCCTTTACTTGTGAGTTCCCTTGATGAGCGATAATTAAAGATTGGCAAATATCTTTAGCAGTTTTACACATAAATACTCTTTCATATTCTTTCCTAGGTAAAGCATTATAAAGCATCATTTTAGCTTCATTATTTTTGGCAATCAACTTCTTTTGCTCATCACTGTGACGAGTAAGAGAAGTATCATCATCCCGACCACTTGATATATCTTTTATTATGGCCTTACGGTTATCGTCTATAATAATGTACCATAGATCTATATCCTTTGACTTCACATAAGTTTCAGAGCGGTTTTTCCAATATACAAAACTATTTGGTTCAAATAATGGTGGTCTTTACATAGATTGCCCTTCTTTGAAGTTTTCAAAATCCATTAATCATTTCAAGTTTTAAAATACAATATGTTTTGAAATTCTTGAGTAACGTAGCTCTTATACCAATTGTGGAAGTCAATATGGATGATGAGGACAGTGATAATGATGTTATTGAGAATGACAATGAAACTGCACATTTTATGGATCCTAAATACCCAAATAGTACAAGTACATTTTTTGGTGGAGGTGGAAGTGGGAAGCTGAGCTTATATGAACAATGAAAGGAGAGCTATGAAGATAATCCTGATGATGATTATGAATGCGAAGATCTAATCCTGAATAAATAGCATTATGTGATGCGTTTGATATAATGCTTCATAGTCAAGTTAGACGTTAGATTATATTTGGTCTTGAGTCAAATGTATTTCTAGTGGTTAGAAGTATGTTTCCTTTGTACTGGAAGAGTAGTTGTGGAAAACTAGAAGGGGGTTTGAATAGTTTTACCGTTTTAAAATTCTTTTGCTTTGAATACTTAACGTGATTTCAAAGTTATGCAAACAATAAACAATATATAACAAGTAAGTAGAGAAAGAAACAATCAAACCACAACACGGATGTTTATAGTGGTTCGGTCTACAAGGACTCTCTTCCTTGCCCTACTCCACTCCTCGAGCCTCTAACTCGAGAGTTTTTCTTCACTAAGAAACAAGCTCCCTTCTCGGCGGTGAAAACCTTTATACACGTCACTTACACTTTTTTCGGTACAAAACTAGATACCGAGTTCTTTTACAAGGGCACTACCACTCCCGACACTCTATGTATTTTAAGGATTAAAATACTAACCGGACTCTACTGAGGTATATGAATGATTGATACAATAATGATGTGTGACAAACTACTAATTCACACAGTGACTATTCTAACAAGTCTTGCAACGCTTAGTTGAAGCTTGTGATGCTTTGATCTCTTTGCTACAAAAGAAAGATCACTAAAAATGTAATATGTAATATGAATGGGTTAGTAATGAATGAAAGAATGAATGAATGTTGTTTATGCTAAAAGTGATGAGAAAACATGAATGAGCAGCTTGCTATTTATAGGCAAACTGATCAAACATGCCACGGATTTGGCGGATCCAAAATGAGGGATCCGTCCCTTATGGACTTTGGTTCCGCCAGACCCTGACAGTAAATCTTCCAAAATCGTTCCAAATCTTGCCAAGATATTACCATATCTAATTGTTTGTGTGAAGATCTAACCATGATATTCTCAAGATCTTCAAGATATCTAAAGATCTCAATATGATGTATGTCATGATGTCATTGTACATATTCTATTTTAAGAAATAAAATATAATATGTAAATTTAAAATGTATGTAACATGTATGTATCATGTATGAACTAGTGATCATGTATGTAGCATGTTATGAGTTTTTAAAAGCTTATAACTATATATGTAAAAGACTTCACTTATATTTATGTTTTGCTAAAGATAAAATTTATAATTGTCATTAACAAAATATAGCAAAGATCATAAAATATAAATAACGTTTTTAGACGATATTTGTGTTAACAGTAGTGTTTTTGTGAAAAACTAGAAGGGGGTTTGAATAGTTTTACTGTTTTAAAATTCTTTTGCTTTGAATACTTAACGTGATTTCAAGTAATGAAAATAATAAACAATATATAACATGCAAGTAGAGAAAGAAACAATCAAACCACAACACGGATGTTTATAGTGGTTCAGTCTACAAGGACTCTATTCCTTGCCCTACTCCACTCCTCGAGCCTCTAACTCGAGAGTTTTTCTTCACTAAGAAACAAGCTCCATTCTTGGCAGAGAAAACCTTTACAAACGTCGCTTACACTTTTTCCGGTACCAAGCTAAATACCGAGTTCTTTTACAAGGGCACAACCACTCCTGATACTCTATGTATTTTGAGGACTAAAATACTAACTAATCACAACAGAGGTATATGATTGTTTGGCACAAAAAATGATGTCTGAAAAACAACAAATTCACACTATGACTAACTAACAAGTCTTGCAACGCTTTGTTGAAGCTTGTGATGCTCTGATCTCTTTGCTACAAAAGAAAGATCACTAAGAATGAAATATGAAATATGAATGGGTTAGTAATGAATGAAAGAATGTATGATGTTGTTTATGCTTATGAGTGATGAGAAAACATGAAGGTGTGGCTTGCTATTTATAGGCCAACTGCCTTGGCAAACCACGAATGGGACGGATCCAAATTTAGGGATCCGTCCGTTATGCTGTTTGGTTCCGTGGGAGCCTGACAACAAATCTCCAAATATCTTTACCAAATCTAACCAAGATATTTCCATCTCTTTTCTTTGAGTAAAAATCAACCCAAGATATTCATGTGATCTTCAAAATCTTCTAAAAATATCAAAGTGATGCATGCCATGATGTCATTGTATAATTTCTAAATTTAGAATTAAAATGTAAATGTATGTAACTTGTAAATGAATATGAATGTAACAAGTAAATGTATATGAATGTGACATGTATATACTAGTGATCATGTATGTAGCATGTAGATGATGTTATGAGTTTAAAAGCTTGTGACTATATATGTAAAAGACTTAACTATATTTATGTTTTGCTAAAAATAAAGTTTACAATTGTCATTAACAAAATATAGCAAAGATCGTAAAATATAAATAACGTTTTTTAGACGATATTTGTATTAACAATCTCCCCCTTTTTGTTGAGGACAAAACATAAAGTCTATTTTTAAGCAATGAAATAAATTGAGTGCAAGTATTTTAAAAATATAGATTAAACTATTTTTATGTAATTTTGAAAATCAATTTAGGCATTTTAAATTGTATAAAACATGTGATGTATGAGTTTAATATTATCTCCCCCTTTTTGTCGAAACAAAATGAGGAAATGCATAGCGGAATGTAGTGCAAGGCCCTTGGTCAATACTCCCCCTAATTTGAGTGCCAAGTATAATGATTCATGGATTTTGAGTGCTTGAATAGCTCCCCCTTGGACAGTACTCCCCCTAGTTGGAGTGCCAAGTATATGATGCATGAATGAAGAAAGCTACAAAAACAAAGGTTAATGCTTGATTAGCTCCCCCTTGGTCAATATTCCCCCTTGTTAGAGTGCCAAAGTATATGATGCAAGGATGAAGAATGCTACAAAACAAAGGTTAGTTGTAAATAGTTCAAACCAACCAAAGATAATGATGCATGAATAATGAGAGCTACAAAACAAAGGTTAGTTGATAAGTAGTTCAAACCAACCATATAATGCACAATAAGTGATCACACACAAACATCAACAAACATCTTTCATTTGAAAATTTTTTGTGACAAAAGTCACAAATTGAGATGCTACAAAGGAAATAAATAGAAAATAAATTGGAAAGAAAAAGAATCCTAGAATAAAAATCCTATAAAAGAAAAAAAAAAAATCCTAAGATAAAAAGCTCCTAGTTTGAGTATCTATTGAGGTGGGTGCGAAAGAGTGTTGAGGCGCTCAAGGATATGGTTCAAGATGAACCTCATCTCATTTTGTAGCTCATGAACCAAAATGTTGGTTCTTTGAGTGAGATGAGCGGTTCGCTCACACATGGGGCAAGCATGGCGAGGGAAGTTGGCGTGGATTCAGCTGCTTGATTCTGCTGCTAGTTGTAGTTCCTGCTGCTAGTTGATGTGGATTCTGCTGCTAGATTCTGCTGCTAGTTGTAGTTCCTGCTACTAGTTGATGTGGATTCTACTGCTAGATTCTGTTGCTAGTTGTAGTTCCTGCTGCTAGTTGATGTAGATTTTGCTGCTAGTTGGTGTGCATTCTGCTGCTAGTTGGTATAACTATTTTACAGTTATCAGGCCCTTATAAACTGTTTTTAATAACCGTTTTGGACTCTATAAACCGTTATATATATTCTCAATTGGTGGAGGAGGTGGAGCATAGGTTGATTGTTGGTTGGGGTTTGGTGGAGACATGATGGATGAAAGAAATGTGGATTGTAGATCCATTGCTTCATTGAGGTGGGAATCCACCATGTTTGAAAAGTCATAGAGGCGGTCAAGTTCCTCATTTATTTCACCTTGAGTTTGTGGATGGTTAATCCACATTGACTCGTCAATGCCTTGGAGTGTGGAGGTTGGTGAGAAAGGTGGAGGTTGAGGTTGTTGTGGTGGAGGTTGATCATGGTAGAGAGGGCCATGAATGTCCCTATAGATAAGGTGGAAGAGTAGTGGTTCTTGTTGTGAAGGTTCAACCTCAAATGGAAATGGTGGTGGATTGTATGATCTAGGTGGAAGGTCTTCTAGAGTTTCCAAGTAGGGGTGTGGAGAGGTTGGTGGAGTGGCAAACAACTCTATTGGTTGAAGTTTAGGGGATCTAGGAGGTGCTGGTGATCTTGTTATCTGAGATGGTGCGGGAGGTGGTGTGGTGGCCACTGGTGTTTTGGTAGGTGGTGGAGTGGTGATGATAATATGTGGAGGTGTTGAAGTTGACAAGGTGAGGAAGTTCTCATTATCAATTGGAGATGAGATGTTTAGTGGTGATGAGTCTGAGGATGAGTTGAGATTTACAAAGCAACATGGTCTTACACTCATTCTGGCAGTTCTTCTTTGAGGTCTTGATGATGAGGAGTTATTTTACTTTGTCATTTTGAAGAGGAAGGTTGAGATATGCAGAAATGTTACTAGAAATGGTGTTAAAGGTGTGAGAAATGATCATTCTAAAGCTTCTAATTTTTAGAATCCAAGATTTATGGAAGAGTGTGTTTGGATTTGATGTTAATCCATACAAAAATGGTGGTTTACAATGATTTGGAAGTGGAAGAGAAGCTTGTCATATCATCAAAGTCAATCCAATGAGATTGAGTTGAGTGAAATGAAGAAGATATGCAGTTTATGCATAGTGATGAGTGGGAAATCTAATGATGTGATTGATCCACGGATGAAAAGGAACCATTTTGAGGGATCCTTGCTTGGTTGAGAAAGGTAACTTCAGAGATTTTTTGAAATTTCAAGTTTTGGTGGGAAATGTTTTTCCTATTGTTCTAAGTGATCTAAGATGATCCTAATATGAGGTATTATCAGTAAAAGTATCCTAATGACAAGAGTGAGTGAACTAGAGTGCGAGATTAATCAAAAATTTAAAAAAGTAGCCGTTATACGGCGGAACCAAACGACTACACAGGCGGAACCCATAATTTGGTTCCGCCTGATCCGTCAGGTATTTTTGGCAGCACCAAAAATTTGGACGGACGGAACCAAATTTTTGGTTCCGCCCAATCCGCCTAGCAGAAAAAGTAAACAGAGGGGTTTTTTGAAAGCCCAAAACCCGTTCAATTCCCGTAAATTTTCCTAAAACATGTGTAATTAATTAGTTGCGATTGAACAATAACAAAAAAAACAAGTATTAACACATGTAAGCATATAGATCAAACCGGGGCTAATGATATTACTAATAATAGAAGTTATGCCAAACAGTGGCTTAAGAAAGGAAAATTGATAACATCATAATATTATCTCCCTGCATGACAACGTTAGTTCACATAATTGTTTAACGATAAGTCATCATCCTACGATCATAGAAACACATCACATCATTGTTAAAAACAATTGTACCAAACACTCATGAAACCTCTCATTGCCTATCTAGTTTCTTGTTCATCTTCATTAGGAATCGCCCGATGCACTTGAACATCCCTCTCGTTTGCTTGAACTCTTCAGTTTGTTGTTCAATTCTTGAAAGTTGTTGCATATATTCTAGAGGTGGAAGCCTAGAATTTGGGAGTCCATCATCCTCGCTCATAGATGATGATGATGAGGAGGTAGGTGGATGAGGACATTTTCCTTGTGTTTTGGCTACTCTCTTATCACTCAAGGGTACAAATATATGGGGAACGAGGGAGTAGTGGGGACAAAAACCTCTAGCATTTGGTGGGATAGGTGCAAAAGCTCTAAATAGACGGGTGAGAAGCATCCCGTATGGAAGAGCGGTGGTTCCTAACATTGGTATGTCTGCCATCCTTTTGGCGACATAGTAGGCAAGGTTGAAAGGTTGATGAGTTGACAAGCTATAAATCATGTAGCATAGGCAAGCATTGATATGGTCTCGATTTCCTATGGTGCATAAGACATTGGCACTAAGAATTTCTTCCCACTTTTTGAATTGTGGCCTAAGTTCATTTAGCTCCATGCCAAACGGGTCTTTGTTGACTTCATTTCCTTGGCGGGTTGTTCTAGTGTTGGAAGTTCTAGGAAGGAAGAGATGGTCTCGGATTATCTCTTTTAGGGTCAAAGGAGTGTCGTATGGAGGCATACGATCACCAATAGAATCGAGGATTGACAAAGACCATTTATCCGAGTAAAGACAAGTACCTTCACACGGAATCCCAAGGACTTCCACAAATTGGTTGAAAGGAATATTGAAGTCACTTTGATTGACTTTGAATTGGATAGAGATGAGACCATAATCATTTGTGCTAAGGACAACACTATCATAAAACTCTAATACAAATCTAGGACATATTGGTTCATTGATGTCCAAGAGAGAATCAAAGTTAATGGTAGCTAGTTCTTGGCGAATATTGGTTCCTTCTAGAAAGGAAGGGTCAATGGTTCTACCCTCGTGGACATATCGTTTCTCTAAGGCCTTAAATATTTACACTTGTGCCGGTGTAAATCCCTTAGTTTTATGGTTTTGTGCAAGAAATATAAATCCTAGACTCAGATCAGGAGTGTAGATATAGTTGGGAAACTTACAGTGTGGTTTAGAGCACAAATTTGTTGTAGGAGGTGACCTAAATTCTGAGAATGGTATGCTATGGGGCGAGTTTGAGTTTCTTGTGTGTTGTGGGAATGAGAAAAGGAGTGTTTGTTTAATATATTTAAAAACCAACCTAGGAACCCACGGATGGGGCAAAACCAAATATTTGGTTCCGTACTTGTTGTCGAAGGGTTCTGCGAGACTGTTTTGGTTTTTGTTTATTTTTGTCGTGTTTGGTTAATCTAAGGTTTAAGCTAAAGTTTTAACTACATATTTGGTTCCATTAATCCTAAACCAAGTCTAAGAAGGTTAAATGGTTCTCTCTTAAGAGGTTTTGTTAGGATATCGACAATGTTGTCTTCTGAGGATACTTTCTCGATTGAGATGTTTCCTTTTTGAACATTGTCGCGTAGAAAGTGATGAAGAATTTCTATGTGTTTGGTTCGAGCATCTTGAACTGGATTCTTACTAAGGTCGATAGCTCCTTTGTTGTTGCAAAGAATAGGGACGTCGTTGAGTTGAATCCCATAGTCGACGAGAGCTTGTTTCATCCAAAGTGCTTGTTGACATGCTTTTCCTGCTGACACGTATTCGGCTTCGGTTGTTGAGATTGCTAGAGCCGTTTGTTTCTTTGAGAACCATGCGGTAAGACAATGCCCAACAAAAGTACAAATACCACTTGTACTTTTTCTATCGACATAGTCACCAGCATGGTCCGAGTCGGCAAACACTATGGTTTCAATTACAGTTCCTTTGGGATACCATAATCCTAAGTGTGTAGTACCTTTAATGTATCTAAATATTCGTTTTACGGCTTCAAGATGGGATGTTTTAGGATCTTCTTGAAAGAGAGCACATAGAAAAACACTAAACATAATGTCGGGTCTACTAGCTGTGATATAGAGTAGACTACCAATCATTCCTCTATATTTAGTGCTATCTACGGATTCACCTTCTTCATCCTTGGTGAGTTTAGTTTCTGAGGACATAGGTGTTTTCATAGGTTTAAAGTCTTCAAAATTTCTTAAGCATATCTTTGATGTACTTAGATTGGTTGAGGAATATCCCATCTTCTAATTGTTTTATTTGAAGTCCTAAGAAAAAGTTTAGTTCTCCCATCATACTCATTTCAAACTCGTCATGCATGATTTTTGAGAAATTGTCACATAACTCTTGACAAGTTGATCCGAATATGATGTCATCCGCATATATTTGAACTATGATAATATGTGATCCATTTTTCTTAGTGAAAAGTGTGTTGTCTACTAGTCCCATGATATACTTATGTTCAACTAGGAATGTCTTAAGTCGATCATATCATACTTTTGGTGCTTGCTTAAATCTGTATAAAGCTTTTTTTAAGTTTGTAGACATGATTTGGTTTTTCAAAGTCGGCAAAGCCGGGAGGTTGTGTGACATGTACTTCCTCATTAATAAAACCATTAAGAAATGCACTTTTGACATCCATTTGAAAAAGTTTAAAGTCATGTGTACATGCATATGCAAGTATATTCTAATTGACTCGAGCCTAGCAACCGGAGAAAATGCTTCGTCGTAGTCAATACCTTCTTATATATTATAGCCTTGAGCTACTAGCCTAGCTTTGTTTCTAGACACTACACCATTTTCATTCATTCTATTTCTAAAGACCCATTTTGTTCCAATTATGGTTTGACATTTTGGTTGAGGAACCAATGTCCAAACATCATTTCTAACAAATTAGTTTAATTCTTCTTGCATTGCTATGACCCAAGATTTATCTTTTATAGCCTCATTTATAATTTTGGGCTCAATGGTTGAAATGAAACAAAAGAAGTTACTTTGGTTTCGGACTTTTGATCTTAAGGTTCTTTCATTGATTTCTCCTATGACATTATCTAATGGATGACTTTTAGATTCTTTGATATTGACTATTTCTCTATTTAAATGTTCATCTTCCTTATCATTATCTAGGTTCTCTTGGTTTTCAACCATTTGAAATTCAACTAAGTCATCATCTACCAAAGGTGATGTCTTAGAGGGATGTGGACTTTCGTCAAATTTTACGTTCAACGATTCCTCGACTCTTAAGGTTTCTTTGTTCAAAACGATATAGGCTTTACTATTTTGCGAGTATCCAAGGAACACACCTTCATAAGACTTTGGGTCAAATTTGGTGAGATAATCCTTAGTGTTTAGAATGAAGCACTTGCTTCCAAAAACTCTAAAGTAACCTAATGTAGGCTTTTTACCTCTATATAGTTCATATGGAGTTTTATTCAAAAATGGTCTTATTAAAACTCTATTTAGGATATAGGTGGATGTGTCAACGGTGTTACACCAAAATTTATGTGGTATGTTTTGTTCATTTAACATTGTTCTACTCATTTCTTGGAGAGTTATGTTTTTACGTTCTACTACATCATTTGACTAAGGAGTACGCGGAGCTGAAAAGTTATGTGTTGTGCCATTAGCATCACAAAAAGCTCCAAATTGAGTTTCATTATCAAATTCACGACCGTGGTCTGTTCTAATTGACACAATGCTACTTCCTAGTTGATTTTGAATTTTCTTACTAAGAATTTCAAATTTATCAAAAGCTTCATTTTTACTTTTCAAATATTTAGTCCAAGTGTATCTTGAATAATCATCTACTATGACCAAAGTGTAGAAGTTTTCACCATAACTTTGTATAGCGGATGGACCAAACAAATCCATATGCAATAGTTCTAGACACCTAGATGTAGACACCATATTTTTAGCCTTATGGCTATTATAAACTTGTTTCCCAATTTTGCAAGCATCACAAAAGTGTTGGTCATATTTCAAATTGGGTAGGTTCCTAACTAGTTCCTTAGATAATAGAGATTGGATGAGTCTCATATTGGCGTAGCCTAAGCGTCTATGCCAAAGAGTTGAGTTGTCGTCTAGAGAGGTGAGACAAAGTTTGTCTTTAGATGTTTTATCTATTTTCATAACGTATACGTTATTTTTCAAAACACCTTTACCTATGGTTATACCGTCTTTTAGTATTTTACTTTCGTTTTCACTGAAAATGACGTCATACTTTTTACGACGTAGTTGGCTAATACTAAGTAAGTTAAATCCTAGGTTATCAACATGAGCAAGATCATCAATAGAGAGAGAGTCATGAGAGATAATACCTTTTCCGACGATTTTCCTTTTTAGCTTGCTACCAAAAGTAACATTACCTCCATCATATTTGTAACACCCCAACCCGAGAAGGGTTAAAATGTAACATTATGATGTCAATCAGAACATAAACGCAAGCGGAAGACTTTATTAATTACAAGGTTACATAAATTCTTCCAAGAAAATAATAAAATACTAAGTCTGAAACATAATAACTTCAAAATGAAATACAATCCCAAACAAAGTCTAAATGAAAGACAACACCAAATCTAATCCAAATGCAAGTGGGCAACTATCGTCAGGGTGGTCCACTAAAAGCTCCTACTCTCATCACTCAATCCCAGCATCCCGCTTGATACCTGCCGCAGGGAAAAGAAAATGCGGCTGAGCTTAAAAAGCCCAGTGAACAGATATAAACAAATGAAAGGTAATAAGCGTATACGAAATGAATAAGCGAATGAATCCAAGAGAACCTGCTAAACAAGTTGTCAAACAGAATATGGAACATATGAAAGGAATCAAAGCATAATAATGAACATAAAGTGGATATCAATATAAAAGGAAATGCCCAACAAATCATATAACAAATTGTACATGGAGTAGCTAGCTCGATGTACCAAATAGTGAAATGGGGTGTATTGCACGCACACAAGTCCATTCACAAGCATATATTAAATCATAACTGAACAAATACCTAGGATGCATCCATACGCTCCCTACAAAACAAAGATACATATGTCAGTTCTAGACTAAACATACATATAATATAAACGAGCCAGGTGCGCTATATATAGCAATATAATCAAATGGGAATGCAGTGGACAAAAACCCGCCTCCACTGACAGCGTCATTACCATTGGTGCATCAATGGCACGGTCATGGACTCCCCATGACTGGCTACAAATATGGGCAACATAAATAGGCATAACACATGCAATATAATGATAAGGGATAATTACGGCTCAGATAATAGCTATATAAATAGAATATAGCATGAACGAATAATCAAACGAAGAGTAAACAAATATGGATCATATCAAACGGAATCATACCAAACGGATCATTGCAGTTGGATCATAACATAGCAAACGAATCAAAGTCAAGGATCAAGAAGTCATGAGAAATCCCTACTGAAAAGGGATAGAATATCTGTACCTTATGCAAAGCAACTCAAACAAAATAGGAAAGCACTCGGAAATAGAGATTACTCCTTCTTTACAGAACCTATACAAATTAATGATCACATATTACTTATAAGCTCATTTTACAAGTTTACTGCTTATAGTTATTCAGATTCCATATTTAGAGTTTCTTTCTATTTTTAGAAACTTTCCATTTTTAGTAACTTTCTATTTTTAGTAACTTGCCATATTTAGAAGGTTTCCATATTTAGAAACTTCCCAGATTAAGTAAGTTTCCATAATTAGTAAGTTTCCCGATTTAGTAAGTTTCCATAATTAGTAAGTTTCCCGATCAATAACTTTTAAGGTTATAAATGACAATTAAGTAAACTTAAAGACTTAATATGACCAATATTATAGTTTAGGGTTTAATATGGCAACTTATAATAGTTTAGGGTTTAAAATGTCATTTTAGCAAAGTTCAGGGTCTAAAATGTAAATTGTAAATATATGATTAATTCTCACGTTTTATAGATTTCATGCATCTTATTAAACACACCCATGCAACTTATTCCACCTTATTCATTTTCAAGACCCTAATTCGACAACAAACACAACTCCATAACCCTCTTGTGCACTTTCTCTTAATCGACCCATTTTACATCTCATTTAGCCGAGCACTCCACACTAACATACCTTCTTATACACGACCTATACAATATCATTTTTCCCTTTATAAAACCGAATCAAACTTGACCCTTTTTACCCTTTCCATTAGCTATATCATGCGAGAACAAAACCACTCTGGACAACCCAATTTCGCCCAAAACAATTAACCATATTTGACCTATGTTTCCCCGTGTTTAAAACCCTTAAACCCGACATCAAACACCCTCTCGAACACATATGCAAACGCACGCTTTTTTAGCTTATACGTCACACATCATCAAATCATTTCAATCACATACATGACAAAACACCACCTCTTTTCCAGCCACTCGACACACACAACCACACGCCATATTATATCACTTAACTAGGACATATTAGTGAATCTGAACCACATTATTATGATTTTTAAGGCCTACCAATTAAGCTCCAAAAATTCTGAGTTAATTCTCAGTGATTCCCATATCAGTTAAGTACTTCCACAAATTTTTATAGATTTTAATACCAAGCACAAGTACTGTTTTAAAAATCATATTTCCAGACCTGTTCAGAAAGTTAACTACAGATACACACAGAAAGTTTGCCTTTCATTTACCTATTTCAACACTTCCGAAAAATCCACAAAAACTCTAGGAAGTCCCAAGTAACTTAAATATCACTCCTTTAAAAGGAGATCTCTCAGTTACTTGTGGTTTGAAAATTAAAATTCATAAACACCGACTGATTTTTAAGTTCCCAAAACTCAGGTTTGACACATGATCCCATAATATCATAAACATGACCAATACGACTCCAATTCACTCCCAATAAATTGGAAAACTTAATTAGGACATTAAACTAGGTTTTCAAGCAAAGAACCAGTATTATACACTTATGAAATTCAAGCTATAGTGTTCACATATTCAGCCTTCAAAACTGTTTCGTTCAAAAACCCATTTAAGACCATTATGTAACATGTTTACTTTATACCAACGCAAACGACACCTTATAATCTATGACACATGAATCTAACATTATCTTAACATATTCAATTTATCACACAACGATCACACCATCATAAGCCCTATCAAACCCTAACCCTAACTCGTATCATTTATACAAACCAAACAAGCCCTAAACCTTAATCTCTCATACACCATAACACACGCCTCTTATTAATTCATGTAGGGTTTTATTTCCAGGATTTAGGTCGTGTTTTAATGAGTTTATTAGGGTTAAAGACCAGGCCCTAAGCATATAACAACTAATTTCGTATGATACATACATATATGTGTGTCGAATAGATTTCAAAACCAATAGTGATGATGATACCTAAGATCTAAATGTCGAGACCAAAAGAACCCAAAGGGCAGCCCACAATCGAAAAACAAATACACCCAAGACTACCACGATCCACTCACCTTCAAACCTCCTTCGTACCTTGTTGATTTCTTGGAGATGGAATGAAATGTCGTCACTTTTAGTTTTAGGTTTTAGAGTGTGTTGTGAAAAGTGATATACGGTTTGAAAGAAAAAAAAATAGCGAATGAGGTTTCATGGGCTGGAATGTTGTGTATTTGGGGGAGGCCATGGAGGCCATTTCATCTTCAATATTTCAATTTTTTGGCCCATAAAGTTGTGCACAAAACTAAATATATTCGGCCCTATATAAGACTTATGTAACGTGTGATATTTCTTGTCAAAGTAGATTGTGCCGAATTCATGCATTACTTAACTTTTAGATTTCATATATGTGGTTTTAAATCATACGTATAGCTCAAATTCTAAGTTATATTCATATCAAAAGTTCAAAGTTCTAACGGATTTTAGGTTATTATAATTCTTCCCCTCTAAAAAGAAAAATTTCGTCCTCAAAATTTGAATTCGCAAAAGTTTGACGAAGACGTATCAATCTCGAAAAGAAATAACAATAATTAGCCGCACGCTCGGAGAGGTTCTTCCAAAGAATCTTAATTAACGAAAATGTATTATTTCTCATGACTCGATCCAGACAAACTAGGATAGCCTCAGGCTCTCCACGGCACACAAATCATAACAAATCTGATCCAACAAATACGAAACAAATACGTAGCAGATGACCGATGTAATCTCACAAAGAGATCATGAAACACATATACACACGAGGCAACTATGGAGGTAGTGCTAAACGATAAAACTTCATCAATTCTCTCCAGATTCTGAACGTACTAAGGAACTTACTAATAATCAGAGAATCACATACCGAATCATCAAACGTATCAAGAGCTTCATAAGGAGGTAGGTAACATATTCGTACTGATGATCAATTAAGCACATATCAGAATATCAAAACGTATCAGAAGACATAACGGAATAGGTAGGATAATCATACGGATAAGAATGAATCTAAGGTCTAACGTATCGCGAACTAAATCTTTCTTATATGCCAAAAAGTCTAACTCCTCTATACGAAAACACCATACGGAACACACAAATTCCCAGTCTAAAGTACCAAAATTTCTCTTCCACAATGATAACTAATCCATTAGTCACTGAATCAACTCCGGACCTTCAATAAGTAACTCTCTAACTTAATTCAACCAAAAGGTGCTCCACATCCCCGTTCATACAAAACTCTGAAAGAAAAATCCTTGTCACTTGCGAGCCTTCTAATCATAGTGAGCAAACACAACCAGAACTAACACTTGTCAATTTTCCTGCTCAACACATCATCCAAGCTCGAATAGTTGTTCTGCTTATCCATCAGTCTGGAGGTGCAAAGCATTACTAAACTTGAGTCTGGTTCCTCAAGCCTTGAGTAGCTCTTCCTAGGAATGTGAAGTAGAAACGGGAATCTCTGACACGATCATTGCAGGTGCGCCATCTAGCTTGAATAATCTTCTGCCGAAAGAAATCTATGCCAACCTTCCCAGTGAGCCGACCTCGTCAAAGAATCCACTACAACTCAATTCGTGTTGTCCTTCCTAAATGTGCACGGAAATCCCGTTACAAAGTCTATGAAGATTAAATCCCACTTCCACCTAAGAACATCGAAACTAAGGAAAACCACTTGTACGCTGAGGCTGAATCTTAACCTGTTGACATGCTAAACACTTCACCACCAATGTAGTTACAATCATCTTCATACCATTCCATCAAAATTCTGCTTCAAGTCTCTATACATATTAGTACAACTAAGATGAATACAGCAATTAGAATTGTGTGCTTCAACCAAAAACCGCTTCCTTCAAGTCTTCTAACACAGATCATATTCCACCGTCTTGCTCCTGAGCTTCTTCATGCCTGTCACAAATCACCCCCAAGTCCAGCGTCGGATAATTCAACTCATACGGTTCTTGCTGTGCTGATGCATAACCAATACTCTTCCCGTGTTGCATAAGGCCATAACTAAGTCTCCTTCTTTAGTAGAAACAAATCTCTTTTTAGCTTCTCAAGATTCTCCTATCATTCTTCATCCCAATCAAAATTTACTCTTCAAGAATATATATTACCTAGAGCTTCTTCTGACGTAGAAATTCCAACGCAAATACAAAAATGATCCTCGTGTTTCTCTTTCGGCTCTGAATATACCAATATGTCATACTATGACAAATCGTCCAAGTATTCATAAAAGACATGATTCATTGATTCCATAGAAATGGTTGAAGCAATAGCCAATACAATTGGCATCACTATACTCGTAGAGATCATAACGAATACGGAAAGCAATTCTAGGAACATCTCGCTCCTTTAAACGTAACTGAAAATAATCGGACCAAAAACTCAATCACTGAGAAAAACTTCACACCATGAAGTTGATTAATCAAATCGTCGATTCGAGGTAACGGATAATGGTTCTAACTTTAATACTATTCAGTTTCCAAAATTCAACACACAACTTCATGCTATCATCATCCTTCTTCACGAATAAAACTGGAGCACGACACAGAGACACCCTCGGACAGATAAAACCACTTCTTAGAAGTTGATCCTTCAATTCTTTCCTTTTAACTGATGTCGTTCAATACGAAGTTTTAGAATTAGGCAAAATGTTGCTCTTATACGGATAGGGTTTCTGAATCAACCAGCTTACTGATCTCAGGCACTGCTCAAGATTTCCTATGATCCCAATAAGTTCAAATTATATGATATAACTATTATCACGTTGGCCAGGCGTCATAATACTTGCATCATATACACATGCCTTTATTGCAATCACATTCTACCTCGAGTCGTGACTAAGCAAATTCTCATAACCAGATCAAAACAACTTCACATTCAGATGGTAATCTTGGTAGTTCCTTAAGGAATACATCGCGAACATTTCAAACAACCGAATAACTCTTGATGCGATTTTCATCAAACAAAGTATCTTCACAACCGCGAGGGATTAACGTATGAGTTTTCAAAGCAAAGATGATCATAATTGTTTTCCAGGTTAGGAACCATGGTACAGAATTTTGAGTTTCTCAATCGCCAAAGACGACAAATCTAATATGACCGTTGTTAGCATCTCGATGCTCAGTCAACAAATTCGTATCCAGAATAATATCGAATCAAATATTCCAGAGAAAGACAGATCAGCAGAGTGGATCTTATCATTCAGAAGTGAGGGAAACATTCCCATACTCGTGGTTAATCATCACAAGATTTCTCATATGAATAAGAATGGGTATGATGAATCTAATAGTGTAGGTAGGCTTAAATATGCTTAGCAAAAGCAAGAGAAGTCTCAGAATGTGTCAAACACATCATGGTCACAAGAATTCTCAGAATGATCGAAGAGGCATCTAAATGATTAACAAACGTATCAGAGGTTAAGGTCGAAATCAGAAAATAAGGCTTGTATAGTGTCAGGCATTACTACAGAATTCTTAATGCAATATAAACTTACTCGGTCACAAATCTTAGGTTGTGCAAAATAATAAGTTTCGAATCTTCGGAAAAAGTGATCTTAAAAGGTTTTAACTAAAAGTAAGTCACGAATCAGAGTGATGCGGAAGCAATGATACTTAAACAATTGTCTTATAGTCTACCCAATCCTCACCGGTCATAACCTAAGTTTCTTCAGAGTGAAAATCCTAAGGTAAATTCTCAAAGGTTGTTTCATAAACTCCTATAGTGCAAATCTAAGGGCCAAATCTTTCACAGGTCATAACTTAATGTACTACAGGTCGAAGCCTAAGCTTTGATACCATAATTGTAACACCCCAACCTGAGAAGGGTTAAAATGTAACATTATGGTGTCAATCAGAACATAAACGCAAGCGGAAGACTTTATTAATTACAAGGTTACATAAATTCTTCCAAGGAAATGATAAAATACTAAGTCTGAAACATAATAACTTCTAAATGAAATACAATCCCAAACAAAGTCTAAATGAAAGACAACACCAAATCTAATCCAAACGCAAGTGGGCAACTATCGTCAGGGTGGTCCACTAAAAGCTCCTACTCTCATCACTCAATCCCAGCATCCCGCTTGATACCTGCCGCAAGGAAAAGAAAATGCGGCTGAGCTTAAAAAGCCCAGTGAACAGATATAAACAAATGAAAGGTAATAAGCGTATACGAAATGAATAAGCGGATGAATCCAAGAGAACCTACTAAACAAGATGTCAACCAGAATATGAAACATATGAAAGGAATCAAAGCATAATAATGAACATAAAGTGGATATCAATATAAAAGGAAATGCCCAACAAATCATATAACAAATTGTACATGGAGTAGCTAGCTCGATGTACCAAATAGTGAAATGAGGTGTATTGCACGCACACAAGTCCATTCACAAGCATATATTAAATCATAACTGATCAAATACCTAGGATGCATCCATACGCTCCCTTCAAAACAAAGATACATATGTCAGTTCTAGATTAAACATACATATAATATACACGGGCCAGGTGCGCTATATATAGCAATATAATCAAATGGGAAAGCAGTGGATAAAAACTCGCCTCCACTGAAAGCGTCATTACCATTGGTGCATCAATGGCACGGTCATGGACTCCCCATGACTGGCTACAAATATGGGCAACATAAATAGGCATAACACATGCAATATAATGATAAGGGATAATTACGGCTCAGATAATAGCTATATAAATAGAATATAGCATGAACGAATAATCAAATGAAGAGTAAACAAATATGGATCATATCAAACGGAATCATACCAAACGGATCATTGCAATTGGATCATAACATAGCAAACGAATCAAAGTCAAGGATCAAGAAGTCATGAGAAATCCCTACTGAAAAGGGATAGAATATCTGTACCTTATGCAAAGCAACTCAAACAAAATAGGAAAGCACTCAAAAATAGAGATTACTCCTTCTTCACAGAACCTATACAAATTAATGATCACATATTACTTATAAGCTCATTTTACAAGTTTACTGCTTATAGTTATTCAGATTCCATATTTAGGGTTTCTTTCTATTTTTAGAAACTTTCCATTTTTAGTAACTTTCTATTTTTAGTAACTTGCCATATTTAGAAGGTTTCCATATTTAGAAACTTCCCAGATTAAGTAAGTTTCCATAATTAGTAAGTTTCCCGATTTAGTAAGTTTCCATAATTAGTAAGTTTCCCGATTAATAACTTTTAAGGTTATAAATGAAAATTAAGTAAACTTAAAGACTTAATATGACCAATATTATAGTTTAGGGTTTAATATGGCAACTTATAATAGTTTAGGGTTTAAAATGTCATTTTAGCAAAGTTCAGGGTCTAAAATGTAAATTGTAAATATATGATTAATTCTCACGTTTGTAGATTTCATGCATCTTATTAAACACACCCATGCAACTTATTCCACCTTATTCATTTTAAAGACCCTAATTCGACAACAAACACAACTCCATAACCCTCTTGTGCACTTTCTCTTAATCGACCCATTTTACATCTCATTTAGCCAAGCACTCCACACTAACATACCTTCTTATACACGACCTATACAACTTCATTTTTCCCTTTATAAAACCGAATCAAACTTGACCCTTTTTACCCTTTCCATTAGCTATATCATGCGAGACCAAAACCACTCTTGACAACCTAATTTCGCCCAAAACAATTAACCATATTTGACCCATGTTTCCTCGTGTTTAAAACCCTTAAACCCGACATCGAACACCTTCTCGAACACACATGCAAACGCACCCTTTTCTAGCTTATACGTCATATATCATCACACCATTTCAATCACATACACGACACAACACCACCTCTTTTCCAGCCACTCGACACACACAACCACACGCCATATTATGTCACTTAACTAGGATATATTAGTGAATCTGAACTACATTCTTATGATTTTTACGGCCTGCCAATTAAGCTCTAAAAATTCTGTATTAATTCTCAGTGATTCCCATATCAGTTAAGTACATTCACAAATTTTTATAGATTTTAATACTAAGCACAAGTACTATTTTAAAAATCATATTTCCAGACCTGTTCAGAAAGTTAACTACAGATACACACAGAAAGTTTTCCTTTCATTTACCTATTACAACACTTCAGAAAAATCCACAAAACTTCCAGGAAGTCACAAGTAATTTAAATATCACTCCTGTAAAAGGAGAGCTCTCAGTTCCTTGTGGTTTGAAAATTAAAATTCATAAACACCGACTGATTTTTAAGTTCCCAAAACTCAGGTTTGTCACATGATCCCATAAATTCATAAACATGACCAATACGACTGCAATTCACTCCCAATCAATTGAAAAACTTAAATAGGACATTAAACTAGGTTTACAAGCAAAAAACCAGTATTATACACTTATGAAACTCAAGCTATAGTGTTCATATATTCAGCCTTCAAAACTGTTTCGTTCAAAAACCCATTTAAGACCATCATGTAACATGTTTACTTTATACCAACGCACACGACACCTTATAATCCACGACACATGCATCTAACATCATCTTAACATATTCAATTTATCACACAACGATCACACCATCATAAGCCCTATCAAACCCTAACCCTAACTCGTATCATTTATACAAACCAAACAAGCCCTAAACCTTAATCTCTCATAAACCATAACACACGCCTCTTATTAATTCATGTAGGGTTTTATTTCTAGGATTTAGGTCGTGTTTTAATGAGTTTATTAGGGTTAAAGACCAGGCCCTAAGCATATAACAACTGATTTCGTATGATATATATATATAATATATATATATATATATATATATATATATATATATATATATATATATATATATATATATATATGTGTGTGTGTGTGTGTGTGTGTGTGTGTGTGTGTTTGTGTCGAATAGATTTCAAAACCAAAAGTGATGGATGATACCTAAGATCTGAATGTCGAGACCAAAAGAACCCAAAGGGCAGCCCACAATCGAAACACAAATACACCCAAGACTACCACGATCCACTCACCTTCAAACCTCCTTCGTACCTTCTTGATTTCTTGGAGATGGAATGAAATGTCGCCACTTTTAGTTTTAGGTTTTAGAGTGTGTTGTGAAAAGTGATATACAGTTTGAAAGAAAAAAAATAGCGAATGAGGTTTCATGGGCTGGAATGTTGTGTATTTGGGGGAGGCCATGGAGGCCATTTCATCTTCAATATTTCTATTTTTTGGCCCATAAAGTTGTGTACAAAACTAAATATATTCAGCCCTATATAAGACTTATGTAACGTGTGATATTTCTTGTCAAAGTAGATTGTGCCGAATTCATGCATTACTTAACTTTTAGATTTCATATATGTGGTTTTAAATCATACGTATAGCTCAAATTCTAAGTTATATTCATATCAAAAGTTCAAAGTTATAACGGATTTTAGGTTATTATAATATTCTTGGTAGGTTGAGAAAAGGCACTTGTTTCCCGTCATGTGCCTTGAACACCCGCTATCTTTTATCCACTCGTCTGGTTCCAAACCGACTTTCAAGCATACCTAAGTTATAGAAAAACTCAAGCATTTGGTCCCCAATATCTCATGGGTCCATTTGGGTTAAATATCCCATTAACTTGATTCATGTATGGAAATGGTTGATATGGGTTCCATGGCATGTAGTTGGGACTTTGATAATTCCTAGGAAAGTTTGGGTTCCAACTATTTTAATAATGAGGTTGTGTGTTATAGTTACTTTTTGGAAAAGGGGCGTTTGGGAATAGTCGTCCTAGGTCTTTGTTGAGTAGTTTTAGCTCTAAATTCATTTCTAGCTTGTCCTACTCCTATGGTAACAGCTGGTTTTTGTTTATTAACAGTTGAACTAGAACTAGGTTTTCTTGTGACTTTAACGAACTCTGTACGAGCCGATGTGCTAGCTTTCTGTTCAGCAACAGTTCCCACGGATCCCTTCTCCACTACTGGCGGAACCAAGGATTTGGTTCCGTCTGATCCGTGGGTTTCTGAAACTGTTGGAACAGTTTCTTGTACTTTTACGGCTTGTTTCTTAAAACTACTTAAGTCTCCTAGTTTCATAAAGCCTAATCCAGTTTTATCATGAGGTAATTTTTGAATTTTCATTATCTCATCTACACAACTGATATTTTTATCAAACCTTTTGAACTTAGAGTTTTGTTTGATAAGTGCATCCTGTGTGATTTTAAGCTTCTCTAATTCTAGTCTAAGCTCTTGACATGAAACACATACTTCGTCAACAGCTTTACCTTTTTCTAATCGTTTAACTTTTTCCTTTAACTCATAAACTTCGTTTTCTAGAAATTCCTTTTTGGTTTTCAAAAACTTATTTTTGTTTATGATTTTTAGGCTAAGTTCACAGAGATTGTTATATTCCTTTTGCAAGGTGTCATCATCAATAGAAGAATATGATGAGTCAGAATGTACCTCGTCTGAGTCATGAGCCATGAGAGCAACTTCGTCATTCTTAGGCTTTTCGTCATCGTCTTCACTGTCACTCCAAGCCCCACTTACAAAAGCTCTTTGAGTTTTGTTCTTGGGTGGCTTAGTACACTCTCCTATTAGATGACTTGTATCTCTGCATCTAAAATACTTTCTTTCTCCTTTTCCTTTCTTGTCATCACGGTCTTTCTAGAAGGATTTCTTTTCTTCTCGAGGTTGTCTTACGAACTTTCCTCGTCTCCTAAAGAACTTCTTGAAATCTCTTACGGCCATGGCATATTCTTCATCTTCGCTACCCGTACTAGACTCTTCATCATCACTTGAATCTACTCTAGCTTTTAAGGCAATGGATTTGACTTTTTCCTTTTTGCCCTTAACTATTTTCGAATCTTTTTCCATAACCATCTCATGAACTTTGAGGTTTCCGATTAGCTCGTCAAGTGACATGCTTGAAAGATCCTTGGATTCTTCAATGGCCGTCACCTTTGCTCTCCACTTTGGATGGAGTGCTCTAAGGAATTTCCTGACAAAGTTCTTACTACAAAAAGATTCATCAAGTGCTTTAAGAGAAGTAATGATAGTATTAAACCTAGCAAATGCACTATCAATGGTCTAATCTTCAGGGATAACAAATTGTTCATATTGTTGAACAAGAAGATCAATTTTGTTATCCTTGACTTGTGAGTTCCCTTGATGAGTGATAATTAAAGATTGCCAAATATTTTTAGCGGTTTTACACATAAAGACTCTTTCATATTCTTTCATAGGTAAAGCATTGTAAAGCATCATTTTAACCTTATTAATTTTTGGCAATCAACTTCTTTTGCTCATCACTGTGACGAGCAAGTGAAGTATCCTCATCCCGACCACTTGATATATCTTTTATTGTAGCTTTATGATCACCTTCTATAATAATGTACCATAGATCTATGTCCTTTGATTTCACATAAATTTCAAAGCGGTTTTTCCAATATATAAAACTATTTGGTTCAAATAGTGGTGGTCTTTGCATAGATTGCCCTTCTTTGAAGTTTTCAAAATCCATGGATCGTTCCAATTTTTAAAATATAATATATTTTGAAAGTCTTGAGTAACGTAGCTCTGATACCAATTGTGGAAAACTAGAAGGGGGATTGAATAGTTTTACCGTTTAAAAATTCTTTTGCTTTGAATAATTAACGTGATTTCAAGTAATGCAAATAATAAACAATATATAACATGCAAGTAGAGAAAGAAACAATCAAACCACAACACGGATGTTTATAGTGGGTCGGTCTACAAGGACTCTCTTCCTTGCCCTACTCCACTCCTCGAGCCTCAAACTCGAGAGTTTTTCTTCACTAAGAAACAAGCACCCTTCTCGGCGGAGAAAACCTTTACAAACGTCGCTTACACTTTTTCCGGTACAAAGCTAAATACCGAGTTCTTTTACAAGGGCACAACCACTCCCGATACTCTATGTATTTTGAGGACTAAAATACTAACTGATCACAACAGAGGTATATGATTATTTGGTACAAATAATGATGTGTGAAAAACAACAAATTCACACTATGACTAACTAACAAGTCTTGTAACGCTTTGTTGAAACTTGTGATGCTTTGATCTCTTTGCTACAAAAGAAATATCACTAAGAATAAAATATGAAATATAAATGGGTTAGTAATGAATGAAAGAATGTATGATGTTGTTTATGCTTATGAGTGATGAGAAAACATGAAGGTGTGGCTTGCTATTTATAGGCCAACTGCCTTGGCAAACCACGGATGGGACGGATCCAAATTTAGGGATCCGTCCGTTATGCTGTTTGGTTCCGTGGGAGCTTGACAGCAAATCTCCAAATATCTTTACCAAATCTAACCAAGATATTTCCATATCTTTTTTTTGAGTAAAGATCAATCCAAGATATTCATGTGATCTTCAAAATCTTCTAAAGATATCAAAGTGATGCATGCCATGATATCATTGTATAATTTCCAAATTTAGAATTAAAATGCAAATGTATGTAACTTGTAAATGAATATGAATGTAACAAGTAAATGTATATGAACGAGGTTTTGGTACCCGCGCGTTGCGGTGAGGCGTTTATATACGATAGTATTGTAAGCATCGGAACTCATCTTTTGTTGATATGACCCATTAACCCATTACTACTACAAATGTACAAATTTCTTTCCAGCAATTAATAAGTATCTGCATCGTAGCAAATAGTTTGGCAATCAGTTTTTTCGCATTGTGTTCAACAGCATACTTAGCTGATATCGCACAGTTTTATTAAAGAAAAAAATACAACCATTTAGCTCATACATAAAAGTATAACCAGTAATATTACATCAAAGGAAAAATGCATCATTTTAGCCGTCATTTAAATCTTCATTAGTTGTTCGGCAGATAGTGATGTTGCGGTTTCTTGAGCTCCTGAGTCTACTTGTGCTCGAGTAATCTAATTTTTGTATCTTAAGTGAGTCCTTCCCTACTTGAGGTATCCTTGCAGATGTAGAAGCAGCAGCGATAAGGACACCAACTCTGCTCCATCAGCATATGTATAGGCTGATTTAAAATAGGGTGTTCAAAATATAGTGTCTAGATTGCTTAGTTTATAAAACAGAACAATCTTAATGTGTAATCAATGTACAAAAGGTTTAGGTATAAATAAATTTTTGGTATATCTTTAGAAGATGTACCTTGCTAATACCAAGACCAGCAGCAGCAATGTGAGCACAATTGGAATGAGCAACAAAGGAAACCATGATAAGAAACTCTGGCTGTACTGCTAGTGGATGATACATTCCTTTTGGGAAAAAAGAGTAGGCGATTTTCTAACGGGATTCGGGAAACTGGATACGTTGAGAATGAGTTAGCACATGACCCATATTTTTCAGCTTTCACAGTTTATATAGAGTAGTTGCAGTTGAATGTGTTTTCCATATTGAACTCACATCAGGTTTACTTTGAACCACACGACCATTGTTAAATGTAATACTCAGTTGACGCAGTCCATCTATATATGCAAAACATTACATGGTTATATTAAACAACCCTCAAACTTATGACACTGACCTGGTATAGAAGTCACTCACAAATTTTACCCACCTATCCGCACGCGCACCCCCTCCTTGCTGCTGCAAAAAATGCATCAGCATATTAAATTTCAAACATATAAATATAAAAAAAAAAAAAAAAAAGAAAAAAAAAGTTCATATACCTTAGTGATTCCGAATCATTATAACCTCTAATGACCAATATCATTTGACTCAGAAAACAACAATTAATCATCATAGGCCATGACTATGTTGGAGCGAAACAAACCCACCATGGCTGCAAATCCAATAATTTGCCGCGCCAAGATGCGGATTACTCCAACTGTAACTTTGCTTAGAAGCGCATCCACCATGGATCCCGTTATGCGAAACGATACCTACAATCAAACAATCACACACGCAAAGTATCTATTTCAGAAATTAAAATAGAAGAAATTTCTGGCTATCGACTTAGTTTGACTGTACTTTAAACATAATAAGCAATCCCAAAGACCCTCTTAATAGTCAAATACTCAAATTCATAAAGACAACAACATACAAAGCTAACTAAGAGGCTAGTGTATGGGAGCATACCGGCAATACATATCAAAAGGTTCTAAGGTCTGCTGTCTATTATGAATTATATTCAGGATATCAGGCTTTCACGTATAGGCTCAGATAGGGTAGCAATTAACAAAAAAAAAAAAAAAAAAAAAAAAAAAAAAAAAAAAAAAAAAAAAGTGGATGCATTCACCATGGCTGCAACCCCAATAGGCTGCCTTGCCAAGATACGACAAATCTCACCTTTAACCAGGCCCATTCAAACTCATCACAACCTCAAAATACTAAGCATAATACATTTACCAGCCAAACAACGGCATATCCAAAGTGTGCACAATCCAAACTGTAGGCAAATCTAAAGTGCGCACTGCAAGCTTAGGAAGCTCGCCCCGCCATGATGCAAACGATCTCATGTTTTATCAAATCCAACCATCCATTCATCCGGCCTTTTCACGGTATATAAACTTATGGTTTCTAAAAGTTATAAACCATAAAACTGATACAATATATCATTAGCCTCAGATTTGTGAATGGAAAATGGCGAAAAAGGTCCGAATTCTGCCATGGCTGCAAAGAAACTCGGTTGCATAATAGCAAGTAAGCTATCACGCCATCCGGTCCTTGCCCTGCCAAGTTACGGTTCAAACCTCCAATGACCAATATCATTTGACTCAGAAAACAACAACTAATCATCATAGGCCATGACTATGTTGGAGCGAAACAAACCCGCCATGGCTGCAAATCCAATAATTTGCTGCGCCAAGATGCGGCTAACCTCAATTGTAACTTTGCTTAGAAGCGCATCCACCATGGATCCCATTATGCGAAACGATACCTACACCAATTAAGGTTCATAAATAAGCTGAGGCAAATAATGACAATAATCAAACAATCACACACGCAAAGTATCTATTTCAGAAATTAAAATAGATGAAATTTCTGCCTATCGACTTAGTTTGACTATACTTTAAACAGAATAAGCAATCCCAAAGACCCTCTTAATAGTCAAATACTCAAATTTCACATATAGGCTTAGATAGGCAAGCAATTATAAAAAAAAAAAAAAAAAAAAAAAAAAAAAAAAAAAAAAAAAAAAAAAAAAAAAAAAAAGTGGATGCACTCGCCATGGCTACAACCCCAATAGGCTGCCTTACCAAGATACAACGAATGTCACCTTTAACCGGACCCATTCAAACTCATCACAACCTCAAGATACTACGCATAATACATTTACCAGCCAAACAACGGCATATCCAAAGTGTGCACAAACCAAACTGGCACATCTAAAGTGCGCACAAACCAATTCAATAAACCCCCGTCATGGCTGCAAGGTTAGGAAGCTCGGCCCGCTACAATGCAAACGATCTCATGTTTTATCAAATCCACTCATCCATTCATCCGGCCTTTTCACGGTATATAAACTTATGGTTTCTAAAAGTTAGAAACCATAAAACTGATACAATACATCATTAGCCTCAGATTTGTGAATGGAAAATGGCGAAAAAGGTCCGAATTCCGAATTAACCATTTTCCTCTTTTATACCTGCCAATATATAAAGACGACCTTTAAAAGTCAGTTATAAAATATATTGCCTTCTTTAAGGGAAAAGAAGGTTTAGAAGATCCACAGCCAAATAAATTGTCTAATATCAATGTTTAGTGACACGGAACTTTTAAAAACGGGTTATGTTTTACTAACAATGGGTCAAACGGTTCAAGAGTATAACAATGTATATTGAGGTGGTTATCACTCAAACAAAAATCACTAATTATTGGATCAATATTCTGCCACACATATAAATTAGTAGCATTTTTTATGAAATTTCAATGAACGCAACTGTAAAAATATGGCATGGTCGAACCGAACCTGTCTTACCCGTCCTACTTTTTTATACGTGCTGATACTAAAGGTTTTACAGAATCAGATCATCTTTGCAAGATGATTTGTTACAGATCTCAAATTCAGCGGGTGTTTGGAATTGCTTATTGAAGAGTTTATTACGTTTTCTGAAAAACCTATAAAAGTTTTTGGATGTTTCGATAACAGCTTATGGCAAGCTGCTAATAAGCATAAAAACACTTCAACAATAAGCAATCCCAAACATGACACAATTTTGTTCATACTTGTATGAAATATTCTCTTCATATACCGTAACCATTAATAGCCCATTAAAATGAAAAACAGTAAACTATTACCTCTTTTCGCTTCCAACTTGCCAATTGCATCCCGTTCAGGCAGGTACAAATTGCAGCACCATATCCACATCCCAAAATTCAGGCACGTGCAAAATTGCAGCACCATATTGTGAACCCAATATTTAGCCAGCTGAAACTTTGCACCACATGAAACCATATTTTGCAAGTTGCTTGTAACATGAAAATGACACAACTTGCTACACAAACCTGTTTTGACATTTTTCAGCAAATAATTAAATTTTTATACTAACTGAACACTTTTTACACAATAACCAATTCCAAACAACATTTTCATGAAATTATCAACACGTGCAAAACCTATTCGATAAAAGGACTAGATTAAAATTTATGTCTGATAAAAGAAGTTGATAAAGGAACAAAATGTTTATCGGTTCGGACTCTTTTTGACCAACCCAAAAAGAAACGAAAGGCAATAACCTATTTTAAATAATAACCATTGCAACTTATATTCCAACTGTAATAGCACACACACACAAAAAATGACAGTATGAAAAATAAGAATTGCACAAACCTTGGGAAGTCCGTGTTTGTGTGCCACCACGCGTATTGGGATTGTGGTAAGCAGTATGAGACTGAGCGTTTTCTGCTAAAATAACAGTAGCACGCATATCAGTAGCAGCTATTATAATAGCAGGCTTACCCAAATCAATATAAATTAAATCAGTTTAGATGCGGAGATTGCATCGAAACTAAAGAAAAGAAGATAAATTGACACTTACAAATGTTTAGATGCGATGATTCCATTTAACCTGCATAATCAAAAAAGAAAATTATAATTTTTATTGAATTAAAATTAATCAAAGCCAAATATATTATTAATTGCATCGAAACCCTACACAAAAACAACACATCAAATTAGTTTTACTACCGGATTTAAATCCAAACCCTAAAAACATCCATCGAAAGACATATATAAGAAGCCTTAGTTTTTAAAACCCTATAAGCATAGAAACTATTGTGAGTGGTGTTATTCAATTCTTGTACCTTGTAGGAGAAGAAGAATCAATGAGAAACCCGATTGAAAATCATGAATGGTATTCAATTCTTTAGAAAAATAAATCATGAGGAGCGTGATGACTGAGAAAACCGAGTGAAACAGGCATTGTCTTAGTTGAGAACGAATTGATAAATGATATTGAATGAAAGAATAGAGAGAGCAGAGAGAGGTGCGCTACTGAGACAGACAAAGAAAGATCCAGAATACCTATATCTGTGAGTGAGTGTATGAAGCAAGTGTGGGGGTAGCAATTCACTATTGCTTTTCCTGTGCACCCCCACACAGTCCACTATAGCTGGAGCTCAAAAGAGTGGGAGTAGTAATTTTGGGGTACCAAGCCCCGTAATGTAAGTTATATGAAAGTGTGGCAGTAGTAATTTTGGGTATCATCCCATCTAAAGTGCGCACAAACCAATTCAATAAACCCCCATCATGGCTGCAAGCTTAGGAAGCTCGCCCTGCCATGATGCAAGCGATCTCATTTTTTATCGAATCCACCCATCCATTCATCCGGCCTTTTCATGGTATGTAAACTTATGGTTTCTAAAAGTTAGATACCATAAAACTGATACAATATATCATTAGCCTCAGATTTGTGAATGGAAAATGGTCAAAAAGGTCCGAATTCCGCCATGGCTGCAAAGAAACTCGGTTGCATAATAACAAGTAAGCTATCACGCCATCCGGTCCTAGCCCAGCCAAGTTACGGTTCAAACCTCCAATGACCAATATCATTTGACTTAGAAAACAACAATTAATCATCATAGGCCATGACTATGTTGGAGCGAAACAAACCCGCCATGGCTGCAAATCCAATAATTTGCCGCGCCAAGATGCGGCTTACCTCAACTGTAACTTTGCTTAGAAGCGCATCCACCATGGATCCCATTATGTGAAACGATACCTACACCAAATAAGGCTCATAAATAAGCTGAGGCAAATAATGACAATAATCAAACAATCACACACGCAAAGTATCTATTTCAGAAATTAAAATAGAAGAAATTGTTGCCTATCGACTTAGTTTGACTGTACTTTAAACAGAATAAGCAATCCCAAAGACCCTCTTAATAGTCAAATACTCAAATTTCACATATAGGCTCAGATAGGCTAGCAATTAAAAAAAATGGATGCACTCGCCATGGCTACAACCCCAATAGGCTGCCTTGCCAAGATATGGCGAATCTCACCTTTAACCGGACCCATTCAAACTCATCACAACCTCAAGATACTACGCATAATACATTTACCAGCCAAACAACGGCATATCCAAAGTGTGCACAATCCAAACTGTAGGCATATCTAAAGTGCGCACAAACCAATTCAATAAACCCCGGTCATGGCTGCAAGGTTAGGAAGCTCGCCCCGCCACGATGCAAACGATCTCATGTTTTATCGAATCCACCCATCCATTCATCTGGCCTTTTCATGGTATATAAACTTATGGTTTCTAAAAGTTAGAAACCATAAAACTGATACAATACATCATTAGCCTCAGATTTGTGAATGGAAAATGGTCAAAAAGGTCCGAATTCTGAATCAACCATTTTCCTCTTTTATACCTGCCAATATATAAAGACGACCTTTAAAAGTCAGTTATAGAATATATTGCCTTCTTTAAGGGAAAAAAAAGGTTTAGAAGATCCATAGCCAAATAAATCGTCTAATATCAATGTTTAGTGACACGGAATGTATATTGAGGTGGTTATCACTCAAACAAAATTCACTAATTATTGGATCAATATTCTGCCACACATATAAATTAGTAGCATTTTTTATGAAATTTCAATGAACGCAACTGTAAAAATGTGGCATGGTCGAACCGAACCTGTCTTACCCGTCCTACTTTTTTATACGTGCTGATACTAAAGGTTTTACAGAATCAGATCATCTTTGCAAGATGATTTGTTACAGATCTCAAATTCAGCGGGTGTTTGGAATTGCTTATTGAAGAGTTTATTACGTTTTCTTTAAAACCTATAAAAGTTTTTGACTGTTTCGATAACAGCTTATGGTAAGCTGCTAATAGGCATATAAACACTTCAACAATAAGCAATCCCAAACATGACATAATTTTGTTCTTACTTGGATGGAAGATTCTCTTCATATACCATAACCATTAATAGCCCATTAAAATGAAAAACAGTAAACTGTTACCTCCATTCTTTTCGCTTCAACTTGCCAATTGCATCCCGTTCAGGAATGTGCAAATTGCAGCACCATATCCACATCCCAAAATTCAGGCACGTGCAAAATTGCAGCACCATATTGTGAACCCAATATTCAGCCAGCTGAAACTTTGCACCACATGAAACCATATTTTGCAAGTTGCTTGTAACATGAAAATGACACAAATTGCTACACAAACCTGTTTTGACATTTTTCAGCAAATAATTAAATTTTTATACTAACCGAACACTTTTTACAGAATAACCAATTCCAAACAACATTTTCATGAACTTATCAACACGTGCAAAACCTATTCGATAAAAGGATTAGATTAAAATTTCTGTCTGATAAAAGAAGTTGATAAAAGAACAAAGTGTTTATCGGTTCGGACTCCTTTTGACCAACCCAAAAAGAAACGAATGGCAATAACCTATTTTAAATAATAACCATTGCAACTTATATTCCAACTGTAATAGCTCACACAAAATAAAAATGACAGTATGCAAAATAAGAATTGCACAAACCTTGGGAAGTTCGTGTTTGTGTGCCACCACGCGTATTGGGATTGTAGTAAGCAGTATGAGACTGAGCGTTTTCTGCTACAATAACAGTAGCACGCATATCGGTAGCAGCTATTATAATAGCAGGCTTACCCAAATCAATATAAATTAAATCAGTTTAGATGCGGAGATTGCATCGAAACTAAAGAAAAGAAGATAAATTGATACTTACAAATGTTTAGATGCGGTGATTCCATTTAACCTGCATAATCAAAAAAGAAAATTATCATTTTTATTGAATTAAAATTAATCAAAGCCAAATATATTATTAAGTGCATTTAAACCCTAAACAAAAACAACACATCAAATTAGTTTTACTACTGGATTTAAATCCAAACCCTAAAAACATCCATCGAAAGACATATATAAGAAGCCCTAGTTTTTTAAAACCCTATAAGCATAGAAACTGTTGTGAGTGGTGTTATTCAATTCTTGTACCTTGTAGGAGAAGAAGAATCATTGAGAAACCCGATTGAAAATCATGAATGGTATTCAATTCTTTAGAAAAATAAATCATGAGGAGCGTGATGACTGAGAAAACCGAGTGAAACAGGTATTGTCTTAGTTGAGAACGAATTGATAAATGATATTGAATGGAAGAATATAGAGAGCAGAGAGAGGTGTGCTAATGAGACAGACAAAGAAAGATCTAGAATACCTATATCTGTGAGTGAGTGTATGAAGCAAGTGTGAGGGTAGCAATTCACTATTCCTAACCCTATTCACCCCCTCACAGTCCACTGTAGCTGGAGCTCAAAAGAGTAGGAGTAGTAATTTTGGGGTAGCAAGCCCCCTAAGTTATATGAACGTGTGCCAGTAGCAATTTTGGGTATTGATCCCGCTAAATGTAATGTAGTATAATGTGACATGTATATACTAGTGATCATGTATGTAGCATGTAGATGATGTTATGAGTTTAAAAGCTTGTGACTATATATGTAAAAGACTTAACTATATTTATGCTTTGCTAAAAATAAAGTTTATAATTGTCATTAATAAAATATAGCAAAGATCGTAAAATATAAATAATGTTTTTTAGATGATATTTGTATTAACAGTTTTGTTATGTTAGCTTTACCGCCTATGTAACAGGCTAAAATGCAGAGATTCACCCGCATCCGTTGTACTTAAACGTTTTTTTTGAAGTAATATATTCAGTGGGTATAAAAACTTTTTACCCATAAAAGAAGAAGATTAACATATACTTTTAAGATCGGAGATCGGAGATCCTAAGTTGTAGAACCTATCTCTTTAGATGAGTTTGCGAAGAACTTCGTTTAGTGGGTTTAATATTTGGATGTATAAATACGGAGAGTGGTATATATATAGTTAGATATTACCTAACTTCTAAATGTTTGATGTAACTTATAACTATGCATATGAAGAGACTTATAAATGCTTATGAGAATTAATAATAATAATAATAATAATAATAATAATAATAATAATAATAATAATAATAAATAATAATAATAGTTGCTGATATTACTACGCAGTTGGCTAGGGAAATCGAATGGACTCAATATATGAGTTCTTTGGATGTGATTTATAATATATTAACCAATGCTAGAAAATCAAATATAAAGTAGTTATGAACGCTATTATTTATTGCAAGAAGTTAACTTTCAAAGATATAGATAGATAGATATAGTTATAAACATAGATTATTGTTCATAGTAGATGCTGAGAAGTGTATATCATATTGATGTTTGTTGTTTTGTTATTTAATTCCAGATAACGTATAAGGGTGTTCATATGCACAATCCATGTAAAATTGTAGCAACTTTGTAAGATCATATTTGTTAAAAGATATTTTGGTTTTTAAATAGTTTACTTTAGGTAAATAACGATCTTAATAAGATTTGTTAAAATGATAAATAAAATGCAAAAGGAAAATAGGAAAAAAAAAATAGTAAATAGTTGATACCTGTAAAAGTCCACCTCCCAAGCTCCAACTCCTAACCAACATATACACGTAACACAAGACATAGAAGCTAATTTACAATCTTCCTCTATCTCTTTCACTCATTTTGTACCCATTTGTACCACCCATGCATAAACAAAACAAAAAATGAAAAATCTTACCAACACTCAAAACCATCTTTGAATGCACTACAAATCTCTCCATATGACCAGTCGTGGGGCGTCTACACCACTAATCTCCAGATGTGAGGTGTAATTGGTGGCGGTGAGTTGGTTAAAGTCTTTGTTGCATGTAGATATATCTCTGATAGAAGCTTTTTATTTTGTCAACTGCTATCATGTTCATCGCCAAAGAAATGAAGACCTTTATTATCTCCTTATTGCTTGATGTTTGGGTAAATTCTAGTTCTTCAAGGATAACGGCAAGAAATAAATGTAGAAAGTAAAAAGGAGAAAGCAGGTGGGTGGCATAGCAGCTGCGTAGAGGTCGTAGATGGATTGTCAGGCAGCCCATGTGTGGACGCCATAGAGGAAAAAATAATCGTTTTTATATATATTATTACAAAAATTAAGCTCTTAAATTAAGCTCTTAAATTAAGATCACAATTTCATGTAGCAAACAATAATTGTCCTTTTTTCTCGTGGTGTCCAAACAAATGACACTATGACTCGAAATGTTTTGCTACATCCACAAAAATATGTTGTCTTGTTTTGATTGGTGTATTTTGATACACTTTCTATTTCTTTTTTTTTAATTAAAGCCAATCACACATGGATTACACATTTTTTTTGGATGTTTTGTGGATGTAGCGGATAAGAGTTTAGTATAATTGATTGAGTTATATAGTCTAATTTTCTTTTATGCGGAGGCTGATTAGGTGTTTCTCGGTTGTGGGTCTAATATTTTCAATTCCCTAGACTAGTTTTTATGGTCACCGTTACCATTAACTGAAATAAGTGTAAGATCTTTAATTAAATTGAGCAACCAGGTGATCTTACAATATGACCTTAGACTAGTTTTTATGGTCACCGTTACCATTAACTTCACATTAACGTCACATCACTATTCAACACACCGTCAAATTCATCACCTTTTACCTTTTATGGTTACCACTTAACCCACCACCAAATCAAAAATATAAAATATCTCACTTTGTACAAACACCCACAATATACTCTACACACATTCACAAACAAAATAAATATTAAATAATAGTAAAAACATCCATATATGAAGCTCACAATTTCTTGGTTGGATAAAAGTGGTCACCACCATCATTAAAGATGCAAGACTAAGTGACGTGGAGGTGGTGGTTGGTGCCTTTTATGATGTTTCATTTTTGAGAGGTAAGATAGAAGTGATTCATCACCTCTAATAAAAGCTATTCTTACAACTAAATGAACTTCTTGAAACTCATCTTGTTTCTTTAACTATAAAGATGAGAGACGTCTTTAAAAATATACAATAGTTAGTAGTAAGTCTTATAGCTATAAAACAACCGCACGTAATCTTTTATATAATAGACCCGATACAATGACACAATGTGTTAACCATACATCAATTTCATTAGCCACGTCTATTTAATCAATGTTTCTACTATTTAAATAAGCGTAAACTTATTTGATGTCATATAGGCCGTTCTAGCTCAGTTGGTAGAGCGCGTGGCTTTTAACCACGTGGTCGTGGGTTCGAGTCCCACGGATGGCGGTTACTTTTTTATTTTTATCTAATTCAAAAATATATATATATATTTTTTTCAATAAAAAAACAAACAAAAAATTCATTAATCAAGTGATCTGGTGACACAGAGAGAGATATAGAGAGAGAGAGGAATCAATCAATCATGTCTCAAATCCCTAATTTACAAAACGGCCCTATCAATTTCACTCCCATAAGGTTACTTATTATTATTAACTTTAATTACTTGTTTAAATTTAATTTCTAGGTATAAATTTTCTTTTTATATTGTTAATTACAGAGACCAGTCCCAAAAGGAGCTCACATCAATCCTAAAAAACGTAAGCTCAATTTATGAGATTTATATAAATGTCTTTTATATAGTTTATTAATAATTTTGAATTAGTAAAAAATTGATGGAATTTTTCTAGATACGAGGGAAGAAGTGTTTGGTACTTGATCCGAAGCTTGGCGGTCCGTTGTCGTTGATCGTTTTGACTTCGGTTCTTAAGGCAAGTTAAATTTTACTTTCTGGTGTTTTTTGGAGATTTTAATGTATTGGATATATTCAAGCTACTGTATATGGTTATTGCGAGATATATAGTTTCAACTTGTGGAATATAAGCAACTGCTTATTGCCATGAAAATATTGCTTATCTGATTATTGTTTATTTTTAGGGATTAAGTCATAGAATAGCAACGAACTTTCTTCATTGTCTCTTAAAAGATGTGCAATAGCAACGAACTTTCATAAGCGTTCCAATTTGCACATTTTGATGACGTGCCATACTTGAAAGTCTGACATGTGTCACCATTTATAACGTGACACGTCATCAAAATGTGTAGATTGGAACACTTATCTTTTAATTAGTTCACGTACAAACACGAGATAATGAAGAAAGTTCGTTGCTATTCTATGACTTAATCCCTTATTTTTATGACATAACTACATAAGGGAATAGAAACTATAGTTCCTGCATTGTGTTTGATACCTGTTGATTAAGCGCTTATTGCAAATATCTTAGGCAGTTAAAATCGGCGATCCCAAACAAGTAACTTAATATAATGAAAACAACGATAAGCTATCCTTAACTTCCTCAGAACGAGTTATTTGATGTATTCAAAACACGTAACAAGATAAGCAGTTTCAGTAAGCAATTTCAATCACCCATGTTGATACTTATTCAGCTTATAGTATTTCGCTTAGAGTTCAATCGGATTTGAGAAAAAAACAGGTACAAAGTTTTTAAAGGGTTGATTAAAATTTTTTGTGCTACATTGTACTATACTTCTAGTAATATGAACCCGATTCTATGTAGGTTAAAACCCAAGTTATTTCTGCTTTGTAACCTTAGTTTGGGTTCTCCAGGCAAGTGAAAACACTTGAAAATATAGAAAAGTAGTCGTAAAGCTCCATAATCAATATATGTGCTAACGGTAAACGGCCAATGCTTTATGTTATGCAACAAACAGGAACATGGGGCTGAACTACATCATCTTAATGAGGATCCAATCGAGAGTACCTGTACAAAAGTGGTCTACCTTGTACAAACTCAGCTTCATTTGATGAAGTTGATATCTTCACATATTCGCAGTGATACATCAAAAGGGCTTCAAAGAGAGTATTTTCTTTATTTTGTTCCTCGTCGTGCTGTTGCATGTGAAAAAGTAAGCTCTTTGAATAACTGAAAAAGTTGTTCAACTCTGGTAATTAATCGGATGATCATTTAATTGAATACTCAAAAAGCATTATTTGCTTTGCAGCTTCTTGAGGAAGAGAAGGTTCATAATTTAATAACTATTGGGGAGTTCCCGTTGTATGCTATACCAGTAGATGAGGATATATTATCATTCGAACTCGATTCATCTTGTAAGGTATGTATCAATACATTCGAATATAAAATTTTAGTCATCATGATTTGTCTATTCTTTAATATTGTGTGTTTGGTTTGCATCTTAACAGGAATTTCTTACTGATGGGGATACAACCTCTCTTTGGCATATTGCCAAAGCGATTCACAAGCTTGAGGTTTAATTGATTTGCATTCACATTATCTCTCTCTTTATATTGATGTTATATAATTGTTGAGACTCATGTATCTTGCAGTTTGCTTATGGTCTGATACCAAATGTGAGGGCAAAAGGGAAAGCATCTGTACGTGTTGCTGACATGCTTAACCGTATGCAAGATGAAGAGCCCGTCAACTCAACTGATGTAATTTTGCTTTACACGAAGCCTTATATAATACATGAGAAATTACAACTTTTTGTTTTTAGTAGTAATCATACAATGATATTATATATGTAAAATCATCATCACCCTTCTTTCTCTAACTGCAGACGGACGTCCCTGAGATAAATACCGTTATAATTATCGACAGAGAGGTAAAATCTGATTTCTGGGAGCAGGGTTTATTCCTTACTGGCATGCTTTTGTATGTAACTTATAAACAAATGCATCTGAGTAATCTGATTTATTTCACAAGATGCAACTGATGAACTGATAGTAAAAGACATATAACTATATGAGTAGTCTACTTTATTTCGTTAAAAAGTTCTATACTTTGTGATAGATAAAAAAACACATTTGATATATGAAAAGTATTATCAGTCTGAGGGGTTTTCAGAATAAGATTGCCATTAAATATTAGAATTGTAAGCCCTCTGTAGTTGTATGAGCTTCTATATGTGTAGCTCCTCTAGGTGTTTGCATAGTGGATTCTCAGCATTTATGATATGCTCGATTGACATTTAGGAGATAAGTCTGTTAATTAGCTGTGTGGATTCATTTGCTGAAATAGTCGGATAGACAAGGTTTACAAAACTAGTCGAAATGACTAGGTTAGAAATTCAACAACTTTTTGCAGTTGAAATAAGGCCCTGTATATATCATCATGATTCAGAGGACAAAGGTGTTTTTACGCTGTGGAATATCCAATAGCCTCTGTAGCATTTGAAAACTAACCACATGATAAAATAATAGAGCTGTGGACCTTTCTATATCTTTTTTCTTGCAGAAGCACTACTATGAATTAAAACGAGGGTTACATTTGCATTGATTATAATTACCTAAATTATGTAGGACAATAGGAAGTATCTTCTTGCTGACTGATACGAACCTAATTCGATATAGAGATAAAAGAACCGAACAAGATAAATATTTTATATTGATGGGATAAATCGACCCCCCGATGGCTTATATTAATGAGATAAACCGACCCCCCAATTGATTAACAAATCAATACTTGATATTCATTCTTCATAATGAGATTACAACCCTAAACATCTGTATATATTAACCTTATTCTTGTGAAACAAGTCACCTCCTAATCTTATCTAAAAATAAACCATATCTAGTTAATAATTAAAATACTAATAATACTTATTTAGTAATTACTAGACGAGTACCCGTGCATAGCAACAGGATTTATAGCGGCAAATAGTTATAGTGATATTTTGGTTAAGTGTTTTGTGTAACGTTTTGTGTAACTATAGCTGTTTGCCGCTAGAAAATCCCGTTCCTATGCATGGGTACTCCTCTAGTTATTTTTGAAACCTCCAATATGCATACGCCTCTTTTATATAACCTGTGCATAACCCGTTGATATGTTCATAAAGCAAAAAGTGATCAACTATTCTAAGGAAAATAGTAATATTTTTTATTTATTAATATTTTTCATTTCAATAAACTAAATTTATAAATGTTTTTTCATCATACAGATGCATTAGAAGCTATATGAAGAAAGTAAATTTTTTATTTTTCTTAACCCATGATTTTATGATTTACAAATTGACTTTATATATAATTTATTGCTTATATATGAGTTTTCATTCGGAAATAGTGGAAGACAAAGTACATGACTACATGCCATATATAAGTCATATACAAGCCTTTCATTGCCATGAATGTATTACCAAATTTACCACACCTTTCCTGCTATTTCGAACCCCATTAAACATTTCACATATTTATCTCACCTTTGACCATTTTCAACTTTCAACATTTCACATTTGACCATTTTCATTTTATATGTAGTATGTAGTATAGATATAAATATAGATAATATATTAATAATCTGGATCGTATCACTGACATACCATAATCTATGCATGTGTGCTAAAAGCTTATTTTATTTGCTGTTGCATTGCAGGTGGATATGATTACTCCTATGTGTTGTCAATTGACATATGAAGGGCTTCTGGACGAGGTAAAGGCAATAGTCTTGTACTGACTAAGTACAGTGCTCACATTGTATCTATGACACCAAACTTGACATTTTTCAGGATGGCCTTTCACATTTCACGAGCCATGATAATATCTTAAGCCCGACTGCTTTATTTCTAATATTTAAGGAGACCCAAAAAAAAAAAATATATATATATACAAATTATCAAAATTTACTATGTTTATGAGACTAGTAATCGGTTAAAATCCCTCCTATCTTTTAGAATTATCTTTAATACTGCTAGTCTAGCATATTATGATCTTTTTTCATTAGATGATTTAATTATGTCTTCTTTTCTGGCTCATTTGGGTCAAATTTGACGGACCATGCACTTTTTACTTATAAGCACAAATGCACAATCAAAGGTACAAGTTCTTCTCTTTAAACCCATCTTTGATTTTCCAGTTTTTACACATCAATAATGGGGCTGTTGAGATAGATGCATCAATCATGGACGCTAACGAAAAAGATGGGAAAAAGAAGAAGGTTCCTCTCAATTCAACGTATGCACTACTCTATTCTTATATTGCTCAGTTACCATCTATCCGTATTTGCTCAATGGTGATTTTGTTTTAATACCAGCTTTTTTAGTAGCTTTTGAGTTTTGACGCTTTTTCCTATTGCGTATACTTATTTTTATTTGATCTAAATTCAGTGACAAGCTGTTCAGGGAGACTCGGGATCTTAACTTTGAAGTTGTTGTCCAGGTTGATCTATATTAAACATCATGTATATGTTTTTAAATGCAATTGCAGTTTTATGTATGCATATAACACATGTGCAAGCTTAGCTGTCCTCTCTTAGTTGCCATCTGCAGTATGATTGCAGGTTCTACGTCAAAAAGCAACATCCATGAAGCAGGACTATACAGAGATGCAATCTACTGTAAGTCAATATTCTTTTGTTCTTATAAATACTCAAAATAAGATCCAAATCAGAGAATTAAATGGTTTGTGTGATCTCAGAATCAAACAGTTTCTGAACTGAAAGACTTTGTCAAAAAGCTGAACTCATTGCCAGAAATGACTGTATGTGCCTTCTCTGACTCTTATTTCCAACACATGTGGTTTAGAATAAAGTTCTAGGATGTAATACTGTTTATTGTTTTTTTAGAGGCATATAAATCTTGCTCAGCACTTATCTGCTCTTACTTCAAAACCTTCATTTTCTGGACGACTTGACATGGAGCAGACTATTTTGGAGGCCGAGAGCTATGATATGTAAGATTAAATAACATTTATTCTGCTTGAACATTTATGATTATTTATTTCTGTTGAACATTCAAATATCGTGTGGCAGACCATTAAAATTTTATACTTTGTGTTAACAGATGCTTCGAGTACATTGAAGAGATGATTCATAAGCAAGAGCCTCTTGTCAGTGTCCTACGGCTTCTTATCTTACTTTCAGTTACCAATGCTGGGTTACCAAAAAGGAACTTTGACTATATAAGGTAAGGATAACACAGATTATACAGATTCATCATATTCATACTCTCAAGTCTAGAGGTGGCAAACTGGGGGTGGGCGTTTGGGTAACCGGTATAAACAGGTAATTCCTTGACATGGTCTGGAAAGAGCTGGGTCAAGTAGATCTGAAACACATGTAAATTTTTTATAGATATTTTGTATATAGACACGTTTTTGGTTAACTGTGATAACTATATATTTACAGTAATAATTCAATATATTTGTTTGCCATAAATATACACATTGACCAACTTGTAATCCGTCTGATCAAGTTCCTTATTCGACCTTTTTTTTTTTTTTTTTTTTTTTTTTAATTCTTCTCATTTTGCCCATTAGAGATTTAGAGATAAAACATAAGCTGAATGGACTTTCATAAGTAAATGGGTCAAATTGCCAACTTCTATTATTTTTCACTTCCACTATATGACGAAATAATTTATTTCCTTTATAATTGTTGCTATCCTGTTTTAGGCGAGAGATTCTTCACAGCTATGGATTTGAGCATATAGCTACTCTTAATAATTTGGAAAAAGCTGGGTTGGTTAAGAAGCAGGTTCACATTTCTTACTGAACCCACTCTAATTTGAACAAAATAGACAAGTTTTAATTTACACTTGTGTTCTGCGCAGGAGGGGAAAAGCAACTGGTTGACCATCAAACGTGCTCTTCAACTTATAGTGGAGGATACTGATACTACCAAGTAATTTATTTATTTGGTCACTATAGATTAATTGGTGGTTTTCCCCAATAAGTCATACCAAACATATAAATTTTGAAGTGATGATTAGTTCTTGGTGTAATATTTGATTGCAATTGACCTATAGTACCTCTTTTTTATGGCAGCCCCAAAGATGTTTCATATGTTTTCTCTGGATATGCTCCTCTTAGTATTCGCCTGATTCAGCATGCAATTCGATCAGGATGGTGAGCTTAATCTCTTGTCTGACTCTTTTCTCTACGTTTCCTTTAAATTAGTGCTGATATGGACGGATTCGGTTATAGGTCGGGGTGTGCAATGGTCATTACTAGCAAGGGTTCGGTTACCCGCAAACACTTTTTTGTCCTTTTTTAAAACTTCATCGATTTATTAATGTGTCAGCTATGATTACAGAAAATTATTACAGTAATAAGTTAATAGTCGATTTATGAATAAGAATGGTTCAGGAGGTTGTATGCACTAAAAAATGGCGTTGGGTGACTCCCAAACCATTTGTGACTCGTTTTCCTTTTAGCTTGTTATTTTATTTGACCCATTGAGATTAAGCATAATCCAATTTGACCCATGCTTAACTAAATGGGTTTAAATAGTGTTTTCTATTTTAAATGGTGGCAGATATGTTGTATAAGTATTAAGTTTAATGGGCTGATTTTTTATCCTCAGATATGTAGCACATTCGCCGGCAGTCTATTATTTTTATTTCTTTTTAACTTTTTTTATCTCTGAACACTGCATTATATCAGCATGTATCATATGATATTTCAGGCGTCCTCTTGAAGAAATATTGAAGCTGTTGCCTGGCACACATACAGAGTCAAAGAGGGTTCGTAGTTTTTTAGCTTGTCTGTATCTTCTTATATACATATGCCTTTATTTGTTATCCGTCTTTTGGTTTTATATTATATATTATAATATCCAACTTGCTTGACCACATTGCAACAGAGTGCATTTGCGCACGCGAATGGTCCATCATCTGATATACTACCAGGAGGTTTACACATGGACAAGTACGTTTTCTGTAATACCTCATCCTTAATTACCAAATAAATCACATGATATTAATATTTTTTTCATATAAAATTGAATAATTTCAGACCTCAAGACGGGAGGCGTTCTCTTGTTCTAGTTGTCTTTGTCGGAGGGGTAACATTTGCAGAGATTTCAGCACTCCGATTCCTCAGCTCTCAGGTACTGTGTCAACTGATGACCTGTCTATATATATTTTTTTAGAATTAGCTAGTTTACCATCTAAGATAACTATATTATGTTCTCGTAATCATCTATTTTTTCTAATAAAAGATTGAGAAGATTATATGCATAAATATTACACATTGTTCAACTTTTGTACACATTTAGTCACGTTTTATGACTTTTCGTGACATACCAACTGATTATGCCTACCCTGAATTATAGAGTTTCAGTTTTAGTGGCAAAATGACGTAGGCAGAGTTATTTCAGTATAATATAACGGTTGTTTAAATTTATATCTTGGAATTACAATCTTCATGAGTTGAGTTGTTCTAATGATGTTATTCACCCTAGATATTTCCTTTGATTTTAATCATGATATATCTTGTTACTTGCAGGAAGGGATGGCATATGACATTATCATAGGGGCAACAAAGATAATCAACGGCAATACCTTAACCGAAACCTTCATGGGGAACATGGGTTGACTCGTTTGATGTGTTTACTTGCTCGAGGTTTGCATTTTTCACTTTGTACTAAGACCATTGGGGATCATAGCTGGCATCAAGAGATCATGACCAGTGCCCATATTAACATCGTCTCTGATCCATGACCTAGGGGTGCATTTGGCTTCATATCGTTTCTGCAACTCTTTATGTTTATACTTGTTGAGGGTTCTTTGTTTTTCATGTTAATCTTATTGGTCGTCTCGTCTACAAGTTTGTGAGTTTACTACTTTACAATGCCACTTTATTTGGTGAATTTACAGTTAACATTATTTGACCAGTGATTTTGTACCTGCATATGATACATGATTTTACGATCTTTTCTGTTTTGAACAACAAAGGAATTGCTTTAAGTTATAGAAGTACGTCTTGTGTATTCAAGTGACTGAAATTTGCTCGGTTTTGAGTTCAATGGGAGTGAGCTAAATGAAAAATGAAATGGCGTTTAATTTTATTGGTCTGGGTGTATTGTCAATAATATCGCATGGTTTGCTGTAAAACTCACACTTTTCTGGAAATATGTTTTTACCTGTTGATTGATTAAATTGGTAGCTCACCAAACACACCAATAAGGGAGAATTTCCCATGAAGGAAAACATTTGTACAGTCCAAGTGATAGATGTATGTGATACTGTTTTACAAATAATGATTTGTTTTAATGTGAGCATCAAGTTGAGGCTTTTGTGATGCTTACTCCGACACACTATTTAACCAATTTATTAAGTTTATCATAATCAAGTATGAAAAATAGATTTGGTTGCTAAAAAAAAAGGGGTGTTTTACTAAACATAGCCTTAAAGGCTATGTTTAACATGCGGTAGTAAATAGATACGCTTGAGAGAAGTTAAATTTAGTCCCAAGTTCAATTTCGGCTAGGTGCAAACAATTTTGAAGTGATCACGCTAACCTCCTGAAAAGGGTGTGTTTTACCTGGTTTGAGTCTGTGTAGCAGCGGGTTTTAAACCCTGTGACTTAATCGGCCAAAAGGTCGGAAATCATGGTTAAAAAAAATAATAAAAAATAAAAATAAAAATAAAAAAAGTTTAGGGGGTGAAATTATTGAAGGTACAAACAGTTAACGTGTGTCTGAAAACCTTAAACATATAAGGCTACGTTTAACAATTTCCAATAAAAAAAAAAACATAATGTTTTAAGTATCATTTGATCTACTTTTTTTTTGCAAATTTAAAATCACAAGTATCACACAAGACAATACCATATTTTTCTCAATTTGAATCGTTTTATTTATTTTTTTCTCCTTATTTTTTTTAACGGCTAGTTAATACAATACTAAGTTAGTTATTCGATTCTACAGTACTTACCCAGAAGGTAGTCCCTGCCAACCTCGAATAATAATTAGTGATTCAATTTCACAGTACATACCTAGAAGGTAGTCCCTGCCAGCCTCGAATCAACGCATCTATAGGGCAGAACCCCACAGATTCCACCTTGAAGGAAAACCTCCATGGAGAGACTCGAACCTTAGACCTCTCGCATGTGGTAACAACCTCCTAAAAGTCACCCTTGGTGGCCAACTGATCTAGCCCAGTTGGTTAATTTGAACCGTATTAAAGAGGAGCGAACGAAAGAACTCTCACTTTCCATAACCAAAATGAAAGAAAGTCAACCTATTCATACAAATGATATTTCCACAAACTTTTTTTGTGTGTGTGGTTGAAGTTCAAAACCACGCATGATTTCTAAGTCGTTCGTTTAGTTGGTCAATGCTTACCATTGGGGCATTCTTTCACCGCAAATGTGTTGGGTCCTTCAGTACCCAAGAGTCCTTAAAACAGGATTTGAATACAAATTAAGCTAAATGTTAATCAACCGAAAACACAATTAGGTCACTGAGTGAATAGTCACTCAGTGAGTTACCTTCAAGATGCTCAAGACGAGTCTAAGAAGAAAGACTCACCACACAGGGAGGCGGATCTCCTTGAAGTGTTACTTGAGACGAAGAAGAAGGTAATGGGTTCAGTGAGCATTAGACAAGAGCTCACTGAACCCAGTCTCCTCAACAACAATAAGATTAAAGACTGAAGACTGAAGGCGAAGACTGAAGAACCTGAAGCCTGAAAGAAAGGCGGGATTGAGCGGGAAGGTTTGAAGAGATAAGAACAAGTCTTATCGGGGTCAGACACAAACCATCCCTAAAGCAGCTAAAAGTCAAGAAGTGTTAGGACTGAAAATTGAAGACTTTTTGGCGCAATCCTATTGGTTCTTGGAAATGACAATTACTGTTGTAGTTGTCAGACACGCCTTCCTATTGTTTATGTATTTTTAATCTTCAGTACTCTTAACATGTTTGCCTATAAATAGCAAACAGATGGAGAAAAGTGGGTTAGGTATTTTGTGCAATTAAAGCTTAGACTTTCACAATACCCCTTTTCTCCTACAAAGAGTAACCAATCCCTGAGATAGCTCAGTGGGTCAAAATTGTTACCACTTAAACATTGCTTGAGTTTAGATAGGAGAAACCATACCTTGTCTATTCAATCCCAAGTGTTTGCTCCGCAAAACACTTGGGTAATAGATTCTTTGATTGATTTCTAATAAGAATTTAAACGTTGAAAAACATTGTGTTTTTATATTTACGTTTTACTTATAAGTTGTAATTAATCAAATACATTGTATCAGTCATAAACACAAATAGATTAACTTTTTAGTTAACTATAAGCGTGTAAAGGGAACAACAAGTGGTATCAGAGCCTCTGGTTTATAAAATCTTTCAAAAACTAAGAGTGCTCAAGGTTTTTAAAACCAAGATCCCACTATGGCTGATATTAATGTTCCCCAGTTAGCCGATAAAAAGGGTGGAAGCTTTTCAGTTGTTGCCCCAAGACTTGAAACTGGTAAATTTAGCAAGTGAAAAAAGCGAATGCTTTGCTACTTGACTGGTATGGAACCATACTACATCACTTGTGTCAAAGATGGTCCCTATGTCCCAAAGACTGCTGAAGGGCTAAACAAGCTTGAAGCTCAATGGACCATTGATGAGAGGAGGGTGGTCAATCAAGACCAACGCCTGAAAAGCATCATTATATCTTGTCTTCCTAACGATATAATGGAATCAGTCATCAACTGTTCAACAGCCAAGCAAACTTGGGATGACTTGATCAATAGCTTTGAAGGACCCTCAGATACCAAGAAAAACAGGATTATGGACCTGAAACTTGAGTACAATACTTTCAGGGCAAAGGACTCTGAAAGTCTCTCTCAGACTTATACTAGATACAAGACTTTGATAAACAAACTATCAAATGATGGTGTAGTGTTGTCTAAGCATGAGACAAATGTTGGCTTTGTCAACAGTCTCCCTGAGAAGTGGCTAAACTTCTCACAAGGCCTCAGGAATGCTAATCACATTCAAACCCTTGAGCTCCCTGAGATCTATGGGAAGTTTGTCTATGAAGACAACTTGATCTCTAGGAGATACCCAGACTCAAGAGCTCTTGAGTCCAAAAAGGCCTTGACCTCCACACCCATATCAACTGCCTTTTATACTAATGGTGTTGTGCAGGATTTTCAAGAGGATTCTGAAGATGAAATTGATGAAAAGACTGGCGATGAGTACCTAAATGATTTAAACTTGGAATTCCAAGAAAGGACACTCCTTGCTAATTCAAAACGTTTCATCAAAAGAAATCAGTCCAACTTTTCTAAAGCTAAAGCAAATGAAACCACTGAATGTTTTAATTGTGGTAAAAAGGGTCATTTTGCTAGAGACTGTTATTCTAAAACCATCTCAGAACCCTCTTACAAATTTTCAGGAAACAGTCCCTCAGGAACTCGCAAGTTTCAACCTAGAATGCTTCAGTAGACCCAACATTTTCAAAACAATAATGTTCAAAAGGGTCAAAAAGACTTTGAAGCAAAATATAGGAAAGCTAAGGCTAAACTTGCACTTCTTGAAACTAATCCCTCAATGTCTCAGGCTGCTCAAACATCCAAACCTGTTCAGACAAAGAACAAGGTTCTTGTAGCAGAAGCTTATGACTGGGATGAAGAAAAGGTCTCCTCAGAAGATGAGGAAATTAGAGTGAGTGCACTGATGGCACTCTCTAAAGGTGATCAGGTGGCTGTTGGGAAAATCCATGCAAGGAATGGAGAGTGGGTGAACATAACCATGAAGAAGGTAAACACTTTACTTTCTATGGATGATAATTCTGATTGGTAGTCCTATATGAATTATATTTGTGTAGATCTTAAGTTTGTTGAAGAACAAAGGCTTAACTTGTTTTCAAAATATAACAATCTTGTGTCAGAATTAAATAAGTGTAGAGATGAATTGCTTGTACTAAAACAAGCCAAGTTAGAAACAATTACTCTACAAATTCAAAACACTGAAATTTTGAAACAAAACCAAGCCCTACAAAATGAACTTAACAAAGAAAAGGCTGTCATTCAAGGCTGGACTAAAAAGAACCCCAAGGTCTTTGATACTGTGGGTTTAATTCCTAAGAAAACAATAGGAATTGACCATCTCATTGAAACCCCCAGTGAGAGTCATAGTGAAATGACCTTTATTCCAGCTGGCATATCTTTTGAGCAAGAAATGCTACCCAAGTCAAATGACTGGATTGTCAAGGACAACCCAGTCAGTAAGTTACCAAACTTTGAGACTGGGAAAATCTTGCTTCCTGAAAGTTAGGCTCTGAAAAATATGCTTGGACTCACTGACCAACCCAGTAATACTGAGTCAGTCAATGAGCCTGAATCAGAATCATTCACACCACTCCCACCACTTAATATCCTTCAGGGTGCTGCACCATGCTCAGACCTCCCACAATTGGTCTACTCTCAGTATTCTCCAAAGGAGAATCCAGGAATGGGAAAAACCATCCTGAAAAGGCAAACCCTTGAAGTCTCAGTAAATACTGATGACTCATCAACTTCAGTCCCTTCTGAAGTAAAAACTGACAGCCCTGACTCAAAAATTGATCAGTTGGCTGAAATGGTCAGGAAGCTGAGTGAGAAGATTGAATCTTCTGAGAAACCTTCTCAATCCAAGAAGGGAACCCAAATCAGCTTCCTCAAGCACCAAACCAAAACCCTCTAAACCCCTGAAAAGATGTGAGCTGTGTCACTTTACCAATCATTACACTGATGATTGTTATAGAATCCCTTACTGCAAGATTTGCAAAATGGATGATCACAGGACCTCTGATCACAAAACATACACAGCCACATCAAAGATGGCAAGCTTTAAAGCTCAGGCTTTAAAATACCATTCTGATTCTATACAGAAACAGAAACAAAAGGCCAAGCCTTTTGCACCTTGCCCTCATTGTGGATTCAATGACCACCTTCCTAAGGATTGTCTAATGGACAATAGCTGTGAAATTTGTGGAGATCCCACTCATGACACCTCAGGACATGATAAGGTCATTCAGGCCAGAAGAGGTATGAACAAGTCATCCTCTCAGTCTACTGAGTCTACCTCAGCTATCAAATGCAAAATTTGTGGTAGCTCAGTCTACTACACCTCTGACCATGAATCAATTGTCAATTTTAGAAAGACCCCCAAAGTTAAGCCCTCCAAGAAGTGGAGTCCTAGAAAGAACTAACCCAGTTTACCATTTGTGTAGAGGCATGCCAGGGATCCTGTTTGGCATCTAGATAGTGGATGTTCAAGGAGCATGACTGGTGTGAAAGAGTATCTGCACAAGTATGTGGATGAATCAGGACCCAAAGTGATATTTGCTGATAACTCATCATGTCTCACTGAAGGTTATGGCTCAGTAAACTGCAATGGTATAGTCTTTACTAGAATAGCTTATGTTAATGGTCTTAAATACAATTTGATCAGTGTTAGTCAACTATGTGATGCAAAATACATAGTTCAGTTTGATGATAAGCAAGGAATCATCTTCAATGCTAATAAGGAAGTTGTCCTTATTGCACCAAGAAGACAAGATGTTTATGTGTTAGACATGTCCAGCCTAACTCAGAATAGAACCTGTCTCTTTACTAAAGCCACTGAAACCCTCAACTGGCTTTGGCATAAGAGACTCTCCCACCTGAACTTCAAAAACATAAACAATCTTGTGAAACAAAACAAGGTCCTTGGCTTACCATCACTTGTGTTTTCAAAGGATAAACCATGCTCAGCCTGTGAAAAAGGAAAACATCATAGAGCATCCTTTAAAACCAAAACAAACTTTTCCATCAGGAACTGCCTTCATCTTCTCCATATGGATCTCTTTGGGCCCATCAGTCCTAGATCCATTAACCATGAGAAGTATACTCTGGTCATTGTGGATGAATACTCAAGATACACTTGGGTGTACTTCCTGATCAAAAAGAGTAAGGCAGCTGAAACAATCATGTCCTTTGTCAGGAACATTGAAAATCAAAATGACATCAAAGTCAAACAGATTAGGACTGACAATGGAACAGAGTTCAAAAACTATGAACTTGAATATTTTTGTGATGAGAAAGGAATTTCCCAAAACTTTTCCTCTCCTTACACACCTGAACAAAATGGTGTGGTTGAAAGGAAAAATAGAACACTCATTGAAGCAGCCAGGACAATGCTAAATGGATCAGTCCTTTCTAAACACTTTTGGACTGAAGCAGTTAAAACTGCCTGTTATACACAAAACAGATCCATCATTGTCAAGAGACATAGCAAAACCCCTTATGAGTTATTCAAGGGAAGGATCCCTGACATCAGCTATTTTCATGTCTTTGGGTGTCCTGTGTTTATTCATAATCACAAGGATCACTTAGGAAAATTTGATGCTAAAGCTGATGATGGATACTTCCTAGGATACTCACTTGTCTCAAAGGCCTTCAGGGTGTTCAACACTAGGAGACAGCATACTGAGGAAACATTCCATGTTACCTTTGATGAGAGCACTGATGCAATCAGTGTCTCTAACACCTCAGTGGAAGAGATAGGCATTGATGATTCATCAAGATACCCTCCTGATGAACATCATCCTGAAAATGGTCCTTCCACTCAGTACCAAACAAATGCTGACATCTCCTATTACATAATCCCTCACAACTTTCCTTACCCAACCATCACTGAGTTTGTTGAAGCACAAAGAAATACTGATGCAATTGATGCGTGGTTTTGCGACCCTGCAACAGGTTTTACTTCTCAAGGGATCTTGAGAAGCTTGCAACCCCACCAGGCAGTGTACCTGACCGTTGTAGTATAGTAAAGTAGCAAGTACGGGGGATTGATCGTTCAACTCAAAGAATAGTGTTCGTTAGGACTGAAATTAATCTAATTAGGTCTAGAGGCGAGGGATGATTCTTTTTGTATTTTTATAATTTTCTAGAAAGCAAGTAAAAATCTCGTGTTTTGGAAAAGGGGCGGAATTAGTTGCTAATCAACCAACCCAAAAGCTACTAACTAAACTAATATGCAAGAAAAGTAAACTAGGGTTCTACAAGGGAAGTGAAGCATGTCTACCTATGATATGTTACTCCTTGCTAGCTATCCAATTCTACCTATTGAATTGTCACACCTTATTTTAATTGAAGGGTGTATTCCTTAATAAGTCATGGGGTGGCGTACGTACTTCCCCAACTCTATGAACTCCTACTTCACTCCTATGTCGAGCCGGCTAAGAAGCTCCTAACATGGGATCACTAGAATTCGTTCATGCATTAAATACAACCATAATAACCTCAGTACGCATTGGTTCATGTTTCTTAAGACGTTCAAGCAAGTTACCGTATAGGAGGTTAGCCAGTTTTCTTAAGCCTAACATCGATAAACAATCAATCAAAACAAGAAACAATAGGAAGCAAGAATTATAAACTAAACCAACTAGATCTATTGAAGTTGTCACGCCCTAATTGATGGAGATGGACACACACATCAACAAGAAATCAATAAGATCTAATTAGTTATACACAAGTTTCACACGATCATAAGTAGACACAAGGTGAATTAACCAAGCATAATTAATGAAGAGCAATCAACAATAATCATAATTGTAGACATAACATAAGATTGAATCAATAAACAAACCATTACAAGATGTTTATGGCATGATTAAGACCCTTTAAGTTGCTGGAAAAACACCTACCCAAACCCTAAAATCGGAGCTAGGGTTGGGGGCTTACAAAAAGTGAAGTTATGATGTTCTATTTATAGGCACAAGTTCTGTCGGCCAAGGGTGACGGCGTCACCTCTAACAAGTGACGGCGTCACCTCGACATTTTCACCAAATCGAAGATTTTTTCGTCCTCTTTGCGTGGCCTTTTGAATCACCCAAATCCGAGTTCATATGAAGATTTTATGGCCAAAACAGTGACAGCTACTCCGCGCGTAAGTTGTGATTGTCTTGATTAACTCGTGACGGTTCCACTTTGGTTTCTTCTCGTCCACCTCCTTTTGTCAACCTTGACGGCGTCACCTTCTAGCCTTGACGCCGTCACCTCGCCGCGACTAGGGTTTTCTGATGGCCTTCTTGACGCCGTCTCGTGTTAATCCCAAAAAATGTGTTCTGGCCCGTCAAGGGCTGATGCCGTCAGGTATGGCTTGACGCCGTCACCTTCCAATTTCCAGCAGCTCTTGGCACTTTGTCGAATTCTTCACTTTTATGCTCCAAAAACGTCCAAAATGCTTCCTTTTCCAGATTTCTTCTCCAAAACACCTAATTTGACAAAAGGAACGATTTAGGGCAATATTTGATCAAATAAATACGATTTCGGGCTTAAATGACCCCCGAAAAGCGGTACATTTTTCGCCTCATCAGCAATCATTCAGTCTGAACAAATTGCTCAGGAACCAAACAATCACAGTGATGAGTCAACCCACTCAGACACTCATGATACTGAAGATCATCATGTGTCTGATCCTGACCCTACCCATCAGGCCTCTACAAGTTCTAATCAGTTTTTAAGACCTCAGGACAGTTGGACTAGGTCTCAGGATATAGAACTTGTTAATATAATTGGAGAGCCTACTGAAGGCATGCTCACTAGAAGCATGGCTGCACAACTGAGAGCAGCCTCAGCCAATGAATGCCTATTTGTGGACTTCATCTCCACAATTGAACCCAAAAGTGTCAAGGAAGCACTTAATCATCCAAGTTGGGTTCAGGCCATGCATGATGAACTGGAACAATTTGACAGAAACAAGGTAATGACCTTGGTCAAGTGTCTTGAAGATTTTTCAGTCATTGGCATGAAATGGGTATTCAAAAATAAATCTGATGAAAATGGCATAGTCATTAAAAACAAGGCCAGACTTGTAGCCAAAGGCTATAACCAACAAGAAGGCATTGACTATGAAGAAACATTTGCACCAGTGGCAAGGATGGAAGCCATCAGGATCTTCCTTGCCTTTGCTACCTACATGAACTTCAAGGTGTACCAAATGGATGTTAAAAGTGCATTCTTAAAAGGGTCACTGAAAGAAGAAGTTTATGTTCAGCAACCTCCTGGATTTGAAAGCCATGAGTTTACTGACTATGTCTGCAAGCTTAACAAAGCCCTTTATGGACTGAAACAAGCTCCCAGGGCATGGTATGAAACTCTCTCAGCCTTCTTGATCCAAAACAAATTTGTCAGAGGCAAGATAGACAACACATTGTTTATCTATAGGATAAATAATAATGTCATACTTGTATAAGTATATGTTGATGACATCATCTTTGGCTCAACAAGTTTTAAACTTTGCAAACAGTTTGAAAAACTGATGGCAAAGAAATTTGAAATGAGCATGATGGGAGAACTGACTTACTTCCTTGGACTGCAAATCAAGCTGACTGATAAAGGAACCTCTATCAGTCAAGAAAAGTATGTCAGGAGCCTACTTAAGAAGTATGAGCTCAGTGACTGTGCCTCAGTCAAAACTCCCATGGTACCACCAAACAACCTTGGTCCTGACCTTACTGGTAAACCAGTGAATCAAACTCTCTTCAGAGGAATGATAGGATCACTGATGTATCTACTTGCATTAAGGCCTGACATCCAATTCTCAGTGTGCTTATGTGCCAGATATCAATCTGAACCAAGTGAATCTCATTTCACAGCTGTGAAAAGGATACTCAGGTACCTGAAAGGTACTCCAAACCTTGGATTATACTATCCAAAATGTTCAGGCTTTGATCTTAAAGGATACTTAGACTCTGACTATGCTGGATGCAACATGGACAGAAAAAGCACCTCAGGCTCCTGCCAAATCCTTGGTGGGAAAGTAGTCTGTTGGAGTGCTAAGAAGCAACAATCAGTTGCCATATCTTCAGCTGAAGCTGAATATGTTGCAGCAGCAAGTTGTTGTGCAAATGTACTCTGGATGAAAAGTCAACTCAGTGACTATGGAATTCAGTACAAGATGGTTCCCATCTTTTGTGATAACACAAGTGCAATTACCATCTCAAACAACACTGTTCTTCATCAGAGAACAAAACACATTGATATTAGATATCATTTTATCAGGGATCATGTCATGAATGGTGACATTGAATTACACTTCATTCCTACTGAATATCAGCTAGCTGATATATTCACCAAACCATTGGATGAACCAACTTTCACAAGACTGAAAGCTGAATTAGGAATGTTGGATATTGAGATTCAGTCCACTGATTGAGTCCATCCAACTAAGTGTAAATTCTGAAAACCCCAGGTCCCTGACTCAATGTGTTCCTCAGTGAAAAAGATCACTGAATCACCTTCCCCGAACTTCAGGAACTAAACCCAAGTCCCTGAACCCTTGTACCTCAGGAACTAAACCCAAGTCTTGAACAATCAGGTTCACTGAATGAAGAGTCATTCAGGGCCCTCAAGTGACATTCAATGCTAACTTAAATGCTCTAAGTATCTAGTTAGTAAATGTCCGAGGTTGGTAACTGAATTCTTATTTAATATAAGAATATTTGTTCTTTTGCCTTTCTGGCATGCACCTCATGGGCCACCACATTCCTACTTGGCATTTAATGCCTCTCCAATTACATAACAGATATGTGATGACTCAACTCTGCAAGTTATACTTTTTGCAGACGACACAACTGTTTGCCTTGACAGTTGCACAAAACAGGGATAGTGGAGTGGTTAAGCATTTAATGCGGATCCCAAAAGTTTTATTCAAAATGGTTTTCAAAAAAATATCTTTTGAGAAATTAAATCGCTTAATGCCTAAAATACCCTCCACTTCACTTCCCTATAAATACCCCCCAAACAAAAAACACACACACGTTTTTTAGAAAATTCTAAGCAAATTCTTGCCCTTTTTCTTTCAAAACAAAATTTTGTGTGTGTGTTCTTAGCTTTTAGAAACCCCAACCATCTTTGTTACCCAGACTTACGCAACAAAAATGGCTTCTTCTAATGCTATCACATACGCCCCTAATGTAGAATTCCTCATTGAGGGCGTAGACATGACCAAGAACAATGTGGTAGGTAATTTTGCCTATCCCCAAAAGTTTTGGGCGTACAGGAATGTAGTTAAGTATCTACAAAACTACTTTCTTGCTACGGCATTTACAAAGACCCCCTCAGTCATATACCATGACTACTTGAGGGAATTTTGGTGTATAGCAGTGGCAACCAGCCCTGAGGACACCAAAGACTCTATAATCACTTTCTCAGTGATGAATGGGAGAAGGACCCTCTCCTTTGATTACAAAACCTTCATCAAGGCCACTGGTCTTGATTTCGCTGAGAATTTTGCGCCCAATCCCACTGACCAAGAAGTTAAAGCAGAATTGCTTTTTCTAGGGCCACATGATCCCAAACAACCTGATGTGGCCCCAGGTTCATTATTGGCCAAGGCACCAATAATCAAGACTTGGTTCTCTCCCATCTGGAGGATCCTGATGACTTTTGTCATTCAGGTCCTTGGAGGGAATAAATCCTCCACGGAGCAATTGAACTCATCACAACAATTGATGGTGTTCAGTCTCCTGGAGGGTAGAAAAATTGACATCGAAGGAATAATCTTCCGTGACCTCGTTGCCAAGCTCTCAGGAAAATATAGGAAAAGACACATGTCTTACCCAAGGTTCATTTCCTGTGTGCTTTAGGACTTACTTGGCCCTGATTATATTAGGCCTGACGCTCAAGGATCTAAACCTGACGTCCTACACAAGGCCAATTATACCAGTGGCATAACAGAGGTACAACCAGTCGCCTTGACCAACTACATGCTGGTAATCATTCAGGGTGACAAAGCAATCTCACCCATTCCTTCTCCTAAAAAGCAGGAGAAGAAGAAAAAGAAGGCAGGGACCAAGAAGGTGGTTAAACCCAAATCACTCGCCCTTGGATCTTCTGCCTCAGAACCCTCATAAGGGGAAACCATGGCCAAGACCTCAGAGACACCCATCATTGAGACCCTCTTGACCCTAAAACAAACGCCAACGGAGGTCACTGATTAATCATCCTCAGTGTCCTCGGGCAAACCCCAGTTTCCTCATGGCACTACTGACATACACAAGTTACTAGGGTCAGGAACCTCCACCCAATCACATCCCGATGAAGGCACTGACAAATCACAATCAGTGCCTGAGGGAGAAAAGGGTCCTGAATCCTCGGTAGGGCAGCACTACTCTACTGAGAAGGGGAACCACACCCAATCACATCCCGCTTACGGCCCTGAGAAATCACACTCAGGGTCTCAGGGAGTCAAGGACCCTAAATCCCCAAAAGGGCAGTACAACCCTAATGGGAAGGGGGTCCATCAATAATCACAAAGTGTGCCTAGTGATAGTACTGAAAAACACCCATCAGTGCTTGAAGGCACACATGGGGACAAAGACTCATGGGGCATGCAACCACCCGCTGATATGGAACCACAACCCCCTCAAGGCGGATCCATTCCCTCGGGAACTGACCCCAAACGCCAGGTTGAGCAAACCCACTCAGTTATTATGGCAGGGTCAAGACCTGGCCAAAACAAGTTGCAGATTTAGTCCATGGCGGACTTTCAGGCTGTTCTCTTTTCTGATGAAGAGCTCAGTATTGACAGTGAGGAAGAAGTGTTTGAGGCAGGTGATGATATGGACACTGATGCACAACCCACTGAACAATTACATCATTCTCCTCCAAGGCAAAAGTTCAAGAATCACTTTGATCTTTTGTAACCTTACAACAGTTCTATTCTCGAAGGGACACAATCTTCTTAAACACCACGGCAAGTTCTTGCAGACGCCATGTAGTTTAAGGGTATGTAAGTACGGGGATTGATCGTTCTCCACAGGATGTTCGTTAGGTGTGAAAGGCTACTTAATAGGTAAGTTGAGGAAGATTTTTTTCTTAATTTTAAATCTTATAAGAATTAAAATATCTACGTGTTTGAAGGAGAGCGAATAGTTGCTATCAACTAACCCAAATGATGAACTGAAATCAAAAAAAATCTAAATAAAATTGCTGAGATAACTTGATGTAGAGAATAGTTATAGGTTAAGATTTCCTTATCCCTAACTTCTGTTTCACCTTAGTGATTCATGGTCATTCAGTTCGGTGGATTTGGTATGGGCAATTCTTAATTCCTTGGCGTGGACTCTTGCTTCCAATCTACATAGCTTCTCACTCTCTTGCCTAAGTGACGACTCTCAGGAAGCTCTAACATGGATCCTAGAATTGCTGGTCTATTAAATCAAACGTAAAAACCTTTATACCATTTGATTCAGTTCTCAAGTACTTCACAAGGTTACCAATAAGGAAGTTAGCCAAGTCTCTTAAGCTACTAGCAAAAACATCATTCCAACTAGGAATATACGAAACTAACACCAATCAATCAATAGTAGGATTCATTAGATCTAGCATACAAGATAAAGCTGAGCCTAACATGTTGAAATCAACGTAAGATCTCAAGAAACTGAACCATAGACCATATGAAGATTATTAGATAACTGATTTCATGAACACATGGAGAATTCAGGCAAAAAGCTGAAAAAGAAGTAATCGTCTAGGGTTTAATCCGAACAATTCCACCACTAAGCCTGTCAATGACAAAAAATTAGAAAACTGAATATAACTATTAGTTCTGGACGGCAGCCTTATGGATTTGTGAGCCGTACTGAGCTAACTGCTCTTTAGGGAAGAGTTTAAGATAGATACTATAGCCGTCCCTCTTTAAGGCTCTTCAAAATCCATTCTGGCCTAACAATCCGGTCGAACCTTGAACGTGACGCCGCCCTTATGTAATTAAGCCATGACCCCTTGATCAAGTTAAGCGTGACGCGTCAAAATTACATGTTTACGTGGCATCGCGTTCAAATTCAAAATTCCCTCAACGTTTGTGCCTTGAAGATGACTGCGTCCCAATTTTTGACACCGTCAATATATTTGAATCCTTGAGAATTTTGCGTTTACTTCACTATTGATTCACAAAACGTCAAAAGTACATTATCCGACGTTTCTTCCTCTCATAATTACCTAAGAAAAGGAACGAATAGAGGCAATTGTGATCAATAAATACGATTTCGGTTAAATGAACTCCTTAAAGGATGGTACACTTTTCGCTCATCAGCTTCTCAGCTGACTAACATTTGTGTACTTGAAAATCCTGCCCAGCCAATCTCAGAAAGTATGACAACATTCTTCCTCTCACTGAAAGACAGTTGGTCAAGTTCTTGCAGAAGGCCAACAATGCTCTCTTTCAAGGGCTCACTGAAGAAATCTTTGACCAACATTGTGAAGCTGCAGTTCACTATGTCAGCCTGAAGGAATCTGTTGAGGCTTATCATGATGAAGTTAATGAGCAACAGTCTGGGATTTCCTACTCCTTGAAAACTCTTGATCAGAATCTTAAAATATTCAACGCTACTCTCTCCAACATCACCAAGAGCGGTGCAACTATTCAAGAGTCAGTAAATGATGACCCTGAGCTCAACAAGAAAATTCTTCAGGCTTCTGAGACTTTTCAGCAACAGTCAACTCAGTTAACTGAGGTTGTCAACATGCTGAAATCCTCTAACCTTTAGGGTCTCAGCTCTTCAGTGGACTCCATCACGTCTTCCCTGGTTCTTCTGGAGGCACATTTGGCATCATGGGCCAAGTATTCGAATTCCTTGGCCTGGAATCTTGGGCCTAGGATGATTGCTATAGAGGCTTCTCAAGCATCTCTTGAGGCAAAGGTGACCACTCTTCAACAAGACACCTCAGACATCAAATCCATGATGACTGAGATCTATCAGGCTTTCAAAGGTCAGGCTGTTCCCTCAACTTCAGTGAGCACTCTAACTCCTGCTCTCACAATGGCTCAAGCAACAGTTAAGGGGGAGAAAGTCACTGAAGCTTCTTCTAGCCAACAACCTCCTTCTCACACTGAGGGGGAGATTCCTGAAATAACCCCATCATCAACTCAAGATAAAGGCAAATGCATTCTCACTTCTACTGAGCCTGAGCCTACAATATTGGTGCCTGCTTCCTCAGAAAGAAGGCCTGACCCTGATGAACCAATCAAGGTCCCTTATGAGATCAATGGAGTGATGCATCTTCTCACTAAGGCTGAAATTCAGGCTCATATGGAGAAGGAAGAAGGGTTGAAGAAAGCAGCTGAAGAAGAGAGGCTGAACAAGTCCGCCCTCATCCAGGTGGTCAGTGAAGAGTCCGAAAAGATTGGACTTGAACCAAAAGCCCTTGCTGGAAGGAAAGGTGGTCAGAGCTTTGTGAAAGCTCAGGATGCTGAGATAACTGCTCTCAGGAAGAAAAGAGAAGAAAGGTTGAAAAAGACTGAGGAGATAAGAAAAAAGAGGATTGAGAAGTACCAATGGGTTATGACAAGCAAACTGAGACCTGAACCAATCACTGATGTAAAGATTCATCAAAACACCAAGCCTGCTATTGTAACACCCCTAATTTGGTTTGTGGCAGCGAAAAAGTAATTAGGGTGTTACGGTGAGGATCGAGGTTTAAATTTCAGAAAAATGGCCCGGAAGGGGGGGGGGGGCGTTTTGAAAGTTATATGTCATTCAAAGAATTTTTGATACAAAAGTGAATTATTCGATTTGAAAATCTCTTGAGAAAATGTGATGATTTGGAAAGAATGACATATTTGATTTTACACCAGTTTATTTATCAGAGTAGAAGATGCCCGCTCCGTGTCTTGTCCTGCTTCGTTAATTACCTGAGATAAACATGCTTAAAACGTCAACACGATGGTTGGTGAGTTCGTGGAGTTTGATAGAAATAACTTTCTTTGAAAGGTGTATGGTGATTGTTGAAATAAATAATAGTTCTTCATGAATTACATAACAAGTTGTGTTGTATAAAAATCCACAAGCGAATCATGTATGATCTCCAAAATCATAAGTTTCACATTATAAATGAAGCTGAGCTACGTTGTTATACGCTCGAAATAGAATGTTGAGTCAACTTTTAAATGTAACGATATACTAAGCATTTTGGGTTGTCTTGTGAAGAGTTCTCATTTAAGTCACATATGGTAACAATTTAAGTTCAAGTACAGGATTCAAAAATCATATCACATAGTGGGAATAGTAATTTAGAGTCTGAAATCTATCAGTATAAAGTGGTGGTTTACTAAATGCAGCTGTATCCTAGGATATATATGAAACATTCATATATTCATAAAGTTATATTGCCCTAAGCCTCATGACACGCAAAACGTTAACAGTTCCGTAAAACGACGGTGCCCCACCAGGGTTACTGATGGGTGATTAAGCCCTCATGTTAATAGGTGACTTGCCAATTCCTATTTTTCTCAAATATAGTGCATCGCGACTAAATACGACTAACCATAAGGCATTCCGTCAAAGTATTTAGTGGGATAGGTTGTCAGCCTCTAACAGGTTTCGAAGCTGTTCACTATATTCGCGCTCACCGCAGTGATTAATGGCTCATGATCGAGGGACTTTATGGCAATAAAGTAAACTTAGGCAATATAGGTTTCAGGGTGCATGAATTATGCGTAATTTTAGTCTTGGCAATTATTTCTAGTGAAATGTAGAAATATCATCATAAAGTAACATTACATTCAGTTGTTATATGAATGCATACAATAATGTCTCAGTATCATGTTACATCCAGTAGTTTAAAGTTGTTATCTTTCAAATTCAGTGTTTATGCTAAGCAAGCCATTTGTACATATAATGAACATATGTTCCTCTCAAAGGTGATTCAAACATGTAAAGCATAGTGGATGATTTTGAGTAAATCATGAGAGTTTTATACAAGTAACTTAAAACAGTTAAAGCATGTATCTCCCCCAAAAATAGTTAGAAAACCGGTAAAAGTAGGGGCCATGAACTCACCTGGAGCGTATCCGACAAGACGAAATTATAAGGTCAAGTAAACGATCACGAAAAACTTCTTCAATACAAGACCTGAATATAAGCGAAGTCTAAGAGTCTAACTTACTACTAATAACGAATGTGGAAAGGATAAATCGTATAACGATTTGATCGGTGATGTGAGTGTGTGATATGCTTAAAATGCCTCAAGTTAAAAATATGATATATCTATAATATTATGCTGATTCTTATATCAATCGACTCAAAATATTACTCTTTCAAAATATACAAAAAGGATATGCAAAAGGAAGTTGCTAATATTTCTAATAACTAAACTTTAAATAATGCATAACTTAAAATGAAACATGCATATGAAATGAAGGGTGAAAGTAGAAAATAAATAAGAATGTCAAGTGAAATTAAATAGGTCCTTGTCCTTTTCATATTTTATACTTTTTACTCTAACTGAACTTGCGTTACGTTGTTAGTCCTCGGTTAAGTCAAAAGTCCATAATAGTCCCAATCTTGTCCAAAAGTCCATATAAAGCTTGGAGTTCAATGATATGTCAATTTAAGTCCTCTATAGACTGTTTTCACAGCTTCAGTCCATAAGTTTCATAGGTTGGCAGTTTTAGTCCTTCCGGTTAGTTCGCGTTACATTTTTAGTCCAAAATTGATAAAATGGTAAAGAAAAAGGTGGCGACTTTTTATAAGTTATTTTTAAGATTATCAAAGCTTATTTCACTAGCTTATTCGGTTGTTTGCTTATTTTTACTACTAATGGGCCTTTAACGAGCCAAATGGCTAGCCCGTTAACTCTCTTTGGTCCAAGGGTTTTTCTTTAGAGCGAGTTTGGATATACTAAAAGTCCATTTTTATCATCACATTATCTATATAGAAGTGCCATAGAGTTATCTATTTCGTAGTTTGCAAAAACATTTCAGTGGGTTATAAAACCCACTTCGCTAGTCTTTGTTGTTTTCAAAAGTGGATCTGCACGATTTGCTTGGGCTGTTTTAAAGGGTCGTATGAAAATAGCGTATAGTCATTAAGTTAGATCGTGAGATATGAAGTCGTTTTTCCAGCTACTTGGGACTGTTTGCCTACGTATAAAACACTTAGTATATTTTAGTTGTTCCCAGTTTCACTTATAACGTGTGAGGTAAGGTTTTTATACGTTCGAGTGCTATCTAAATGGGTTATGTAAGTAGGCGTGTGGTATGCATGTGACTGTTAAAACTTCACAAAATGAGTTCGACAGTGAGCATGGTCTACTCTAAATGAAATGGATATAGTCATACATATAAATATTTATACGTTCGAGTGGGAAACGAAATTGATGTATGACATGATATTTAAACATACGAATAGTGTGAGGTGATGGTTAAGACTCCACAAAGTGAGTTTGATAGTATATATGTTTCAAAATAGAATACTGCGTTTTCAAAATAATAAAATGCTATACGTTCAAGTGAAATGATACATGCAGGTGTGTGATATCTTAGTTGTGAAAGTGGGTTGTGAGAAAAATGGTGATCGTTAAGATGGGTATAACCACAGAATGATTATAGTAATTAATTTATACATATATATACGTTCGTATAATGATGGATAGTCATGCATGAGAGATGTTGAAGTGTTAACATGAAGTGTTGACAAGGTTAAGAGACTTACAATGAAGTGAGAGAGTGCTGTGTACGTTGGGATTTAAGCAAAAACACCAGAACTTCGACTACACTATACCCTTTGTACGTGTAACCCACTGAGGTTTTGTGCTTCCAAACTTCTTGGGTTTCTTTCTAAATGGTGTAAAAAGGTTTGAGGATGTGTATTAAAAGCGAGGGTGAAAGGTGGGAATGGGACAGTGATGTTCGAACTCACAAGAACGAAATAAGTAGTTTATTAGCTAGGTTCGAGTCTCCATTTTAACGCGTCTATTTACTTGGTTGTTTCCTGGGTTAAGACAAGGTTGTTGGACATTCTAAGGTGACTGGGGAGGGCGAAAGAAAGATGAGACAAGTAGTGTGGATGGTCAAATGGAGGGTATAATTTATAGAATATTTAACACGTTTTGTTCTCACTCAATCATTGGTGACACTGTAGAAAATGGGACACCTAAGATAGTTTCACTGACAATAGAACTATAGAAGCATGTGGGTGTGGGTAGGTAGTAAGGGAATGTTGACATTCTTTGTTCCTTATGTATCGAGTTTGGTTTTTGTGTGTACACGTGTTTGAGTCATTGTGAGGTTTTGGGTGATAACTATACTTAACAGTTTACAAAGGGTCATACTTGGCTGTTAGAGCAAGGTTAAAACAAATCCGGTTCCAAGTGGTTTGTTTTGTGGAAATTTATATAAGTCGAGTAGGTGTAAAACGCCCAAGCACTTTGGCCTCGGAATATATACTAAATGTTCGTGTTACTAGCTAATAATGTGTATACTAGTTTCCTTGGTGGGAGGGCAGTTAGGTGGTTCAAAAATTCTATAATGGTTGTGTTTAAAAATCGGAAGATCTCGAGTTGTTTTGGGAGGGTATGTGGCTGTCGAATCTTGTATAATGTCATAACATTAAAACTGGTTTTGAGATTGGGCCTGGATCGTGTGGTGTGATGATGGGCTTGACGCGTGAGAGTGTTGGGCCTGGAAGAAATGAAACAGCCAACTCGGTTTGTAGCTTGATTAGTTTAGTGCAAGAAGTGAAATATGTTTAGAGTGAATTTTGTGTAGTTAAATGTTGTAACATGATGAGTTGTGGATAATGTGTTTTTAGTGTATATTTCTCTTGGTACTAATTAGTGTACAGAGTGATTCACGTAATGGTCACGTTTCAAAATATATGTCGAGAGCTAGTGTCGATATTCGTTAATTGTTGTGTTGTTGTGTTGTGGTGAGAGTAATATATCAAGAAAATTTCAAATTTACCCATAAAAATGGGTTTTGGCAAACAGTAACTCAAGGTTATGATTAATTAATGAGGATTATCATAACGGATTTTCATGGAATCCTACAGTATCTACCCCTAAATTTTGAACTTCGTCCCGAAGTTCAGTCCGTGATAAGTATTGAAAAGTGTGATGTACCGAGGTGAGAGTTTATGGAAGGTGTTGTCGAGAGATTTCTTATTTGTATATCAAAGAAGCGAGATTCCAACTAGATTTATTCGTACCAGACGAATTAAATTCGAATGTTTGGTCAATAATTGAATTCATAGACTACGAGTAGTGAAAATAACGGTCGAGAGTAGGAAGTATTTAACACTTAATGTCTAGTGTTCTAGCGGTCGAGACTAGTGGATTTTTAGTGGTAGTGATTTGAATTTTTAATGATCATGAATAGTAAATAACGGCTAGTTTCTCCACCTACATTCCCTTATTTAACTTTTCCCTTTTTCCTCCACTTTATTCCTTTTCAATTATCCCTCCCACTCAAACTTCATCTCCTTCCTTCCATCTCCAATAATGCCGCCCTTCGCCATTATCATTGCCACCGTGTACATTGTCCTTGTTGCCATGTATCTGGCTTTCTTCCCCGATGAAAACTCTGACTACTTCATCGTATCTTTGGTGTTCATCGTACCCCTCACCATTTTAGCGATTTATGTGGATAAGTTCTTGAAGTGAGGATCTCGAGCTAGGGTGGTTAGAATGTATCTTTGTTGTGTGTCGATGTAACTCTTAATTAATGTGGAATAAAATCTCTTGTGTCTTTATGTTTAGTTATCGTTTTTTAATAGTTCGCTTTTATCCGTCTTCCAGAATAATCAAGGTGTTTCATCCTATGGTGGCTCTTGCTATCGTTGGGTTGGTGGGGGTTGTTGTTTCTATGGTGGGCCAACCTATTGAAGATTGTATGCCTTATATTGTGTTTATTGTACTATTAGCACTTCCGATGTTAATCATTTCGCTATGTATTAACTTTCATGGGTTCTAATAAAATTTATGTTATTTGTGTTTTTCCAAATATTGTTGTAAATTCTTATAGTTTCTAGATTCGTATTTTCCTCGACTTTGTATAATAGAGTGATGGGTGATAAGTGTAGATCTGACTGGGGTTGGTTAAAAGTAAGGTTTATAAACAAATTATTTTGTCTCGAAATTTTGTTTTTGGAATGAAAATTGTTATTAAAAACTTTGAAAAGATAACTGTTCCATTTATAATATGATTCTTCCTAAATTATACATAGTTAGCTAGGCTATGTATAATTGAGGACCAAATGATGTAACTATTGGTTCAGTCATTTTGGTGTCTATACTTTTTCAAAGCGTTTTGGTTATAATGACTCCGTCACAAAGTCGGATACTCTCTGATTATTTTAAAATGATTATAAAGTTTTTGTTCATATTTCGAGGATAAGTCAGAAATTTCTAAGATGGCATTTGGATGTTCTTGGTGTACACTTGGGTTTTAGGTGAGGATTTCTTACAATGTGGTATTTGTCTATTGTTTGATCAGATATTGTGCTTAGTCAAATTCCTAGGGTGGTAACAAGGTATTGTTACATATCAACTATGAATAGTGAAAGTGATATAGAAATGCCGACTCCGTGTCTTGTCCTGCTTCGTTAATTACCTGAGATAACATGCTTAAAACGTCAACACGATGGTTGGTGAGTTCGTGGAGTTTGATAGAAATAACTTTCTTTGAAAGGTGTATGGTGATTGTTGAAATAAATAATAGTTCTTCATGAATTACATAACAAGTTGTGTTGTATAAAAATCCACAAGCGAATCATGTATGATCTCCAAAATCATAAGTTTCACATTATAAATGAAGCTGAGCTACGTTGTTATACGCTCGAAATAGAATGTTGAGTCAACTTTTAAATGTAACGATATACTAAGCATTTTGGGTTGTCTTGTGAAGAGTTCTCATTTAAGTCACATATGGTAACATTTAAGTTCAAGTACAGGATTCAAAAATCATATCACATAGTGGGAATAGTAATTTAGAGTCTGAAATCTATCAGTATAAAGTGGTGGTTTACTAAATGCAGCTGTATCCTAGGATATATATGAAACATTCATATATTCATAAAGTTATATTGCCCTAAGCCTCATGACACGCAAAACGTTAACAGTTCCGTAAAACGACGGTGCCCCACCAGGGTTACTGATGGGTGATTAAGCCCTCATGTTAATAGGTGACTTGCCAATTCCTATTTTTCTCAAATATAGTGCATCGCGACTAAATACGACTAACCATAAGGCATTCCGTCAAAGTATTTAGTGGGATAGGTTGTCAGCCTCTAACAGGTTTCGAAGCTGTTCACTATATTCGCGCTCACCGCAGTGATTAATGGCTCATGATCGAGGGACTTTATGGCAATAAAGTAAACTTAGGCAATATAGGTTTCAGGGTGCATGAATTATGCGTAATTTTAGTCTTGGCAATTATTTCTAGTGAAATGTAGAAATATCATAATAAAGTAACATTACATTCAGTTGTTATATGAATGCATACAATAATGTCTCAGTATCATGTTACATCCAGTAGTTTAAAGTTGTTATCTTTCAAATTCAGTGTTTATGCTAAGCAAGCCATTTGTACATATAATGAACATATGTTCCTCTCAAAGGTGATTCAAACATGTAAAGCATAGTGGATGATTTTGAGTAAATCATGAGAGTTTTATACAAGTAACTTAAAACAGTTAAAGCATGTATCTCCCCCAAAAATAGTTAGAAAACCGGTAAAAGTAGGGGCCATGAACTCACCTGGAGCGTATCCGACAAGACGAAATTATAAGGTCAAGTAAACGATCACGAAAAACTTCTTCAATACAAGACCTGAATATAAGCGAAGTCTAAGAGTCTAACTTACTACTAATAACGAATGTGGAAAGGATAAATCGTATAACGATTTGATCGGTGATGTGAGTGTGTGATATGCTTAAAATGCCTCAAGTTAAAAATATGATATATCTATAATATTATGCTGATTCTTATATCAATCGACTCAAAATATTACTCTTTCAAAATATACAAAAAGGATATGCAAAAGGAAGTTGCTAATATTTCTAATAACTAAACTTTAAATAATGCATAACTTAAAATGAAACATGCATATGAAATGAAGGGTGAAAGTAGAAAATAAATAAGAATGTCAAGTGAAATTAAATAGGTCCTTGTCCTTTTCATATTTTATACTTTTTACTCTAACTGAACTTGCGTTACGTTGTTAGTCCTCGGTTAAGTCAAAAGTCCATAATAGTCCCAATCTTGTCCAAAAGTCCATATAAAGCTTGGAGTTCAATGATATGTCAATTTAAGTCCTCTATAGACTGTTTTCACAGCTTCAGTCCATAAGTTTCATAGGTTGGCAGTTTTAGTCCTTCCGGTTAGTTCGCGTTACATTTTTAGTCCAAAATTGATAAAATGGTAAAGAAAAAGGTGGCGACTTTTTATAAGTTATTTTTAAGATTATCAAAGCTTATTTCACTAGCTTATTCGGTTGTTTGCTTATTTTTACTACTAATGGGCCTTTAACGAGCCAAATGGCTAGCCCGTTAACTCTCTTTGGTCCAAGGGTTTTTCTTTAGAGCGAGTTTGGATATACTAAAAGTCCATTTTTATCATCACATTATCTATATAGAAGTGCCATAGAGTTATCTATTTCGTAGTTTGCAAAAACATTTCAGTGGGTTATAAAACCCACTTCGCTAGTCTTTGTTGTTTTCAAAAGTGGATCTGCACGATTTGCTTGGGCTGTTTTAAAGGGTCGTATGAAAATAGCGTATAGTCATTAAGTTAGATCGTGAGATATGAAGTCGTTTTTCCAGCTACTTGGGACTGTTTGCCTACGTATAAAACACTTAGTATATTTTAGTTGTTCCCAGTTTCACTTATAACGTGTGAGGTAAGGTTTTTATACGTTCGAGTGCTATCTAAATGGGTTATGTAAGTAGGCGTGTGGTATGCATGTGACTGTTAAAACTTCACAAAATGAGTTCGACAGTGAGCATGGTCTACTCTAAATGAAATGGATATAGTCATACATATAAATATTTATACGTTCGAGTGGGAAAAAGAAATTGATGTATGACATGATATTTAAACATACGAATAGTGTGAGGTGATGGTTAAGACTCCACAAAGTGAGTTTGATAGTATATATGTTTCAAAATAGAATACTGCGTTTTCAAAATAATAAAATGCTATACGTTCAAGTGAAATGATACATGCAGGTGTGTGATATCTTAGTTGTGAAAGTGGGTTGTGAGAAAAATGGTGATCGTTAAGATGGGTATAACCACAGAATGATTATAGTAATTAATTTATACATATATATACGTTCGTATAATGATGGATAGTCATGCATGAGAGATGTTGAAGTGTTAACATGAAGTGTTGACAAGGTTAAGAGACTTACAATGAAGTGAGAGAGTGCTGTGGTACGTTGGGATTTAAGCAAAAACACCAGAACTTCGACTACACTATACCCTTTGTACGTGTAACCCACTGAGGTTTTGTGCTTCCAAACTTCTTGGGTTTCTTTCTAAATGGTGTAAAAAGGTTTGAGGATGTGTATTAAAAGCGAGGGTGAAAGGTGGGAATGGGACAGTGATGTTCGAACTCACAAGAACGAAATAAGTAGTTTATTAGCTAGGTTCGAGTCTCCATTTTAACGCGTCTATTTACTTGGTTGTTTCCTGGGTTAAGACAAGGTTGTTGGACATTCTAAGGTGACTGGGGAGGGCGAAAGAAAGATGAGACAAGTAGTGTGGATGGTCAAATGGAGGGTATAATTTATAGAATATTTAACACGTTTTGTTCTCACTCAATCATTGGTGACACTGTAGAAAATGGGACACCTAAGATAGTTTCACTGACAATAGAACTATAGAAGCATGTGGGTGTGGGTAGGTAGTAAGGGAATGTTGACATTCTTTGTTCCTTATGTATCGAGTTTGGTTTTTGTGTGTACACGTGTTTGAGTCATTGTGAGGTTTTGGGTGATAACTATACTTAACAGTTTACAAAGGGTCATACTTGGCTGTTAGAGCAAGGTTAAAACAAATCCGGTTCCAAGTGGTTTGTTTTGTGGAAATTTATATAAGTCGAGTAGGTGTAAAACGCCCAAGCACTTTGGCCTCGGAATATATACTAAATGTTCGTGTTACTAGCTAATAATGTGTATACTAGTTTCCTTGGTGGGAGGGCAGTTAGGTGGTTCAAAAATTCTATAATGGTTGTGTTTAAAAATCGGAAGATCTCGAGTTGTTTTGGGAGGGTATGTGGCTGTCGAATCTTGTATAATGTCATAACATTAAAACTGGTTTTGAGATTGGGCCTGGATCGTGTGGTGTGATGATGGGCTTGACGCGTGAGAGTGTTGGGCCTGGAAGAAATGAAACAGCCAACTCGGTTTGTAGCTTGATTAGTTTAGTGCAAGAAGTGAAATATGTTTAGAGTGAATTTTGTGTAGTTAAATGTTGTAACATGATGAGTTGTGGATAATGTGTTTTTAGTGTATATTTCTCTTGGTACTAATTAGTGTACAGAGTGATTCACGTAATGGTCACGTTTCAAAATATATGTCGAGAGCTAGTGTCGATATTCGTTAATTGTTGTGTTGTTGTGTTGTGGTGAGAGTAATATATCAAGAAAATTTCAAATTTACCCATAAAAATGGGTTTTGGCAAACAGTAACTCAAGGTTATGATTAATTAATGAGGATTATCATAACGGATTTTCATGGAATCCTACAGTATCTACCCCTAAATTTTGAACTTCGTCCCGAAGTTCAGTCCGTGATAAGTATTGAAAAGTGTGATGTACCGAGGTGAGAGTTTATGGAAGGTGTTGTCGAGAGATTTCTTATTTGTATATCAAAGAAGCGAGATTCCAACTAGATTTATTCGTACCAGACGAATTAAATTCGAATGTTTGGTCAATAATTGAATTCATAGACTACGAGTAGTGAAAATAACGGTCGAGAGTAGGAAGTATTTAACACTTAATGTCTAGTGTTCTAGCGGTCGAGACTAGTGGATTTTTAGTGGTAGTGATTTGAATTTTTAATGATCATGAATAGTAAATAACGGCTAGTTTCTCCACCTACATTCCCTTATTTAACTTTTCCCTTTTTCCTCCACTTTATTCCTTTTCAATTATCCCTCCCACTCAAACTTCATCTCCTTCCTTCCATCTCCAATAATGCCGCCCTTCGCCATTATCATTGCCACCGTGTACATTGTCCTTGTTGCCATGTATCTGGCTTTCTTCCCCGATGAAAACTCTGACTACTTCATCGTATCTTTGGTGTTCATCGTACCCCTCACCATTTTAGCGATTTATGTGGATAAGTTCTTGAAGTGAGGATCTCGAGCTAGGGTGGTTAGAATGTATCTTTGTTGTGTGTCGATGTAACTCTTAATTAATGTGGAATAAAATCTCTTGTGTCTTTATGTTTAGTTATCGTTTTTTAATAGTTCGCTTTTATCCGTCTTCCAGAATAATCAAGGTGTTTCATCCTATGGTGGCTCTTGCTATCGTTGGGTTGGTGGGGTTGTTGTTTCTATGGTGGGCCAACCTATTGAAGATTGTATGCCTTATATTGTGTTTATTGTACTATTAGCACTTCCGATGTTAATCATCTCGCTATGTATTAACTTCCATGGGTTCTAATAAAATTTATGTTATTTGTGTTTTTCCAAATATTGTTGTAAATTCTTATAGTTTCTAGATTCGTATTTTCCTCGACTTTGTATAATAGAGTGATGGGTGATAAGTGTAGATCTGACTGGGGTTGGTTAAAAGTAAGGTTTATAAACAAATTATTTTGTCTCGAAATTTTGTTTTTGGAATGAAAATTGTTATTAAAAACTTTGAAAAGATAACTGTTCCATTTATAATATGATTCTTCCTAAATTATACATAGTTAGCTAGGCTATGTATAATTGAGGACCAAATGATGTAACTATTGGTTCAGTCATTTTGGTGTCTATACTTTTTCAAAGCGTTTTGGTTATAATGACTCCGTCACAAAGTCGGATACTCTCTGATTATTTTAAAATGATTATAAAGTTTTTGTTCATATTTCGAGGATAAGTCAGAAATTTCTAAGATGGCATTTGGATGTTCTTGGTGTACACTTGGGTTTTAGGTGAGGATTTCTTACAATGTGGTATTTGTCTATTGTTTGATCAGATATTGTGCTTAGTCAAATTCCTAGGGTGGTAACAAGGTATTGTTACATATCAACTATGAATAGTGAAAGTGATATAGAAATGGAAATAGACATGGATTACGATGATTACTGAAATATTACAAGGTAGAGATTCGTACGGTAGAAAGATAGTTGTTGCACTTAGGTTACATCCATCAAACCTAAGGCAAAGTACAAATGGAAATATAACTTAGATAGTCCTAAACTAGAGTTTATTTATTTTACAGCAGGAATCCATTCATTTGCTTAACATAGAGGTCATTCTTTGGTACTACTGGGGTCTTTTAACGAGTCTTCATTTTCTTGCATCCATCTTGGCCTTCCAGTTGACATTGTAGTTTGGGCAATGACTCTTGTAATGCCCTATTCCACCACATCCGTGGCATTTTATGGATGAGGGTTGCTCCTTTCCTTCCATAACTTTGCAATCAGTCGTCTTGTGGCCTGTTTTCCGGCATTTCCCGCATTTTGCAATGCATTGTCCGGTATGATGCATCTTGCACTTCTGACACAAGGGTTGCTTCCCATGGTAGTTGTCCCGAGTAGTAAGGGCTGTTAGGTTGTTCTCTCCGACTTCTTGTCTGGACCTCTGTTGACGTTGGTAGTCGATGCGATCTTGTAGGTGATTTCGGATACAGGTGTCGTTGTGAAATTCACATTCGTTGAGGATAAAGGTCCTTTCCTTCTTGAGTTTTCGCTTTTGGTTATTTTTCTTAAGTGCAAAATCTTGCCTAATCCTTTGGGCACATGTGCGGATAGGTTTGGCTATTTTTCTTGAATTCTTTAGGCAAACTGGCCTACATCCCATGAAACTTTCATGGTTACGCTGGCAAGGTTTAGCCATTTTTTCTCTTTCTTGTCTATGTCGTTGTTTCTCGGATGAACTATTGTAGTCATTTCATGTACTACTGTAATGATATTGTTTTCAAATTCCCCGATGGTTTTAGGAGTCATGGTGGTGGTAAGTGCTGAGGGGGTATGGTTGTTGCTCATGTTGGCCATCTTCAATGACTACAACAAGAAACACTGATTTAGTATTCACTTTATCATTAGAATAATTTCAAATAATAAGGTATTTGCATATTATTGCTAACAACGTGATCTTAATACATAATCAAACCAACTGAGGTTCATAGAAATACGATGTGTCTGGGTAGCATCGTAAAATAATAATCATCTATTGATATGGGATTGTTAAGGAACAAACAGATTATTTTACAAAAGTTGAAGTTCAACAACTTTTTCTTCATTCATCAGGTTTTCTTCTGAAAATTTGTCCTTGGAAGTCTAGGGTTCATCGTTTAGTTGTGGTACATTTGTTGTACAATCACCGATAATGTTGTAGTAAGTTTGAATACAATTATCAAAATTGACATAACTCTAATAACTTGTTTGATCGATTTTTGTAAAACAACCAACACAAGGTCTTTTATTAATGTCTCATCGATTTTCGTGAGTTATTTGTTTACCTACGAGAGTAACAATGATGAGGTTTTGCATGGCTCTTTGTACTTATAGCACTATACTAGGGCTTGGTGGAAGAAATTTGTTTACAATAGAACGATAAGATAGAACAAGGCTGTCATAACTTAAAAGTCGATTACAATTTCTGAAAGTTACAGAATTATTGGAACTACATGAACTACTAACCAAAACTATTTGGTTTATTTAGTACAACAACGATACTTAAGATCAGTTACGTCTCTGACGTAGACGTCTAACTTCTGCCTCAAGATCCAGTTGTGCAGCTTCCATGGCTGAGAAACGTTCCTGGCATGCATTCATCTGATTAGCTAACATGTTTTCCAAGGCTGCAATCTTTTGGCTTTGGGTTCTTGCTGCGTCTCTAGCTAACCATAATGCTCTTTCAACGTCTTCAATCCTAATGTGGGTTTGAGTATGGCCTCTACCTAAACAGCGGGTTCTGGCATCCAAGTTTCTAAGTTCTTGTTCGTAATTGTCTTTCATGTTGCCAATATTCACTCCTAAACCAAACACTTCTCGTCTCTCAGCATCGGTCCTCTTGAACAGGGTATCAATGTTACGGTCAAACCATTCAAATCGTAATGGTTGTAACTCTTTTAGCTGTTTAGAGTGAGCGTTTAGTATGCTGGTGTGTTGGTGAAGGTGAATCCATATGGGGTCACGGGTGTCTACATCGTAGTTAGGAGATTTGGGTGAGGATACATTGTTTGGGGCATCTGGCATGGAGTAATCTGAGGTATTGGGTAGTGGAGAATTTAGGTTAACATTCTTCCAAGTCATGTCTTGTTGTGAACTCTGTCCATATTCAAATGTTGGTTGACCACCAATCGGATCTGAATAGGATTCAGTTGCTCTCCTAAGTTTCTGACGTGGAGGTGAGTGAGTAGGTGATGACGAAGATGATTTCTGAGTAAGTTCTATGTCGGGTTGAGGTTGTGACATTTGTACATAAGGATCTTCAGTATTTGGTGTAATATGATAGCTAGGTGATACATGGGTAGTAGGAGAGGTAGTCTTAGCGATGCCAACTGGTAGAGAAGACATGTTACTGTAGCAATCGAAAATAATAATTATGAGTATTTATATGTTCAAGACGTAACATTGAGTGTGAAATAATGCAGTGTGTAATGTGTGTAGAGTATACATCAAGCATGTAAAGATTAGTACAAAACAATCTTAGTAAGTAATGTATTGAGCATGACAGTCTGCAGACACGGAAGGCATAAGGTGATAAGGTGTAAAATCATTTATTTTAAAAGTGTGGTTATAGTTCAATGTTTTAAAACGTTTGATTCTCTATAACCATAGGCTCTGATACCAATCTGTAACACCCCCTAATTTGGTTTGTGGCAGCGGAAGAGTAATTAGGGTGTTACGGTGAGGATCGAGGTTTAAATTTCAGAAAACGGCCTGGAAGGGGGGGGGCGTTTTGAAAGTTATATGTCATTCAAAGAATTTTTGATACAAAAGTGAATTATTCGATTTGAAAATCTCTTGAGAAAATGTGATGATTTGGAAAGAATGACATATTTGATTTTACACCAGTTTATTTATCAGAGTAGAAGATGCCCGCTCCGTGTCTTGTCCTGCTTCGTTAATTACCTGAGATAAACATGCTTAAAACGTCAACACGATGGTTGGTGAGTTCGTGGAGTTCGATAGAAATAACTTTCTTTGAAAGGTGTATGGTGATTGTTGAAATAAATAATAGTTCTTCATGAATTACATAACAAGTTGTGTTGTATAAAAATCCACAAGCGAATCATGTATGATCTCCAAAATCATAAGTTTCACGTTATAAATGAAGCTGAGCTACGTTGTTATACGCTCGAAATAGAATGTTGATTCAACTTTTAAATGTAACGATATACTAAGCATTTTGGGTTGTCTTGTGAAGAGTTCTCATTTAAGTCACATATGGTAACAATTTAAGTTCAAGTACAGGATTCAAAAATCATATCACATAGTGGGAATAGTAATTTAGAGTCTGAAATCTATCAGTATAAAGTGGTGGTTTACTAAATGCAGCTGTATCCTAGGATATATATGAAACATTCATATATTCATAAAGTTATATTGCCCTAAGCCTCATGACACGCAAAACGTTAACAGTTCCGTAAAACGACGGTGCCCCACCAGGGTTACTGATGGGTGATTAAGCCCTCATGTTAATAGGTGACTTGCCAATTCCTATTTTTCTCAAATATAGTGCATCGCGACTAAATACGACTAACCATAAGGCATTCCGTCAAAGTATTTAGTGGGATAGGTTGTCAGCCTCTAACAGGTTTCGAAGCTGTTCACTATATTCGCGCTCACCGCAGTGATTAATGGCTCATGATCGAGGGACTTTATGGCAATAAAGTAAACTTAGGCAATATAGGTTTCAGGGTGCATGAATTATGCGTAATTTTAGTCTTGGCAATTATTTCTAGTGAAATGTAGAAATATCATCATAAAGTAACATTACATTCAGTTGTTATATGAATGCATACAATAATGTCTCAGTATCATGTTACATCCAGTAGTTTAAAGTTGTTATCTTTCAAATTCAGTGTTTATGCTAAGCAAGCCATTTGTACATATAATGAACATATGTTCCTCTCAAAGGTGATTCAAACATGTAAAGCATAGTGGATGATTTTGAGTAAATCATGAGAGTTTTATATAAGTAACTTAAAACAGTTAAAGCATGTATCTCCCCCAAAAATAGTTAGAAAACCGGTAAAAGTAGGGGCCATGAACTCACCTGGAGCGTATCCGACAAGACGAAATTATAAGGTCAAGTAAACGATCACGAAAAACTTCTTCAATACAAGACCTGAATATAAGCGAAGTCTAAGAGTCTAACTTACTACTAATAACGAATGTGGAAAGGATAAATCGTATAACGATTTGATCGGTGATGTGAGTGTGTGATATGCTTAAAATGCCTCAAGTTAAAAATATGATATATCTATAATATTATGTTGATTCTTATATCAATCGACTCAAAATATTACTCTTTCAAAATATACAAAAAGGATATGCAAAAGGAAGTTGCTAATATTTCTAATAACTAAACTTTAAATAATGCATAACTTAAAATGAAACATGCATATGAAATGAAGGGTGAAAGTAGAAAATAAATAAGAATGTCAAGTGAAATTAAATAGGTCCTTGTCCTTTTCATATTTTATACTTTTTACTCTAACTGAACTTGCGTTACGTTGTTAGTCCTCGGTTAAGTCAAAAGTCCATAATAGTCCCAATCTTGTCCAAAAGTCCATATAAAGCTTGGAGTTCAATGATATGTCAATTTAAGTCCTCTATAGACTGTTTTCATAGCTTCAGTCCATAAGTTTCATAGGTTGGCAGTTTTAGTCCTTCCGGTTAGTTCGCGTTACATTTTTAGTCCAAAATTGATAAAATGGTAAAGAAAAAGGTGGCGACTTTTTATAAGTTATTTTTAAGATTATCAAAGCTTATTTCACTAGCTTATTCGGTTGTTTGCTTATTTTTACTACTAATGGGCCTTTAACGAGCCAAATGGCTAGCCCGTTAACTCTCTTTGGTCCAAGGGTTTTTCTTTGGAGCGAGTTTGGATATACTAAAAGTCCATTTTTATCATCACATTATCTATATAGAAGTGCCATAGAGTTATCTATTTCGTAGTTTGCAAAAACATTTCAGTGGGTTATAAAACCCACTTCGCTAGTCTTTGTTGTTTTCAAAAGTGGATTTGCACGATTTGCTTGGGCTGTTTTAAAGGGTCGTATGAAAATAGCGTATAGTCATTAAGTTAGATCGTGAGATATGAAGTCGTTTTTCCAGCTACTTGGGACTGTTTGCCTACGTATAAAACACTTAGTATATTTTAGTTGTTCCTAATTTTACTTATAACGTGTGAGGTAAGGTTTTTATACGTTCGAGTGCTATCTAAATGGGTTATATAAGTAGGCGTGTGGTATGCATGTGACTGTTAAAACTTCACAAAATGAGTTCGACAGTGAGCATGGTCTACTCTAAATGAAATGGACATAGTCATATATATATAAATATTTATACGTTCGAGTGGGAAACGAAATTGATGTATGACATGATATTTAAACATACGAATAGTGTGAGGTGATGGTTAAGACTCCACAAAGTGAGTTTGATAGTATATATGTTTCAAAATAGAATACTGCGTTTTCAAAATAATAAAATGCTATACGTTCAAGTGAAATGATACATGCAGGTGTGTGATATCTTAGTTGTGAAAGTGGGTTGTGAGAAAAATGGTGATCGTTAAGATGGGTATAACCACAGAATGATTATAGTAATTAATTTATACATATATATACGTTCGTATAATGATGGATAGTCATGCATGAGAGATGTTGAAGTGTTAACATGAAGTGTTGACAAGGTTAAGAGACTTACAATGAAGTGAGAGAGTGCTGTGGTACGTTGGGATTTAAGCAAAAACACCAGAACTTCGACTACACTATACCCTTTGTACGTGTAACCCGCTGAGGTTTTGTGCTTCCAAACTTCTTGGGTTTCTTTCTAAATGGTGTAAAAAGGTTTGAGGATGTGTATTAAAGGTGAGGGTGAAAGGTGGGAATGGGACAGTGATGTTCGAACTCACAAGAACGAAATAAGTAGTTTATTAGCTAGGTTCGAGTCTCCATTTTAACGCGTCTATTTACTTGGTTGTTTCCTGGGTTAAGACAAGGTTGTTGGACATTCTAAGGTGACTGGGGAGGGCGAAAGAAAGATGAGACAAGTAGTGTGGATGGTCAAATGGAGGGTCTAATTTATAGAAGATTTAACACATTTTGTTCTCACTCAATCATTGGTGACACTGTAGAAAATGGGACACCTAAGATAGTTTCACTGACAATAGAACTATAGAAGCATGTGGGTGTGGGTAGGTAGTAAGGGAATGTCGACATTCTTTGTTCCTTATGTATCGAGTTTGGTTTTTGTGTGTACACGTGTTTGAGTCATTGTGAGGTTTTGGGTGATAACTATACTTAACAGTTTACAAATGGTCATACTTGGCTGTTAGAACAAGGTTAAAACAAATCCGGTTCCAAGTGGTTTGTTTTGTGGAAATTTATATAAGTCGAGTAGGTGTAAAACGCCCAAGCACTTTGGGCTCGGAATATATACTAAACGTTCATGTTACTAGCTAATAATGTGTATACTAGTTTCCTTGGTGGGAGGGCAGTTAGGTGGTTCAAAAATTCTATAATGGTTGTGTTTAAAAATCGGAAGATCTCGAGTTGTTTTGGGAGGGTATGTGGCTGTCGAATCTTGTATAATGTCATAACATAAAAACTGGTTTTGAGATTGGGCCTGGATCGTGTGGTGTGATGATGGGCTTGACGCGTGAGAGTGTTGGGCCTGGAAGAAACGAAACAGCCCACTCGGTTTGTAGCTTGATTAGTTTAGTGCAAGAAGTGAAATATGTTTAGAGTGAATTTTGTGTAGTTAAATGTTGTAACATGATGAGTTGTGGATAATGTGTTTTTAGTGTATATTTCTCTTGGTACTAATTAGTGTACAGAGTGATTCACGTAATGGTCACGTTTCAAAATACATGTCGAGAGCTAGTGTCGATATTCGTTAATTGTTGTGTTGTTGTGTTGTGGTGAGAGTAATATATCAAGAAAAATTCAAATTTACCCATAAAAATGGGTTTTGGCAAACAGTAACTCAAGGTTATGATTAATTAATGAGGATTATCATAACGGATTTTCGTGGAATCTTACAGCTGTCATCAGTGTCTTAAGAGGTCCTGACAAGAGGAACTTTGAAATTCATGATCCCTTTAGATTCTCTGACTTTGGGATCACTGAATTGGATGAATTGGGTCCAATCATATTCAAAAAGTCAAACGTTGTTGTCAAAGAATTGATGAAATCCCTGAAGCTAAGATATGAAAAACTGACAGCAACACCTGAGGAACTTGGTATTCCCTCACTTCTCCCAGCTCCAACCAGTCAAACTGCTCCCTCTCAGTCCTCTAGAAGAAAGAGGAAGCAAATTGAGTCTGAGACTGAGATCAAAGTTCCTGGCCTTGAATGCAACAGAGCTCTCCCTGAAAGAGTTAAATTTGTGAACAACCAGGTCATTGAACTACCTGAGAGGGGTCTCTTCTTCACTGATGAGTTTGGAGACCCATCCTTCCAAAAATGGAGTGACATTGATCAGGCTGGAATCAAAGCCATGCTTGGTTTCCTCATGATGGCCTCCCCAATCCAGAGTCCTGCCAATTTGAGGTTCTGCCATGACCTGAGAATCAAGATTCAAGAACATCCTGATCAACATGAGCTGGAATCCAAGAGACCTAAGCTTGAAGCCATTGGATACAAACTGGACTGAATGAATCTGCAACACCACTATCTTGTACTTATTAGTTGTTAGGACTTGTGTAATGAAATTAATAAAATGATGTCCCTTTGTTTTGTTATTTCAGTGTCCTTAATTACTTTCTAGTACATTCAATATGAGAAGAAGTCGTTAGCTCACTCATTACTGATCAAAACACTTAAGCATAATTTATATCCAAATAGGGGGAGATTGTTGGGTCCTTCAGTACCCAAGAGTCCTTAAAACAGGATTTGAATACAAATTAAGCTAAGTGTTAATCAACCGAAAACACAATTAGGTCACTGAGTGAACAGTCACTCAGTGAGTTACCTTCAAGATGCTCAGGACGAGTCTAAGAAGAAAGACTCCCCACACAGGGAGGCGGATCTCCCAGAAGTGTTACTTGAGACGAAGAAGAAGGTAATGGGTTCAGTGAGCATTAGACAAGAGCTCACTGAACCCCAGTCTCCTCAACAACAATAAGATTAAAGACTGAAGACTGAAGGCGAAGACTAAAGAACCTGAAGCCTGAAAGAAAGGCGGGATTGAGCGGGAAGGTTTGAAGAGATAAGAATAAGTTTTATCGGGGTCAGACACAAACCATCCCTAAAGCGGCTAAAAGTCAAGAAGTGTCAGGACTGACACTCGAAGACTTTTTGGCGCAATCCTATTGGTTCTTGGAAATGAAAATTACTGTTGTAGTTGTCAGACACGCCTTCCTATTGTTTATGTATTTTTAATCTTCATTACTCTTAACATGTTTGCCTATAAATAGCAAACAGATGGAGAAAAGTGGGTTAGGTATTTTGTGCAATTAAAGCTTAGACTTTCACAATACCCCTTTTCTCCTACAAAGAGTAACCAATCCCTGAGATAGCTCAGTGGGTCAAAATTGTTACCACTTAAGCATTGCTTGAGTTTAGATAGGAGACACCATACCTTGTCTATTCAATCCCAAGTGTTTGTTCCGCAAAACACTTGGGTAATAGATTCTTTGATTGATTTCTAATAAGAATTTAAACGTTGAAAAACATTGTGTTTTTATATTTACATTTTACTTATAAGTTGTAATTAATCAAATACATTGTATCAGTCATAAACACAAATAGATTAACTTTTTAGTTAACTCTAAGCGTGTAAAGGGAACAACAAAATGCTTAGTTGACTAGAGGGCTTTTGAAAAAACATCCATTGGGTTGAACTCTCGGTTAAAGATCACTGCAACACGTGCTCACTAGTGCTGAGTCTTTGAAAAATATCAGTCGTCACATAAAAAAGGTGTACGGGGTCACGATCCCGCCAACTTAATCCTTTCAAGGAATTGATCGATAATCGTTCATTTTATTTTATTTTATTTATTATTATTATTATTTTCAAATCCAAGATATGATAACATTCTTGCTATAAGACTGGTTGTACTAACTGGTCACGCGTTATGCTTGCTACGGAGGTTCGCTGACAACACATGAAACAACCAAATTTTGCATCATTTGGTTGTGCAGACCACCAAATCAAAAGATAGATGATTTACGTGTGCGAGTGTTGTGAGAGTTTTCTATGTTTAACTGAGATATGTCTATATTTTAATAGAGCATATGTAAATGGTACAAAAGATTGTAACAATTACTCAGAGTAAAAGTGGTACTTCCTCGGCTATACAAAAAGTGTTCATCTTACTATTTATGTTTGTCTTAATAAAAACTGTCAAATTTTTATATATAGATAGTAATTATGATTGTTTTTTCTATTTGCCATTGTAATAAAAAATTGCATTAATTGCTCAATTCTAATTTCTTTAATAAGTATAAGGGCACAAATAACTTTTTATTACTTAAAACTTGCATCAATTACACATATCAAAATTTGTTATTTTTTGTTTGTGAACATCTTTTTTGAGATGGAGGGAATAATAAAAACTAAATAATGTAATGTTAATGTGAAGGTAATGAAAACCTCTACTGTCTGATAATAGTAGATTTGATGTATCCGTCACAACTAAAGATATTAAATATTAAAAAAATAAAAATAAAAAATTCTTTATTTACTAAACTATACCAAGACAACTCAAAATATAGAAATGTTGGTGCTTAGATCAGCCGGTGTGGCTTGCTCGTGGCTCGCCGTCCAGCTTAACCGTCCCTCGCCGCCACACCGAGCCTCCTGCTCGTGGCTCGCCGTGCACCTCTTGCTCGTCTGCACGAGTAGATAAAAGTCTGACACTCAAACGTATATATTATTATATATATTAAAGCATGGGTATGGTCCTTGCCCAAAAAATATCTTCAAATGTCATTAGAAGGGTGATTAAGTGATGAATTTGTGGCTGTTTTGGGCGTTTTATACATGGTGGTACTGTACAAGCAACTGTTTTTCACGGTTGCTCAACTGTTCATCGCAATTAAGAAAGTGATTAGTACAAGTACATTTAAATATCTAAATATAATAATACCTAAAATGTAGTACATGTAAAAATCTAAATATAATAATACTATACATACATACTGATTACAAAACTCCAGAAACTTCATCACAAATACTTATTTTTTTTATCCAAGCTGCTGATCTAATCATCTTTTTATCTAAGCTGCTTCGATGTGCCACCGCAACATGAGGTAGATGGAAACCTACCAAGAAGAAAGTTTATAAATCAGCCATGTTACACTGATGGGTCAATGAATGAGAAAGCAGAAACTTTGAAGGAGCAACAGAGTTTACCTATTCGTTTATCATCAAATGGTCACGGGGCGTTACAGATACAATCAGCTCTGCCTCAGAAAACGATAATCGTACCCATAGAATAGATGCAGCATATAAAAAAAATATGAATTAGGGTTTTATAAAAAAAAATTATTATCACTATTTTTATAAACAAAACCACATATTATTCGGTTTAAATAATTAAATAAAGTAATTAATCAAATTAGGGTTCGATAAATTTTAAAGAAAATAAAGAAATAAGGCGCGTGTAGGGGTTTTTACCGACAAGAAGATGAAGAGGAAGGTGGCGGTGGTTTGCGGTGATGGTGGCAGTAGGCGGTGTGTCACGTGGGTGGTGTTGTGGTGGGAGCCATGAACTCAAAGTTTCCAGAAATGAAGTAAATAAGCCGATCTAATGATTCGGCAAAGAAAAGGGTTCGCCGGGAAAATTTTCCGGCACGGTGGTCGCCGGAAGTTGGGAGAACCGGCGGTGTAGAGAGAGAGATAAGAGAGAGAGTGGAAAGAAATAAAATGAATTAAATTATTATTATTAGGGATTATATACTTTTGAGGTAGGGTTTAAAATGAAAATATAAGAATGAGGGGTGGGTTGTGTAAATATGGGGCGGAGGGGCTATAGTTGCCAAGTTGACTAATCTTTTGATGAAAACACAGCGCAACCCATTTGACGTACCAAACGGACTCGAAAATTAACGAAATTTGCGCCATTGTTCATGAAATAATGTTTTTTAGTAAAAACGAGTATAAATTTGCAATACTTTCAAAAATTAATATTTTTTGACAAATACGATACGTTTCGTGCTTTCTAGGTTGTGCTGGTTGGTGCACCATTTGCTTAAAGACTTTGATGAATAGAGAAACTGTGCTTAAAGACTCTGAAATAACAAAAACAAATAATATAATAATAATAATAATAATAATAATAATAATAATAATAATAATAATAATAATAAAATAATAATAATAATAATAATAATAAAATAACTCAAGACATTGGGGCGCGTGCTGACGGTTCATAATTTTTAATAAACTTGGTTTGCTAAAGCTATGAGGTGGGGGCCCAGTGTTTTCGCTTCCCCAATTTTCTTGTAATAATAAAATAATAAATACATAATATAAAATATAATAATAATAATAAATAAAAATTTAATAATAAAAAAATAACGAAATATGTGACTTACAAAACGTAAAACACACATCGTACAACAAAAAACAACTATCTGAACAGCCCGCTGCAAACGGTCTTGTGACCGTTTAATTGCTACGCTCCTTTTTTTCCCCCTATATAAACAATACATACAATACACAATATATAACACTCAAACATAGCATATCAAATTCTCAACACAAATCTGCCTTCAACCTCCAAAAAAAAAAATCATGTCGCAAAACCCAAACGAGAATATGTATTTCACAAACCTCCTAGCTTCGAATCCGTACGCGGGTTCGTCAAACCCATCTACCCCCTCATCACAAAACTCTAACTCGCCATCACCACAAATCTCTCCATATGGCACGCAATTGCCTCCCGAGGCAATTTACCAAAATCAACAGTTTGCGATTCACGGATTCGCAAATTACCCACAACGTCCAGTTTCCCAATCTCAACCACAGTTTTTTAATGCCTCGCAACCTTCATCGTTTCCGACACCATCTGAACCTCAGTTCAAAGTACCTGCGGACCGTGAACCGTCCAAAGGACGCGGGAAAAAAGCAATGGCAAAAAAATCAAAAAAAGTTGTTAACTTGGACGATGATGATGAAGACCTTGATGCGTTGGCTCAAGTTTCAAAGAGAAACTGGGCCAGAGATGAAGAAAAGTTGTTTGCGGAAATTTGGATAGAAATTTTCCAAGACAAGGACATCGGAAATGACCGTTTCCGATGAATTCTTTTGGAACCAAATTCTGGAGACGTTCAACGACAAATCTGGACGTGCTCCTCGTTCCAAAAGTATGATGACCGGTAAATGGACATGGATGAATGGCGATTGCCAAAAATTTAACGCTATCTACAAACATTTGGTGCGTAGAAGCGGTGAAAATGAAGGCGATCATATCGAGAACGCAAAAGAGAATTTTGAACAGCGGTTTGGCGGACGAAAGTTCGCATATGTGCACGTTTGAGATATTTTGAAACAATATCCCAAATGGGATGCGGAGGATCCCATTGACGTGACATGTCTCGATGATATTTTTGGTCCGGACAGACGTCCTCGTCCAGACGGCGCGTTCAAAGTGCGGGTTGCAAAGAAGCAGAAGTCGACTTCAACGTCGAGCACAGCGAGCACTGGTGGGAGTCAAACTAGTTCGTTTTCGGGCAGCATCTCTGAAAAATATGCTGAAAAAGCGGACGTTCAAATGTCCGCGTACGTGATGAGAAGGGAGAAGGATAAGAAGACGTTAGAGATGGAAGAAATGAAGTTTCTGATGCTTGATGCCAGCCAAGTCACACCGGAAGTGGCCGCTATCATTCGTCGACGACAAAAAGCAATTATGAAAAAATATGCAGTCCAGGACGACGAAGACGAGGATTAAATTTATGTTTAATATTGTATTTTTTTTTTAATTCCCGTATCGTTTTTTTTCTTCGTATCGTAAGTGTTGTATTGTATTTTTAATATGTTGTATTGTATTGTATTTTTAATTAAATGAAATGAATTTATTTTATTTGGGTATTTAATTAAAAGAAAAAAAAAAAGATAATGGTGGGGCCCGAATGAGGAGTTTGTGGCTTGTTGTGATAAAGGGGGTTGTTTGTTGTGGTTTGTTGTGGTGACGTGACACCCCATGGGGCCCGAATGAGTAAGAAAAACTGCTCACCACACCTAATGGTCTTAAACCAAGGCTAAAAATAAATGATTTACTTTTAAAACAGCGTATGGCTGTCGGTGTTTGTTAAAAACAATAGTGAGCAGTATTAGTGAGCATGTGAGCAGTAGTCACACCTCACCGCTTTTAAACAAGTATTTAAAAATTAGCTTTTCTAAAAATTAGCCAAAATAGGGTGCATTTGGTATGCTGACATGAATCAAAATGAGTATGAGTTTGATAGTAGTCGTGGGCCCCTCAAGTATGAAAGATTCATACCTTGCCTTTTTAAATATATGGAGTATAAAACGTATCTATCATTTATTCCATATTTGAAAATTTTACATATTAAACAAACACGGGTTTATAGACAGATAGGTTACCCAACTTTCCAACTTTGTTCGTCTAAGTTACCAAACTTTTTTTTTGTTCAACCAGGTTACCGAACTATCAAAATTGTTCAACCAGGTTACTGAACTTCAAAAGTGTGTTCAATCAGGTTACTAATGACGAAAATACCCTCATTTTCATTTTTGTTAAGTACATAAATGGTCCCTGTGTTTTGCGCGGTGTTACGAATTCAGTCAAGTTTTCATTTTTGTTACGTTTTCGTAAGTTTTCATAAGTTTTCGTCCGTGTTTATACGTTTTCATCCGTTTTTCCTCTTCTCGATCCGTTTTCATAAGTTTTCGTCCGTGTTTATACGTTTTCATCCGTTTTTCCTCTTCTCGATCCGTTTTTATACGTTTTCGTCCGTTTTCTTCCGTTTTTATACATTTTCTTACGTTTTTATCCGTTTACTTACATTTTTATCCGTTTTCTTAGTTTTTATCCGTTTTCATCCATTTTTCCTCGTCTCGAAAATAAATTTTTTCAAAAAAAAAAAAAATTAGAAAACATTAAATTTTTTAAAATAAATTAGAAAAAAAAAATCGAAAAAAAATTAGAAAAAAAAAAGATTATTTTCAAAAAAAAAATTCGAAAAAAATAATTTTTTTTCGAAATTCTTTTTTTAGAATTTTTTTTTTCGAAATAAATTTTTTAATTTCGAAAAAAATATTTCGAAAATTAAACTTATGAAAATTAAATTATTTTCGAAATTAATTTTTTTCGAAATAAATGTTTTTTTTTCTAATTTTTTTAGAAAATTTTTTTTTTTCGAAATTAAAAAATCTAAAAAAATGTTCGAAAAAAAAATTTTTTCTAAAAAAATTAGAAAAAAAAAACATTATTTCGAAAAAAAATAATTTCGAAAAAAATTTAAATTTTTTTTGAATTTTTTTTTTCGAAAATAATGTTTTTTTTTCTAATTTTTTTTCGAAAAAATTAATGTTTTAGAATTTTTTTTTCGAAATTAATTTATTTCAAAATTAACTTTTTTAAAAAATTAATATTTTTTTCGAAATTTTTAAAAAAAATAATTCGAAAAAAAAGGACAAATGGACTGAATCCGTAACGCCGGATGAACCACAGGGACCATTTATGTAGTTAACAAAAATAAGAATGAGGGTATTTTGGTCATTTTAGTCGTAATGTCACAATTTTGATAGTTCGGTAACCTGGTTGAACAATTTTGATAGTTCGGTAACCTGGTTGAACAAAAAAAAAGTTTGGTAACTTAGGCGAACAAAGTTGGAAAGTTGGGTAACCTATCTGTCTATAAACCCTTAAACAAACACATGATTAGAGTGAAAATTCATTCACTTTGTTAATAAAAATATCGTACTAAAAACGTTATTTATATTTTACGATCTTTGCTTATGTTTTGTTCATGACAAACACAAAGTATATTCCTTAAGCAAAATATAAATACTAGTTAAAGTCTTTTTCAAAACACATCTTTCATTTAACATGATCACTAACATTATATTACATATACATGTGTATTTCCTTAAATGGAAACTTTAATTTAAAAGTTACAAAGTGACATCATGGTATACATCACAAATACAATCTTGGTAAGATTGTGTGATATCTTGATTAGATACTCAAGTTATATAGTTGACATTGGAAGATATTGATTTGACAACACAAGGATATGGAAAGATTTGAGGAGATCTCATGTGCAACATTAGCTGTCATAACCACGGATCCAAGTCCATACAAAGACGGATCCCTTATGAGGGATCCGCCGGATCCGTGGGAGGTTTGCCTTGTTTGCCTATAAATAGCAGACTTGGCATTTGATCTAATCATCCACTTAGAAAAGAAAAGCACATACATTTACTTTAGTTACTAACCACAGTAGTTATATATATATCATTGATGTTTCTTTTGTAGCAAAGAAGATCAAGTTAACAAGCTTCAAACAAGCAGACTGTTTGGAAGTTGTAGTATAGATTCTGTGTAAACACTTTAAGTGTTTCTTTATCATTTGTATCAGTTAGATCAGTAAGTGTGGTTAGTGCTTTAGTCCTCAAAGCACAAAGAGAGTAGGGAGTGGTTGTACCCGTGTAAAGAACTCGACATCTAGCTTAGTGTCGGTAAAGTAATTAGGCGACGTCAGGTTGGTTCTACCTTGTGAAAGAACCCGGTGTTTAGCTTAGTATCGGAAAAGGAAGTAAGCAACGTGTAAAGGTTTTCTCCACCTTGAAGGGAGTTTGTTTCTTAGTGAAAGATATCTCTCGAGTAAGTAACTCGAGGAAGTGGAGTAGGGCAAGGATAAGGATCTCTTGCAAACCGAACCACTATAAACACTTGTGTTATGTGGTTTGATCTTTCATCTCTTTATCTTTAGTTTATATTGTGTGATAACTTAATTTGTGATTGTTTCCTTTGAACTAACAAATAACAAAACAAATTAAACTCAAGAAACGGTAAAAACTATTCAACCCCCCTTCTAGTTTTCCACAATTGGCATCAGAGCTACGTTACTCAAGATTTTTAAAATAAACTGTATTTTAAAAACTTGAAACGATCAAATCGATTTTGAAAACTTTAAAGAAGGGAAATCCTTGCAAAGATCACCAGCCCTCAAAAACAGTTTTTATAGTTCGGAAAAACCATTTTTGAAATGTCAAAAGACTCAGATCTAGCTAGACACAATATTTCACCTAAAGCTCTTGATGAATCCATTTCTAGTAAGTATTTTGACAGGAAAGATCTTGACCCAAAATGGAAAGCTAAAGCAACTAATATTGAAGATTCTAAGGATCATTCAAGGATGACATTGGACGAGCTCATAGGATACCTCAAAACTCATCTAGCAATAATGGAAAAAGATTCGGAGATACCTAAAGGCAAAAAGGAGTTGATAGCTTCTAGCACTATAGCCAGATCTAGTTTCAACAGTGAAGAATATGCTAAAAGACAACAAAGTGGATAGTACGGCTAACAAAACAGAAAAGGTATCCTCTGACTCTTCATATATATTTAATGACTACGACACATTAGATATAGAACACAATAGATTAAGTAAGCTCATTATAAACGTCATAAGTAAAAATAAGATCTTAAAAACCAAAGAGGAATACTTGATGAATAAAATACATAAGTTGAAAGAAAAAGTTAAAAGCTTGGAAGAAAATATGGAAACTGAATGTTGTGCATCATGTCAAGAAATAAAACTTGAATTAGAGTCACATAAACTCACACTAAGCAAATACATAAAACAAAATCTCAAGTTTCAAAGATTCAATAAACACATAAACTGTGCAGATGACACTATGAGAATTCTTAAATCATCTCATGGTAGCTTCAAGCCTGATTTTATGGAAAATGGTCATTTAAGTGATTTTGAAAGTCAAACGATAAATGAAAATCAAATCACACCAACTGAGTTGGTAACCCGCGGATCCCACGGATCCAAAACTTTGGATCCGCGTAGTATAGACAAAGGATCCGTGAGTACAGTAGAAAAATTGAAAAATCAATATTCAAGTAAGACTAATTCAAAAACGATCAAAGACAGGGATGTAGTTAAAACAACAGTAAAATCATGTTCATACATAGGAAATGAGCTTAGTAGACAAATACCATTTGACTATCTCGGAGATATTAGTGAACCATGGTAATATGTTGTTTAACCCAAAAAGGACCCATGAGATATTGGGGACCAAACACTCAAGTTTTCTTTAGGTATGCTTAAAAGGATTTGGTCTTTATGATCTTACTTAATCCCAAGATACATTGATGAATACTAAGGTATCTTCTCTAATCACTAAAGTGCTCATCTCGATCAATAGCACTTTTGGTATTAATCATCAAAAAGGTATGAACTCTCATAACTCTACTCATAATGATTATTCTCATAGATAATTCATGATTTCATAACTATTTCTTTGTGGTATGATTAATTATTACTACATATGTAATAATAGAGATTCTATGTGTATAAGATAGGATGATTACTAGGAAAAGGTTTTTAAAACCTTTGCTAAAACCGGATATAACACCTCAAGACAAATGTTGTCTCATATTCTTATGTTATATCTCAACACTTAGGTAATACCCATACATGGATAAGTTCTTAGAACTTGCAAGAACTCTAACCAAGATAAGATTTAACCAACACATTTGTGATTATCACATCCATGAATGTTCCTAAGTAAGTTCTAACTTAATTATTCATAACCTTAAAAAGTACTTGGAAGAAAATTAATTTTAGGATAATCTCACCATATTATAAAGGTTTATCTCTCCATAACTCATAATGATAATACATAGGTCTAAACAATGTTGTTTGTGATAATCCCATCCATTAGAAAACATTGAGATTTAAATAATTTAGTTTTTCTCTAGAATCTAAGTAAGATTGATAACTCTAGAAATAAGAGCATAAATCAAAGCTATCTAATTAAAATTTGAACATATAGGAAAATCATATTCTCCTATTTCCGTACACACTAGCTTTAGCTAAATGTCTTAAAGTTATGGAAACACAAACGAACTTAGTAGAACCTCATCTCCTTATCAAGATATGCTATGACCAAAAATCATGCATGATAAGTAAAACTTCAAGTGCCAAACAACTAGGAATAAAAAATGTTTTCACTCATCTCAATCATGAAAATTTAGGATAAAAATCATTCGCATTAAGGATCAAAATAGTAAATTCATTGGATAACCTTAAAAGTAGTAATACATTAAGTAGAACACCAAACCTTGTGTATAACTATCATTCTTAGATCATAAATAATGAAATCATAACAATTAGGTAGATCTCTAAACATGTTGTGTACCAATGTGAGACATCGTACCACAAGTCACTAAGAAACTAACGTTCCTTGATACTTAAGTGGTTAAGGAGAAGTGTGGAGAAAATACCCGTAGTTTATGTCTTTAGTCTCTATTGCCAATCTTCTCCTGTTTCGTCAACCTTGCAATCATTCATCTCAACAATTACTTAGCTCGACTGTTTTATCTTTATTCCCAATTTAAACAGTGAATACAATATGTTGAGAAAGTCTCTCAAAAAGGATTACAGTGGTAAATCCTCTTACAAACATCTCAAGAAAGAAATCTCCGTTCCTTATAAAACATACTAATATTTAGAAGTAATCAAAACATTCGTCCAAATCTTAATTTAACCAAAAACAAAAATACCACAACCTTGATCTGATCCTGCGGATCCAATTGACAACAAGGGCGGAACCCTTTTGAAGGATCCGCCGAATCCGTGAGTTGTCAAATCCGACTATGAATTACCAAACACTCCTTACTGCACTACACACTTAATTAAACCCTCAATATCAACTCATAATCGACTCTCATCATCCCTAACTCAAAAATTAGATCCTTCATTTCATATCAATTCGTGCTTGATCACTCACTGTAAGTTCACTAATTCATTTCAATTCAAAATTAGGGTTCATGCAATTTCAATAATACATTTCAGATTACTATTCTTAATTATACACTACAGATAATTCTTTTGTCAAAAATTAATAGGAATTTCATTTTGTTAAACTCTTTAACAAAATTCAATAAAACCAAAGAAACCTCTATTCTAATCTTCTAAACAATTAGAATAAATTTTCTTTAAAAAAAAAAAAAAAAAAAAAAAAAAAAAAAAAAAAAAAAAAAACCCATAAGAAATCTTTTCATAATTAGATAAAATGAATTTAAAACATTGCTAATACAAAATCAAAGAAAACGTCAAACAGGAATGTTTGGAGTATAAAGTGTTTTGTCACAAAACGTATATTTTCAAACATCATAATAGGTCAAAGATAACCACACCTCTATATTTGTTCACATTTCATGTATTTTAGATTAGTGTAACTAAAACTATAAAATTGTTTATGACTAGGAAAATCATGCCTCCAGCCACTAATTACGATCACAAGAAAACAAAGAAGTACCTACCCAAACATCATCAAACAAAAGGACTCACAGAAGCGCAAGTCCAACTTTTCAAAGCTTTAGAAAGTCGGTATGTTCATGAGGGTAGAACCATAGACTCTTCATTTTTAGAAGAAACAAACATTCGTGAACAAATGGCCACCACTCAATTTGATTCACTTCTCGACATAGATGAACCTATCATTCCTCGATTCATTCTCGAATTTTATGCCTCAGTAAAAATTATTTCTGATGACAATGGATCATTTAGCATCAACTTCAATGTAAACCAAAACTCCTACAATTTTCCTTTAGACCATTTTGGGAAAGTGTTACACATCCCAAGTGAAGGAACATGCTTCTACTCTGACAAATGGTCCTTAACCATTCTAAATTCAAATCTAGGACGGGAACATCCATATGACACTCCCCTAACTCCTAAAGAAATTATCCGAGATCATCTTTTTAACACTAGAACCAATCCAATTAAGAAACTTCGGGGCAAAGATGTCAATCGAGATCCATTTGCCATGGAACTCAATGAACTCAAACCTGAGTTCAAGAGACTCGAAGAAATTCTAAAATCTAATGTCATTAGTACTATTGGTAACAAAGATCACGTGAATGCTGGACTGTGCTATATGCTCTATTGTATTTCAACTCATCAAAGATTCAATCTTGCCTACTATATCGCCAAGAGGATGGTTGATATACGTGTCCTAGGGAAAACCACATTGCCATATGGAATGCTACTCACTCGTTTGTTCAAAGCTTCCACTCCTATCCTTCCAAATTCAGTTGGTTTTGTCCCAGATTACCCCGAAATCAAACACACCTTTGTCCCTCTTAGTGACCATAGAGTGAAAGTAGGAAAAGGGAAACGAGCCTGTCTCTCATCTTCATCTTCATCATCTTCATCAGCTAGTGACGAAGATGGATTACCTAACTCAAAGTTCCCGCTATTAGATTACTTGAGTCAACTTCCATCTCTCAATAATGAATCTGCGGAAAGCCGACAAACGAAGGGAGTTCTAAAGTGTGCAGGACGATGGATGATGAAACTCCGAAAAGATCAAAAGAAAATACTCAAACTATTGAAAGATAAGCGAGAATAAAATGATTGTATGGAACAGTTAACCTTTAGACCCTATATGGTCATATTTCTATGTCTGTTAAGACTTGTCTTTAGTACTTTATACTTACGTGTTTTAACTCTACTTAAACTAATGATAACACGTATGGTTATCAATTTTCCAAACTTATTCACTGTTTGGTTTAACATCATTTTTGATGAAGTTTAATGATCAGGTCTATTTTCATACTTGGTTGTGTTTTTCTTTGTGTATATGAACTAACTGATTATTGCAGATTGATAACACTCGGGGTTATCAATTTACCATGTCTAAACCTATGTTTGGCTTAACTCCTACTACGGTAAGTTTCTAAGAACGGATTAACCTATGATCAATCGTGTGTTAATATTATCACATTTAGTTGTTTTGCTATACATATTAGATGTTAAGTAAGGTCTAGATGAATTTTCGGGTTTTCGTCGAATAACGCAAAATATGACAAGTCTTCTGTTTAGTTTTAGAAAATTAGGATACGGATCCGACGGATCCTTAAACTTGGATCCGCCAAGGCTTATCGTTGGTTCCGCCATCCACCAACCTACGGATTTAGCGGACCCCTCACTTTGGTTCCGCATTTGATACTACTTGGATCCGCAGCTTTCTCAATAAGTCTAAAACTTTTTCGATTCATCCGATTCTTAAATCTTAGTGTTTAGTATCATTTAGGATTCATTCACTGATCATAATTCATCTTAGAATCATTTAGGAATTCTTAGAAACTTAGGAACAAAATTTCCCACCAAAATTTAAATTTTAAACTTTAGATGTGAGTTACCAAACCAATACAAATAAGGAACCATTTTTTTTTAGGATCCGTCAAATCCGTGGAAATATCAAATCATAAGATTTTCCAATATCTCCTTGTATTTACTGCATATCCACAACACATCACTCAACCCAAGCTCAATGGATTGACTTCTTTGATATGACCTGCACAAATCTCTGTTCCAAACCATTAGAAACCATTATGAAATTCAAAGAATATTTTCTTGCAAAATTTGATTTATCTGCTCTATCCCATCACACACAGACTGCACTTACTCCTATTAATCAATCAAATTTAACCCTTTTGAGTCATTTTTCTACACACTCTTATGTCAACTCCATTTCTATGGTTTGACTTTGTCAATAGGACAAACAACTTTATCTTGTTTCAAGTCATGGATATTCACACTCATTTAATCCAAACACCAATTTTCGTACAATTAGGAAGTATAAATTAAAACCTTAGAGATGATCATAGCACACTAAACCTCCACAACATTCACATATCATCTCCAGAAAGTTCACATGTCTAGACCATACAGACGAACGGCTAGAATAAGTGTCAGACCTTATTGGTATGCAAACCCACTTCGTAATGTAACCTTTCCTGTTAGATCCACAGACACCACAACAACTCCTATTATGACTCCTATAGTCAACATATCCTCTTCTTCAAATTCACCCGCTACAAACTCATCCAATACAACAACATCACCTCCTACCATTACTCCTGTAGCAACCACACCACCACTCGTTCCCGCTCCACCACAAACTGAGAAGTCTGCATTATCACCATCCTCACCAAAACTCAAACCTATGAAACTTTTTAGGACACCACCAACATCTCCACAACCACATCTTGAAGAATTAGAAGATCTTCCACCTACATCAACCAATTCTCCACTAATAAATCTTGAAAACTTAGAACCCATGCTATTCCATCCGGAGATTCATGGACCTCAATACCATATCACATCAATCATCACCACAACAATTGCCACAACAATTGTCACTTCACCAAGTGTTTCCACAACAATTAACCCCTCACCACAATCATCACCACCTAAAGAAAGAATCTCATCCCCATCTTCAAACTTAATAATAGATCCATCACATGACATAATTACCACACTTCAACACTTGGATGAATCAATGTGGATCAATAAAACAAACACTCAAGATGACAACAATATTGTCTCTAACCTCTACGACACTAGTAATTTAGAAACTAAATGGCTTGCCTCTATCATGTCATCATCAAAACAAGCAAAATAGAAGTTTGTAGTATCATCGCAATAATTACTCTTAAGATTTTATCGTCTCTAGGAACCTTCATGTGTAATCTTATGTTTGAGACTTTTGTCACAAACAAATTTTCAATGTATAATTATGCTTTAAAATAATTAATGATATCTTGTTTTGACACAAAAATTGATTTAGGCATACAAGATGAACACCTTTTAAGATTAGTCAATACTATCATCATAACACCTTATTAGCTCAACATTTTAGTTCTGCACCAAAACCTCATGAAAACACAATCATGTGTTTAACAAACCTCTTAAAAGAGATGTTTTAAGTCTCCTTAAACTTTGATTAGGATTAGTAAAACCAAATCAATAGTTGAAAGTAAATAAACCTTAGCTTGAACCTTCATTAAATCAAAACGACAAAAATTGACCAAATAAATTTTGGTCACACGGAACCCAAAGATAATAAGGACGGAACCAAAATTTTGGTTCCGCCCAATCCGTGGGTACCTGGTCAGCTTTTAACCATTCAGAAACCAAACAACCTTCTCGTAACCAACGAATCTAGAATTTTCATCTCACAACTTCATTATCTAGAACATCTTTAGTGTCTTGAACATCATCATAGGATCTCATCACTTTCATTCAAGCAAGTCATTGTCAGTACAAACAGAACCATCATTCTCAACACATTAGTCCAACACATTCTTGAGCGTCATATATCATTTAAACTTTCTAGATTAGTTATTTAGGACCTTTTACATTGTTGGTTTAGGACTTTTTATTTCTTTCTAGAATGTCTTTTTATTGTACTTGTAACATCATCATTGTGACTTTTGTCACAAAATTTTCAATATCATTATAATTGTGAACTAACATTCTTATATAGCCTATATTATACCTTGATTATGATTGCTTTAGGTACAAATAATGATCAGACACTCACTTTGACTTTTAAAAGTCAAAATTTATTGAAAGGATTGTTTAGAAGAATACTTCACAAGCATTCTACTTCTTCATTCATTACTAACACTTCATTTGCAGCATATCATACCCTTCTAAGTATACGTTGGTACTCGAGAAGTGAGGAGTATACATCGAGGGGGAGCATTTCTGTAACACCCCAACCCGACAAGGGCAAAGACGTCACAAATACATGGTTTCATATCAGATTACAAGCATTCAGGAAATAAAAATAGCGGAAGCTTTAACATTAAAATTCAAGGAAAATAAGTCAACACGACTTATATCAAGTGCAAGACAGAAATAACGAAGTACCAAACAGAATCCAAACTGCCCAAACAATGGCATAACATAAATAATATCCAAGTGGTCACACTAGAAAGACAAGGTCTAAACTTCACACAAGTTGCTCTCATCCCAAGCTAAAACCCAGCTCCTAGCTTAAATGTACCTGCCGCAGGAAAAGAAATGCGGCTGAGCTACGAGAGCTCAGTGAACAGATATAACGGAAACAAGCAGTAATAACGGGATAAAGTAAATGAAATAATACCAGGAGTAACAAGAGTCAGGAAAAGGAATACAAGAGTTATGCAGACATACCAGGAATTAAGAATGGATACAATGGTGAAAGTGAATGAAACCAGAACCCACCAAAATCCCAAGTTGAAATCAAGTAAGGTCCAGTATCAAGACATAGGGTAACATAACCAAAATCCACCACAAACCCAAGTCAAATCAAGTCAGGTCAAATGTCAGGTCAAGTATCAGGTCAAGTAACAGGTCATAAGGTTACAAAGTTTCAGGTAAACAGAAATCCTCTACGAGCCCAAAACTCAAAATCAATCTCAAGGTCAAACCATATCAAATCACATATCAGGGTGTATGGAGGGGTGACCTCAGCATACCAAGTACAGGGTGAGGGGATACCTCCAGGGGTTGGAGTCGCGAACTCCCAGGGGTGTGAAAGACGTGTATCGCACACACTCGTCAGTCACCAGGATATAACAGGAATCATAACAAATCAGGACATGTCTAGGATGCATCCATGCGCCCCCGCAGGCCACAGGGTCTTCTCTACATAACAAATCAAATCAGGTCGGGGACGGGACAGGACATCACTCTCCTGCCCTAGAGTCATGCCACCGGTGCATCAATGACATGGACATGAAACCCTCATGCCTAGTGGATGGCTCGTAGTCTCAAACTGTGGGTCAAGGTCAGGTATCAAATCTCGGGTGTCAAGTCTCAGGTATCAAATGTCAGGTATCATATCAGGGTTCATATCAGGGTTCATATCAGGGTTCAAGACAGGATATAATTGCAGGGGTTCATTATCAGGAGGTCAATATCAGGAAGGTCAAATATTAGAAGGTTCATAATAGTTTATTATAAGAAAACCCTTTTTACATAGTTTTAATAATATGTTTCTTAGAACAGTTCATAATAAAAGTCTTTTAAGGAATGTTTCAAAACCTCTTCATATACAATTTAAAAGTAGTTATAAAATCCTATGAACCTTCAAGTATCCAAGGTCTTACTTATCCAGGTCATCAGGGGTGAACAAGTCATGTCAAGTGTCATAGCAGGGTTCAAGTCAAGGTTCAAGTCAAATGGTCCATATCAAGTGTATCAAGGTTCAAGTCAAATGGTTCATATCAAGTGTATCAAGGTTCAAGTTCAGGTTTATGACAAGGTTCAAGACAAAGGTTCAAATCTATGGTTCACAATACAAGGGAAAACATAACAATGAATCAGGAATCAGAAATGAGACGAAGGCTCTTTACAAGGAGAGCAGAATATCTGTACCTTATTCAAAAGCAAGCAAAGAACACAAGAGTAGCTGACAGGGCTCAAGATCACTCTTTCCTCGAACCTAAAGGAGTAGAAGATATAAATACGAAAGGGGTTCAGTCATTTTCCCATTATAAGTAACTTCACTTTTAGTAACTTTCTATTTTTAGCAGGTTTCCACAATTAGTAAGTTGCCATATTTAGAATATTCAAATGATACAAACCAAGTTAAGTCTTCCATTAGCTTATTATGGTAGGAACATTCATTTTAACTCATTATACAAATTTTTAAGATCAAATATGATAATCTTTCATAGTTTAGGGTTATTAATGCAAATTTGCCAAAGTTAAAGGTCCACATTTGAAATCTTATCATTTTACCTTTCAAACACTTATACTTTCCAGAATTACATAATTAGCCTTCAAGTTCCATAATTTACAAGTTACACCCCTTTACTTTATTAATTACAAATTAAACCTCATACTTTTATTATTCACCATTTAATCCTCATCTTAGTTACATTACACATCAAGCCCTTTTATTTCTTCAAATTACAGAAAATAACCCTCAATATTATTAAGTTACAAACAGCCCCTTAACTTTTGGTAAATTACAAAACTAGTCCTTGTACTTATTTAAATACAAAACAAATTATATAATTAGCCATAATTACATATTAGACCCATAAATACTCCAAATTACACAAAACACTCTTAGCATTATTATTTACACAAAACCACTTCAAGTTTCCAGAAATTACATTTTTAGTCCCTCGTTTTATTTATTTTCCAATTCGAATATACATAATTTACAAATTACATTTTAATTCCAAAACCTCCATAATTTACAAATAGCACCCTCAAGACATATTTTATTCATATTGCCCTGGTTTTATAGAGTATTACAAAAATGGTCCACGAATTTTAAAAATTACAAAACGCCCCCTTAACATTTATTTTCCAATCGGTTTAACATTTTATGTACAAAATCAAACCCTAAAAATTCCCAATCATCATCTCATCAATCTATCATCATTATATCATGATTATTTCCAGATTTCATTCAAAATAAACCCTAGGCAAATCGGTTTCACCATTTTTCCACAATTTCTCTTTTTATTTTCTAAGAACCGATCTAACATAAATTCCAAAACTCACAATTTCGACATCCACAAATCAAGCTACCATTTTTCCCATGTTATATGATGTATAAGAGACCCACGAAAAATATATACAAGGTTCATAAAAATCGTATACATGCTCTATAGAATTAATCCGATTCTAGGGTTTATAAGTTTATTAATTTTGTTCGACCAAAACACAATGCATGGTTCAATTCCAATAATTTTTACATGATGTATATGATCAGTAGAAGGTTAGAAAAATACCAAATCAATTATTGAATGGCCGGATTTCACGCTTTGATTTATTATTGCTCGGTTCTAATTTGCGACCCAAATAATTCACTACCTTCAAACGATCGACTCTAGGAGTGTGTAGCTATTTTTCTCACCTTCTTGGCAACCCTAAGAACTCCAGAAAATTTGCTCTTGATGCAGAAAAATCGGATGGAGGTGTGGATGAATTATTGAAGGTGGCGGCACTTTGTGTTTTAGGGTTTTGAGGTGAAAACAATTTAGGGATTGGTTATATCTAGTTTAGGCCGAGCTATGGGGAGGGTATAAGGGCCAAGGAACCGGCCTTCACAAAAGCCCATCATGGTTTTCCTTTTATTTTGCATTTTCCTAATTTAAATGGTATTTTAAATGGTTTATAAATGATAATAATAGTGTAATTAAATTTTCGGTACACACAAGGGTATTTTGGTCATTTCATAACTTGAATAAATATTAATCGAAGTCGTCAAAATTATTTTGTATCATATCTTGTTCGTTTCCAGAAGTTTGGGATTGTTTCGGGACATTAATTAAGCTTTAATTAATTTTTAAAGTTTTCAGGGGCAATTTGGTAATTTTTGCATGTTTTAGATTTTCGGGTTTTACAACTCTTCCCCTCTAACAGAAAAATTTCGTCCTCGAAATTTGCAAGGACATAGAAATGAAAGAGAACGGAAAACAAAACAAGGACATACCAGACGCCTTATCTGCCTGGTCACGAGGATACGAGAAAACACGACCGGTAGTAGGAGTAGGAGAAGGAGGGCCAAGATATTTCTCAAGTGGTTCCGGATTCCGCCTCGGACAATCTTTCAACTTATGCTCCCTCGAACCACACCTAAAACAAGCTCCAGAAGTCGTACGACAAAACCCCGTATGATTCTTCCCACACTGTGGACAACTAGCCGACCCCTGACTGTCGCTGCGCCCCCGACGATCGCCATCCTGCCTAGAAGCTGACCTTGAATCCCGACCTCGCTGATCATGACCACGGTTCGCCCGATCTCGTGATTCCAAACCCCCACTAGACTGCCCCTTCCGCTCATAATTCTGGTTCCGATGACTCTTATAATCCCTACTCTGGTCCTGCTGACTCTGCCCCCTGGAATGCACCCGATTACCGTCCCTATCACGCTTATTAGCCACCCTGTCCGCATGCAACAACTCGATGTTACGCGCGGCGTCCTGAACTCCAGCCACGTCCTCAAACGGAGTGTTAACAATCCGGTCTAACACCCACCCTTTTAAAGCCCATTTAAAATGACGAGCCTGCCGTATTGCATCACCAGTGACCTCTGGCCCAACGAAACTGGCCAGACGCAGAAATCGTTGCATAAACTCTCCTGACGACTCCTGATCACCCTGACGAATCGACCCGTATTCCCTTTCATACCTTAGCTGCTCCGACATAGGAATATACTGTCTATAAAACACCTCGATGAAATCCGCCCACGAACAAGTCTCAGCAAAATCATCCCCTTTCGCCTGAACAAGAGCAACCCACCAATTCTGGGCATCACCTTCCAGTTTGAATGTGGCCAACCGAGTTTTAAACTCGTCAGCACATCCCAGAACACGAAACAACTTCTCGATATGTGTGATCCAGTCCTCCGCTTCATGAGCAGTAGCAGCGGACCTGAAAGAGAGAGGCTTAAGCTTGTTAAACCTCTCGATCCACACATGAATGCCAACAGGAGGAGCAGCGGGAGGAGCAGTGGGTGGAGTAGGGGGTGGAGCATCACCACCACCACCACCACCACCAGAAGAACCTGCACCGTCCCTGATGTTATTGGTGACCTGAGTCACCACTTGCGGAATAGCAGCAGCCACCGCGGCGGCTATCATCTGTTCAAAATTGGGGCCATCCTCCCCATTAGTGTACTGAGTAAAGCGCGTATTCACCATCTGAACGATTCACAAAAAGGGATTAGCAACTCAGGTAGAATATGACAAAGTAGATCAAGAATATATGACAGAGCAAAACAGGAAAATATGACAGAGCAAGATCAAGGAAGATGACAGAGCATAACAGGAAAAGAGAGTGCGCGAAAGGAAACCTAATGTCTACCCAATCCTCACAGGTCACGAGCCTAAGCTCTAAGGGTTTCTGAAACCTGTCTCTGATACCATAAATTGTAACACCCCAACCCGACAAGGGCAAAGACGTCACAAATACATGGTTTCATATCAGATTACAAGCATTCAGGAAATAAAAATAGCGGAAGCTTTAACATTAAAATTCAAGGAAAATAAGTCAACACGACTTATATCAAGTGCAAGACAGAAATAACGAAGTACCAAACAGAATCCAAACTGCCCAAACAATGGCATAACATAAATAATATCCAAGTGGTCACACTAGAAAGACAAGGTCTAAACTTCACACAAGTTGCTCTCATCCCAAGCTAAAACCCAGCTCCTAGCTTAAATGTACCTGCCGCAGGAAAAGAAATGCGGCTGAGCTACGAGAGCTCAGTGAACAGATATAACGGAAACAAGCAGTAATAACGGGATAAAGTAAATGAAATAATACCAGGAGTAACAAGAGTCAGGAAAAGGAATACAAGAGTTATGCAGACATACCAGGAATTAAGAATGGATACAATGGTGAAAGTGAATGAAACCAAAACCCACCAAAATCCCAAGTTGAAATCAAGTAAGGTCCAGTATCAAGACATAGGGTAACATAACCAAAATCCACCACAAACCCAAGTCAAATCAAGTCAGGTCAAATGTCAGGTCAAGTATCAGGTCAAGTAACAGGTCATAAGGTTACAAAGTTTCAGGTAAACAGAAATCCTCTACGAGCCCAAAACTCAAAATCAATCTCAAGGTCAAACCATATCAAATCACATATCAGGGTGTATGGAGGGGTGACCTCAGCATACCAAGTACAGGGTGAGGGGATACCTCCAGGGGTTGGAGTCGCGAACTCCCAGGGGTGTGAAAGACGTGTATCGCACACACTCGTCAGTCACCAGGATATAACAGGAATCATAACAAATCAGGACATGTCTAGGATGCATCCATGCGCCCCCGCAGGCCACAGGGTCTTCTCTACATAACAAATCAAATCAGGTCGGGGACGGGACAGGACATCACTCTCCTGCCCTAGAGTCATGCCACCGGTGCATCAATGACATGGACATGAAACCCTCATGCCTAGTGGATGGCTCGTAGTCTCAAACTGTGGGTCAAGGTCAGGTATCAAATCTCGGGTGTCAAGTCTCAGGTATCAAATGTCAGGTATCATATCAGGGTTCATATCAGGGTTCATATCAGGGTTCAAGACAGGATATAATTGCAGGGGTTCATTATCAGGAGGTCAATATCAGGAAGGTCAAATATTAGAAGGTTCATAATAGTTTATTATAAGAAAACCCTTTTTACATAGTTTTAATAATATGTTTCTTAGAACAGTTCATAATAAAAGTCTTTTAAGGAATGTTTCAAAACCTCTTCATATACAATTTAAAAGTAGTTATAAAATCCTATGAACCTTCAAGTATCCAAGGTCTTACTTATCCAGGTCATCAGGGGTGAACAAGTCATGTCAAGTGTCATAGCAGGGTTCAAGTCAAGGTTCAAGTCAAATGGTCCATATCAAGTGTATCAAGGTTCAAGTCAAATGGTTCATATCAAGTGTATCAAGGTTCAAGTTCAGGTTTATGACAAGGTTCAAGACAAAGGTTCAAATCTATGGTTCACAATACAAGGGAAAACATAACAATGAATCAGGAATCAGAAATGAGACGAAGGCTCTTTACAAGGAGAGCAGAATATCTGTACCTTATTCAAAAGCAAGCAAAGAACACAAGAGTAGCTGACAGGGCTCAAGATCACTCTTTCCTCGAACCTAAAGGAGTAGAAGATATAAATACGAAAGGGGTTCAGTCATTTTCCCATTATAAGTAACTTCCACTTTTAGTAACTTTCTATTTTTAGCAGGTTTCCACAATTAGTAAGTTGCCATATTTAGAATATTCAAATGATACAAACCAAGTTAAGTCTTCCATTAGCTTATTATGGTAGGAACATTCATTTTAACTCATTATACAAATTTTTAAGATCAAATATGATAATCTTTCATAGTTTAGGGTTATTAATGCAAATTTGCCAAAGTTAAAGGTCCACATTTGAAATCTTATCATTTTACCTTTCAAACACTTATACTTTCCAGAATTACATAATTAGCCTTCAAGTTCCATAATTTACAAGTTACACCCCTTTACTTTATTAATTACAAATTAAACCTCATACTTTTATTATTCACCATTTAATCCTCATCTTAGTTACATTACACATCAAGCCCTTTTATTTCTTCAAATTACAGAAAATAACCCTCAATATTATTAAGTTACAAACAGCCCCTTAACTTTTGGTAAATTACAAAACTAGTCCTTGTACTTATTTAAATACAAAACAAATTATATAATTAGCCATAATTACATATTAGACCCATAAATACTCCAAATTACACAAAACACTCTTAGCATTATTATTTACACAAAACCACTTCAAGTTTCCAGAAATTACATTTTTAGTCCCTCGTTTTATTTATTTTCCAATTCGAATATACATAATTTACAAATTACATTTTAATTCCAAAACCTCCATAATTTACAAATAGCACCCTCAAGACATATTTTATTCATATTGCCCTGGTTTTATAGAGTATTACAAAAATGGTCCACGAATTTTAAAAATTACAAAACGCCCCCTTAACATTTATTTTCCAATCGGTTTAACCTTTTATGTACAAAATCAAACCCTAAAAATTCCCAATCATCATCTCATCAATCTATCATCATTATATCATGATTATTTCCAGATTTCATTCAAATAAACCCTAGGCAAATCGGTTTCACCATTTTTCCACAATTTCTCTTTTTATTTTCTAAGAACCGATCTAACATAAATTCCAAAACTCACAATTTCGACATCCACAAATCAAGCTACCATTTTTCCCATGTTATATGATGTATAAGAGACCCACGAAAAATATATACAAGGTTCATAAAAATCGTATACATGCTCTATAGAATTAATCCGATTCTAGGGTTTATAAGTTTATTAATTTTGTTCGACCAAAACACAATGCATGGTTCAATTCCAATAATTTTTACATGATGTATATGATCAGTAGAAGGTTAGAAAAATACCAAATCAATTATTGAATGGCCGGATTTCACGCTTTGATTTATTATTGCTCGGTTCTAATTTGCGACCCAAATAATTCACTACCTTCAAACGATCGACTCTAGGAGTGTGTAGCTATTTTTCTCACCTTCTTGGCAACCCTAAGAACTCCAGAAAATTTGCTCTTGATGCAGAAAAATCGGATGGAGGTGTGGATGAATTATTGAAGGTGGCGGCACTTTGTGTTTTAGGGTTTTGAGGTGAAAACAATTTAGGGATTGGTTATATCTAGTTTAGGCCGAGCTATGGGGAGGGTATAAGGGCCAAGGAACCGGCCTTCACAAAAGCCCATCATGGTTTTCCTTTTATTTTGCATTTTCCTAATTTAAATGGTATTTTAAATGGTTTATAAATGATAATAATAGTGTAATTAAATTTTCGGTACACACAAGGGTATTTTGGTCATTTCATAACTTGAATAAATATTAATCGAAGTCGTCAAAATTATTTTGTATCATATCTTGTTCGTTTCCAGAAGTTTGGGATTGTTTCGGGACATTAATTAAGCTTTAATTAATTTTTAAAGTTTTCAGGGGCAATTTGGTAATTTTTGCATGTTTTAGATTTTCGGGTTTTACAACTCTTCCCCTCTAACAGAAAAATTTCGTCCTCGAAATTTGCAAGGACATAGAAATGAAAGAGAACGGAAAACAAAACAAGGACATACCAGACGCCTTATCTGCCTGGTCACGAGGATACGAGAAAACACGACCGGTAGTAGGAGTAGGAGAAGGAGGGCCAAGATATTTCTCAAGTGGTTCCGGATTCCGCCTCGGACAATCTTTCAACTTATGCTCCCTCGAACCACACCTAAAACAAGCTCCAGAAGTCGTACGACAAAACCCCGTATGATTCTTCCCACACTGTGGACAACTAGCCGACCCCTGACTGTCGCTGCGCCCCCGACGATCGCCATCCTGCCTAGAAGCTGACCTTGAATCCCGACCTCGCTGATCATGACCACGGTTCGCCCGATCTCGTGATTCCAAACCCCCACTAGACTGCCCCTTCCGCTCATAATTCTGGTTCCGATGACTCTTATAATCCCTACTCTGGTCCTGCTGACTCTGCCCCCTGGAATGCACCCGATTACCGTCCCTATCACGCTTATTAGCCACCCTGTCCGCATGCAACAACTCGATGTTACGCGCGGCGTCCTGAACTCCAGCCACGTCCTCAAACGGAGTGTTAACAATCCGGTCTAACACCCACCCTTTTAAAGCCCATTTAAAATGACGAGCCTGCCGTATTGCATCACCAGTGACCTCTGGCCCAACGAAACTGGCCAGACGCAGAAATCGTTGCATAAACTCTCCTGACGACTCCTGATCACCCTGACGAATCGACCCGTATTCCCTTTCATACCTTAGCTGCTCCGACATAGGAATATACTGTCTATAAAACACCTCGATGAAATCCGCCCACGAACAAGTCTCAGCAAAATCATCCCCTTTCGCCTGAACAAGAGCAACCCACCAATTCTGGGCATCACCTTCCAGTTTGAATGTGGCCAACCGAGTTTTAAACTCGTCAGCACATCCCAGAACACGAAACAACTTCTCGATATGTGTGATCCAGTCCTCCGCTTCATGAGCAGTAGCAGCGGACCTGAAAGAGAGAGGCTTAAGCTTGTTAAACCTCTCGATCCACACATGAATGCCAACAGGAGGAGCAGCGGGAGGAGCAGTGGGTGGAGTAGGGGGTGGAGCATCACCACCACCACCACCACCACCAGAAGAACCTGCACCGTCCCTGATGTTATTGGTGACCTGAGTCACCACTTGCGGAATAGCAGCAGCCACCGCGGCGGCTATCATCTGTTCAAAATTGGGGCCATCCTCCCCATTAGTGTACTGAGTAAAGCGCGTATTCACCATCTGAACGATTCACAAAAAGGGATTAGCAACTCAGGTAGAATATGACAAAGTAGATCAAGAATATATGACAGAGCAAAACAGGAAAATATGACAGAGCAAGATCAAGGAAGATGACAGAGCATAACAGGAAAAGAGAGTGCGCGAAAGGAAACCTAATGTCTACCCAATCCTCACAGGTCACGAGCCTAAGCTCTAAGGGTTTCTGAAACCTGTCTCTGATACCATAAATTGTAACACCCCAACCCGACAAGGGCAAAGACGTCACAAATACATGGTTTCATATCAGATTACAAGCATTCAGGAAATAAAAATAGCGGAAGCTTTAACATTAAAATTCAAGGAAAATAAGTCAACACGACTTATATCAAGTGCAAGACAGAAATAACGAAGTACCAAACAGAATCCAAACTGCCCAAACAATGGCATAACATAAATAATATCCAAGTGGTCACACTAGAAAGACAAGGTCTAAACTTCACACAAGTTGCTCTCATCCCAAGCTAAAACCCAGCTCCTAGCTTAAATGTACCTGCCGCAGGAAAAGAAATGCGGCTGAGCTACGAGAGCTCAGTGAACAGATATAACGGAAACAAGCAGTAATAACGGGATAAAGTAAATGAAATAATACCAGGAGTAACAAGAGTCAGGAAAAGGAATACAAGAGTTATGCAGACATACCAGGAATTAAGAATGGATACAATGGTGAAAGTGAATGAAACCAGAACCCACCAAAATCCCAAGTTGAAATCAAGTAAGGTCCAGTATCAAGACATAGGGTAACATAACCAAAATCCACCACAAACCCAAGTCAAATCAAGTCAGGTCAAATGTCAGGTCAAGTATCAGGTCAAGTAACAGGTCATAAGGTTACAAAGTTTCAGGTAAACAGAAATCCTCTACGAGCCCAAAACTCAAAATCAATCTCAAGGTCAAACCATATCAAATCACATATCAGGGTGTATGGAGGGGTGACCTCAGCATACCAAGTACAGGGTGAGGGGATACCTCCAGGGGTTGGAGTCGCGAACTCCCAGGGGTGTGAAAGACGTGTATCGCACACACTCGTCAGTCACCAGGATATAACAGGAATCATAACAAATCAGGACATGTCTAGGATGCATCCATGCGCCCCCGCAGGCCACAGGGTCTTCTCTACATAACAAATCAAATCAGGTCGGGGACGGGACAGGACATCACTCTCCTGCCCTAGAGTCATGCCACCGGTGCATCAATGACATGGACATGAAACCCTCATGCCTAGTGGATGGCTCGTAGTCTCAAACTGTGGGTCAAGGTCAGGTATCAAATCTCGGGTGTCAAGTCTCAGGTATCAAATGTCAGGTATCATATCAGGGTTCATATCAGGGTTCATATCAGGGTTCAAGACAGGATATAATTGCAGGGGTTCATTATCAGGAGGTCAATATCAGGAAGGTCAAATATTAGAAGGTTCATAATAGTTTATTATAAGAAAACCCTTTTTACATAGTTTTAATAATATGTTTCTTAGAACAGTTCATAATAAAAGTCTTTTAAGGAATGTTTCAAAACCTCTTCATATACAATTTAAAAGTAGTTATAAAATCCTATGAACCTTCAAGTATCCAAGGTCTTACTTATCCAGGTCATCAGGGGTGAACAAGTCATGTCAAGTGTCATAGCAGGGTTCAAGTCAAGGTTCAAGTCAAATGGTCCATATCAAGTGTATCAAGGTTCAAGTCAAATGGTTCATATCAAGTGTATCAAGGTTCAAGTTCAGGTTTATGACAAGGTTCAAGACAAAGGTTCAAATCTATGGTTCACAATACAAGGGAAAACATAACAATGAATCAGGAATCAGAAATGAGACGAAGGCTCTTTACAAGGAGAGCAGAATATCTGTACCTTATTCAAAAGCAAGCAAAGAACACAAGAGTAGCTGACAGGGCTCAAGATCACTCTTTCCTCGAACCTAAAGGAGTAGAAGATATAAATACGAAAGGGGTTCAGTCATTTTCCCATTATAAGTAACTTCCACTTTTAGTAACTTTCTATTTTTAGCAGGTTTCCACAATTAGTAAGTTGCCATATTTAGAATATTCAAATGATACAAACCAAGTTAAGTCTTCCATTAGCTTATTATGGTAGGAACATTCATTTTAACTCATTATACAAATTTTTAAGATCAAATATGATAATCTTTCATAGTTTAGGGTTATTAATGCAAATTTGCCAAAGTTAAAGGTCCACATTTGAAATCTTATCATTTTACCTTTCAAACACTTATACTTTCCAGAATTACATAATTAGCCTTCAAGTTCCATAATTTACAAGTTACACCCCTTTACTTTATTAATTACAAATTAAACCTCATACTTTTATTATTCACCATTTAATCCTCATCTTAGTTACATTACACATCAAGCCCTTTTATTTCTTCAAATTACAGAAAATAACCCTCAATATTATTAAGTTACAAACAGCCCCTTAACTTTTGGTAAATTACAAAACTAGTCCTTGTACTTATTTAAATACAAAACAAATTATATAATTAGCCATAATTACATATTAGACCCATAAATACTCCAAATTACACAAAACACTCTTAGCATTATTATTTACACAAAACCACTTCAAGTTTCCAGAAATTACATTTTTAGTCCCTCGTTTTATTTATTTTCCAATTCGAATATACATAATTTACAAATTACATTTTAATTCCAAAACCTCCATAATTTACAAATAGCACCCTCAAGACATATTTTATTCATATTGCCCTGGTTTTATAGAGTATTACAAAAATGGTCCACGAATTTTAAAAATTACAAAACGCCCCCTTAACATTTATTTTCCAATCGGTTTAACCTTTTATGTACAAAATCAAACCCTAAAAATTCCCAATCATCATCTCATCAATCTATCATCATTATATCATGATTATTTCCAGATTTCATTCAAAATAAACCCTAGGCAAATCGGTTTCACCATTTTTCCACAATTTCTCTTTTTATTTTCTAAGAACCGATCTAACATAAATTCCAAAACTCACAATTTCGACATCCACAAATCAAGCTACCATTTTTCCCATGTTATATGATGTATAAGAGACCCACGAAAAATATATACAAGGTTCATAAAAATCGTATACATGCTCTATAGAATTAATCCGATTCTAGGGTTTATAAGTTTATTAATTTTGTTCGACCAAAACACAATGCATGGTTCAATTCCAATAATTTTTACATGATGTATATGATCAGTAGAAGGTTAGAAAAATACCAAATCAATTATTGAATGGCCGGATTTCACGCTTTGATTTATTATTGCTCGGTTCTAATTTGCGACCCAAATAATTCACTACCTTCAAACGATCGACTCTAGGAGTGTGTAGCTATTTTTCTCACCTTCTTGGCAACCCTAAGAACTCCAGAAAATTTGCTCTTGATGCAGAAAAATCGGATGGAGGTGTGGATGAATTATTGAAGGTGGCGGCACTTTGTGTTTTAGGGTTTTGAGGTGAAAACAATTTAGGGATTGGTTATATCTAGTTTAGGCCGAGCTATGGGGAGGGTATAAGGGCCAAGGAACCGGCCTTCACAAAAGCCCATCATGGTTTTCCTTTTATTTTGCATTTTCCTAATTTAAATGGTATTTTAAATGGTTTATAAATGATAATAATAGTGTAATTAAATTTTCGGTACACACAAGGGTATTTTGGTCATTTCATAACTTGAATAAATATTAATCGAAGTCGTCAAAATTATTTTGTATCATATCTTGTTCGTTTCCAGAAGTTTGGGATTGTTTCGGGACATTAATTAAGCTTTAATTAATTTTTAAAGTTTTCAGGGGCAATTTGGTAATTTTTGCATGTTTTAGATTTTCGGGTTTTACAATTTCATAAATCTTTCATATTCTAACCATTTGTCTTGTAGGTTTATGCATCATTTACTTGTTACTCCATTTAGAGGGAGTATAAAACAAGCGGGAGCTATTAAAGTTCTCAAAATCGCATTCCGCTACGCACCTCTTCTTTTTGTTTCGACAAAAAGGGGGAGAAAGGAAAAAGGATTAAGTTTGCATAATTAGATTCATACTAAGTTATTTCATAATAGTAATCAAAATTTGAATAACTCAAAACTTAATCTATATTTTTAAAAGGACTTAAACTATATTTACTTGTTTGCTTAAAAATATAATTTAGGTTTTGTCATCAACAAAAAGGGGGAGATTGTTAATACAAATATCGTACTAAAAACGTTATTTATATTTTACGATCTTTGCTTATGTTTTGTTCATGACAAACAAAAAGTATATTCCTTAAGCAAATTATAAATACTAGTTAAAGTCTTTTTCAAAACACATCTTTCATTTAACATGATCACTAACATTATATTACATATACATGTGTATTTCCTTAAATGGAAACTTTAATTTAAAAGTTACAAATTGACATCATGGCATACATCACAAATACAATCTTGGTAAGATTGTGTGATATCTTGATTAGATACTCAAGTTATATAGTTGACATTGGAAGATATTGATTTGACAACACAAGGATATGGAAAGATTTGAGGAGATCTCATGTGCAACATTAGCTGTCATAACCACGGATCCAAGTCCATACAAAGACGGATCCCTTATGAGGGATCCGCCGGATCCGTGGGAGGTTTGCCTTGTTTGCCTATAAATAGCAGACTTGGCATTTGATCTAATCATCCACTTAGAAAAGAAAAGCACATACATTTACTTTAGTTACTAACCACAGTAGTTATATATATATCATTGATGTTTCTTTTGTAGTAAAGAAGATCAAGTTAACAAGCTTCAAACAAGCAGACTGTTTGGAAGTTGTAGTATAGATTCTGTGTAAACACTTTAAGTGTTTCTTATCATTTGTATCAGTTAGATCAGTAAGTGTGGTTAGTGCTTTAGTCCTCAAAGCACAAAGAGAGTAGGGAGTGGTTGTACCCGTGTAAAGAACTCGACATCTAGCTTAGTGTCGGTAAAGTAATTAGGCGACGTCAGGTTGGTTCTACCTTGTGAAAGAACCCGGTGTTTAGCTTAGTACCGGAAAAGGAAGTAAGCGACGTGTAAAGGTTTTCTCCACCTTGAAGGGAGTTTGTTTCTTAGTGAAAGATATCTCTCGAGTAAGTAACTTGAGGAAGTGGAGTAGGGCAAGGATAAGGATCTCTTGCAAACCGAACCACTATAAACACTTGTGTTATGTGGTTTGATCTTTCATCTCTTTATCTTTAGTTTATATTGTGTGATAACTTAATTTGTGATTGTTTCCTTTGAACTAACAAATAACAAAACAAATTAAACTCAAGAAACGGTAAAAACTATTCAACCCCCTTCTACTTTTCCACACACTTATTCCCATTCCAGGTAGGGCTGTAAACGAACTGAACGTTCAGTGAACATTTCATGAACCGTTCGGTAAAAAGTTCATTTATGTTCGTTTATTTATTAAATGAACGAACACGAACAATATTTTACGTTCGTTTAGTTAAATGAACGAACATGAACAAAAGTCGCGTTCGTTCATTTATGTTCGTGAACGTCCGATTATGCGTTCGTTAACATTTTTTTTTTATTTTCATTTATTTATTTATGTTCGTATATCATATCTATTAATTGTATAATTTTAAATTGGTTTGTTTAAACAAAACAACACTTATAAAACAACATATTGTGCATAGCTTAATAAAGTTTATGTTTATTTGTTTATCTTACTATATTATAAAGCATTAAGGCCTACTAATAATGGAAACTCTTAAAATTAAGTAATCCAAGTTATAAAGCTAAAAGTACAAGTAATTAAAACACATTTTCTAACATTTACAAGTTCTTAAGCTCAAAGTACAACTAATTAAAATAGAAATACTAACATTAAATACAATAAATAAATCATTATGTACATTAAATATAATTAATTAACGGGTCAATAAATACAATTAATGCAGTTATTAAAACACCCCTTACATAAGAAATACAAATTATCAAGCATATTGTACAACCAACTTAAACACAATTCCTGCATTAAATGTCACTAATACAAATAATAAAGCACGTTATACAAATATTCAAGCCCGAACGGGCAACGAGCCAAATGGGCTCGAGCCCGAACGGGCAACGGGCCAAACGGGCTCGAGCCCGAACGGGCACGGGCCAAACGGGCTCGAGCCCGAACGGACACGAGCCAACGGGCTCAAGCCCGAACGGGCACGAGCTAAACGAAATTCTTGATATCCGTAAATTTATTGTCAAAAAGAACATAATAAACTAAAATATATGATTCACCGGAAAATTTTATTTGAGGGTACCCGCCGCCGCAACGCGCGGGTACCCTGCTAGTGTTCATTTATGTTTGATCGTTTATGTTCGTTTAGCGTTCGTTTATTGTCTTAATGAACGAACATAAACGAACATGAACAACTCATTTTTCTAATAAACGAACATGAACAAGAAAATCCGTCCGTTTAAGCGTCCGTGTCCGTTTATTTGTCCGGTTAAAATTAAACGAACGAACACGAACAAGGCTCCGTTTGTGTTCGTCCGGTGCGTTTACAGCCCTAATTCCAGGATACGAAACATACCCTTACTACTCTTTGTCAAATTACCACTAGAATTCAAAATATTCGTTACTTACCGCTCACAATCCCAAAGAGTTGCGCACCAGCTCCGCGCCAAACATACACATGAGAAATCAAGATATATGACACGTTAAAAATAGAAATAAAAAAACATTGTTTTCCCCGTATTAACGACCAATTCTTTCTTGGCGCCACTGTTGACACTCCCGTAATTCTACAAAAATCAAACCCCTTTTATACTTTTTCTTCATTCAACACTCCCAACTCAAAACACCCCACAAATGGCAAATCAGGAAAGTAGTGAGTTACTGAGTCAACTCGTTGACTTAGTAAGACAATTTTCAAGCTTACCTGAGTGTAGAAATGTTGTAAGAGAGATTTATGTGAATCTTGTGAGAAGAGTTAAGCTTTTGAGTCCTTTGTTTGAGGAGCTCAAAGATAGTGATCAAAAGCTTGATGATTATGATGTTCAAGGGTTAAAGTGTTTGAAAAGTAGTTTGAGTTTTGGTTTTGAGCTTGTTAAATCAGTTAATGAAGGAAGTAAAACATTTCAGGTAGTACTAATATTTCTTTCTTTTTTTCTTGCCGAGACATATGGGCTATGTCTGGCAACTGGCTTATCGGGCTTACAGGGGCTTGAGCTTTTAAAATAAGTTATAAAATAAGCCTTGTTTGTACACTGGTTTATGGAGGAAGCTCCCATAAGCCTCCATAAACCCAAGTCCATAAAAAAGGGCTTATAGGGGCTTATAGCTAGTCAAATTACTTAAATACCCTTCAAAATATAATGGATTACATAAAAGCTGTAAATATATGTGAATTTTTTGATGTATTTTTATGCTATTTAACATTAATAAGTTTCAACTCCTAATTTGACAAACAACTTTATAAAAATGTAAGCTTCCTGAGCCCCAGCCCATTACATACCCATAAGTGGAAGTTTACGGCTTTTATATGTTGTTACGGGTTTTGGCTTGTTTGAGAGGTTAATGGTGTATAGGATTTTAGTTGGTTTTTTGGTTTTCTGGTTATTAGGGGGTGTTTACTGTTTAGTATTGTATTTGGAAGTGAAAATGTGATATGGGATTATTAGGATTGGATAATTACAAAACGGGTGCGAGATATGGTGTTTGAATTTGTTTTTGTTGTTTTAATCACTTGCGCGAGTGTTGGAGAAAATCTAATTATTAATGATCTTCCCATATGGTTGGTTTGACTTTTAAAGTCAAATTAACACAGTTGTTGAGTTTAGACATTTGTACTTGTGATCAATCATGCTAACCTATATGAATTTTTGAATGTCACAGGCGCTGCATCTTGATAAAACCATTGAGAAGTTTCATGCAGCAACGAGTCAGATCGAAGAGGCATTATGCAAAATTCATTATGATAGATTCGATATACCTCAAGAAGTTCAAGAACAGGTAACTATGATGAGATGAATCTTAACCCATATGGGAACTCTTTGGTGGTTTTTTGCATTGCATTTTGAAAGCAGTTATGCCATTGTTTCTTTTTAAAGTCATCGATAATGAGTTTCTAGTATTTGCAAATAGCGGAACTGATTTTACGGCTGTCACAACTTAAACAACATAAGCACATCCGAAAACTATCTTGTACAACCCATTATAGACTTAACTAGTTATATCTTATCCTCTGAGTCTAGTTATTCATCATCACATAATCACTTTCCGTATGATCTTTTAGATACAGCTTGTGCATTCACAATTCAAAAGAGCGAAAGGGCAAGTAGAGTCTCCTGATTTACAGCTTCAAACTGATTTAGCCATGATGAAAAGTGGAAAAGAACCTGACTCAGAAATGGTTAAAAGACTATCAGAAAAACTGCATCTTACGACTATTAATGATCTAAGGAGGGAGTCACTTGCGATTCATGATTTGGTCATATCAACTGGCGGGGATCTTGAAAATAGTTTTGAGACAATGTCGTTTATTCTTAAGAAGATAAATGATTTTGTGATGCTGGGAAATCCCCAACTTGATAATTCTGATAGTGCAAAGGGGTTTATGAGGCATAGATCTCCTGTTATTCCAGATGATTTTCGATGCCCCATATCGCTTGAATTGATGAAAGATCCTGTGATTGTCTCTACTGGTCAGGTATGTTAGCTGATATTTTCTTATGTTTCATGTGTTTAAAAATAAGTTATTTATAGATTAAATGGTTTTGGTATCGAACTCTTGACATTGTAAAATGTGACTACATTTTTTGAAAAATGCTTAGTCCTTTATCTGTACATGAATAAACGTTTGCTCCGCGCGTGAAATTGGATTACGGCCTGCTTAGCTTGAAATCCTGCTTAGGCTGGTTGAAAGCCCGGTCTTGGACCGTGCCCAGTTATTACCTTATAGGACTGGTTAGACACGAATGTTCGGTCTTATGCAACATTTTATATACCATGTAGTATATAAGTATTGCTTTTTGCAAATTAAACGGGTAAATGGATGAGGTTATCTCTTTTGAGGTTACATGGGGAGGGCAAGTCTTTGACTTAAATGTACGTGGCCTAACAAAGGTATCCATGTGACAGTTTCCGAACCCTTTCCCTGGCCACTCTAAAATGTTTACCTAGTTAAGTTCGACCTGAGACCTCTTGTGAGGACATTACAATGCTTGGCCATTAGGCCACCTTGGTGATGGTTTAGTTTTCGTAACTAGTTTGATTAAAGAATAAGAAAAAGACCAGACCTAGTTGGAACTAGTTGGGACTGTTGGGCCCACATCAATCCCTCTTTTCAAGTGAAAGAGCTGGCTCTTCTATGACCAAACCTGAAACGATTTTTTCACTACAGCCTTGGTGCCTTTTTGCTGTTTTGGCATGTATGGGATCTAACTGAATAAGAATCATGCTTTTACTACATGAGCCCAAATTTAATTAGGATCATTCATTCACTATATTGCAGACGTATGAAAGGTCTTGTATTCAAAAGTGGCTAGATGCCGGACACAAAACCTGCCCCAAAACTCAGCAAACTTTACTACACACGGCTTTAACACCTAACTACGTGTTAAAAAGTCTAATCGCTTTATGGTGCGAGAGTAACGGCATAGAGCTGAGAAAATCACAAGGAACCTCCAAAACCATGAAAACCGGTTCAGAATGTGACCAAACCGCAATCCACACATTACTTGAAAAACTCACAAATGGGAACTCGGACGACCAACGAGCAGCTGTCGGTGAACTTCGATTACTGGCAAAAAGAAACACTGATAACAGGATATGCATCGCGGATTCTGGTGCCATACCACTCTTAGTAGAGCTATTATCTTCACAAGATAGCAGAACACAAGAACATGCAGTCACTGCACTTTTGAATTTGTCAATACATGAAGCCAATAAAGGAATCATTGTGAGCGTTGGAGCAATACCCGAAATAGTAGAGGTTTTGAAGAATGGAAGTATGGAGGCGCGAGAAAATGCAGCTGCAACCCTTTTTAGTTTGTCAGCAGTTGATGAAAATAAAGTCGCTATTGGAGCTGCTGGTGCCATACCTCCGCTTATTGAGTTGCTACAAAACGGAACTCCCAGAGGAAAAAAAGACGCTGCTACTGCCATTTTTAACCTTTGCATTTATCAAGGAAACAAGGTGAGAGCTGTGCGTGCAGGAGTCGTGACTCCATTAATGAAATTGGTTAAGGATGCTAGTGGTGGAATGATGGACGAATCTATAGCGATTTTGGCCATAATTGCTGGTCATCGTGAAGGGAAGGTGGCAATTGCACAAGCAGACCCCATCCCAGTTTTGGTTGAGGTTGTTCGGACTGGATCACCAAGGAACCGGGAAAATGGTGTGGTGATTTTGTGGTGGGTGTGCGCAGGTGATATCGAGAGTTTAAAGATTATGAAAGAAGTTGGAGGTGAGGAGGTGTTGAGAGAATTGTCAGAGAATGGAACCGATAGAGCCAAGCGCAAGGCCAGAAGTGTGTTGGACCTTATACAGAGAGTCCAGATTGCTGAACCCGTGGTTAACTTATGACATATTGGTAACAAACCCGCCGGCTTAGAGCACGTTTATAACATTTATGTATGTATGTATATGTATGTATGTAAAAAAATAGAATATTAGCAGTTCTTGAAATCGAAGTGTTTTGTAGAATTGTTTATACCAAAATGTAAAAGCGTTTAGTAGAAAGATGTGTGTTTGTGCTAATAAGCTTACTTCAGTCTTGCTAGCTAGTTGTAACTCAGTGTGATACCAATATCAGAAACAACAGCTTCATTGTCTTGCCGAGTTGTAATTCAGGTATGAAATTTTTGTCGTATCATTCAATCATGTAAAACTTAGGATATATTATCGTCTTCATAATAATGAGTTGCTTTTTGTTTAAGTATAAGACCATTAATATCGACCAGTCCTCATCGTTTATATAGTATGAGTATATTGAAATGCTACTAGGCTTGACGCCGTGACCTCACAGATGTAGACGATTTCACGAAAAATGTTTTTTCGTTCATGTAACATTATTATGTCATTTGTTTTGGTTAGTTTCTGCTTGCAGTTCAAGTTTAGATCGTGTTGTAACTTGTAACTTGACTATATCAACTTTGTTAAAACATTTGTTAAAACATCAAGACGTATAACTATATCAACTGAAATGGATCTAAGTAATGCGCCCATTAGAATAAGTTGGATTCAAACTGTTAAGCCCAGTTTAATTTTAAATTCAAATGTAGAGTAAATTGCAAATAACGTGGGTGGCTAAGTGGCTTGTCCAAAATCCAAACCGCATATGCAATTCTAAAATTTCGAATCACAGTCCCTATGAAGAACTTCTAGTTTCGACATCATACCTGATTAAAATGAAACGACTAAAACTATTTTGCATAATTTAATTTGGCCGAGGACAATACCCAAACAAAATTTTTGAAAATTGCGCATGTGATCATGATGATTTAGATCGAACATCATATTCAAATACTTTTGTTTATTAAATAGTAAACTGCAAAAACCGTTTATGTAGATTGGCCAAATTGCAGAGGCAATTCTTTCAACTTCCAAAGTGTCGGCTACTAGGCTCAGTGGAAAATTTTGGTGCATAATTATCGTCTCGTGCATTAGAGCATATAAAATTGAGGCTACGTTATTGGTACCCCTTGGCTCACAAAAAGTACACATGTTACCCCTTTGACTATCTGTTTACAGTAAAACACAGTTTTTTTTATCAGTTTATCAGCCGTACTTTTTGTCATTTTAATACTTTTGACTTGTTATACTTTATATTTTTTATTCCGCACTTTCCGTTTCACAGTTTTATGATATAAATAAAATAAAAAAAATAAAAAAAAAAACCAAAAAACAAAGAGGGATATCGCTTGTAAAAATGAGAGTTCTTTATTCCTTAAAATTTTGATAGTGCAATATTTGCCAAAAACAATAATTGCACACTATTTGTCATATCTTCAAATAGTGACTACCATGTATATATATTTTACTATTATTATTTCCCATATCGTACTACAGCGGCATCGGATTGACAAAGTGTTATGTTTTTTCCTTGTCTCTTCTTCTCTATGCGTTTATGAAAAGACACAAAACAACAAACTGCATGTGTTATATCTTACCCAACAACAACAATAAAACTAATATAACAAACTAAGTGAAAAATATGCCTAAATAATCAGTTTGCATACGAAGTTCGCTAATTGTGACTTTCAAGTTTCACTAAAAATGATTCTTTTAAATTCTTTGTGACAGGTTAACGGTATTTGAGGTAACTAGTCATTTTAAGCAATTATTGTGATAGAAGAAGCACTAAAAAGTTGTGGTAGTGAGTGTTTTCATAAGATTGACAAGCCACGCGAAAGCTCGACATGTGGGCATTAGATTGCGACATTCATCCTTATATTCCTGGATGAGTTATTGGAAGTCTTTTCAAAATGTCTTGTTAAAATCAATTGACACGCAATAACCAATAACTATAAATCGTAACGACGAAGTAACCATGTTTACTCATGCATTTTTTGCCAATTATCTCAACAATGGTTGTGTAATAGCTATAGTTGTCAAGAGATTCCAATTGATCGAAGTCAAAGACTTGAACAAAAATTGATTGTGGTTAATGCTTGAAGTTAACTCGTTTAAAAGTATCGACGATGTGAATGTGATCTAATCTTTCTCGGTTTAGATAAAACGTTACAAACTTTTATAGGCTGAAAATTATTGTTTGTTTCGGAATTGTATTACCTCAAATTTGATAGTGATGAAATAATAACTTTGGACATGGATTATAATCACCCGGGTTATCGCTATTCTTTAACCCTTGAACTATGTTGGACTCGACGTAATCTATAGGATCCCCTCAATGGGACCTTACGGTAATTGAATCTACGAGTGTAGTTGACAATGAATTGACAATACTTCATAATTTTGAACCTAAAATTAAATGTAAGATTCATTGCAAAGCAAAAAGCAATAAAATACTTGAATTTTCTTCCGGTTCAACTATGAACCATAGTGGAAGAATAATAGGATGCCACAAATTGAAGTTTATAAGGGGGTTCGTATGTCTTATGTTCTACGTATATGGAACGACTGAAACGTATAACAAACAAAAAATAAGTTAGATTAATGTTTCTTATTTGTTTTCTTTTGAACAAATGGGAGTAATTTCCATGAAGAAAGAGTCCACTGACGGCATTTTACCAACGTATTACCTCCATCCGTCTCAAAATTATAAAATTATAGTCAATATTTTATTTTTAGAATGTTTCAAAAAAATTGATCACTTTTAATTTTAAGTAATAAAAAGAGAATTTAATGAGAGAATATTCTATTTAAATAGTTGAAAATTCTAGTAGTATCACTTTTATAAACTGTGTGATTTTTGTCTCTTGTATATAATTTTAAAACGGAGAGAGCGGTTCATGTACAAATAAGATCCTCTCAAGTTGTGGTTAACATGACTTATCATGTTGAGTTTTTTGTGAGAGGAAAAATACATGTGGACACATGATTTTTAATTGAAAGAAAAACCTTTATCTATTTTACTTATTTTGATTGATCAACATGATAAGTTATGTTAAAACCAACTTGAGAAGATTTCAATACAAACTACAATTGATTTTCATAGTCCCCGATGCCCCACCGACAAAGCACCTATTGATGTTCGTTCTTTGTTTAATTTAAAAGTTGGACCTAATTAACTTATTTAATACACTAATTAAATATATTTAGGTGAATTGCATATAGGATAAAGGTTAAAAATAACCTATGTGCCAAACTGCCAACCCATATAACTTATTAAGCTATTTCAATTTGTAAACTACTATTATAAATCATCTTTAAAGATAATTTAGTCATTTCTTTCATATTCATCTTCTCATCTCAACTACGGCAAAATACCATAAATTCCGGGTAAAAAACCTAGTTTTCGACAAAAAAACACTAATAAATAATAATAATAATAATAATAATAATAATAACGTTGGAATAATGAAGTTATTTTTTTTTATTATTTTATTATTTTTTTCCTTTAGAACGACAACTGACTATCTCATAATATACACACAACATACTATCTCACATGTCATAAGTTGTACTTGAACCTATAATCATTTTGGTTGGTGAGTTTCTCACACAACAAATGGTAACATTGAGACACAACCCCTATGACGGCATCATGAAATTTAGGTCTACAAGATTCCTTAATTCGCAATCCAAAAAAGGCATAGACATAAGATACATCAACAAATATTGGAAAGTTGGGCCAAGGGCCTTTTATGTTACCCTTGGACAACAAAAACTTGTAATTCCACCAACTCAATTTTAATGCAAATTCTGAATTACACACGGAAGGTAATTGCATCTGCTTCTACGAGGGGTTTATGTGTCATTTGCCATAGTTTCGTACATGTTTTAGATCAATGATGTGTGGTGGTAGTGTTGTTGATGGTCGGAAGTGGTGGTGGTTTTGGCGGCCGGAGGTGGTGGTGATGGCTGGTGAAGAAAACAAGGGATATCATTGTCTATTAATGTGAAAAAGAATAGTTAATTAAGCATAATGAGTCGAAACAGTAATGTATAATGAGTGGTTTAAAAATTAGGAAAGCATAATGAGTTATATGGGTTAGTAAATAGTGTATTCTTAGCGTTTACCCTAATATATCCCTCCAAAAGTGCAAAATTGCGTATATATCAAACTCAAACTTATAATTGCATGTATATCCTCCCAAAAGCTCAAAAATTGTATATATAATCAACATAAACTTATAAGTGCATATATCTCATTCATAAACTTTAAATATGTCATATTAATAACAATTTTAATATAAATTTATAACTCTAAAATACATGACAATTATAATTATCAATGTTGCAAAAATCGGCCGAATCGGCCGATTAATCGGTAATCGGCTTTGTACCTTGTTGATTTTTCAAAATTGGTGGAAAAAATCGGCCTAGGCAAAAATCGGCCACTAATCAGTCAAAAATCGGCCGAATCGGTCAAAAATCGGCCAAATCGGCCAAAAATCGGCCTAATCGGTCAACTTATAAAAAATAATGATTTAGGCATTCTACTTAATTTGGGGATCGTTTATTTCACTTATAACGCACAATGGGCCTCATAATCAGAATTGAAGTCTTTTATTAAGTTTTGTAAACATAGTAGGCTTTGAATCAGTTAAGATCTTTAGTTTGGTCTCTAGAAATACACAAAACTTGCAAAAAATGCCAATCCGATTAATCACCGATTAATCTCGCCTTGACTGATTAATCGCTGCAGGGTGGTCGACCGTCCGACTACCGATTCACGATTTTTGCAGCATTGATGATTATAAAGTAAAATTTATTTTAAATTATTTTTTCTTTATTTATAAACTTGTTGGCGGTAATATGTCATTCTATTGTAAACATACTCTATCTATTATACATATATAAAAGTCATGATATTTATAATGAGTTTGTTTCTTGTATTCGTATTATATATGAGATAAGGCGACTTTTTGTGAGGTTAAATATTGTCTTGATATATTGTTTTTGTTCATCTAGTTCATTTTGAACCTCGCGACATCGTAACCTTGAAACAAATGTTGTTGATGTTATTTTTAAGATTATGATCACAACAATTTAAAGTTTAAAATTATATTAAATAATTATTTTGATATATATGACATATTAAAGATTTAGAAATGATATATGCAATTACGAAGGTTTGAAAATGATATATATGCAATTACGAAAGTTTAGAAATGTTATATATGCAATTAGTAGTTTAAATTGGATATATATGCAATTTTTTGAGCTTTTGAAATGGTATATATATAATTTTAAATTTAAGTTGGATATATATACAATTTTGAGATTTTGGAGGGATATATATTCAATTGTTAAATTTATAAGAAATAGCTAGTTGTAATATTATCATTTTAAGAATGGGGAGTTGAATATAAAGGACAAGAAGGTATAACATTCCACCATCGATATTCCGTATGTAAGATAGAATGAGTTTACAACATATATATTCTAATTGTGGTAGCTACATTTACATACTCGCTCAATAAGGCTAGCGTTAAATAAGTGTCGCATAGGTGTAGCGCAACCCCTATATTTTAGGCGACCCGATACATGATCCTACACAAAATGTTCGTAAGCCAGGGAGATGCCAAAATTTGCTTTCCACGATTGCCAGACTTTCAATACTCTGATTTCAATACTCCGTAATAGATATTTCAAGAGAAATATGCATCTGTGTCACCCGAGATGCTACTTATTTCCATGTTATTACACTTTTGTAGCAATTACTAAATCCATGTTTCTTTTTAATATCAAGATTACCCTTATGTTCTTACACAATTTATTTAAGGAGTAATTGGCTGTCGCGCATTGCGATAGAGCCAATTTAGGTTTAGGTTAGTTTCAGTATACGTGGTGTTGTGGCAAATGCAATTTATGGTATGTTTAATTTGATGGTCATAATATTTGTTCTTGCATTCTCGTATTTTGTTGGACGTTATAAAGAAATCTATTATTGAAGTGCTATACATAGTGTTAAAAAATAAATACTCATTTTACATTTAACCTGCCGTTCTAAAACTTACAACGTCACAACATACCCTATCACACTTATCGCGTACAAAAAATTATACCCAGATCCAAGGTCCTGTAAATACAGCAACATCCATATCAAATATTTTCCAGCAACCAAATCATCCTTTGAAGTAAAGTTTCCCATCAAACCAAAACACTCATCCTAGTCTGATTCGTCATCGTCATTCCTATCCATCTTAAATTTATTGTATGCTTCCTCTAACTCGATATCCGAAACCTTAGATTCACCAGTATTTTTTCCTCTTGAACTAACATTTGCATGGACTTCCTCTTCTTTTTCAGCCATTTTTTTCTGCACCAGATGCCTACCATTTGACTCCGGTGTCTTATTAGAATGCATTTTCCAGCACCCAAATCATCATTTGCAACATAGTGATGTTCAATCCAGCATGGCTGCAAAGTCAAGAAGTTGCCCCGCCAAAATGTAAATAATCTCACTTTTACCTAAAGTCCAAAAAACATTAAATTTTATCATCACAACCTTTTAATTACCATTTCAAAAAAAAAAAAAAGAAAAAAAATAAAAATAAATATATATATATATATATATATATATATATATATATATATATATATATATATATATATATATATATATGCCTTGAGTAAAATATTTACTGATTTAGTAGTACCTAAAAAATATCACTTATTACTATGAATTGTACACAACATACGACCACAACTTATAAAGTGGTAAAAAAATGGAGGCTAAGAACTGTAAGAGCAGAGGGTGTCATCACCATGTGTTAAACTTTTACCCAGTGCCATGTTAGCGCCACATCAGCTTTAACCTTTTCACCTTTAACTAAAAAAAAAAACACCACTTATCATAACTCAACCTTAACTCAACTTTAACTCAACTATTTTCAAATTCAACCCCTAAACTAAAACTAATACTTCATTTATTAAAAGACATAACATTAATTCTTAAACATTGCAATACGAATATTAAACATTATAACATTAAATATTAAACATTACAATACGAAACAAATACTTATTCATTGCTTCGGAATCTTCTTGTTGTTGTTGTCGTTGAAGATGTTTATGCCAAAGATGCTCCATAAGGTCTAGTTGGAGTCGAGTATGCGTTTCTCTGTCGCGTATTTGTTGGGTCCGTCAGTACCCAAGCGTCCTGAAAACAGGATTTGGACACAAATTAGCCAAGTGTTAATCAACCTTAAACACACTCAAGTCACTGAGTGAACAGTCACTCAGTGAGTTACCTTCAGGATGCTTAAGACGAGTCTAAGAAGAAAGATTCACCACTCAGTGAGGCGAAACTCCCTGAGTGTCACTTAAGCCAAAGAAGAAGGTAATGGGTTCAGTGAGTGTTAGTGCAAATATTACGATATTTAAACTAAACGATTTCTTCGGTTTTAATGATGACAAACATGTAACTTGTAATACATAACGTAAAATGTGCAAGTTACTTGTAAACACAAATCATCAATGCATACTTACATCAACACCTCCCGACGTCTCAAGTATGCTTCAACGAAGTCGTAGATTTCCATCCCGACATAAATCACTCAAGGTATGGACAAACAAATCTACTACTTGACAAATGATCAAAGGATTATATTTTTCTAAACTTCACATTTTTAATGTGACAAAATATTTTTTCAAAAATATATTTTACAAATTATTTTTGAATTAAAAAGAAATGTTTTATTTTGAAAAATATGTTTAAAAATCCCAACAGTCAAATTTCCCCCCAAAACAGCTCCTAACATCCCCAAATAAACCTTCCCCACTAAAGACAAAAGAAGGAACGTCCACGGTACCTTTAAATAGGGACGGCTCCACTAAATTTAGTGGAGCCGTTTGACATTTAGTGGAGCCGTGGGTCTGTAACGGCTAGATTTTCCTTTGCCTATAAATAGTGGACCATTTCATATTTCCAACTTGAATTTTCCAGTCCTTTTTCTCTGGTCTAATCCGTCCTCACTTAAATGACTTTCTTTGATCATTTGGAGAGTCTTAGTTTGTTTAAGAGTGATCCAATCCTCCATTCAAGTGATCGTCTTCATTCCTCTTGATTAGCAAGAGAAGAACACAAAGTATCCAAGTAGATACAAAGTGTTGTCATCCCTCTTGATTAGCAAGAGAAGAACACAAAGTATCCAAGTAGATACAAAGTGTTATCATTCCTCTTCATTTGCAAGAGAAGAACTCAAGGTATCCAAGAAGATACAAGAGTTGTAGTTGTTAGGTCTTGTAACATTTGTTACACTCTTGATTGTATCATAGCATACATCAAGATTATCTTTCTTTTGTGAGAGAGTGAGTCAAGATCATTGTGATCTTAAGAGATAGTGAAGATCTCTTGAAGCCATTGGGCTTGTGTGATTGATCATGTAGATCAAGGGTAGATCAGGTAGATCGAGTCAAGTGGGAGTAGATCATTGTGATCGTGTCGAGATCTTGGAGATCTCTTGAAGCCATTGGGCTTGTGTGATTGATCATGTGGATCAAGGGTAGATCGGGTAGATCGTGGTAGATTGGTGCTAGCTAAGATTAGCACTCGACATCTAGCTTAGTGTCGGAAATAGGATAAGCGACGTGTACGGTGTAGATCGGGTAGATCGTGGTAGATTGGTGCTAGCTAAGATTAGCACTCGACATCTAGCTTAGTGTCGGAAAACAAGTTAAGCGACGTGTACGGTTTTCTCCGCCTGAAGGGAGTTTGTTGATTAGTGAAGTAACTCTCGAGTTGGGTACTCGGGGAGTGGAGTAGGGCGAAGAGGAGCTTCGTGACCGAACCACTATAAATCACCGTGTCCGGTTTGCGCCTTCTTACTTATCTCTTTACTTTCATTTCATTCTTTATCGCTTTATATTTGCATTGCGTTTTTGCTTGTGTGGCTAGTTGCTTATGTTATGTTGATTATCTATGTGTCGTGGTTTGATTGTGTATATGTTGTAGTTTACTATATTCATCTCTTGATGCTATATGATCATAGTTGACACTTTTCATAGCACATCATCGGGAGTTTGATACAAAAGTTTTAAGTTTTAAATGGAAACGTATTCACCCCCCCTATACGGTTTCCACAGTGAGTATTTGACTAGAACTCACTGAACCCCAGTCTCCTCAACAACAATAAATGATTGAAGACTGAAGACTGAAGACCTAGACTGAAGAATCTGAAGTCTGAAAGAAAGGCGGGATTAGGCGGGAAGAGTTTGAAAAGATAAGGAGAAGTCTTATCGGGCCAGAAGCGAACCTTCCATGTCTTAAAGTCAAGAAGTGTCATAGCTGACACTCGGAAAGACTTTTTAGCTTATTCCCATTGTTTCTTGGAAATGACAAATACTGTTGTATTTGTCAGACACGCTAGGTTATTCTTTTTGTATTTTTTAATCATGGGTGCTCTTTTATACTTGTGTATAAATAGGAACAGATGGGAGAAAAGTGGATCAAGTTTTGTGCATTAAAAGCTTAGACTTTCCCAAAACCACTTTTCTCCTCCAAAGAGTAACCAAGTCCCTGAGATACTCAGTGGGTCATTATTGTTGCCACTCAAGAATAACTTGAGTTTAGAGAGGAGAACACACCATACCTTGTCTATTCGATCCCAAGTGTTTATTCCGCAAACACTTGGGTAATAGATTCTTTTGATTAATTTCTAATAAGAATTTAAACGTTGAAAAACTTGTGTTTTTATCTTTACGTTTTACTTATTTGTTATAATTAATCAATACGTTAATTCAGTCATGGAACACAATTAGATTAACTTTGTAGTTACTTCTACTTGTGTAACGGGAACAACAGTATTTCTTTTGCCTTTCGACGTTGGAACCATACTACATCACTTGTATCAATGAAGGTCCTTATGTCCCTAAGACTGCTGAGGGGTTAAACAAACCTGAAGCTCAGTGGACTATAGATGAGAGAAGGGTGGTCAATCAAGACCAACGCCTGAAAAGCATAATTATATCTTGTCTTCCTGACGATATAATGGAATCAGTCATTAACTGTTCTACAGCCAAACAAACTTGGGTTGACTTGATTAATAGCTTTGAAGGTCCCTCAGATACCAAGGAAAACAGGATCATGGACCTGAAACTTGAGTACAACAAATGACTCAGAAAGTCTCTCTAAGACATATACCAGATACAAAACCCTGATAAATGATCAATTGTCAAATGATGGTGTAGTTTTTTCTAAGCATGAGATCAATGTTGGCTTTGTCAACAGTCTCCCTGAGAAGTGGCTAAACTTCTCACAGGGCCTCAGGAATTCTAATCACATTCAGACCCTTGAGCTCCCTGAGATCTATGGGAAGTTTGTCTATGAAGACAACTTAATCTCTAGGAGATACCCAGACTCAAAGAAAGCTCTTGAGACCAAAAAGGTCCTGACTTCCTCACCCATATCAACTGCCTTTTATTCTAATGGTGTTGTGCAGGATTTTCAAGAGGATTCTGATGATGAGGTTGATGAAAGAACTAGTAATGAGAACCTAAATGATTTAAACTTGAAATTCCAAGAAAGGGCACTCCTTGCTAATTCAAAACGTTTTATCAAAAGAAATCAGTCAAACTTTTCAAAAGCTAAAGCAAATGAAACCACTGAATGCTTCAAATGTGGTAAAAAGGGTCATTTTGCTAAAGACTGTTATTCAAAAACCATCTCAGAACCCTCTTATAAATTTTCTGGAAACAGTTCTTCAGGAACTTGCAAGTTTCAACCTAAAATGCTTCAGTCGACCCAACATTTTCAAAAGAGTCAAAAAGATTTTGAGGCTAAATATAGGAAAGCTAAGGCTAAACTTGCCGTCCTTGAAACTAATCCCTCAATGTCTCAGGCTGCTCAAACTTCCAAACCTGTTCAGACAAAGAACAAAGTTCTTGTAGCTGAAGCCTATGACTGGGATGAAGAAGAGGTCTCCTAAGATAAGGAAATTAGAGTGAGTGCACTGATGGCACTTTCAGAAGGTGATCAGCTGGCTGTTGGAAAAAGCCATGCAAGGAATGGAGAATGGGTCAACATAACCATGAAAAAGGTAAATATTTTACTTTCAATGGATGATGATTTTGATTGGCAATTTTATATGAATTACATTTGTGTAGATCATAAGTTTGTAGAAGAACAAAGGCTTAATTTGCTTTCAAAATATAACAGTATTGTGTTAGAATTAAATAAGTGTAGAGATGAGTTGCTTGTATTAAAACAGGCCAAGTTTGAAACTGGTACACTACAAATTCAAAACACTGAGATTTTGAAACAAAATCAAGCTCTTCAAAATGAACTTAACAAAGAAAAGGCTGTCATTGAAGGCTAGACTAAAAAGAACCTCAAAGTTTATGAAACTGTGAGCCTAATTCCTAGTGAAAACAAGAAAGTTATAAGAATAGACCAACTCACTGAAAATCCCAGTGAAAGTCACAGAGAAAAGGCTTTTATTCCAGCTGGCATATCTTTTGAGCAGGAAATGGAACCCAAGTCAAAAGACTGGATTGTTAGGGACAACCCAGTCAGTAAGTTACCAAACTTTGAGACTGGGAAAATCTTGCTTCCTGAAAGTCAGGCTCTGAAAAATATGCTTGGACTCACTGACCAAACCAGTAGTACTGAGTCAGTCAATGTGTCTGAATCAGAATCACTTGCACTACTCCCACCTCTGAAAGTCCTTTAGGGAGCTGCACCAAGCTCAGACCTCAAACCTTTGGTCTACTCTCAGCATTCTCTAAAGAGAAGCAAGGAATGGGAAAAACCATCCTGAAAAGGCAAACCCCTGATGTCTCAGTTCATACTGATGACTCAACAACTTCAGTCCCTTCTGAAGTAAAAACAGAAAGCCCTGACTCAAAAATTGATCAGTTGGCTGAGCTTGTCAGGAAGCTGAGTGAGAAGATTGAATCTTCTGAGAAGCCTTCTCAATCTAAGATGAACGAACTCAAATAAGCTTCCTCAAGCACCAAACCAAAACCCTCCAAACCTCTGCAAAGATGTGAGCTGTGTCACTATACCAATCATTCCACTGACGATTGTTTTTGAATCCTTTACTGCATGATATGCAAAAAGGAAGATCATAGGACCTCTGATCACCAATCACACACAGCCACATCAAAGATTGCAAACTTTAAAGCACAGGCTTTAACGTATCCTTCTAATTCTAAGCAGAAACAGAAACAAAAGGCCAAGCCTTTTGCACCTTGCCCTCAATGTGGCTTCAATGACCACCTTCTTGAGTATTGCCTAATGGACACAAGTTGTGACATACGTGGTGATCCCACTCATGACACCTTAGGACATGAGAAGGTCATTCAGACTAGAAGAGGAATTCCCAAGACATCCTCTCAGTCTACTGAGTCCACATCTGCAATCAAATGCAAAATTTGTAGTAGCTCAGTCCACTCAACCAATAACCATGAATCAATTGTTACTTTTAAGAAGGCTACTAAATCCAAGCCTTCCAAAAAGAGGGGTCCCAGAAAGAACTAACTCAGTTTACCATTTGTTCAAAGACATGCCAGGGAGCCAGTTAGGCATCTAGATAGTGGATGTTCATGGAGCATGACTGGTGTGAAAGAGTATCTGCACAAATATGTAGAAGAACCAGGACCTAAGGTGGTATTTGCTGATAATTCATCATGTCTCACTGAAGGTTATGGTTCAGTAAACTGTAGTGGTATAGTCTTTACTAGGATAGCTTATGTCAATGGTCTTAAGTACAATTTAATCAGTGTCAGTCAACTATGTGATGCAAAATACATAGTTCAGTTTGATGATAAGTAAAGAACCATCTTCAATGCAAATAAGGAAGTTGTCCTTATTGCACCAAGAAGACAAGATGTTTATGTGTTAGACATGTCCAGTCTAACTTAGAATGGAACTTGTCTCTTTGCTAAGGCCACTGAAACCCTAAACTGGCTTTGGCATAAGAGACTCTCCCATCTGAACTTCAAAAACATAAACAATCTTGTGAAACAAAACAAGGTCCTTGGCTTACCATCAGTTGTGTTCTCAAAGGATAAACCCTGCTCTGCCTGTGAAAAGGGTAAACATCATAGAGCATCCTTTAGAACCAATACAAACTTTTCCATCAGGAACTGCCTTCATCTTCTCCATATGGATCTCTTTGGGCCCATCAGTCCTAGATCCATTAACCATGAGAAGTATACTCTGGTCATTGTGGATGAATACTCAAGATACACTTGGGTTTACTTCCTGACCAAAATGAGTCAGGCAGTTGAAACTATAATGTCCTTTGTCAGGAACATTGAATATCAGAATGACATTAAAGTCAAACAGATTAGGACTAACAATGGGACTGAATTCAGAAACCAAGAGCTTGAAAGTTTCTGTAATGAGAAAGGTATTTCCCAAAACTTTTCCTCTCCTTACACACCTGAACAAAATGGTGTTGCTGAAAGGAAGAATAGAACACTCATTGAAGCTGCCATTACAATGCTAAATGGATCAGTCCTTTCCAAACACTTTTGGACTGATTCAGTCAAAACTGCCTGTTACACACAAAACAGATCCATCATTGTCAAGAGACATAGCAAAACCCCTTATGAGTTATTCAAGGGAAGGATCCCTGACATCAGCTATTTTCATGTCTTTGGGTGTCCTGTGTTTATTCATAATCACAAAGATCACTTAGGGAAATTTGATGCCAAAGATGATGATGGATACTTCCTAGGATACTATCTTGTCTCAAAGGCCTTCAGGGTGTTCAACACAAGGAGACAGCAAACTAAGGAAACATTCCATGTTACCTTTGATGAGAGTACTGAAGCAACCAGATTCTCAAACACCTCAGTGGAAGAGATAGAAATTGATGATTCATCAAGATATCCTCCTGATGAATATCTGCCTGAGATTGATCCTTCCACTCAGTATCAAGCAAATGCTGATATCTCCTACTACATCATCCCACACAACCTTCCTTACCCAACCATCACTGAGTTTGTTGAAGCACAAACAAGTACTGATGCAATCAATCAGTCTAAGCAAAGTGCTCAGGAACCAAACAATCTCAGTGATCAGTCAACCCAGTCAAACACTCAGGATCCTGAAGATCATCAGGTGTCAGAACCAGAACCTACACCTCCACCCAATCAGGCCTCCACAAGTTCTAATCAGTATCCAAGACCTCAAGACAGTTGAACTAGGTCTCAAGATATAGAACTTGTCAATATAATTGGAAAGCCTACTGAATGCATGCTTACCAGAAGCATAGCTGCAAAACTAAGTGCAGCCTCTGCCAATGAATGCCTGTTTGTGGACTTCATTTCCACAATTGAACCTAAAAGTGTCAAAGAAGCACTTGAACATCCAAGTTGGGTTCAGGCCATGCATGATGAACTGGAACAATTTGACAGAAACAAGGTAATGAGCTTGGTTAAATGTCCTCAGGATGTTACAGTCGTTGGCATGAAATGGGTGTTCAAAAATAAATCTGATGAAAATGGCATAGTCATTAATAACAAGGCCAGACTTGTAGCCAAAGGCTATAATCAACAAGAAGGCATTGACTATGAAGAAACATTTGCATCAGTGGCAAGGATGGAAGCCATCAGGATCTTCCTTTCATTTGCAACCTACATGAACTTCAAGGTGTACCAAATAGATGTAAAAAGTACATTCTTAAATGGCTCACTGAAAGAAGAAGTTTATGTTCAACAACCCCCTGGATTTGAATGCAGTGAGTTTCCTGACTATGTCTGCAAGGTTAACAAAGCCCTTTATGGACTGAAACAAGCTCCTAGGGCATGGTATGAAACTCTCTCAGCCTTCCTCATCCAAAACAAATTTGTCAGAGGCAAGATAGACAACAAATTGTTTATCTACAGGACAAATGATGATGTCATACTTATACAAGTGTATGTGTATGACATCATATTTGGCTCAACAAGTTATAAACTTTGCAAACAGTTTAAAAAACTGATGGCAAATAAATTTGAAATGAGCATGATGGGAGAACTCACTTACTTCCTTGGACTGAAAATCAAGCAGACTGAGAAGGGAACTTCTATTGGTCAAGAGAAGTACATCAGAAGCCTACTAAAAAAGTATGAGCTCAGTGACTATGCCTCAGTCAAAACTCCCATGGTTCCACCAAACAACCTTTGTCCTGACCCTACTGGAAAACCAGTGAATTAAACTCTTTTCTGAGGAATGATTGGGTCATTGATGTATCTACTTGCATCAAGGTTTGAAATCCAATTCTCAGTCTGTTTGTGTGCCAGATATCAATCTGGCCCAAGAGAATCTCATCTCACAAGCTGTGAAAAGGATACTCAAGTACCTGAAAGGTACTCCATACCTTGGATTATACTATCCAAAATGTTTAGAATTTGATCTCAAAGGATACTCAGACTCTGACTATGCTCGATGCAACATGGACAGAAAAAGCACCTCAGGCTCCTGCCAAATCCTTGGTGGAAAATTAGTCTGTTGGAGTGGTAAGAAGAAACAATCAGTTGCCATGTCCTCAGCAGAAGCTGAATATGTTGCAGCCGCCAGTTGTTGTGTAAATGTACTATGGATGAAAAGTCAACTCAGTGACTATGAAATCCAGTATAAGATGGTTCCCATCTTTTGTGATAACACAAGTGCAATTGCCATCTCAAACAACCCTGTTCTTCATCAGAGAACAAAACACATTGATATTAGATATCACTTCATCAGGGACTATGTCATGAATGGTGACATTGAATTACACTTCATTCCTACTGAATATCAGCTAGCTGATATATTCACCAAACCATTGGATGAACCAACTTTCACAAGACTAAAAGATGAATTAGGAATGTTGGATATTGAGAATCAGTCCACTGATTGAATCCATCCAACTAAGTGTAAATTCTGAAAACCCCAGATCCCTGACTCAATGTGTTCCTCAGTGAAAAAGATCACTGAATCACCTTCCCTGAACCCCTCACTGAATGAAAAGTCATTCAGGGCCCTAAAGATGACATTCAATGCAAACTTAAATGCTCTAAGTATCTAGTTAGTAAATGTCCGAGGTTGGAAACTGAATACCTGTTTAATATAGGAATATATGTTCTTTTGCCTGCTGGCATACATATCTTGGGCCCCCACTTGGCATTTAATGCCTCTCTGTTGGGTCCGTCAGTACCCAAGGATCCTGAAAATATAATTTGAATACAAATTACGCTAAGTGTTAATCAACCGAAAACATACCTAAATCACTGAGTGAATAGTCACTCAGTGAGTTACCTTCAAGATGCTCAGGACGAGTCTAAGAAGAAAGACTCACCACTCAGTGAGGCCGAACTCCCTGAGTGTTACCTGAGACAAAGAAGAAGGTCCAATACTCACTGAACCCCAGTCTCCTCAACAAACAATAAGTGATTAAGGACTGAAGACTGAAGGCGAAGACTGAAGAACCTGAAGCCTGAAAGAAAGGCGGGGTTGAGAGGAAAGTGTTTGAAGAGATAAGGATAAGTCTTATCAGACCAGAAACGAACCTTTCCTAAAGCGGCTAAAATTCAAGAAGTGTTAGAACTGACACTCGAAGACTTTTTGGCCCATTCCTATTGGTTCTTGGAAATGACAAATACCGTTGTAGTTTTCAGACACGCCTTGTATTCTTTTTGTATTTTAATCTTCAGTACTCTTTGAATGTTTGTATGTAAATAGCAATAGATGGAGAAAATGGGGTAAAGTTTTGTGCATTAAAAGCTTAGACTTTCACAAAACCCCATTTCTCCTACAAAGAGTAACCAATCCCTGAGATAGCGTAGTGGGTCGATATTGTTATCACTCAAGCATAGCTTGAGTTTAGATAGGAGACACACCATACCTTGTCTATTCAATCCCAAGTGTTTGTTCCGCAAAACACTTGGGTAATAGATTATTTGATTGATTTCTAATAAGAATTTAAACGTTGAAAAACTTTGTGTTTTTATATTTACATTTTACTTATCAGTTATAATTAATCTCAGTCATAACATACTTAGATTAACTTTGTAGTTATCTCTAAGCGTGTAAAGGGAACAAGTGGTATCAAAGCCTCTGGTTTATAAAATCTTTTCAAAAACTAAGAGTGCTCAAGGTTTTTAAAACCAAGATCATACTATGGCTGATATTAATGTGCCCCAGCTCGTCGATAAAAAGGGTAGTAGCTTTTCAGCTGTTGCCCCCAGACTTGAAGCTGGAAAATTTAGCAAGTGGAAAAAGCGAATGCTTTGCTACTTGACTGGTATGGAACCATACTACATCACTTGTGTCAAAGAAGGTCCTTATGTACCTAAGACTGCTGAGGGGCTAAACATGCCTGAAGCTCAGTGGACCATTGATGAGAGAAGGGTGGTCAATCAAGTCCAACGCCTGAAAAGCATAATTATATTTTGTCTTCCTGACGATAAAATGGAATCAGTCATCAACTGTTCAACAGCCAAACAAACTTGGGATGACTTGATTAATATCTTTGAAGGACCCTCAGATACCAAGGAAAACAGGATCATGGACCTGAAACTTGAGTATAACACTTTTAGGGCAAAGGACTCTGAAAGCCTCTCTCAGACATATACCAGATACAAGACCCTGATAAACGAATTATCAAATGATGGTGTAGTTTTGTCTAAGCATGAGACAAATGCTGGCTTTGTCAACAGTCTCCCTGAGAAGTGGCTAAACTTCTCACAAGGCCTCAGGAATGTTAATCACATTCAGACCCTTGAGCTCCCTGAGATCTATAAGAAGTTTGTCTATGAAGATAACTTAATCTCTAGGAGATACCCAAACTCTAAAGCTCTTGAGTCCAAAAAGGCCCTGACCTCCCCACCCATATCAACTGCCTTTTATTCTAATGGTGTTGTGCAGGATTTTCAAGAGGATTCTGAAGGTGAAATTGATGAAATAACTGGTGATGAGTTCCTAAGTGACTTAAACTTGGAATTCCAAGAAAGGGCACTCCTTGCCAATTCAAAACGTTTTATCAAAAGAAATCAGTCAAACTTTAAAAAAGCTAAAGCAAATGAAACCACTGAGTGTTTCAAATGTGGTAAAAAGGGTGATGCGTGCGATGTGTCGTTGCGGTTTAGCAGTATTAATGCCTACTCAAGTTTTAAATTTATATTTAGCCGACTTATCAATAACACACACACTTAACGAGCAGTGTACCCGGTCAGTATGAATGTAATGGTAAGTAGAGTGTCGATCACTAAGAGTGGAACGTATTATCTAGTTATTCTAATCAGTATTTTAATAAATTAAGTTAGCTATACAACCTAATCTAACGCAAGGGGGGTCAGCCTGAGAGACTGGCACGATTTGGTTGCAATTAATTAATAAACTAAACCAATAGGCACGAATCAGCGAATAGCACACACGTACACAGATAAATACTTGAGACAATAAGAAGATATGTCCTTATGATTAAGTAGATTGTCACTTGTTTTATTGCTAGTTTTATATGAAGTGTATAGTTCGATGCAACGCACCGAGATTAAGTCCTTTCTCGTTGGTTCTAATCTTATCGGCGAGTAAACCCTTAATGATTACTTATGACTATCCTATTTATCTTTCTTCCTACTTTTCTACAGACGATAGAATGCATAGGCGATCTAATAAATAGGCGAGGGCAGAGGCATGGCGACCCGATCAACGCTCAGCTAGACACAGAGGTTATCAATGCACTAATAAAAGTCACCAAAGACATCAACATATAAACTTTAATTAATGAGAAAGCAGTTTTAAGGGAGTGCAATCTTTCCGTTGTCACATTACACAAGCCACCAATCTTGATGAATTAAAGTTTACTAACACAATAAAACAAAACTACTTAATGAATTAAACACATGCAGCACCTTCTTACAGCTCTTGTATCTTTGTTTGGGTGTGTCTTGTGCTGCCTATTCGTCTGAATTCGTCCTAGGGTTTCTGTACTTCGGTCTTCTAGTGAACTTCGGAACTCTTAATTCGTCTGGTCTTTGGGGTATTTATAGTTTCTGTCTGAGGGTAAGATGCGGCGCATCTAGTAAGTAGATGCGGCGCATTGACTTAACTTCGCGTGGGGTCCAAGATTAATATATTCAGGAATATTCGTACACCGCCAGAAGATGCGGCGTAACTCTATAAATAGATGCGGCGCATGTCCTCTTGTATCTTGGATCGTATCTGGTGAAATCTGGATAGTGATGCGCCGTATGTAATAAGTGAGATGCGGCGCATCTGGAGCAAAATAGTCTTGATCTTGTGCATTTCAGTAGACTCTTAACTTCTTGCATGTTTTGCTCCATAATTAGTCCAAAATCGCCAAGTTTCACCAAATGCTTGTTTTTACCTGAGAATTACAAAAGTAAACGATTAAGTATCAATCCTCATACATAATATAATAAAACAAGTCAAATTAATAGGATAAATGATAGTAATAAAATGTACTTATTTGAGTTCATCAAAGGGCCACTTTGCAAGAGACTGTTATTCAAAAACCATCTCAGAACCCTCTTATAAATTTTCTGGAAACAGTTCCTCAGGAACTAGCAAGTTTCAACCTAGAATGTTTCAGTCGACCCAACATTTTCATAACAATAATGTTCAAAAGGGTCAAAAAGACTTTAAGACTAAATATAGGAAAGCTAAGGCTAAACTTGCTCTTCTTGAAACTAATCCCTTTATGTCTCAGGCTGCTCACACTTCCAAACCTGTTCAGACAAAGAACAAGGTTCTTGTTGCAGAAGCTTATGACTGGGATGAAGAAGAGGTATCCTCAGAAGATGAGGAAATTAGAGTGAGTGCACTGATGGCACTTTCTGAAGGTGATCAGGTGGCTGTTGAAAAAAGCCATGCTAGGAATGGAGAATGGGTGAACATAACCATGAAGAAGGTAAACACTTTACTTTCAATGGACGATGATTCTGATTGGCAATCCTATATGAATTATATTTGTGTAGATCTTAAGTTTGTAGAAGAACAAAGGCTTACCTTGCTTTCAAAATATAACAATCTTGTGTTAGAATTGAATAAGTGTAGAGATGAATTACTTGTATTAAAACAAGCCAAGTTAGAAACCATTACACTACGAATTCAAAACACTGAGATTTTGAAACAAAATCAAGCCCTTCAAAATGAACTTAACAAAGAAAAAGCTGTCATTGAAAGCTGGACTAAAAAGAACCCCAAGGTCTATGATACTGTGAGTCTTATTCCTATTAATGTCAAGAAAATTATAGGAATAGACCAACTCACTGAAACCCCCAGTGATAGTCACAAAGAAAAGACCTTTATTCCAGCTGGCATATCTTTTGAGCAAGAAATGCAACCCAAGTCAAATGACTGGATTGTCAGGGACAACCCAGTCAGTAAGTTACCAAACTTTGAGACTGGAAAAATCTTGCTTCCTGAAAGTCAGGCTCTGAAAAATATGCTTGGACCCACTGACCAACCCAGTAGTACTGAGTCAGTCAATGAGTCTGAATCAGAATCATTCACACCACTCCCACCTCTGAATATCCTTAAGGGTGCAGCACCAAGCTCAGACCTCCCACCATTGGTCTACTCTCAGTATTCTCCAAAGGAGAATTCAGGAATGGGAAAAACCATCCTGAAAAGGCAAACCCCTGAAGTCTCAGTACATTCTGATGACTCATCTACTTCAGTCCCTTCTGAAGTAAAAACAGAAAGCCCTGACTCAAAAATTGATCAGTTGGCTGAGCTTGTCAGGAAGATGAGTGAGAAGATTGAATCTTCTAAGAAACCTTCTCAATCCAAGATGAAGGAACCCAAATTAGCTTCCTCAAGCACCAAACCAAAACCCTCCAAACCCCTGAAAAGGTGTGAGCTATGTCACTATACCAACCATTTCACTGATGATTGTTTTAGGATACCTTACTGCATGATATGCAAAAAGGAAGATCATAGGACCTCTGATCACCAATCATACACAGCCACAACAAAGATGGAAAACTTTAAAGCACAGGCTTTAAAATACCCTTCTGATTCTAAACAGAAACGGAAACAAAAGGCCAAGCCTTTTGCACCTTGCCCTCACTGTGGCTTCAATGATCACCATCCTAAGGATTGTCTAATGGACAACTGTTGTGAAATTTGTGGAGATTCCACTCAAACCACCTCAGGACATGAAAAGGTCATTCAGACCAGAAGAGGTATGACCAAATCATCCTCTCAGTCTACTGAGTCTACCTCTGCAATCAAATGCAAAACCTGTGGTAGCTCAGTCCACTCAACCACTGACCATGAATCAATTGATACTTTTAAGAAGACTACAAAAGTCAAACCCTCCAAGATGAGGGGTCCTAGAAAGAACTAACTCAGTATACCATTTGTGCAGAGGCATGCCAGGGAGCTTGTTTGGCATCTAGATAGTGGATCTTCAAGGAGCATGACTGGTGTGAAAGAGTATCTGCACAAATATGTTGAAGTACCAGGACCCAAGGTGATATTTGCCGATAATTCATCATGTCTCACTGAAGGTTATGGTTCAGTAAACTGTAATGGTATAGTCTTTACTAGGATAGCTTATGTCAATGGTCTTAAGTACAATTTGATCAGTGTCAGTCAACTATGTGATGCAAAGTACATAGTTCAGTTTGATGATAAGCAAGGAACCATCTTCAATGCAAATAAGGAAGTTGTCCTTATTGCACCAAGAAGGCAAGATGTTTATGTGTTAGACATGACCAGTCTAACTCAGAATGGAACTTGTCTCTTTGCTAAGGCCGCTGAAACCCTCAACTGGCTTTGGCATAAGAGACTCTCCCACATAAACTTCAAAAACATAAACAATCTTGTAAAACAAAACAAGGTCCTTGGCTTACCATCACTTGTGTTTTCAAAGGATAAACCATGTTCTGCCTGTGAAAAAGGAAAACATCATAGAGCATCCTTTAAAACCAAAACAAACTTTTCCATCAGGAACTGCCTTCATCTTCTCCATATGGATCTCTTTGGGCCCATCAGTCCTAGATCCATTAACCATGAGAAGTATACTCTGGTCATTGTGGATGAATACTCATGATACACTTGGGTCTACTTCCTGATCAAAAAGAGTCAGGCAGCTGAAACAATCATGTCCTTTGTCAGGAACATTGAAAATCAAAATGACATTAAAGTCAAACAGATTAGGACTGATAATGGAACAGAGTTCAAAAACTATGAACTTGAATGTTTCTGTGATGAGAAAGGAATTTTCCAAAATTTTTCCTCTCCTTACACACCTGAACAAAATGGTGTTGCTGAAAGGAGGAATAGAACACCCATTGAAGCTGCCAGGACAATGCTAAATGGATCAATCCTTTCCAAACACTTTTGGACTGAAGCAGTCAAAACTGTCTGTTATACAGAAAACAGATCCATCATTGTCAAAAGACATAGCAAAACCCCATATGAGTTATTCAAGGGAAGAATCCCTGACATTAGCTACTTTCATGTCTTTGGGTGTTATGTGTTTATTCATAATCACAAGGATCACTTAGGGAAATTTGATGCCAAAGATGATGATGGATACTTCTTAGGATACTCACTTGTCTCAAAGGCCTTCAGGGTGTTCAACACTAGGAGACAACATACTGAGGAAATATTTCATGTTACCTTTGATGAGAGCACTGGTGCAATCAGTGTCTCTAACACCTCAATGAAAGAGATAGGCATTGATAATTCATCAAGATACTCTCCTGATGAACATCATCCTGACAATGGTCCTTCCACTCAGTTCCAAGCAAACGCTGACATCTCCTACTACATCATCCCTTACAACCTCCCTTACCCAACCATCACTGAGTTTGTTGAATCACAAAGAAGTACTGATATAATCCATCAGTCTGAACACAGTACTTAGGAACCAAACAATCTCAATGATTAGTCAACCCAGTCAGACACTCAACATACTAAAAATCATCATGTGTCTGCACTAGATCCCACAAATTAGGCCTCCTCAAGCTCTAATCAGTTTCCAAGACCTCAGGACAGTTGGACTAGGTCTCAGGATATAGAACTTGTCAATCTTATTGGAGAGCCTACTGAAGGCATGCTCACTAGAAGCATGGCTGCACAACTAAGAGCAACCTCAGCCAATGAATGCCTATTTGTGGACTTCATATCCACAATTGAACCCAAAAGTGTCAAAGAAGCACTTAATCATCCAAGTTGGGTTCAGGCCATGCATGATGAACTGGAACAATTTGACAGAAACTAGGTAATGACCTTGGTCAAATGTCCTGAAGATGTTTCAGTCAGTGGCATGAAATGGGTGTTCAAAAAAAAATCTGATGAAAATGGCATAGCCATTAAAAACAAAGCCAGACTTGTAGCCAAAGGCTATAACCAACAAGAAGGCATTGACTATGAATAAACATTTGCACCAGTAGCAAGGATGGAAGCCATCAGGATCTTCCTTGCTTTTGCAACCTACATGAACTTCAAGGTGTACCAAATGGATGTTAAAAGTGCATTCTAAAATGGGTCACTGAAAGAAGCAGTTTATGTTCAACAACCTCCTGGATTTGAAAGCCATGAGTTTCCTGACTATGTCTGCAAGCTTAACAAAGCCCTTTATGTACTGAAACAAGCTCCCAGGGCATGGTATGAAACTCTCTCATCCTTCCTGATCTAAAACAAATTTGTCAAAGGCAAGATAGACAACACATTGTTTATCTACAGGACAAATAATGATGTCATACCTGTACAAGTATATGTTGATGACATCATCTTTGGCTCCAAAAGTTATAAACTTTGCAAACAGTTTGAAAAACTGATGGCAAAGAAATTTGAAATGAGCATGATGGGAGAACTGACTTACTTCCTTGGACTGCAAATCAAGCAGACTGATAAAGGAACCTCTATCAGTCAAGAGAAGTATGTCAGGAGTTTACTAAAGAAGTATGATCTCAGTGATTGTGCCTCAGTCAAAACTCCCACGGTTCCACCAAACAACCTTTGTCCTGACCTTACTGGAAAACCAGTGAATCAAACTCTCTTCAGAGGAATGATTGGGTCACTGATGTATCTACTTGCATCAAGGCCTGACATCCAATTCTCAGTCTGTTTGTGTGCCAGATATCAATCTGACCCTAGAGAATCTCATCTCACAGCTGTGAAAAGGATACTCAGGTACCTGAAAGGTACTCCAAACCTTGGATTATACTATCCAAAATGTTCAGGCTTTGATCTCAAAGGATACTCAGACTCAGACTATGCTGGATGCAACATGGACAGAAAAAGCACCTCAGGCTCCTGCCAAATCTTTGGTGGAAAACTAGTCTGTTGGAGTGCTAAGAAGCAACAATCAGTTGCCATGTCCTCAGCTGAAGCTGAATATGTTGCAGCAGCAAGTTGTGCAAATGTACTCTGGATGAAAAGTCAACCCAGTGACTATGGAATTCAGTATAAGATGGTTCCCATATTTTGTGATAACACAAGTGCAATTGCCATCTCAAACAACCCTGTTCTTCATCAGAGAACAAAACACATTGATATTAGATATCACTTCATTAGGGACCATGTCATGAATGGTGACACTGAATTACACTTCATTCCTACTGAATATTAGCTAGCTGATATATTCACCAAACCATTGGATGAACCAACTTTCACAAGATTGAAAGCTGAATTAGGAATGTTGGATATTGAGAATCAATCCACTGATTGAATCCATCCAACTGAGTGTAAATTCTTAAAACCCCAGGTCCCTGACTCAATGTGTTCCTCAATGATAAAGATCACTGAATCACCTTCCCTGAATCCCTCAGTGAATAAAAAATCATTCAGGGCCCTCAAAATGACATTCAATGCTAACTTAAATGCTCTAAGCATCTAGTTAATAAATGTCCAAGGTTGGTAACCGATTTCTTATTTAATATAAGAATATTTATTCTTTTGCCTTCTGGCATCCACCTCTGGGCCCCCACTTACCCACTTGGCATTTAATGCCTCTTCTCTCACATAAAAAATATGTGATGATGATATCTCTGCAAATCACACTTTTTGCAGATGGCACAACTGTTCATCTCGACTGTTGCGCAAAACCGGGAAAGTGGAGTGGTTTAGCATTAAATGCGGATCCCAAACATTTTACACAAAACAATTTTCAAAAAAAAAAATAAAATCTTTTGAGAAAATAAACCGCTTAATGACCAAAATACCCTCCTCTTCACTTCCCTATAAATAACCCCAAAACAAATAATACACACGTTTTTAGAAAATCTTAAGAAAATTCTTGCCCTTTTCTTCCAAAACTTTTGTGCGTGTGTTTATCATCTTTAGAAACCCAAACCTTTGTTGATCTTGTAAACCCAAGACCTTCCAACAAAAATGGCTACTTCTAAAGCTATCACATACACCCCTAATGTGGAATTCCTCATGGAGGGCGTAGACATGACCAAAAACAACGTTGTAGGAAATTTTGCCTACCCCAAAAAATTTTGGGCTTACAAGAATATGGTTAAATACCTTCAAAACTGCTTTCTTGCTACGGTGTTTACAAAAACCCCTCAGTCATATATCATGACTATTTGAGGGAATTCTGGTGTACTGCAGTGGCAACAAGCCCTGAGGATACCAAGGACTCAATAATCACTTTCTCAGTGATGAATGGGAGAAGGACCCTCTCCCTTGATTGCCCAACCTTCATCAACGCCACAGGCCTTGATTTCGCTGAGAAATTTGAGCCCAACCCCACTGACCAAGAAGGTAAGGCAGAATTACTTTTTCTAGGGCCACATGACCCAAAACAACCTGACGTGGCCTCAGGACAATTATTGGCCAAAGCACCAATAATAAAGACTTGGTTCTCTCCTGTCTGGAGGATCCTGATGACCTTTGTCATTCAGGTCCTTGGAGGCAATAAATCCTCCACGGAGCAATTGAACGCATCACAACAATTGATGGTGTTCAGTCTTCTGGAAGGTAGAAAAATTGATATCGGAGGAATAATCTTCCGAGACCTCGTAGCCAAGCTCTCAGGAAAATCTAGGCAAAGACACATGTCTTACCCTAGGTTCATTTCCTGTGTACTTCAGGACCTACTGGGCTCAGATTATGTTAGGCCTGATGTTGAAGGATCAAAACCTGACGTCTTACACAAGGCCAACTATTCTAGATACCCTACTGAGGTACAACTAGTACCCCTGACCGACTACATGCTAGTAGTCATTCAGGGGGAAAAAGCTATCTCACCCATTCCTTCTCCTACAAAGTAGGAGAAGAAGAAAAAGAAGGCAGGGACCAAGAAAGTGGTTAAACCTAAACCACACGCCCTTGGATCTTCTGCCTCAGAGCCTAAAGAAGGGCAAACGACCAAGACCTCAGAGACACCTGTCACACCCCCAAATATCTGGATTTGCAGCGGAATGGAACGTTTGAGGGCGTGACTGATCATAGCACCACAGTTACAGTTATATTGAACGACCTAAAGTGTCGTTTTGAAAATATATCGTTTGATTAATTAAAAACATTCAGAGTTACAAAAGCTAGGTCCCAAAAGATGGTTCTTGATTGCGGAAATATGTTGGTTACAATCAAACAATAGTTTAAAGTGCATATAAATCCAAGTGAGACGCGTTGATGAGTGTCTAAATACTCATCATTATTGTCGTATCTAAACTGCCAAAACATCCAAAAACACTCAAAAATGCATCAAAATACTGAAAATATCCCAGGGATTGTGTTTTATATGTTTCAAATGCAAAATGTTTAAAAACAATTGAAAAACGAACAAAGTTTACAAAATTGGCAGTTTTAGTCCCTCAACTTTCAAAACTTGTCAAATTTAGTCCCTAGGCATTTGTTTTGTAAGAAAAGTCACCAAAGGTCCTTTTGAAATCATAGGTTGTCATATTTAGTCCTTTGGTGAAAAGTTTCAATAATTTACAAGTTTGGTCCCTGCACTTTCAGAATTTGCAAAAATGGTCCCTGGGAAATTTTATTGTTGGAAATCTTATGAATGGTCCCTGGATTATTGGAATATGGCAGGAATCACCCTCGGATTAAGTTTTCAGAATTGGCAGTTATGGTCCTTGGATTTTCAGATTTTACACAAGTGGTCCCTTAAAGTTTAAATAAAATCTAATCCTAACCAATAACCTATCCAACCCAGCTACTATAACAACCCATGTCCAGTCCAAATTATAAACCCAAAGCCCAACACCCAAGCCCACTTACCCGTTTATTAATAAAAACCCAAACGAAGATTTGACTTAAGTCAAACCTTCCCTTCTTCTTTCTCTAAACCGCCAAAACCCAGACAAACCATACCACCCTTCCCATAGTTTTCTGCAATACCACCCCCTCCTCCTGCTACATGCTACCTAACACTCCCAAATGCATTAAATGCTTCTTCCCCACTCACCTCAGACCCATGTGCTAATTTTTCCCACTATATCCACTTTTGGCGCAAAAAATCCATTTTGATGGCTCAGATTGATTCAAGGCAAATCAAAGGTACACAAGTGTTCAGAGATGAAGTGAAGACTTATCCCACCTTAGTATAGTATAAATAGCAATGTATTGTAAGCAAATAGAGTAGTAGTTAAAAATTAGTGTAATCGTATTTTAATTATCAATAGCTGTAATCTTGTAATTTCCCATTCTCAGTTGTAATTCATGTTATAATCAATCTAAGTAACTTTGTTTTAATCACTTATGTTCTAAATTTCAAGTATGCTAAGAATTCAAGTTTTCTGTTAAGCTAAGTAATCTCATAGCATGTTCAAACATAGTCATAAGCTTCCACACCCTTTCTATAAGCTTATGCAAGCTTATTATAGCTTGTGGTAAGTTTATATAGTGTAAATCAGTGCTAAACTCAAGATACAAGAAAAGTCAACAAAAGTCAACCTGAGAAGCTAATAAGCTGTTTCGGGGTGAATAAGCTGATTTGGAAGGATTTTCTGGGTTTTCTAGCTTGTGTTAACAAGCTAGATTGGTTCTGTTCTAGTCCTGCTATCCCAATAGCCCCACCTCAGTTGTAAGCTTTTTGAATTTCTAGCTTAAAATTCCAATTGACTGTGCAACTGCTTATTTGTAGCTTATTTCTATTATTTCTAACTCACTACAAGTTTCTAAGTATATTTCATTAGTATAATCAGTTAGACATAGCCTTTTTGTTTATTTCTCTTTAAATCACTTAAAAAGTCCAAAAATAGTCTTTTATAGCTTAGCTTATTGTACTGCTTAATTTTGATTTAAAAGTTGCTAAGTAGTACTTAATTAAGTTAGTAAAACCTTAGATATTAGAAATTATAAGTTAAAAAAGGTCTTTGCTTGTAAAAAATCCAAAGCAGACCCAAAAAGGGGTGTTTGGTTTAAGTCAGTCAACAAGGTCAAACATAGGAGTACTGTTGATTGACCATTATCCCAACTTCAACCTAGCTTATTTTCACTGATATAATCTGTTTACAAGTTATAATAGGCCATTTAGATAGATTTGGTAGATTTGCACAACCTGTGGGAATTTTAGAACTCAAAATGTCCAAATAAGCCATAATAAGCTAGAAGCTTATTTGGCTCTTTTCATTGGCATTCCTGAGTTCCATCTAGTCCATATAGAGTATTCACAATAGTTGGTTTAAGTCCCTTGCACTCTACACACTCTGCACACAAAACAGACAAGCAGACTGCATAACTTGTGGATTTTGTGGTTTTTGCAGACCCTAGTAGAATTTTTAAGTGATTCACCATAAGCCCTCATAAGCTAATTTTCTGGATAATTAAGCTCACCCAGCTTGTGTTCATTGTGGTATTTTTAGTTTGATTTTTAGAACCTTTTTAAGCCCTCAAATCAAGGCCTGCAAAAGGGCTTTTCTGCCCTGCACCACAGCAACTCAGTGTATACTGAGTGCTTTTGGTTGCTGAACTCACCCCCTTTGTGGCTTATATAGATAAGCTTAGGCCTTGCTTTTTGCATTTCTGAATAGCTCATAGTATAAGCAATCTTTTGCCCCCATAAAAGTTCTCATTTATCAGCTTATTAACTGCTTAATCTGCCTTGCAAATTAGCCAATTTCCTGAGTTTCTGTGTAATTTTGCAACTGCTTAAGTGTTCATTTGATTAATTTGTGGGATAAGTTCTTATAATTAAGTTGTTTTGTGCTTCTAGTAGGGTATTAAACCTGTCCTGAGCATTTGGTAGGCTTTTGTGCTTATTAGCTTATTTTTAGCTTATTGACTCAACTGCTTATCTGTCCAACTGCTTATTTAGGTTCAGTTAACTTTTTATTTTAATTTTCCTAGCTTTCAAATATTATTTTAGACTTATCCTGAATTTTTCAGATTTTTCCTAAGTCATTTAATATTTTTAATCTTTTTAATTAGTTTCTAATAGTAATTAAATCATAATAAATAGAATAATAATCAGAAAAATATAAATCTAATTTTCATAATTTTCTTTTATCATTTATAATCTAGGAAAAATATAATTGTATTATTAGCCTTAAGAAAAACAAAAATAGAAAAATAGTGATAGCTTCTATTTAATAGAATTTATCTTTTTAAATTTTTAATCAAGTAATTTTCATTTTTATAATTTTCTTAACTTCTTTTTACTTAATAATATTTATAAAAAAAGTTTTAGATTTTTCTTTGTTTATTTAGTATTTATTATAAATTAAATTAGTTTAAAATAATTATTAAATAATAAATAATTAATAATAATTAAATAAAAAGTGTTAAAAATATAATTTTAGTTTTAAAATAAGTTTTAAGTAATTTTACATTTTTAAGTTTTTAATTTCATATATTTCATTTTTAGTTCCATTTTTAGATTCCCCGTTACGCGTTTTTAATTTATTAATTCGCGTTTAATTTTCTTGTGTATATTTGTTTTTAATTTGTTATTTAGAATTATTAAAAAAGCAAAATCCAAAATATCTAATCACATCAGTCACTCTAATCCTAACTTTCCACAGTTTGCCCATTCACACCTCGTTGGGAAACGATTCGGGTAATTACTTACCTGTCTTCACACTACACACGAACGTGAGTTTTTGCAAGTATCCTTTTTCACAAAGGGGTAATTTGTAATTATTCATGCGTATCCGCTATCTGCATTTATTTATAGGTTATTCGGCTAGGACCAAATTTTGGCGCCGCTGCCGGGGAGGTTGTGCTGCGACTATTGTGTAGAGTTTTAGCGATTAGTGATTCGAGATCCTTCTTCTAGAAGTTCATATTCCCCATAAACCATATAAAAAACAAAAATATTTTTCTTTTCATTTCTATATATATTATCATATAAAAAATAAAAACACCAAAAATATTTTCCGTTTTCTTTGTTTAATAAATACAACAATAAAATTTACCATCGAGAACCAAGACAGAGTACTACCTAACTGGGGGTACGACCATAATAAGTTCCCAAACATCAGATTTAAAACTTGCCTCTGTATCACTTGCAAATATCGGCTCACCTTTGATTGATAAACAAACTATAACGGAGGTTTAAGGATAGTTTGACATTAAATTGTCGGACTGAAAGAAGCGGGTTTTTAAGGAGCATTAATTGCCCACCTTTGCTTCTCCGCCACTCTGTGCGTTTATCTTTTAGAGAGCTACCGTACGCTTGTTGATTATTGGTTTAAGTTCACTTGTGTTTTGCTTCGTTCTTGATTTAATTAAAATATTTTACTTAGTGCATGCGCACTCGTTCTTCCACGTCATCAAGCCCTTTACGTGAACTCGTAGATATTCCGAGAAGACGTTATCGTAGACGTGCTGCCCAAATAGTCGAACCCGAGATTCGTACTGTTCTCACTGATAATATGGCAGACGAACGCACAATGGCTGAAATGCTCCAGGCACCCACCGAGGGTTACGGAGATGCCATCGTTTTACCAGCCATCGATTCTGATCATTTTGAACTGAAAACACATTTGATTCAGCTCGTGTCCACAAACCAATTCCACGGGTTTAAACGAGAGGATCCATATGCACACATTCGTTGGTTCAATAAGTTGACCTCTACAATCAATTACAAGAATGTGCCACAAACAGTTATCAAATTGATGCTATTTCCATTCTCACTTGAGGGGGCAGCCCGGATTTGGCTGGATAAAGAACCCCCTCGATCCATTGAAACCTGGGAAGATCTCGTTAAGAAATTTGTCAATTATTTCTTCCCTCCATCAAAGACGATTAATCTAAAAAATGAAATTGCTGGATTTCGTCAAGGTTTTGATGAAAATTTCAGAGAGGCATGGGATAGATTTAAAGATCTCCTAAGAAAATGCCCACATCACGATTTCACGGTGTTACAACAGATAAATACGTTTTATAATGGGTTGACCCAAAACGATCAAGATGCACTTAACGCAGCCGCCGGTGGCAATATCTTGAATCGTAAACCTAGAGAGGTGGTTGAAATTTGTGAAAATAAATCAAAAGTTCCTATTTCTAGAAACAAAGTGAATGTTCCTGTCACTCCTGCTGCTTCTTCATCCGGTAACTCATCAAAGTTAGCCTTCCTTACGGATTCAATGCGTTGTATGATGAAGGAAATGAAAGAATTGAAGAGTGAAATTCATAAACCGGAACAAATCAAAGCAATAAACAAAGTGTGTGAAACTTGTGGTGGCCCACATGCGTATTATGATTGTCAAGCAACTGATGCTTCTCTTTACCCAGCTCCCGTAGCTGCAGTAAACCAAAATCAATACCGTCCGCATGTTGAGACTCAGTACCGAGCATAGAATGCTATGGTACGACCTGGTTTTCCACCCGTGCAAAATCAGAATAATCAAAATCGCTTTGTTCAAAATCAGGGACAAAATTTTAACAATTCCCAAAATTTCAATCAGAACCGAGGTCAGAATCAGGGTAATTATAACCAAAAGCCATGGAATGTCCAAAATCAAAATCAGACATCCTCAGATGAGTTGCTTAGGCAATTCATAAAATCTCAAGAGGAGACAAACAGGACTCAATATAAGACAAACCAGTTATTGGTTACCCAAATAAATGACATAAAAAAAACTTTAAATGATCTACCTTCTACCTCGGGAGGTCTCCCAAGTAACACTGTTGTCAACCCTAGGGGTGAACTCAAAGCTGTCAGTACACGTAGTGGTAAATCTCATGTTGGACTCAAGGTTACAAAGGACCCGGTACTTCCCACTAACAATGGAAGTGCTAAATACGTCCAACCTATTGCTGTCCAAAAATCTACACCCACAATTGCTCCTCAACCGTCAAGAATAGATCCTACTCTATCACGATTTACGGTTAAAAGTTTTCTAAGCAAACGTAGTGAGCAAAGAACAGCCAGATATTATTCCGATATGCGCAATGCTGTTCCTGTCTGTGTACTTGATGACAGTGATGATGATGAAGATACCGCTTTCGTCAAAGCTATCACCACTCGGAGTGGTGCTGCTTATGAGGGACCCTCTGGTCCTATTCCTCCTCCGTTGTTTGAAATGGAAAAAGAGACGGAGGATACCACGGACAAAGTGCAAATTCCAAGCCCATAAAGTACAGCACATGTCCATCCTCCGGTTGTCCCTAAAAAGAAATCCAAACCAGGAGTTGTCTTTGAATCTGTGGAGACTCCTGAAGTTGTAGCCCCTAAATCCAAACCTCATATTCCTTACCCATCGCGCTTAAATGAGCAAAAGCTCCGCGAAAAGGCTAGTCAACAAATGGACAAATTCTTTCAAATTTTTAAAGAATTACATTTTGACATAAGTTTTGCGGATGCTATCATTCTGATGCCCAAGTTTGCATCAACAATCAAACACTTGTTAAGCAACAAGGAAAAACTGATCGAAATGGCTAAAACTCCATTAAATGAGAACTGCTCAGCGGTTATCTTGAAAAAGCTTCCCGAGAAGCTTGGAGATCCTGGAAAGTTTATACTACCTTGTGTATTTCCAGGAATGGTTGAATGCTATGCCTTGGCCGATCTAGGTGTAAGCATTAACCTGATGCCTCATTCAGTATGGAAGAAACTTTCTCTTCCGGCTCTTACTACTACATGCATGACTCTTGAGCTTGCAGATCGAACCATATCTCATCCATGCGGCATTGCCGAAGATGTGTTTGTGAAAGTAGGTAAGTTCCATTTTCCAGCTGACTTTGTGGTTGTTGAATTCGACGCAGATCAAAAGGTTCCTCTCATTCTTGGAAGAGGATTCCTAAAAATGGGCCATGCTCTTATTGATGTATTTAAGCATGAGATCACATTGCGTGTGGGTAATGAAGCTGTTACCTTTAACCATGATCAAACATCGAAGTACTCCTCAAATTATGACTCTAAATCGGTTAACCGAATCGATGTCATTGATATTGCTTCAAAGGAGTACTCTCAAGAAATTGTTGGTTATTTTCATAATTCTGTGAGTGGTGATCCACCCACATCTTCTCTACCTGTCATTTCCGACTCTTCCCCTTCTCTCACTCCGTTTGAGGGAAGTAATTTCAATTTGGAAGAGATCGAGGCTTTTCTCAAGTGTGATTCATTTCTGGAAGGAATTGATGACGCTGAGATTGATCTGGAGGGAGATATTCTTCTTCTTGAGAAATTGTTGAATCAGGACAATTCTCCTCCACTCCCTCCCGTTGAACTTCATAATGAGGAAATCAAATCAGTTGAGAAAAACGATGAATTTCCTGAGGTCGAACTCAAAGACTTACCGCCTCATCTTGAGTACGCATTTTTGGAGGGTGATGATAAATTACCCGTCATTATTGCTAAAGACTTAAGTGCTGAGGAAAAGACTGCTCTAATAAAGGTCTTAAAGTCACACAAGCAAGCCATTGCTTGGAAACTCTCTGACATCCAGGGTATCGACCCTGAATTTTGTACTCACAAGATTTTAATGGAGGATGACTTTAAACCAGCAGTCCAACATCAAAGAAGGGTAAATCCTAAAATCCACGATGTTATCAAACAAGAGGTTCTCAAACTTCTTGATGCCGGATTGATTTATCCCATCTCTGATAGTCCTTGGGTTAGTCCCATTCACTGTGTTCCAAAAAAGGGTGGCATAACTGTTGTCACAAATGAAGAGAATGAGTTGATTCCAACTCGATTGGTTACGGGGTGGCGTGTTTGCATTGACTATCGTAAGTTAAATGATGCCACCCGAAAAGACCATTTTCCTCTACCCTTCATGGATCAGATGCTTGAGAGATTAGCGGGAAACGAGTACTATTGTTTCCTTGATGGTTTCTCGGGTTACTTTCAAATCCCCATTGATCCACAAGATCAAGAAAAGACTACTTTCACGTGCCCTTATGGAACCTTTGCTTATAAACGTATGCCTTTCGGCTTATGTAATGCTCCAGGCACGTTCCAGAGGTGTATGATGGCCATATTTACCGATATGATCGGGAAAACAATGGAGGTCTTTATGGATGACTTCTCGGTCATTGGGGATTCATTCGAAACATGTCTCTCCCATTTAGAAAACATGTTGAAACGGTGTGAAGACACCAATCTTTGTCTAAATTGGGAGAAGAGTCACTTTATGGTCAAAGAGGGCATTGTCCTCGGCCATAAGATATCAAAGAACGGGATTGAGGTTGACAGATCTAAAGTTGATGTCATTGGTAAATTACCTCATCCCACTACCGTCAAAGGTATTAGGAGTTTTTTGGGTCATGCCGGTTTCTATCGTAGATTCATACAAGATTTTTCTAAAATCGCCCGGCCTATGACTCATCTTCTTGAAAAGGATGCTCCTTTTATCTTCTCACCCGAGTGGATCAAAGCTTTTGAAACATTAAAGAAAAAGCTTACTGAAGCACCCATTCTAGTTGCCCCCGACTGGGATTTTCCCTTTGAGCTCATGTGCGATGCAAGTGATTTTGCCATTGGTGCAGTCCTGGGGCAACGAAAAGCCAAACAATTTCAGCCTATCCACTACGCAAGTAAAACCATGACTGAAGCTCAAACTCATTACACCACTACAGAAAAATAATTGTTGTCTGTGGTGTATGCCTTTGAGAAGTTTCGGCCATATTTGATCTTGACGAAATGTGTAGTGTATACGGATCACTCGGCTCTCAAATATCTCTTTGCAAAACAAGATGCAAAGCCGAGATTGCTCCGTTGGGTTCTCCTCCTGCAAGAATTTGATATCACCATACGTGATAAAAAAGGAGCTGAGAACCTAGCTACTGATCATCTATCCCGATTAGAGAACCCACACCAAGATGTTTTCGAGAAAAAGGAAATAAATGAAACATTTCCTCTCGAGACACTCAATGCGGTTGCTTTTCGTGGAGATTCTACTACCCCATGGTTTGCTGACTTCGCAAATCACCATGCGGGTAACTTCATAGTGAAAGGGATGTCGACCCAACAGAAGAATAAATTCTTCAAGGATGTTAAACATTACTTCTGGGACGACCCCTACTTGTTCAAAATCTGTGCGGATCAAGTCATCCGACGGTGTGTTTACGGACAGGAAGCTATTGACATTCTCAAAGCTTGCCATGCTGGACCCACTGGGGGCCATCATAGTCCAAACTACACCGCCAAAAAGGTGTTTGATTCTGGGTTTTATTGGCCCACAATCTATAAGGATGCCCAAGATCTCATCAAAACTTGTGAAGCTTGTCAGCGTCACGGAAATATTTCACAACAAAATGAAATGCCACAAAATGCTATTCAAGTTTGTGAAATCTTTGATGTCTGGGGCATTGACTTTATGGGGCCATTTCCATCATCTCGAGGAAATAAATACATTCTCGTGGCTGTTGACTATTTGTCAAAATGGGTTGAAGCAAAAGCTTTACCCACCAATGATGCCCGAGTTGTTGTAAAATTCCTGAATGCTCTGTTTGCCCGCTTTGGAACTCCACGTGCTATAATCAGTGATCGTGGTACGCATTTTTGCAATGACAAATTTGATAAAGTCATGCAAAAGTATGGTGTAACTCACCGTCTTTCTACTGCGTATCACCCACAAACAAGTGGACAAGTAGAAGTTTCAAATCGTGGTATTAAAAGAATCTTGGAAAGGACAGTAGGAGAAAATCGTGCATCCTGGTCGGATAAATTGGATGATCCATTATGGGCCTTTCGTACAGCTTACAAAACACCCATCGGGTGTACGCCTTACAAGCTTGTGTACGGAAAGGCATGTCATCTTCCGATCGAATTAGAGCACAAAGCCTACTGGGCCTTGAAACATGCTAACTTTGACCTCCAAACTGCGGGTGATCACCGTAAAGTTCAAATGAATGAATTAAATGAACTGCGTGATCAAGCATATGAGAACTCTTTGATCTATAAAGAAAAGACAAAGAAGATTCATGACTCTAAAATCAAGAACCGCGTTTTTAACGTTGGTGATCGAGTCCTTCTTTTCAATTCAAGATTAAAGATCTTCTCAGGCAAACTCAAATCCCGATGGTCTGGTCCATTCACTATCACAAAGGTTTATCCATATGGTACCGTTGAGTTATCTCAAAATGACGGTCCAAATTTCAAAGTGAATGGTCATCGTTTAAAACACTACTTTGGAGAGGATATACCACCCATGGTTGTCCCGGATCTCCAAACTTTCCCCATGAACCAATGAATGCGGGGATCGAGTCAAGCTAGTGACTCGGTAATCAAAAATTCAAGCACACCATATGGGTTTTCACCCATATTTCTGACTTCTTTCTCTGTTCTACCACCCTAGTGTGGGGGAGATGCCCCACATGCTGTATATATTTCAAAAAAAAAGTGTATATATAAAATAATGGCTATTAGTATTGCCTTTTCACGTTCTAAGTGTTGGTTTAACAACCGGTACTTTGAATATTGAGGGCAATATTCAGTTCTAAGTGTGGGGGGGGGGGGGGGGAATTCTAGCGAATTTGATCAAATGTACCATCTAGTACCCCCATTTTTGGCCAAAATTTTAAATTTTTTTCTCACTTAGAACGCAATAAATGGTTATCAGTCCACCATGTCTAACCCACTTAAGGATTGGCTAATCCGAGAGCAAACGGCTCATGGTAAAGATATATCAAATCCGTTTATGGCTTACAATTTGCCGAAAATTGTATGGTATTCGACTCACCATATCTTTTATAGTGAAGAGTTGGCTAGCCCGCAAGGTTATGGCTTGTGGTAAAGGCAGTGAAAAACCATGATTGGTAATCAGCTCACCAAAGATAATAGTTGTAATTTATCTAAGAGTTGGCTAGTCCAGAAGCAAACGGCTTCTGGTAAAGACAAATCAAAACCGTTGACAGCTGATGATTTGCTCAAAATCATTTGGTTATCATTGTACCAAAGTATCACATACTAAAACATTGGCCACTCCAGAAGTAATGGCTTTTGGTAAAGAGAAAAATCCATTAAAACTTCATAAAAGATTGCTAGGGACTAGCAATAGCTTAGTGTGGGGGATTGATGAGTGTCTAAATACTCATCATTTTTGTCGTATCTAAACTGCCAAAACATCCGAAAACACTCAGAAATGCATCAAAATACTAAAAATATCCCAGGGATTGTGTTTTATATGTTTCAAATGCAAAATGTTTAAAAACAATTGAAAAACAAACAAAGTTTTCAAAATTGGCAGTTTCAGTCCCTCAACTTTCAAAACTTGTCAAATTTAGTCCCTAGGCATTTGTTTTGTAAGAAAAGTCACCAAAGGTCCTTTTGAAATCATAGGTTGTCATATTTAGTCCTTTGGTGAAAAGTTTCAATAATTTACAAGTTTGGTCCCTGCACTTTCAGAATTTGCAAAAATGGTCCCTGGGAAATTTTATTGTTGGAAATCTCATGAATGGTCCCTGGATTATTGGAATATGGCAGGAATCACCCTCAGATTAAGTTTTTAGAATTGGCAGTTATGGTCCTTAGATTTTCAGATTTTACACAAGTGGTCCCTTTAAGTTTAAATAAAATCTAATCCTAACCAATAACCTATCCAACCCAGCTACTATAACAACCCATGTCCGGTCCAAATTATAAACCCAAAGCCCAACACCCAAGCCCACTTACCCGTTTATTAATAAAAACCCAAACGAAGGTTTGACTTAAGTCAAACCTTCCCTTCTTCTTTCTCTAAACCGCCAAAACCCAGACAAACCATACCACCCTTCCCATAGTTTCCTGCAATACCACCCCCTCCTCCTGCTACACGCTACCTAACACTCCCAAATGCATTAAATGCTTCTTCCCCACTCACCTCAGACCCATGTGCTAATTTTTCCCACTATATCCACATTTGGCGCCAAAAATCCATTTTGATGGCTCAGATTGATTCAAGGCAAATCAAAGGTGCACAAGTGTTCAGAGATGAAGTGAAGACTTATCCCACCTTAGTATAGTATAAATAGCAATGTATTGTAAGCAAATAGAGTAGTAGTTAAAAATTAGTGTAATCGTATTTTAATTATCAATAGCTGTAATCTTGTAATTTCCCATTCTCAGTTGTAATTCATGTTATAATCAATCTAAGTAACTTTGTTTTAATCACTTATGTTCTAAATTTCAAGTATGCTAAGAATTCAAGTTTTCTGTTAAGCTAAGTAATCTCATAGCCTGTTCAAACATAGTCATAAGCTTCCACACCCTTTCTATAAGCTTATGCAAGCTTATTATAGCTTGTGGTAAGTTTATATACTGTAAATCAGTGCTAAACTCAAGATACAAGAAAAGTCAACAAAAGTCAACCTGAGAAGCTAATAAGCTGTTTCGGGGTGAATAAGCTGATTTGGAAGGATTTTCTGGGTTTTCTAGCTTGTGTTAACAAGCTAGATTGGTTCTGTTCTAGTCCTGCTATCCCAATAGCCCCACCTCAGTTGTAAGCTTTTTGAATTTCTAGCTTAAAATTCCAATTGACTGTGCAACTGCTTATTTGTAGCTTATTTCTATTATTTCTAACTCACTACTAGTTTCTAAGTATATTTCATTAGTATAATCAGTTAGACATAGCCTTTTTGTTTATTTCTCTTTAAATCACTTAAAAAGTCCAAAAATAGTCTTTTATAGCTTAGCTTATTGTACTGCTTAATTTTGCTTTAAAAGTTGCTAAGTAGTACTTAATTAAGTTAGTAAAACCTTAGATATTAGAAATTATAAGTTAAAAAAGGTCTTTGCTTGTAAAAAATCCAAAGCAGACCCAAAAAGGGGTGTTTGGTTTAAGTCAGTCAACAAGGTCAAACATAGGAGTACTGTTGATTGACCATTATCCCAACTTCAACCTAGCTTATTTTCACTGATATAAGCTGTTTACAAGTTATAATAGGCCATTTAGATAGATTTGGTAGATTTGCACAACCTGTGGGAATTTTAGAACTCAAAATGTCCAAATAAGCCATAATAAGCTAGAAGCTTATTTGGCTCTTTTCATTGGCATTCCTGAGTTCCATCTAGTCCATATAGAGTATTCACAATAGTTGGTTTAAGTCCCTTGCACTCTACACACTCTGCACACAAAACAGACAAGCAGACTGCATAACTTGTGGATTTTGTGGTTTTTGCAGACCCTAGTAGAATTTTTAAGTGATTCACCATAAGCCCTCATAAGCTAATTTTCTGGATAATTAAGCTCACCCAGCTTGTGTTCATTGTGGTATTTTTAGTTTGATTTTTAGAACCTTTTTAAGCCCTCAAATCAAGGCCTGCAAAAGGGCTTTTCTGCCCTGCACCACAGCAACTCAGTGTATACTGAGTGCTTTTGGTTGCTGAACTCACCTCCTTTGTGGCTTATATAGATAAGCTTAGGCCTTGCTTTTTTCATTTCTGAATAGCTCATAGTATAAGCAATCTTTTGCCCCCATAAAAGTTCTCATTTATCAGCTTATTAACTGCTTAATCTGCCTTGCAAATTAGCCAATTTCCTGAGTTTCTGTGTAATTTTGCAACTGCTTAAGTGTTCATTTGATTAATCTGTGGGATAAGTTCTTATAATTAAGTTGTTTTGTGCTTCTAGTAGGGTATTAAATCTGTCCTGAGCATTTGGTAGGCTTTTGTGCTTATTAGCTTATTTTTAGCTTATTGACTCAACTGCTTATCTGTCCAACTGCTTATTTAGGTTCAGTTAACTTTTGATTTTAATTTTCCTAGCTTTCAAATATTATTTTAGACTTATCCTGAATTTTTCAGATTTTTCCTAAGTCATTTAATATTTTTAATCTTTTTAATTTTATTTCTAATAGTAATTAAATCATAATAAATAGAATAATAATCAGAAAAATATAAATCTAATTTTCATAATTTTATTTTGTCATTTATAATCTCGGAAAAATATAATTGTATTATTAGACCTTAAGAAAAACAAAAATAGAAAAATAGTGATAGCTTCTATTTAATAGAATTTATCTTTTTAAATTTTTAATTAAATAATTTTCATTTTTATAATTTTCTTAACTTCTTTTTACTTAATAGTATTTATAGAAAAAGTTTTAGATTTTTCTTTGTTTATTTAGTATTTATTATAAATTAAATTAATTTAAAATAATTATTAAATAATAAATAATTAATAATAATTAAATAAAAAGTGTTAAAAATATAATTTTAGTATTAAAATAAGTTTTAAGTAATTTTACATTTTTAAATTTTTAATTTCATATATTTCATTTTTAGTTCCATTTTTAGATTCCCCGTTACGCGTTTTTAATTTATTAATTCGCGTTTAATTTTCTTGTGTATATTTGTTTTTAATTTGTCATTTAGAATTATTAAAAAAGCAAAATCCAAAATATCTAATCACATCAGTCACTCTAATCCTAACTTTCCACAGTTTGCCCATTCACACCTCGTTGGGAAACGATTCGGGTAATTACTTACCTGTCTTCACACTACACACGAACGTGAGTTTTTGCAAGTATCCTTTTTCATAAAGGGGTAATTTGTAATTATTCACGCGTATCCGCTGTCTGCATTTATTTATAGGTGTATTCGGCTAGGACCACGCGTCGTCATCGCGACTTTATGAAATGTCCAAAAGCAGACCATGATGCTCATGCCTTAATTACCTGAAAATACATTGCTAAAAATCGTCAACAATAATGTTGGTGAGAATCATAGGTTTATGTAAATGAAATGTTTGTACGGAAACCACAAGTATAAGGTGTATGACAAAACAATGCCACATAAAAATAATATATTAGCTCTTAAGCACATGACCCCGAAGCTAGACTGAAATGAAATGCCCCATCTGAGTGTTTGCCAATCACTCTAATATGATTAAAATGAAATGCGTCCGTTTGACAAGTTGGAGCGACCAACCCGGATGGAGGATTCACCCTCAATAGATCTATTCACTCACTCTCGCTTGCTCGCAATTAACGGTTCATGATTCAAATAGGGGACTTTAATCAGGCAATGATGTAACTTAAGCAATGTAACTGAATTTTGATACTTTGGTCCGTATGTAAAAATGGTGCAACGTATTCTCCCCCGAGAATTTAGAAATTATGTATAAACAATGTAAAAGTCGAGGCTATGAAAACTCACTGAAAACAAAGTGCACAATCAAGTGAGATAATGAAGAAACAACCGCGAGAATCCTACAATCAACCTATATATATATATATACATACGCGTGCCTTAGCTTCTAAAAAAATAATGATACATTTATCTCTATATGCCATGTAAGCTGTAACCTCAATTATGCTTGGTACATAATGTTTAAATAATTTTCAAGGTTGAATGATTTTACAAATATGAAATATATTTCTTACCCAATTTCAAGTTTTAAATCATATTTTGACTTTAAGTCCAAAATGAGTCATGAAGGTCTAAAATAAGTCCAAGGGTTCAATCTTTAGTCAAAACGTTCAAATTATGTCTAAGGGTCCAAAATATATTAGGTGGTTCAAAATAAAAGCTCAAGGTCCAAATATACAAGTTATCAATCTTTTGCATCTTTTAATTCCAAAGCTGATGGAAATTTTATACACTTAGCCACTTTCAAAAATTCGTATCTCCCAAACCGTAAGTCTAAAAATCTTGTTCTTTACATCTCTAGTTTCCTCTAAGTCCCTACTTTACTGTAAAAATAGGTTTACTCAAAAATATCCAAGTATAACCACTTTTTATAATTTTTGTTTACAAGTCAGTCCCAAAGGTGATATTGATTGAGTTTTAGGTCTTGCCAAAAAGGCTATATCTTGAAATATACAGACCCTATGAAGGTGAAATCAATTGGAGATGATAGCCCTATTTCTCTATATCAGGCTACATATTTGCTATTTAAAAAGTTATGCAATAAAACTTGAGTTTTGCCCCAAATGGTAACAGTACACCAGATCTAACTGTTTTTGCCACAAAAATCATATCTTAATCATCGAGTATCGTCACGGGGATCACCACCCGGGGAAATGGCCAAAAAAAATAGATCTACAACCAAATATTTTTCCCTTAGGCCCAAAGTCTACTAATTAGCACAATTAATTCCATTTTTACCCCTGATCAGAATACTATTTTGCATGTTAAGTCCTTTTAGGGTTTTCTTGTAATTTAAAGTGTGTACCAAGTATAATCAAGCATAAACAACTTATGTAGCATATATAACACATAATATGACATGAATATCAGTAGTGAAATGAATGAAAATAATGAGGGTTGGTTCCTTACAAGGGGTGATGAACAAGAAAATCAATGAAACCAAGAACACCAAGAAAACCAAGACTCAAATCTCCACCAAAACCCTAGCTTTCAAATCACCAAGAATACTTTGAATAACCTTTTGAAATCACATCCCTAAATCACCTTTGAAACCCTTAAAAACCTTTGAATAACCTTGACTTATGGAGAAAAAGATAACTAGAACAAGATAACTAGAACAAGTTAACTTGTCTTGAAGTTGGACAAGTGTTGGGGTGGTTTGGTGACTAGGGGCGGCAAAACAAGGGGCCAAGAATAGAAGTGCAGAATTTTGGTTAGTAGTTAAGTTATAGTGTGTATTGTGTAGTGTAGGTTGCTCCCGGTACTCAAACGTAGGGTTTTTGAGACACATAATGCAATACCGGGTAACGTAAAAATGTAAAACTTCTAAAAATATAAAAACTTGTTATCATGACCTATTTTATTATTTTAGATGAGTGGTGAGTTCATCAGAGGATATAAATATAATTGAAACCTAAAAATGAGGGTTTAGAATACGTAAAACGTAAAAGGTGCAAGGTTTACGTAAAATTGGAAAAAGTGAACAATGACTTTTATAATAGAATTGTAAGGAACCAATGATGCATAAAAAGTGTAGACTGGACATAGTCTAGTGTCGGTTGAATTAATTGTACGTTAAACGCGAGTTGTTACCAAAGTTTGACGAAATTGTGAAATGAAACAGAAAATGTAAAATATATAAATTTTTGAATAATAGAAGATTATAATGGAATATTAAACCACTAACAATATGAAAACAAATAGAAATTCCAAGCACGGTTCATGAATAGGTAAAAATACAATGATCGCTAAACCGGGTACTATTTATGCATAGCTTGTAGGAATAAATGCCACAAGGATGATATTTTTATAAAAATATCTCATTTAACTTAAAACGACCTAAATTGATGATGATGTTACTGTAGACTACTCTAGTCTATATGAAGTGTTCTTACTGATGATGCATGAATACGCAGCTAAACCATACTGGTTACGCTCATTTGAATACCCGTGAACCTAGTTTACGTAATGATGAATGATAATCATGAATAGTGATTGGTGAATAGTAAATGATGAATGATAACTTGTCGAGGTTTGAAAAAAATGACCTGAAATTACGAGTTGTCACAGTCGCCCACCTAAAAAGGAATTCAGTCCCAGAATTCAGTTAGTGTTAGTCTCTGGAGTGGATTTGGTGAAAAGATGTGGGTATGTGTGTCGCACCTGGTCTTCCCGCTCTCAAGTAATCTCGGGATCTCTTCGAGAATTCCAGCGAACTTTCACGATAGGAATTCTGCTCTGTTTCAACTGTTTGACCTTACGGTCCATGATTTCTGCTGTTTCCTCCACGAAATTGAGCTTATCGTCGAGTTGAATTTCTTTTAATGGGATGAAATGAAATATGTTACGAGTGATTCCTTTGGAAGGCACTTCTTTGAGGTTTGAAATGTGAAATGAGTTATGTACTTTGCTTAGCTCTGACGGAAGCTCAAGTCTGTATGTCAGTCAGCCGATTCTAGATAGAATCTTAAATGGCCCAATATACCTAGGTTTCCATTTCCTGTGTTTCCAAAATTGTGTCATGCCTTTCCAAGGCATGGCTTTCAACATAGCCCGTTCTCCAACTCAAATCCTAATGGTTTGTTGCTTAGGGATGACCTAATCCCAATGATTTGTGTCATGCACCAACCTAACTTTCCTATCGTTCTCTTGTCGCTTGTAACTGATTCTTGACTTGTACAATTTCCTTTGTTGTTTCACAATTGAGTTATAGACCAGTGAATTGAACTTTCCGATTTCGGCCTGTCAATAGGTAATTGGTACTTCGACCATAGGGTGCCTTAAAGAGTGCAGTCTTTGTATCCATGTGATGGCTATTGTTGAAGGTGAAATCTGTCAATGTCAATGGATTACTCTAAACAATTCAAAGTTGATTATATGGCGCTGAGCACGTCCTATAGAGCTTGGATAGCTTTCTTAATGGTCAATTGGTCTGAAGATGGTAGAACATGTGTATATCTGACTGGAAAGAAAATATCTTAAAGGAATTGTCAGAAGTTTGAGGTGTATCGTCTATCCTTCATTAGGAGTATTTGAAATTTGTACCACGTGTCTCGTGACTAATCCTACGATGATAAGTTCGTCGAAAAGGGCATTATCGGAGGGATAAAGTTTTGGTACCAGTTTGATTTCCTCGTGTCTTGTTTTAATTGATGTCACGATATGAGTCTCCCTTTTGCCTAAGGTGCTTATTCCTCACTATTAAGATTCTTACTGTTTAATAGTTTTCCCTAGATTTCCTCCGTCCAAAGTTTCCATGCTATTGTTTGTCAACCACAAGGTCCTAAATGTATGAAGTGTTGTAGTATGGGGGTTGATTTTTAAAACTTGACTTGATATGGAGAGTTTTGCTCGGGATCCTTCTCTGAATAAATGAATTTACACGTTTGGATAAACGAATTTTTACAATTTGAATAAATGAACCCACAAGTTTGAATAAATGAAATCTTTCTCTCGGTACTGTGTGTTTTGTTCGAAATCTTTCTTCGAATAAATGAATTATTGAGTTTGAATAGTTTCAGTGGTTATGAAAGGTTGGAGTGTGTTCAAATGCGACCCCAAAGTTTTATAGACGGGTTTTCGGTATGATGTGAATAGTACCATTTAGTAAAAATTGATGTTTATACCGTACGATGGTTTTATTAAAGGCGGACCATAAAGGATCCATTCCTCAGAATAGGTACTTTAGAAAATATCTTATTACAAGGTGGACGTATAATTGTATTTTAAAGAAAATTCGTTTGAATTGAAAGCATTAAGAGGATGAAATAGTAGGGTAGGCATGTCTGCATGGATGCTTAGATGTCTAACGTTTCGTTTCTGGTGTTGGATGACGCCTATTGGTTAATATCAAGCAAGACCTATAGGTATGAGTATTTCAACTTACTTGGTCGCTTCTGACATGAATCCTGTCTTAGATTTGTTGCCTTTCTTGGCCTACTTAGTATTTCGGAAATGATAGAATTTCGTGACTATGCCAAAGATAGTGATTTGGATTGCCTCGTGAGATTTTATGTTTTCCGTTGCGATACGAATCAACTTACTGTATACTTCTAGTCCTTGCTCGTAGTTCCGAAACCCTTTCGTTGTTTTCTTATGTCATGGGATATTCCTCTTATATGGAAAGTCTTTCCTAGAGAGGTCAATGGTAAAGATTTAACTTAATGGTTAAGTGAGTGGCATGTGGTGTAGGTATCTAGCGAGGGTTTGCCAATAGGGATGTTTATGAAAAATTGTGTTTGGTTACAAGGCCTTTGAATGAAAATTGTTATTATGAATTTTGAAAAGATGATTGTCCTCTTCATGGCATAATCCTTCCTGAATTATACATAGGTGATCAAGCTATGTATAATTGAGGACTAATGATGCGATGCTTAGTTTAGTCGAAATAGTATTATGATTTTCGAAAGGTTTTAGATGGTATTCAATGTATTGTTTGGTAAAATGGTAGTTTAAATTTTGTTTTAACAAGAAAATTTGGTTTGCGTGAGAGTAAATAGTTGGTAGAATGTTAGTAAATCAACTTATGAGATGATGGTAATATAACGTGGTTTAAAATCTTGCGAAATAATTTCCTGAGATGGTAGTAAAATAGCTTTGAGTAAAATTTATGTGAAATGGTTTTATGAAGTGGTAGTAAAATATCTTGTAATAAAATCTGTTGAATGGTTTATTGGACGTGTGTGGAAAGTCTTACGGAATGGTACTAGTCTATAGTCAAAGACAAAATTTGCCTAGCCCCTACTAGTATAGCGGTATGTTGTTGCGAAATGATTGAAAATTGGGCAAATGGAATAGGAAATGAATTAAACTAAGGTTGTGCTCATTGTGGAGATGGTAAATGATAGGAATTACATTAGATAAAAAAGTACATAATACAACGTGGTTACGAGAAAGTACCTAAGATAGACTACTTAATGAAATACAACACTAGAGAGTTTAGGCTTCCGTTTTCTTGTTCTTTAGCTTCGGGCAGTCCTTCCTGAAGTGCCCTATGTTCCCGCATCCAAAGCAACTCCCCGGGATCCTCTGATTTGCGGGATTCCTACAGTCCTTGGTTTGGTGGCCACGCTTCTTGAACAGCCCACACGGTTCGCTGCAATGACCTAGGTGATGGAGATTGCATGTGTTGCAGTAAGGTAAATTCCCAGCATAATTTTTCTTGGTGCGGGGTCCTGCAGTATAGGCTTTCCCCACTTCTTGTCTCTTAAGTAGTTGTTGTGCAACACTTTCACCTTGATTGTTGTTGCCGTCCCATTTTTGTTTGTTGTCACTATTGTTTCCTATGGCCTTGGTGTGAGCTACGTGTTCCTTTGCCTCGATCGCCATATGAATAGCTTTAAGCATGGTATCGGGTTCTAATGAGGCGACCAACATACAAATTTCAGGGGAGAGTCCCCCGATGTATCTCTCGAGTTTCTTGCTTTCCGGTTCATCCATTGCAGGGCCCAGTCGTGTTAACTCGTAAAATCGATCAGTGTATTTGGCAACATCATCTCCTACCATGGTAAAGTCTAGGATTTCCTGTTCCATTGCTCGTAATTCGCTTCTTAAACAATATGTTAAAGTCATCATCCTTTTTAGATTCTCCCAAGATATTGAGTAAGCAGCGTCTACTCCTACTATCTGAACATGTTTAGTCCACCATTCCTGGGCATGATCCCGAAAAGTGCATGTGGCGAACTTAACTTTGTCTTCCTTGCGGCAGTCGCCACATCGAAATATTGTTTCTACTTCTTCGACCCATTTGAAAAATCCCTTCGTGCCTTCAGTTCCGCTAAAGGAGGGGGGTTTGCAATCCATAAATTCCTCGTGAGTAAGATTTTTGGCGATGGCTGTGGCTATGTTCTTGGCAATGATTTGCTCAACAGTGGCTTGTGTCATGTCTGGAGTGGCTTGCTTAAACCTAAATTCTTCGAAATTATAAGAGACCATGATAAATTATAAGTAGTAAAGATCATCATACTCACATATACGCAACCATGACATGTATAAATAGAGTGAGATCATAACAAGGTGCAATCACGAAATGTCATAAATATAATCATAACACACGTGGATGTAATACATGAAAATTTCAGCCTACATGGACCGATATCATAGATAGCACAACCATATCCATATAGTAGAGTCAATACTTGGTGATTTCGTTGTACAACAATCAAAATACTACCAGCTTTGATGAGTGTCTAAATACTCATTATTTCTGTCACATTTTATCTGCAAAATCATTTAAAAACATGCAGATATGCTTCAAAATACAGAAAATATCATAAAATGTGTTTTTATATGATTCAGGAACAAAAAGATTGAAAACAAGTGAAAAACATGCAAAGTTCACAAAATTGTCATTTTCAGTCCCTAAAGTTTCACAAATTGGCAGATTTAGTCCCTGAAGGTTTAAAATGAAAGAAAAGTCAACTTTAGTCCTTGGGATATCAAACATATTCACTTTTAGTCCCTAGATGAAAGTTTTCTATAATTGGTAATTTTTACCCCTCAAGTTTCATAATTGGCAAAATTAGTCCAAGGGTTTTAAAAGTTGTAATTTATCAAATTAAACCCTTGTGCTATTTATAATTGGCAAAAATAGAACCCTTTGATAAACTTTTGGGAAATTACAAGTCCAACCCTTCACAAAAAAAATTACAAAATTGGTCCTTGTGCTTAAATATCTACAAACCAACCGGACCATGTTTTATTTACTAAACCCAACCCTTATTATAAAACCCAACCCAACCCTTATTATAAACCTAGCCCACTACACTACCCCAAAGCCCAAAACATAACCCAAGTCCAACCCTTTTATTAATAAAAACCCAACCCGGTATTTAATACCAGGTTTGACTTCGGTCAAACCTGTCTCCTTCCTCACAACCCCGCCAAAACCAATACCACCCATAGCCCATGGTTTCTCTGCCACCTCTCCCTTCCTCCTCAAGCACGCTACCTAACAAACCAAAAGGCTTTAATTACTTCTTCCTTCTCCCCAAGTAACCAGAACAAGTGGTGTTAACCACTTTTCCATTTTTCCCGCCAAAAAGAAGAATGAGCGTATGAGATTGATTGAAGATAATTCAAAGGCCAAGATGTGTTCAGAGGGAGATAAGAAGACAATCCCACTTTATTTTTGTATATATAGATAGCAATGTAAGCCTTTTATGGCAAGTAGTTAACCTAGCATAATCGTATTTCATTTTTAGTTAATGTAATTTTGTAATTCTAAGTTCTCAGTTGTAATTCATGTTAAATGCAATCAAAGTAATCTTAATTCAAGCAATCTTGTTCCAGATTTTAAAGTATGCTCAGTTTCAAATTATTTGTGAATTCGAATTAAGCTTAAGTATTAATAAGTTACCAAACAAACACTCCAAACCTTTGCTATAAGCTTATATAAGCTTATCATAGCTTTTTGTAAGCTTATATAGTGTAAATCAGTTCTAAACTCAAGAAATGAAGAAAAGTCAAAGAAAAGTCAATGGAAGCAAATAAGCTGTTCTGGGTGCAATAAGCTATTAAGGAAGGCTTTTCTGGGGTTTCTAGCTTGTTGACAACAAGCTAGGTGTGTCCTGATCTGAGTTCCATTACTGCATGATTCATTCAGTTGTAAGATCAATTTTCATGTATTGCAAGTTACTGTACAATAGCTTATTAGTAGCTTATTATTGTTAATTCTTGCTTATTATTAGTTTCCTAGTGTATTTCATCACTATTATCAGTTAAAAGTAGTCATTTTCTTTATTTCCCTTAAAAACACTTAAAAACCAAAAATAGCTAATAGTAGCATAGCTTAACTCACTGCTTAATTTTGCTTTAAAAGTTGTTAAATAGTACTTAATTAAGTTAGTGGAACCTTAGATATCAGTTATTATAAGTTAAATAGGTCTTTGTTAGTCAAAAATCCACACAGACCCTATTAAAGGGCTGTTTGGCATAAGAAGGTCATATAGCTTTCTACTGTTCATTTGCCAAAACCCCAACTTCAAACCAGCTTAATATGTTCTATATAAGCTGTTTCTAAGTTCTAATTAGCCAATTCAATAGAAAATCTAGATTTGAAGGGTCTGTGGTGAAATCAGACCTCAAAAAGGCCAAATAAGCTAGAATAAGCCATGACCTCATTTTGGCCTTTTTCTTTGCTTTTCTGAGTTCTTTGTGAACCATTTAGAGTAGCTACAAAAGTTGGATTAGGTCCCTTTGGTGTTGTGCACTTCTGCACAACTTCTGCACAGCAGACTCAGTGTATACTGAGTTGCTATAGCTGCTGAACTCAACTCATTTGTGGCTTATCTAGATAAGCTAAGGCCTTGCTTTTTGCATTTTTGGATAGCCAGTAGTGCTAGCTAACTTTTGCCCCCATATTATTCAACTTATCTGCTTATTTGAACTGCTTAAATTGCTCTACAATTTGGCCATTTTCCTGAGTTTCTGCATAAGTTTTACTACTGCCCTAGTGCTTATCTTGCTTATTACTTGTGCTCATTTGTTTTTTTAAGTTGTTTTAAGCTTCTAATAGTATATTAAAATATTCCTGAGCATTTGGTAATTTTTAGAGCTGTTTAGCTTATTTTGAGCTTATTTTCCAAACTGCTTATCTGCCCAATTGCTTATTAGGGTTTAGTAAACTTTTGATTTTAATTTTCCTATATTAAGAATATTATTTTAGACTTATCCTGAATTTTTCAGATTTTTCCTAAGTCATTTGATATTTTTAATCTTTTTAATTAGTTTCTATTAGTAATTAAATCATAATAAATAGAATAATAATCAGAAAAATATAATTTTAATTTTCAAAATTTTCTTTTATTAAGTAGAATCTAGGAAAAATATAATTATCTCTGTAGACCTTAGGAAAAATAAAATAGAAAATAAGTGATAGCTTCTATTTAATAGATTTTATTTTTTTAATTTTTTAATTAAGAACTTTTCATTTTTATAATTTTCTTAGCTTCTTTTCACTTCATAATAATTATAGAAAAAGTTTTAGATTTTTATTTGTTCATTTAGTATTTATTATAAATTAAAATAGTTTAAAAAGTAATTAAATAAAAAATAGTTAATAATAATTAAATATAAAGTATAAAAAAATATAATTTTAGTTTCAAAATAAGTTTTAAGTAATTTTACACTTTTAGGTTTTAATTTTATAGAATTCACTTTTTCGTCCCATTTTAGATTTCCCGTTACGCGTTTTTAAGTTTATTAATTCGCGTTTAAATTTTCTCTTGTATATTTGTTTCTCATTTGTTACTTAGATATAAAAAAGCAAAATCTCATATCTAATCATCAGTCACTCTAATCCTAACTTTCCACAGTTTGCCCATTCATACCTCGTTGGGAAACGATCCGGGTAATCACTTACCTGGTTTCACACTACACATGAACGTGAGTTTTTGCAAGTTTCCATTTTCACAAAGGGGTGATTTGTATTTATTCACGGGTATCCGTCGTTGCATATTATATATACGTTTTAGCACGGATCAAATTTTGGCGCCGCTGCCGGGTAGCTTGTGTTGCGACAATATTGTGTAGAGTTTAAGCGATTAGTGATTTGAGATCCTTCTTCCAGAAGTTCCTATTTCCCATAAACCAATATAAAAAAAAATATTTTTCTTTTCTTTTATATATATAATATCATATAAAAAATAAAAACACCAAAAACATTTTTCGTTTTGTTTGTTTAATAATAACAACAATAAAATTTACCATCGAGAACCAAGACAGAGTACTACCTAACTGGGGGTACGACCATAATAAGTTCCCAAACATCAGATTTAAAACTTGCCTCTGTATCACTTGCGAATATCGGCTCACCTTTGATTGATAAACAAACTATAACGGAGGTTTAAGGATAGTTTGACATTAAATTGTCGAACTGAAAGAAGCGGGTTTTTAAGGAGCATTAATTGCCCACCTTTGCTTCTCCGCCACTCTGTGCGTTTATCTTTTAGAGAGCTACCGTACGCTTGTTGATTGTTGGTTTAAGTTCACTTGTGTTTTGCTCCGATCTTGATTTATTTAAAATATTTTATTTAGTGCATGCGCACTCGTTCTTCCACGTCATCAAGCCCTTTACGTGAACTCGTAGATATTCCGAGAAGACGTAATCGTAGACGTGCTGCCCAATTAGTCGAACCCGAGATTCGTACTGTTCTCACTGATAATATGGCAGACGAACGCACAATGGCTGAAATGCTCCAGGCACCCACCGAGGGTTACGGAGATGCCATCGTTTTACCACCCATCGATTCTGATCATTTTGAACTGAAAACACATTTGATTCAGCTCGTGTCCACAAACCAATTCCACGGGTTTGAACGAGAGGATCCATATGCACACATTCGTTGGTTCAATAAGTTGACCTCTACAATCAACTACAAGAATGTGCCGCAAACAGTTATCAAATTGATGCTATTTCCATTCTCACTCGAAGGGGCAGCCCGGATTTGGCTGGATAAAGAACCCCCTCGATCCATTGAAACCTGGGAAGATCTCGTAAAGAAATTTGTCAATTATTTCTTCCCTCCATCAAAGACGACTAATCTAAAAAATGAAATAGCTGGATTTCGTCAAGGTTTTGATGAAAACTTCGGAGAGGCATGGGAAAGATTTAAAGATCTCCTAAGAAAATGCCCGCATCACGATTTCACGGAGTTACAACAGATAAATACGTTTTATAATGGGTTGAACCAAAACGATCAAGATGCACTTAACGCAGCCGCCGGTGGCAATATCTTGAATCGTAAACCTAAAGAGGTGGTTGAAATTTGTGAAAATAAATCAAAAGTTCCTATTTCTCGAAACAAAGTGAATGTTCCTGTCACTCCTGCTTCTTCATCCGGCAACTCATCGGAGTTAGCCTTTTTAACAGACGCAATGCGTTGTATGATGAAGGAAATTAAAGAAATTAAGAGTGAAATTCAAAAACCAGAACAAATCAAAGCCATAAACAAAGTGTGTGAAACTTGTGGTGGCCCGCATGCGTATTATGATTGTCAAGCAACCGATGCTTCTCTTTACCCAGCTCCCGTAGCTGCAGTAAACCAAAATCAATACCGACCGCATGCTGAAACTCAGTACCGAGCACCGAATGCTATGGTACCACCCGGTTTTCCACCCGTGCCAAATCAGAATAATCAAAATCGCTTTGTTCAAAATCAGGGACAAAATTTCAACAATTCCCAAAATTTCAATCAAAACCGAGGTCAGAATCAGGGTAACTTTAACCAAAAGCCATGGAATGTCCAAAACCAAAATCAGACGTCCTCAGATGAGTTGCTTAAGCAATTCATAAAATCTCAAGAGGAGACAAATAGAACTCAATATAAGACAAACCAGTTATTGGTTACCCAAATAAATGACATAAAAAAATCTTTAAATGATCTACCTTCTACCTCGGGAGGTCTCCCAAGTAACACTGTTGTCAACCCAAGGGGTGAACTCAAAGCTGTCACTACACGTAGTGGTAAAGCTCATGTTGGACTCAAGGTGATAAAGGACCCAGTACTTCCCTCTAACAATGGAAGTGCTAAATACGTCCAACCTATGGTTGTCCAAAATTCTACACCCACAATTGCTCCTCAACCGTCAAGAATAGATCCTACTCTTTCACGATTTATGGTTAAAAGTTTGTCAAACAAACTTAGCGAGCAAAGAACAGCCAGAGCTTATTCCAATATGCTCAATGCTACTCCCATCAGTGTGCTTGATGACAGTGATGATGATGAAAATACCACTTTCGTCAAAGCTATCACCACTCGGAGTGGTGCTGCTTATGAGGGACCCTCTGGTCCTATTCCTCCTCCATTGTTTGAAATGGAAAAAGAGACGGAGGATACAATGGACAAAGTGCAAATTCCAAGCCCACAAAGTACAACACAAGTCCATCCTCAGGTTGTCCCGAAAAAGAAACCCAAACCAGGAGTTGTCTTTGAATCTGTTGAGACTCCTGAAGTCATTGCCCCTAAATCCAAACCTTACATTCCTTACCCATCGCGCTTAAATGAGCAAAAGCTCCGCGAAAAGGCTAGTCAACAAATGGACAAATTCTTTCAAATCTTTAAAGAATTACATTTTGACATAAGTTTTGCGGATGCTATCATTCTGATGCCCAAGTTTGCATCAACAATCAAACACTTGTTAAGCAACAAGGAAAAACTGATTGAAATGGCTAAAACTCCATTAAATGAGAACTGCTCAGCGGTTATCTTGAAAAAGCTTCCGGAGAAGCTTGGAGATCCTGGAAAGTTTCTGATACCTTGTGTATTTCCGGGAATGGTTGAATGCTATGCCTTGGCAGATCTAGGTGCAAGCATCAACCTGATGCCTCATTCAGTATGGAAGAAACTTTCTCTTCCGGCTCTTACTCCTACCTGCATGACTCTTGAGCTTGCAGATTGAACCATATCTCATCCTTGCGGCATTGTCGAGGATGTGTTTGTGAAAGTAGGTAAGTTCCATTTTCCAGCTGACTTTGTGGTTGTTGAATTCGACGCAGATCAAAAGGTTCCTCTCATTCTTGGAAGAGGATTCCTAAAAACGGGCCATGCTCTTATTGATGTATTTAAGCATGAGTTCACCTTGCGTGTGGATAATGAAGCTGTTACCTTTAAGCATGATCAAACTTCGAGGCACTCCTCAAATTATGATTCTAAATCGGTTAACCGAATCGATGTCATTGATGTTGCTTCAAAGGAGTACTCTCAAGAAAGTGTTGGTTATTTTCATAATTCTGTGAGTGGTGATCCCACCACATCTTCTCTGCCTATCATTTCTGACTCTTCCCCTTCTCTCACTCCGTTTGAGGGAAGTGATTCCAATTTGGAAGAGATCGAGGCTTTTCTCAAGTGTGATTCATTTCTAGAAGGAATTGATAACGCCGAGATTGATCTGGAGGGAGATATTCTTCTTCTTGAGAAATTGTTAAATCAGGACAATTCTCCTCCTCTCCCTCCCGTTGAACTTCATAATGAGGAAATCAAGTCAGTTGAGAAAACTGATAAATTTCCTGAGATCAAGTTTAAGGACTTGCCTCCTCCACTTGAATATGCAATTCTTGAGGAGGAAGTTCTTATCTTAATTGCTATTCAGATCTCTCTTCTTCCCTTCACCTGCCCGGTGATTTCCCCTATCCTTCACTCATTCGGGAGTGAGGATATTACCTTTGACCCCGGCATTTTCCATCTAACATTGGTTTAAATGCCGGATATATCTCATCGGTGTGGATCTTTCATATACTTCAATGTTTATCTAGACATCTTGAATGAAAGTCCGATTGAGATGGTCTCTTCCACTTACTTCCCCATGAACCAATGAATTCGGGGTCGAGTCAAGCTAGCGACTCGGTTAATAAAAACAGTAGTAAAACATGGGTTTTCACCCATGTCTCACCTAAGTGTGGGGGAGATGCCCCACATGTTATATATATGTACATTTTCAAAAAAAAAAAAAAAAAAAAAAAAAAAAAAAGGCTATTAGTATTTCCTTTTTACGTTCTAAGTGTTGGTTTAACAGCCGGTACTTTGAATATTGAGGGCAATATTCAGTTCTAAGTGTGGGGGGGGGGGGGGAATTCTAGCGAATTTGATCATATGTACCATCTAGTACCCCCATTTTGGCCAAAATTTTAAATTTTTTTCTCACTTAGAACGCAATAAATGGTTATCAGTCCGCCATGTCTAACCCACATAAGGATTGGCTAATCCGAGAGCAAACGGCTCTTGGTAAAGATGTCTCAAATCCGTTTATGGCTTACAATTTGCCTAAAATTGTATGGTATTCGACTCACCATATCTTTATAAGTGAAGAGTTGGCTAGCCCACAAGGTTATGGCTTGTGGTAAAGGCAGTGGAAAACCATGATTGGTAATCAGCTCACCAAAGATAATAACTGTATTTTATCTAAGAGTTGGCTAGTCCAGAAGCAAACGGCTTTTGGTAAAGACAAATCAAATCCGTTGACAGCTGATGGTTTGCTCAAAATTATTTGGTTATCATTGTACCAAAGTATCACATACTAAAACATTGGCTACTCCAGAAGTAATGGCTTTTGGTAAAGAGATAAAATCCATTAAATTTTCATAAATGATTGCTAGGGACTTGCAACAGTTTAGTGTGGGGGATTGATGAGTGTCTAAATACTCATCATTTCTGTCACATTTTATCTGCAAAATCATTTAAAAACATGCAGATATGCTTCAAAATACAGAAAATATCATAAAATGTGTTTTTATATGATTCAGGAACAAAAAGATTGAAAACAAGTGAAAAACATGCAAAGTTCACAAAATTGTCATTTTCAGTCCCTGAAGTTTCACAAATTGGCAGATTTAGTCCCTGAAGGTTTAAAATGAAAGAAAAGTCAACTTTAGTCCTTGGGATATCAAACATATTCACTTTTAGTCCCTGGATGAAAGTTTTCTATAATTGGCAATTTTTACCCCTCAAGTTTCATAATTGGCAAAATTAGTCCTCGGGTTTTAAAAGTTGTAATTTATCAAATAAAACCCTTGTGCTATTTATAATTGGCAAAATAGACCCTTTTGATAAACTTTTGGGAAATTACAAGTCCAACCCTTCACAAATCAGAAATTACAAAATTGGTCCTTGTGCTTAAATATCTACAAACCAACCGGACCATGTTTTATTTACTAAACCCAACCCTTATTATAAAACCCAACCCAACCCTTATTATAAACCTAGCCCACTACACTACCCCAAAGCCCAAAACATAACCCAAGTCCAACCCTTTTATTAATAAAAACCCAACCCGGTATTTAATACCAGGTTTGACTTCGGTCAAACCTGTCTCCTTCCTCACAACCCCGCCAAAACCAATACCACCCCATAGCCCATGGTTTCTCTGCCACCTCTCCCTTCCTCCTCAAGCACGCTACCTAACAAACCAAAAGGCTTTAATTGCTTCTTCCTTCTCCCCAAGTAACCAGAACAAGTGGTGTTAACCACTTTTCCATTTTTCCCGCCAAAAAGAAGAATGAGCGTATGAGATTGATTGAAGATAATTCAAAGGCCAAGATGTGTTCAGAGGGAGATAAGAGGACAATCCCACTTTATTTTTGTATATATAGATAGCAATGTAAGCCTTTTATGGCAAGTAGTTAACCTAGCATAATCGTATTTCATTTTTAGTTAATGTAATTTTGTAATTCTAAGTTCTCAGTTGTAATTCATGTTAAATGCAATCAAAGTAATCTTAATTCAAGCAATCTTGTTCCAGATTTTAAAGTATGCTCAGTTTCAACTAATTTGTTAATTCGAATTAAGCTTAAGTATTAATAAGTTACCAAACAAACACTCCAAACCTTTGCTATAAGCTTATATAAGCTTATCATAGCTTTTTGTAAGCTTATATAGTGTAAATCAGTTCTAAACTCAAGAAATGAAGAAAAGTCAAAGAAAAGTCAATGGAAGCAAATAAGCTGTTCTGGGTGCAATAAGCTATTAAGGAAGGCTTTTCTGGGGTTTCTAGCTTGTTGACAACAAGCTAGGTGTGTCCTGATCTGAGTTCCATTACTGCATGATTCATTCAGTTGTAAGATCAATTTTCAAGTATTGCAAGTTACTGTACAATAGCTTATTAGTAGCTTATTATTGTTAATTCTTGCTTATTATTAGTTTCCTAGTGTATTTCATCACTATTATCAGTTAAAAGTAGTCATTTTCTTTATTTCCCTTAAAAACACTTAAAAACCAAAAATAGCTAATAGTAGCATAGCTTAACTCACTGCTTAATTTTGCTTTAAAAGTTGTTAAATAGTACTTAATTAAGTTAGTGGAACCTTAGATATCAGTTATTATAAGTTAAATAGGTCTTTGTTAGTCAAAAATCCACACAGACCCTATTAAAGGGCTGTTTGGCATAAGAAGGTCATATAGCTTTCTACTGTTCATTTGCCAAAACCCCAACTTCAAACCAGCTTAATATGTTCTATATAAGCTGTTTCTAAGTTCTAATTAGCCAATTCTATAGAAAATCTAGATTTGAAGGGTCTGTGGTGAAATCAGACCTCAAAAAGGCCAAATAAGCTAGAATAAGCCATGACCTCATTTTGGCCTTTTTCTTTGCTTTTCTGAGTTCTTTGTGAACCATTTAGAGTAGCTACAAAAGTTGGATTAGGTCCCTTTGGTGTTGTGCACTTCTGCACAGCAGACTCAGTGTATACTGAGTTGCTATAGCTGCTGAACTCAACTCATTTGTGGCTTATCTAGATAAGCTAAGGCCTTGCTTTTTGCATTTTTGGATAGCCAGTAGTGCTAGCTAACTTTAGCCCCCATATTATTCAACTTATCTGCTTATTTGAACTGCTTAAATTGCCTGCAATTTGGCCATTTTCCTGAGTGTCTGCATAAGTTTTACTACTGCCCTAGTGCTTATCTTGCTTATTACTTGTGCTCATTTGTATTTTTAAGTTGTTTTAAGCTTCTAATAGTATATTAAAATATTCCTGAGCATTTGGTAATTTTTAGAGCTGTTTAGCTTATTTTGAGCTTATTTTCCAAACTGCTTATCTGCCCAATTGCTTATTAGGGTTTAGTAAACTTTTGATTTTAATTTTCCTATATCAAGAATATTATTTTAGACTTATCCTGAATTTTTTAGATTTTTCCTAAGTCATTTGATATTTTTAATCTTTTTAATTAGTTTCTATTAGTAATTAAATCATAATAAATAGAATAATAATCAGAAAAATATAATTTTAATTTTCAAAATTTTCTTTTATTAAGTAGAATCTAGGAAAAATATAATTATCTCTGTAGACCTTAGGAAAAATAAAATAGAAAATAAGTGATAGCTTCTATTTAATAGATTTTATTTTTTTAATTTTTTAATTAAGAACTTTTCATTTTTATAATTTTCTTAGCTTATTTTCACTTCATAATATTTATAGAAAAAGTTTTAGATTTTTCCTTGTTCATTTAGTATTTATTATAAATTAAAATAGTTTAAAAAGTAATTAAATAATAAATAGTTAATAATAATTAAATATAAAGTATAAAAAAAATATAATTTTAGTTTTAAAATAAGTTTTAAGTAATTTTACACTTTTAGGTTTTAATTTTATAGAATTCACTTTTTCGTCCCATTTTAGATTTCCCGTTACGCGTTTTTAAGTTTATTAATTCGCGTTTAAATTTTCTCTTGTATATTTGTTTCTCATTTGTTACTTAGATATAAAAAATCAAAATCTCATATCTAATCACCAGTCACTCTAATCCTAACTTTCCACAGTTTGCCCATTCATACCTCGTTGAGAAACGATCCGGGTAATCACTTACCTGGTTTCACACTACACACGAACGTGAGTTTTTGCAAGTATCCTTTTTCACAAAGGGGTGATTTGTATTTATTCACGGGTATCCGTCGTTGCATAATATATATACGTTTTAGCACGGATCAAGCTTCTTGGAACTATGCCACACATCCCGTGGCTAGGATAATAGTAAAAGCTAGTTAAGATATAAGTCTAGTCTAGAGGCTTTCTGGTGTCCCTCTGGGTGAATCCAGGGTTGTGGTATCATAGGGTTGGAATGAGTCCTGATGTGGGGCCTAGAGTTGTGCATCTATTTTGTCCGAGAGCGCGTAGATTCCAAACCATTTTTGTGGAATCTGCTGATGTTTCTGTTGAGTCTGTGATCTTGGTATTATCCACAGGGTGTCATCCAATTCCCGATATGTGGGAATGGAAAAGGGGAATGACAATGGTGATATTGGGAAGGTAGGGGCAGTTTCCTGAATCTCGAAAGTCTTAGTGTCATCTCTGGTAGTCTCTCCTAAGTCTTGCTCAGGTAGTGCTAGTACCTCAATTAAGTGGAAATTATCATCCAACAATGGTGAGTGATATGGAAATGTCAAAGTATAGGAAGGTGAGAGTGGTGATGTAGTTGTATTAGTGAATGAAAAAGCATTCTCGATATCCGAGTCCGCAGTAATGATAATAGGGTGGTTGGGTGAAGACATCTCTATGACAATCGACGTAAAATGAAAGTAAACAACACGCATAATGTATGTATGAAACCGCATGTATAGTGAATATGCACTTATGACGAATTGATGTGATGCTGTGATGATGTGGTTATAGTCTAGGGTCCAAGATACAACCCAGTTCGCTATAACTTTGGCTCTGATGCCAATCAGACACACCCCCAAATATCTGGATTTGCAGCGGAATGGAACGTTTGAGGGCGTGACTTGTAAAACCCTAAATTCTGAATGCCTAATTTTACGTCTAATTTGAAAATTTCCTAAGTTATGGGTACGATTAATTATAAAACCGAAAGTAACTAAACGAATTTACCGTTAATCCAAATAATTATAACAAAACTCCACCATGGAAGATTTAGAACATATTTGAGCTCTAAGATAGTTATGAACATAAAATAAAATTCGAGGGATTATTTTTCGCTACACGAACATCCGTTTTGGGCCATTTTTCTTTTGATACGAAACTAATAAATAACTATGGATCTAATAAACTTAGCCCGCTATTTGTTTGGCCCTCTTGGCCCATTATCCCCTATAACCGGCCCCTCCTCCTCTTATCCCTATGTCACGTTTTTTTTTTTATTTTCTTCCTCACCAAGACAATTCCCTAAACACCAAAAACCCTAGAACCATATACCAATCGGCTGATACTCTCTTGATCTTCCTGTTCGATCACAACACAAGGCAAAGGAGACTCTTTGGTGACTTCTACTTGGAGGTGGATCGTGGTTATTGTTCTAGTTCGAGGGTTTGAAGTCGAGCCGTGTGTTTGTGGCCTTTTGATCCTTTGTTCGTTCGATTCAATCTTCAAGGGTAACGTATCATTTTATTTTGTTTTTCCTTCTTTTGATTACTTTTCAATAACATGTATCATGTCCCCAAAAACTAATAATGAATCGGCTAAATAGTTATCACATAAAATCATAAGATTTGTTACATAAAATCATAAGAATCTTAAACATAAAAGAACGAATTAGGGTTAGGGTTTGGATCGAATTTTCGTGGGTGATCTTTGTGGAATTTTGTGAACATGTTAATTGATGTCTACAATACAGATCTTATGAGTTTTGAGGGTCGTGGATGCGTTGGGTGCGTTTAAGATGTGTTAAAATGGTCTAATGTAAATTCTAAATCTGAGACAGCATTGTATACCTGAATATGTGAGCGAGATGGGTCATGATATAAAATGGTTTGATTCGGTTTCTTTTCATGAAAACTTAGTTTTATGTCTTAGTTAAGTTCTCCAATTGATTTGGAATGATTTCGAGTTGATTTGGTCGTATTTTTTATTTTTGTGTGATTCAGTGTTGAAACTGAATTCGGGATTCTGAAAATCAGTCCATTTTGCCGATTTTTCATTTACAAACCATGTGGCGTTGGCTCATAAAACATTCCAGTATTTAACTTCCATATGCCTAGTAATGTAATGAATTTTTGGGGATTTTTCCTGGGTGTATTGGTGGGTCATCCAAGTGGATACTTTCAGGGTACTGTAGCAGATACGTTTTCTGAGTAGTCTGAGTTGAAGTATTTTTCGTGTGGGGTTAAACTAACTAATAAATTCTGGGAAATTTTGTGTGGATTCTAAAGGCATGGAAGTATCTGTGAGAATTTTTATGGAGTTTATCTTTGAGTTCTGATGTGGTAGAAAAATTCGTAATGTGGTGACCTGTTTATCAGTAAAAGCTGATAAAAAGGTTAAAAAGCTAATTAAGTGTCTAACTTAATCAAAAAGGGTAAAAGTGATTATAAGCTACAATCCTCCACTTAATTTGACATTCTAGAGGTAATTAAGATACTTAAGCACTTTTCATAACTCAAATTAATATGAGACATGATCATAATTAGTAAGTAAACTAAACAATGATCATTTTTATAAACCCTGATTAGAATGAAAGTAACCCTAAGATACTATATATGGAAACCTACTAATTATGGAAACTTACTAATTCGGGAAACCTGCTAAAAATAGAAAGTTACTTAAAATGGTTAAACTACTTAAGGAGGAAACTTACTATTTTTGAAAAGTTACTATTTTTGAAAAGCTGCTATAAGAGGGAAGTTACTAAAAATGGAAAGTCGACTAAAATAAGTAATCTGATTTAAATAAGATATTAATAATAAGACGATCATGTATTCGTGTAGATTTGCTGTAGAAGGAGTTTGGTTCCGATCTTTATGTTTCTGTTATGGTTTCACTTGCGGTCTAAGGTACAGATATTCTGACCTTATCTTTTAAGGTTTCTCATGATTCGTACACGTCTTTTAGATATTAGCTTTGACTATGATGCCGTTGATATGAGCCTTCTTATGATGGATTTCTTATTTGATATATGCCTTTGCTATGCTCCTTTAGATTGTAAACCATTGATATTATAACTGGAGGTGAAAACCTTTCTTAATTATATCATGGAAATGTTTTGAGAAAAACTATTTTAAAATGATGTTTATGAGCACGATGCGTTACCACTTTTATATGCAATTTTACTAACTTTTATGAAAACTAATTTTACGAACTACCTTTATGAGAACCGTTATTAAAGATCATTTTTATGAGAACCATTATTAAGAGATTTCTTTAAATGAACATTTGATAGAAAACTTTGACTATGAACCTTTGCTATGAAACTTTGATATAATATGACTTTTAAACCTTATAGTTTGATACCCGAGCCACTATGTTTCCTAGTCATGGGGGTTCCATGGCCGTGTCATTGATGCACCAATGGCATGACTCTAGTGTGGTCGAGTGATGTTCCACACCTTCCCTTTTCTGTTATTTATTATGAGCTCAATTATTATATATATGTTTGGCCATTAACATCTTTGTAGGGGCGTATGGATGCATCCTAGGTTTGCTTTGTATATGATATGATATGATATGATATAACTTGATTTGGTGATTGATGCTGTGTGCAATACACGTCCTTTACTTATTTGAGAGGTCGCTCCTCTATGGTTACTATGAGATTAGATTTAATTTGTTTGGGCTCGTGGTAGATTACTGACCTGTTCTTACTCTTGATATCCATTTATTTATACCTTATGTTTTTCCCCAATGCACCATATTATATTCTTGCTCCTTATCTTTTACTTCGTTTATACATATGTGTTCACTGGGCTTTTTAAGCTCAGCCGCATTTCTTTTACTGCGGCAGGTTTTAGTTGGAAGCTGGGTTATGAGTAAAGAGTACTTTGGACTTAGAAGACTATACCTTGATAGCTATTCTGGATTAGAGATGACTAGAAGTGATTATATTTTTAGACTTAGTATTTATTGTAATTCTCATTTGTAACCTTGTATTTCAGATTTTCCCTTTGTAACCTTTGAAATTCTTTTGTATTATTTAAGTCATTTGCTTGTGTTTGCTTTGATATGTCACCATAACGTAATACTTCTAACCTTATCGGGTTGGGGTGTTACAATTATGGTATCAGAGACCAGGCTGCGACTTGTAGTACATTAAACCTTGACCTGTGAAGTTTGGACCCTTAAGTTTCCATTGCAGGCGCTCATAAGATAACATTTGAGAATTTGCTTTAGGATCTCCCCATAGGAACATAAGTTATAACTGGTGAGGAATGGGTAGACTAGGACATCTATGTAAGTAGCATTGCTTCCGCATCACTCTGAATCGTGCCTCTACCTTTAGCTATGCCTTATAAGAACATTAGTTTCAGGAGCTAGAAAGTTTTGCAACCTAAGCTTAGTAACCAAGTAAGTTTGGAATACCTCGGGAACTACATGGATACCTTACACCATTTAAGTTTCACCTTCTGATTTTGATCCCCAATTCCGATCTGTTTGATAAACAATTTGATACTTTTCCGACCATCCCGAAGGTCATTCGACCATAATGTGTTTGATACATTCTATGAATTCATTACTTATGATGGATATAAATGTATCAACTGATACTACTTAACTCTGCATAATCCATTACTACTCCTATGAGAACTCTGGTAATTATTAACCACGGATATAGGAAGTTTTGTTCCCTCCCTTTGAATGATGAACCTTGTCTGCCAACCAGTTCCTTTGGAAGGACATGATGTAAATACTATCTCAGTACGGAATTGTTAACTGAGCATGATGATGCTGATAACTAATATTCCATACATCTCACTTTTGACAGTTATACGATGTTCGTATTACCAATGATACACACCCTACCTGCCCCTTATGCTAAAAAGCTAAACAAAATTCCAACACCTTGAACTCTTCGTTTATCTATCTCAACACTCTAATGAACCCTGTACTTGATTCTGATATATGAACTATCCGTCTGGTTTAACGACCGTATCCATTCTACGGATCTGTTTACTCTTGATATAATTGACTTTGAGGCCTTTTGGTTATGGATTGGATGGCTATTCGTAAAGCTACCCTATAGACTACCGTATCTGAAATGTAACCTTTAACAATCTGCTTCACCCTACTTTTGTTATGATGACTCTCAACCGCTTAAATCTGTTAAGATTAATGTTGCTATGAAAAAAAATATCCCGATCTTATTTGATTGTCAGGTTACTCCTGACACCTATTAGTATCCACCCTTAGGAAGCTCTGGCATTGGAAGTATTTGTTGTACAAATCTTCTGGTGTCCTCTGATGAACCTCTTGGGATTCCCTCCTGCTTGGGGAGTAGAGTTGGCATTGAACGGATCTCAGTTGACGAAACCATGATGCCATAGAAGTTGAGAGATTGAAGGAACTGATGGAATATGATTTTGTTCACCTCAGTGTTTCTCTTTGGATGCTCCTGTTGGTTTATGAAGAAGAAAGAGAGGAGTATGCGGCGGCGTATCGACTATCGTGAACTCAACCGTATCACTATCCGTAATCATTATCCATTTCCGCGTATCAATGATTGATTTGGTCTATCTTTGTAGCTCCGTATTAGACGGCCTCATTTAAGTTTGAAGGACTGAAGAAGCAACCACAAGAACTTCAAAGAAGGGAGTTGACTAACTGAGAGTAACCTCCGCGGAGCATTTCAGTTTTATTCGTGAAGAGGAAGATAGGTGATGTGAAGTAGATATGAAGTTTCCCTAAGACGATTCCTGAAGCTGCCTTCGTACTCGTTGTGATCATTATGAGTTTTAATGATGCCAATTGTATTGGCTAATAGAATCATGTTTTCGCGAGTAATTGGACAAATTGTCATAGTATGACGTTGTGTTGTGTCCAGAGACGAAAGAGGAACATGTAGATCATTTTCGTATTAAGTAGAATGACCCTTTGTTCTGGAAGAGTAGGTTTGATTGGCGGTCAGATATTGTAGCAGACAGCACTACCAGGTATCCTGTGATGACAGAGTTTCCCCACATAAAGGACCAAGATTGATGATCGTTATCGTAGCTAGAAACCTTGTAGAAGAGTAGTAGGAGATGATCGTGACAGGTGTTACCGTGGAAGAAACATATAAGAAGAGAGAAACTGAGAAAGGACTAGATTATATTTCATGCAGCATGTGGAGATTTCAGTTCGGGCATCAAGACAACCAGACCGTAGGAGACGAACTATTCAACTCATCACCTGGAGGGGACAACAGCGGTGTTCACCTTGAAGATTGGAAGACCTTCCTTGCAAGACGAAGGTGGTGGCGGACATAGAAGGAGAATGTAATCGAGTTGGTGAATTTAGAGATGTGCTAGAAGACCGGTCGAAGACACGCAGTCTTGCTTCTCTTTTCATTTTAGTTGTACTAAGATGAATTGATACTAGAAGTAGACTTGCGTATGGAAAAGATTTGAGATCATGTATTTGAATGGATGAATTTTGAAGAAAACATTTGGGTTTGGAAGAGTTGATTTTGTGAAGGATGAAGCTATTGATGACGTAATTCACTTCCTCTCAACCTACTTAAGTTTTCGTTACCTGATGATAAGATCCTTTGAATGATTTAGGTTCTCTGTTAGTAATTACGTTCTGTGTTCACTCTGCGTATGTTGGATGACGGTTTTAATATGATAACTTTGATGAATGGTGGAAGAATTGATGCTTTTGACGACAAGCTTCATTCGATGATACTTACTAGGTTCCGTCACGTTATCTATGCGATCTGTTTCTTTGATTTCGAATCCGTAGTGATGATTTGATTCGGACCAACTCTAGGAGTTAGAAGGACTGTTAGGTGATTAAGATAAGTTGCTTATTTCACGACTTGAGATAAAGTATGGTCATCATGAGGGCATATTTATATGATGCTAGTATTATGATGTCTGGCCAACGTGATAATACTTACATCATATAACATGCACTTATTGTGATCATAGGATATTTCGAGGAGTGCCTTAGAAACCTTAGAATTTTTGATAGCTGTTTGATATTATCTGCGAATAGTAAGACTTTAGGATCTTTCGATCTATACGTTTGATTTGCCCTATCGCCGAACGATTTGGTATGTTTAGATCCTCGAGACGTGTTTGTTGACCTCTGTATTTTGATAACGATCTTAGGGTTCGTTGTAAAGCTTTCTACCGTCCGATGTTATCGATTGAATTATCTTCCATAAGCATATTTATCACCCTCATATTTCTGCGATTTGGTACGTTTTCATCTGGTTTGTCTAATCAGATTCCACGGATGATATATCCATCAAATCCTACGTATCCCCTGTATCTCTTCCGAGAGAATACGATTATCATCTGTTACGTTTGGTATATTATTCTTTTGATCTGGATTCAGTATGGTATGTCTTTCTGAGGAAGCCGAAGCTATTTTGATCAATAAGATAGAGTCATGAGAAACAAGTCATTCACATTTCCATTCACGGTCCGTTGTGCTTTCCGTTTCGTTTCACTTCAATATTCGAGGACGAAAAATTTCTTTTAGAGGGGAAGAGTTGTAAAACCCTAAATTCTGAATACCTAATTTTACGTCTAATTTGAAAATTTCCTAAGTTATGGGTACGATTAATTATAAAACCGAAAGTAACTAAACGAATTTACCGTTAATCCAAATAATTATAAAAAAAAACCACCATGGAAGATTTTGAACATATTTGAGCTCTAACATAGTTATGAACATAAAATAAAATTCGAGGGATTATTTTTCGCTACACGGACATTCGTTTTGGGCCGTTTTTCTTTTGATACGCAACTAATAAATAACTATGGATCTAATAAACTTAGCCCGCTATTTGTTCGGCCCTCTTGGCCCATTATCCCCTATAACTGGCCCCTCCTCCTTTTATCCCTATGTCATGTTTTTTTTTTTTTTTTTTTTTTTTTTTTTTTTTTTTTTTTTTTTATATATATATATTTTCTTCCTCACCAAGACAATTCCCTAAACACCAAAAACCCTAGAACCATATACCAATCGGCTGCTACTCTCTTGATCTTCCTGTTCGATCACAACACAAGGCAAAGGAGACTCTTTGGTGACTTCTACTTGGAGGTGGATCGTAGTTATTGTTCTAGTTCGAGGGTTTGAAGTCGAGCCGTGTGTTTGTGGCCTTTTGATCCTTTGTTCGTTCGATTCAATCTTCAAGGGTAACGTATCATTTTGTTTTGTTTTTCCTTCTTTTGATTCCTTTTCAATAACATGTATCATGTCCCCAAAAACTAATAATGAATCGGCTAAATAGTTATCACATAAAATCATAAGATTTGTTACATAAAATCATAAGAATCTTTACATAAAAGAACGAATTAGGGTTAGGGTTTGGATGGAATTTTCGAGGGTGATCTTTGTGGAATTTTGTGAACATGTTAATTGATGTCTAAAATACAGATCTTATGAGTTTTGAGGGTCGTGGATGCGTTCGGTGCGTTAAACATGTGTTAAAATGGTCTAATATAAATTCTGAATCTGAGACAGCATTGTATACCTGAATATGTGAGCGAGATGGGTCATGATATAAAATGGTTTGATTCGGTTTCTTTTCATGAAAACTTAGTTTTATGTCTTAGTTAAGTTCTCCAATTGATTTGGAGTGATTCCGAGTTGATTTGGTCATGTTTTTGATTTTTGTGTGATTAAGTGTTGAAACTAAATTCGGGATTCTGAAAATCAGTCCATTTTGCCGATTTTTCATTTACAAACCATGAAGAGTTGGGTCATAAAACTTTCCATTATTTAACTTCCATATGCCTAGTAAGGTCATGAATTTTTGGGGATTTTTCCTGGGTGTATTGGTGGGTCATCCAAGTGGATACTTTCTGGGTACTCCAGCAGATACGTTTTCTGAGTAGTCTGAGTTGGAGTATTTTTCGTGTGGGGTTAAACTAACTAATAAATTATGGGAAAATTCGTGTGGGTTCTAAAGGCATGGAAGTATCTGTGAGAATTTTTGTGGAGTTTATCTTTGAGTTCTGATGTGGTAGAAAAATTCGTAATGTGGTGACCTGTTTATCAGTAAAAGCTGATAAAAAGGTTAAAAAGATAATTAAGTGTCTAAGTTAATCAAAAAGGGTAAAAGTGATTATAAGCTACAATCCTCCACTTAATTTGACATTCTAGAGGTAATTAAGATACTTAAGCACTTTTCATAACTCAAATTAATATGAGACATGATCATAATTAGTAAGTAAACTAAACAACGGTCATTTGTAAACCCTGATTAGAATGAAAGTAACCCTAAGATACTATATATGGAAACCTACTAATTATGGAAACTTACTAATTCGGGAGACCTGCTAAAAATAGAAAGTTACTTAAAATGGTTAAAATACTTAAATAGGAAACTTACTATTTTTGGAAAGTTACTATTTTTGAAAAGCTGCTATAAGAGGAAAGTTACTAAAAATAGAAAGCCGACTAAAATAAGTAATCTGATTTAAATAAGATATTAATAATAAGACGATCATGTATTCGTGTAGATTCGCTGAAGAAGGAATTTGGTTCCGATCTTTATGTTTCTGTTATGTTTTCACTTGCGGTCTAAGGTACAGATATTCTGACCTTATCTTTTAAGGTTTCTCATGATTCGTACACGTCTTTTAGATATTAGCTTTGACTATGATGCCGTTGATATGAGCCTTCTTATGATGGCTTTCTTATTTGATCTATGCCTTTGCTATGCTCCCTTAGATTGTAAACCATTGATATTGTAACTGGAGGTGAAAACCTTTCTTAATTATATCATGAAAATGTTTTGAGAAAAACTATTTTAAAATGATGTTTATGAGCACGATGCGTTACCACTTTTATATGGAATTTTACTCACTTTTATGAAAACTACTTTTACGAACTACCTTTATGAGAACCGTTATTAAAGATCATTTTTATGAGAACCTTTATTAAGAGATTTCTTTAAATGAACATTTGATAGAAAACTTTGACTATGAACCTTTGCTAAGAAACTTATGGACCTTTGCTATAATATGAGTTTTAAACCTTATAGTTTGATACCCGAGCCACTATGTTTCCTAGTCATGGGGGTTCCATGACCGTGTCATTGATGCACCAATGCCATGACTCTAGTGTGGTCGAGTGGTGTTCCACACCGTCCCTTTTCTGTTATTTATTATGCGCTCAATTATTATATATATGTTTGGCCACTAACATCTTTGCAGGGGCGTATGGATGCATCCTAGGTTTGCTTTGTATATGATATGATATGATGTGATATAACTTGATTTGGTGATTGATTCTGTGTGCAATACATGTCCTTCACATATTTGAGAGGTCGCTCCTCTATGGTTACTATGAGATTAGATTTAATTTGTTTGGGCTCGTGGTAGATTACTGACCTTTTCTTACTCATGATATCCATTTATTTATACCTTATGTTTTTCCCCAATGCACCATATTATATTCTTGCTCCTTATCTTTTGCTTCGCTTATACATATCTGTTCACTGGGCTTTTTAAGCTCAGCCGCATTTTCTTTCCTGCGGCAGGTTTTAGTTGGAAGCTGGGTTATGAGTAGAGAGTACTTTGGACTTAGAAGACTATACCTTGATAGCTATTCTGGATTAGAGATGACTAGAAGTGATTATATTTTTAGACTTAGTATTTATTATAATTCTCATTTGTAACCTTGTATTTAATATTTTCCCTTTGTAACCTTTGAAATTCTTTTGTATTATTTAAGTCATATGCTTGTGTTTGCTTTGATATGTCACCATAACGTAATACTTTTACCCTTATCCGGTTGGGGTGTTACATGACTGATCATAGCACCACAGTTACAGTTATATTGAACGACCTAAAGTGTCATTTTGAAAATACGTCGTTTGATTAATTAAAAACATTAAGAGTTACAAAAGCTAGGTCCCAAAAGATGGTTCTTGTTTGCGGAAATATGTTGGTTACAATCAAACGATAGTTTAAAGTGCATATATATCCAAGTGAGACGCGTCGTCATCGCGACCCTATGAAATGTCCAAAAGCAGACAATGATGCTCATGCCTTAATTACCTGAAAATACATTGCTAGAAATGGTCAACAATAATGTTGGTGAGAATCATAGGTTTATGTAAATGAAATGTTTGTACGGAAACCACAAGTATAAGGTGTATGACAAAACAATGCCACATAAAAATAATACATTAGCTCTTAAGCACATGACCCCGAAGCTAGACTGAAATGAAATGCCCCATCTGAGTGTTTGCCAATCACTCTAATATGATTAAAATGAAATGCGTCCGTTTGACAAGTTGGAGCGACCAACCCGGACGGAGGAGTCACCCTCAATAGATCTATTCACTCACTCTCGCTTGCTCGCAATTAACGGTTCTTGATTAAAATAGGGGACTTTAATCAGGCAATGATGTAATTTAAGCAATGTAACTGAATTTTGATACTTTGGTCCGTATGTAAAAATGGTGCAACGTATTCTCCCCCGAGAATTTAGAAATTATGTACAAACAATGTAAAAGTCGGGGCTATGAAAACTCACCGAAAACAAAGTGCACAATCAAGTGAGATAATGAAGAAACAACCGCGAGAATCCTACAATCAACCTATATATATATACATACGCGCGCCTTAGCTTCTAAAAAAATAATGATACATTTATCTCTATATGCCATGTAAATTGTAACCTCAATTATGCTTGGTACATAATGTTTAAATACTTTTCAAGGTTGAATGATTTTACAAATATGAAATATATTTCTTACCCAATTTCAAGTTTTAAATCATATTTTGACTTTAAGTCCAAAATGAGTCATGAAGGTCTAAAATAAGTCAAAGGGTTCAATCTTTAGTCAAAAGGTTCAAATTATGTCTAAGGGTCCAAAATATATTAGGTGGTTCAAAATAAAAGCTCAAGGTCCAAATATACAAGTTATCAATCTTTTGCATCTTTTAATTCCAAAGCTGATGGAAATTTTATACACTTAGCCACATTCAAAAATTCGTATCACCCAAACCTTAAGTCTAAAAATCATGTTCTTTACATCCCTAGTTTCCTATAAGTCTCTACTTTACTGTAAAAATTGGTTTACTCAAAAATATCCAAGTATAACCACCTTTTATAATTTTTGTTTACAAGTCAGTCCCAAAGGTGATATTGACTGAGTTTTAGGTCTTGCCAAAAAGGCTATATCTTGAAATCTAGAGACCATATGAAGGTGAAATCAATAGGAGATGATAGCCCTATTTCTCTAGATTAGGCTACATATTTGCTATTTAAAAAGTTATGCAATAAAACTTGAGTTTTGCCCCAAATGGGAACAGTACACCAGATCTGACAGTTTTTGCCACAAAAATCATATCATAATTATCGGGTATCGTCACGGGGATCACCACCCGGGGATGTGACCAAAAAACATAGATCTACAAACAAATATTTTTCCCTTAGGCCCAAAGTCTACTGATCAGCACAGTTAATTTCGTTTTTACCCTTGATCAGAATACTATTTTGCATGTTAAGTCCTTTTAGGGTTTTCTTGTAATTTAAAGTGTGTACCAAGTATAATCAAGTATAAACAACTTATGTAGCATATATAAAACATAATATGACATGAATATCAGTAGTGAAATGAATGAAAATAATGAGGGTTGGTTCCTTACAAGGGGTGATGAACAAGAAAATCAATGAAACCAAGAACACCAAGAAAACCAAGATTCAAATCTCCACCAAAACCCTAGCTTTCAAATTACCAAGAATACTTTGAATAACCTTTTGAAATCACAACCCTAAATCACCTTTGAAACCCTTAAAAACCTTTGAATAACCTTGACTTATGGAGAAAAAGATAACTAGAACAAGTTAACACCAATGGATCTTCATCCTACACTAGTTCTTCAATAGATTTAACACAAAAGTGATGTGTTTTTGCCCTTGGAAACCCACAACCAACAAGAGGAAAAAGACCAGAATTTTGTGTGTTTTGCATGTGAAATGAGTGTTTAGGTGAACTATTTTGAGTTAGGGGTGTTATGGAGGGTTAACCTCAACACTTGTCTTGAAGTTGGACAAGTGTTGGGGTGGTTTGGTGACTAGGGGCGGCAAAACAAGGGGCCAAGAATAGAAGTGCAGAATTTTGGTTAGTAGTTAAGTTATAGTGTGTATTGTGTAGTGTAGGTTGCTCCCGGTACTCAAACGTAGGGTTTTTGAGACACATAATGCAATACCGGGTAACGTAAAAATGTAAAACTTCTAAAAATATAAAAACTTGTTATCATGACCTATTTTATTATTTTAGATGAGTGGTGAGTTCATCGGAGGGTATAAATATAATTGAAACCTAAAAATGAGGGTTTAGAATACGTAAAACGTAAAAGGTGCAAGGTTTACGTAAAATTGGAAAAAGTGAACAGTGACTTTTATAATAGAATTGTAAGGAACCAATGATGCATAAAAAGTGTAGACTGGACATAGTCTAGTGTCGGTTGAATTAATTGTACGTTAAACACGAGTTGTTACCAAAATTTGACGAAATTGTGAAACGAAACAGAAAATGTAAAATATAGAAATTTTTGAATAATAGGAGATTATAATGGAATATTAAACCACTAACAATATGAAAACAAATAGCAATTCCAAGCACGATTCATGAATAGATAAAAATGCAATGATCACTAAACCGGGTACTATTTATGCATAGCTTGTAGGAATAAATGCCACAAGGATGATATTTTTATAAAAATATCTCATTTAACTTAAAACGACGTAAATTGATGATGATGTTACTGTAGACTACTCTAGTCTATATGAAGTGTTCTTACTGATGATGCATGAATACACAGCTAAACCATACTGGTTACGCGCATTTGAATACCCGTGAACCTAGTTTACGTAACGATGATGATAACCATGAATAGTGATTGGTGAATAGTAAATGATGAATGGTAACTTATCGAGGTTTGAAAAAAATGACCTGAAATTACGAGTTGTCACAACACCCATCATTGAGACCCTCTTAACCTTAAAACAAATGCCAATGGAGGGTACTGAGAAATCCTCCTCAGTGTCCTCGGGCAAAACCCTTCCTCAAGGCTCTACTGACATACACAAGTCAGTGGGGTCAGGAACCTTCACCCTCTCACTTCCCGATGAAGGCATTAGTCAATCACAACCTATGCCTGAGGGAGTACAGGGTCCTGAATCCTCGGTAGAGCAGCACTACTCTACTGAGAAGGGGACCCACACCCAATCACATCCCGGTTACGGTCCTGAGAAATCACACTCAGGATCTCAGGGAGAAAAGGACTCTAAATCCTCAGAAGGGCAGTAGAACCCTGATGGGAAGGGGGTCCACCAACAATCACAATCAGTGCCTCATGATAGTACTGGAGAACACCCACCAGTCCTTGAAGGCTCTCAGGGGGATAAAGACTCAGAGGGATTAAAACCACCCGCTGATACGGAACCCAAAACCCCTCATGGCGGATCCAGTCACTCAGGAACTGACTACAAGTTCCAGGCTGAGCAAACCCACTCAGTTATTATGGCGGGGTCAGAACCTGGCCACAACAACGGTGAGCCCTCTTCTGAGGGGGAGCCGGATTCCCACATGGTCCCTATTCTGGCAGATCTTGTAAGGCTGCTGGATGATGGGTCAGAGGAGGAAATGGTCGAATTTGGCGATGAATATGTTTTAGGTGCTGAGGAAGAAATGGAGACTCAAACATACAACTCTCCTCCGCACCCTAAGCAACAACATTCATCTCCTCCTCCTAAGGATCAACAACCCCTCCCCCTAACCAACCCATCAACATCATCATCATCATCAGGTGTTTCTTCTGCTCCCGCTACTCCTCAGTGGTTGCAGAAATACGACAACGTTCAACCGCTTACTGAAAGACACTTGGTTAAGTTTCTTCGAAAAGCCAACCAATCTCTCTTCAATGAGCTTACTGATGAACAATGGAACCAGCATACTGAAGCAGCAATCAACTATGCTGACTTCAGGGCTACTGTTGAAGAGAAATAGAGTAAAGTGCTTCAGGTCACCAAACTCACTGACAAACAACTCAGTGACCTGAGGGAGTCTCTAGATTGTATGGGCACTGAACAAGACAAGCAGCTCAAAAACATCTTGAAAGCTCTTGATCTTATTCAGGAAGAACTAGGAGATGATCCCACTTTCATCACAAAGCTGAAGGAGTACATGGATACTCAGACCAACACCTCCACCAACATCACTGAACTTCTAAAGCTTCTTTAGGGGGTGGATCTTAAAACCATCAGGTCTCAGCAAGGTTCTCTTCATCAGTCTGTCGCTGATTCCAAGGAGCACCTGACCACAATATCATCAGCCTTTGATCCGCTCTGAACAAAACATAATGAGCTGATCAACCACTACACCACCAAGGTCACTGAACTCACCTCTACTCAGACTGCAATGGCTGCAGAAATAACCACACTGAAGAATGAGACTTCTGAAACAAAGTAAATGGTCTCCAGTATCCTTTCCATTCTTCAGGCCTCTCAGGTTACCCCACCTCCACAGTCAACAGGTGTCTCCACTGAAGTTCCAACACCTGTTGAGGGGGAGAAACTTGATGATCCAACTCCTCAACCTCAGTCTTCTGCACTTATTGTTGCTACAAACCCTGAACAACCAATTGCAACAGAAGTGCCTAAAACCTCCACCAGTCAACCCCCTCCCACTGACAAAGGGAAGGGAATTATGGTGACTGAAGACCCTCCACAAAAATAACTGGTGCCAGCATCAACTGTAGTGCGTCCAGACCCTGATGCACCATTTACGGTTGAATTGGATGGTGGAAAGACATTCTTTGGTACTCCAGAGCAAGTGGCAGTAGTCTTGCACGAACAGGACTTAAGGAGAGCCAAAGAAAAAGATGAGTAACTTACCAGACCAATAATCGTTGAGGTTGCCAAGGAGGTAATTAAGGAGACTGACAAGGACATCAAGGGGGAAGAGTTCCTCAAGCTTTAGGCTGACATCATTATGAAAGCCAATGAGCAGGCAAAGCTCAGAGAAGATAGGAGGAACAGAACCTTTGAGAGGTATATGTGGCATATGACAAAGACCAAGGGAGAAGGCACAATCACTGACATGAACATTCACCCCACCAAGCCCATAAGTGTAACGGTTCATAGGGGACCAAGAAAGTCTAAGGTTAACACACCCTTCAAAATCTCAGGCTATGGGTTAAGGGAATGGGACATGATGATGCCTATCCTAAGGAAGAAGCAATGCAGATTGATTCTAAGTCTTCTCAAGACACTGAATGCCAAATATGAGGAACTTGAAAAAGTGGCTAAGAGTCTTGGAATTGATCATGAGAAGGCACTTGCTTCTCAGGGACTGTCAATCCCTAAGCCTATTCAGAAGACTGGGAGGAAAAGAAAAGCTGTGGGTCAGGAGCCTGAAAAATTCATAGCTGCTGTTCACTGCAAGAGGATTCCTCCTTCAGGAGTCAAGTTTGTTCCCAACCTGGTCATCAAGGAACCTGAGTATGGTATATTCTTTGTCGATGAATTTGATCGGCCAGCATTCCAAAGTGTCAGTGACATCAATCTAGTGGAAACGACAACTCTCCTAGCTTACAAGCTAATGGCACTTCGAATGAGGAGCCCTAAAAATGAGGAGTTTGTCAAACTGTTGGATAAGATGATGATGAACTCAAATAAGTACATTTTATTACCGTCATTTATCCTATTTATTTGACTTGTTTTATTATATTATGTATGAGAATTGATACTTAATCGTTTACTTTTGTAATTCTCAGGTAAAAACAAGCATTTGGTGAAACTTGGCGATTTTGGACTAATTATGGAGCAAAACAAGCAAGAAGATAAGAGTCTACTGAAATGTACAAGATCAAGACATTCTGCTCCAGATACGCCGCATCTTACTTATTACATACGGCGCATCACTATCAAGATTTCACAAGATACGATCCAAGATACAAGAGGACATGCGCCACATCTATAAATGGAGTTACGCCGCATCTTCTGGCGGTGTACGAATATTCCTGAATATATTAATCTTGGACCCCATGCGAAGTTAAGTCAATGCGCCGCATCTACTTACTAGATGCGCCGCATCTTACCCTCAGACAGAAACTATAAATACCCCAAAGACCAGACGAATTAAAGAGTTCGACAGTTTTAGAAGACCGAAGTACAGAAAACCTAAGGCCGAATTCAGACGATTAGGCAGCACAAGACACACCCGAATGAAGATACAAGAGCTGTAAGAAGGTCCTGCATGTATTTAATTCATTAAGTAGTTTTGTTTTATTGTGTTAGTAAACTTTAATTCATCAGGATTGGTGGCTTGTGTAATGTGAGGAGAAAGATTGCACTCCCTTAAAACTGCTTTCCCATCAATTAAAGTTTATATGTTGATGTCTTTGGTTACTACTTATTAGTGCATTGATAACCTCTGTGTTTATTAGTGGCCTGCGCATTTGACTACGGAAGAGAATGTGGCTCCCACGGTTGTTACTAAATTGATCACTTAGGAATAACTTTTAGACATAAGTAATCATTAAGGGATTTCTCGCCGATAAGATTAGGGCCAACGAGAAAGGGTTAATTACATACACTTCATATAAAACTATCAATAAAACAAGTGACAATCTACTTAATCATCAGGACAGGTCTTCTTATTGTCTCGAGTATTTATTTGTGTACGTGCATGCCTATCGCTGATTCGTGCTCATTAGTTTAGTTTATTATTTAATTGCAACCAAAACGTGCCAGTCTCTCAGGCTGAACCCCCTTGCGTTAGATTAGGTTGTATAGTTAACTTAGAATATTAAAATACTGATTAGAATGACTAGATAATACGTTCCACTCTTAGTGATCGACACTCTACTTACCATTATATTCATACTGACCGGGTACACTGCTCGTTAAAGTGTGTGTGTTATTGATAAGTCGGCTAAATATAAATTTAAAACTTGAATACTGCTAAAACCACAACGACATACCGTGGGTATAAATTAGAGCACTCGCACGCACGCATCAAGTTTTTGGCGCCGATGCCGGGGAGTGAATTGTTATTATCTGTTAATTTGATTAGTATTTTAATTAGGTTTTTCTTTTTAATTTTTAATCTAACCGCTAACTCTGTTGTATGTTAGGGTAAATTGCATTCATTGTATTATTTTGCATATTTTCTGTTTTTGTGTGTTTTATTTTTGTTTATTTTCGTTTGTTTTTATTTGTTTTTATTTTTCGTATTTTCTGCATACTGCTATCGTTGTACTGAGCTTATTCAAACGATACGGCGTATCCAACTTTTTGGATACGGCGCATCGTCAGCAGATATCAGTAACTTTTATTTTTCTTATCTCCAAACGGAAAATACTCTGACCCTTATACTAGGAAATTTTTACTTTGAAATCTACTTGTCTTTAATTTTCAGGAACAATGTTCGATATTTTCCCCAGCTGGTTCGGAAGACCCCAAAGAAACCTTACCATGGAAGAGTTTGCACTACAAATCGCTCAAGCCAATGAAAAAGAACATCATGAAGCAAGAAACTTTATTAATGAATTCAAAGGCAGTCATGAGCTGTTACTAAAGGAACAAAACAACATGATTTATGGATTGGCAATTGAAGTGCACCAATTGTCAACGGTGCTTAACAAGATTCTTTTGGTAAAGCAAGATTTGAAAGGGATTACAACTAGAGGGGGAAAGTCAACCTTTCAAATTGGAGAGACACCCGAGGATGACAGTACAAACAAAATTTCCCCTGAATCTTTATCACCTGAGCAAGAGCAACCAAAAGAGACTAATCCAGAACCTGTAATTAGAGAAGAACCCTCTGTTGAACCTAAATGATCAACACTACCTTTCCCACATAGGGTAAGGAAGGAGAAAGAAGATGCCTATCAAAAGAAGTTCTTGGAAAATCTCAAGCAGCTGCAGCTAAGCATACCATTTATGGAAGCCCTAGTGCAAATGCCAAAATACGCTAAATATCTGAAGAGCTTACTTACAAACAAGTCCAAACTTGAAGAGGCTTGCACTGTAACAATGGGGGAAAGAAGCTCAGCCGCATTGCTCAACAAACTTCCGTCTAAAGAAAAAGATCCAGGGAGTTTCACTATTCCTTGTCAAATTAAAAATTTGCATATTGAAAATGCTTTAGCCGATCTAGGAGCTAGTATAAGTCTTATGCCCTCTTCTATGTATGATAAATTAGGTCTTGGTGAACCAAAACCTACTAGGATGTGCTTAGAACTAGCTGATAGGTCCATACAATACCCATTAGGAATAGCTGAAAATATATTAATAAAAGTTGATAAATTTGAATTACCTATCGACTTTGTTATCCTCGATATGCCTAAAAATTCTAGAACTCCTATAATATTAGGACGACCATTTTTAGCCACTGCTAGGGCCATAATTGATGTTTTTAATAAAAGATAACTCTTACCATAGGAAAAGATGAGGTTGAGTTTAACATGGAACAATCTATGAGTAAAGATAATTCCGATGACGATGAATGCTATAATATCGATGTTTCTGATGACACGATTAATCAATTTACTCAGAAATTGTTAAAAAGTAATTTACTTGATTCTTTTCTGCTTAAAAATTTAGAAAACACAATTGCTATAGAAGATCAAGTTGATGAGAATACTATTGATAATACTTTAGCTGCTGACTCTGCTGTATGTAACGCCATACGGCGCATCGAAAATATCGATGCGGCGCATCTATCTGATGACTGCAGCGATATAGTTAAAGAACAAGTTTATTCCGCTAGTGCTACTGAAATTGATAATGTTAAACCTGTGCTTAAGGATCTCCCTTCTACTTTGGAATATGCCTATTTAAATGGGAACACTAATTCGCCCGTTATTATTGCATCTGATTTAACGCCAAAAGAAAAAGAATCCCTTTTGTAGGTACTATATAAACGAAGAGGAGCATTAGCATGGAGTATGTCTGATATTAAGGGAATTAGCCCATCATTCTGTACACATAAAATCCTCATGGAAGATGAATTCAAACCAACCATTCAACCCCAAAGGCGTTTGAATCCAAAAGTCCAAGACGTGGTGAAAAATGAAATCGTAAAATTACTTGACTCCGGACTTATCTACCCAATTTCCGACAGCTCGTGGGTCAGTCCTATCCACGTCGTACCAAAAAAGGGAGGAATGACGGTAGTACTCAATGACGACAATGAGCTAATCCCTTCAAGAACTGTTACTGGATGGAGAGTTTGCATCGACTATCGCAAACTCAATGATGCTACGCGAAAAGATCACTTCCCTCTTCCATTTATTGATCAAATGTTAGAAAGACTATCAGGACATGCTTATTATTGTTTTTTAGATGGTTTTTCAGGTTTCTTCCAAATACCCATTGCCCCCGAGGATCAAGAGAAGACGACTTTCACCTGCCCTTATGGAACCTTCGCCTATAGGAGAATGCCGTTCGGACTATGCAACGCCCCTGCTACTTTCCAACGTTGTATGACGGCTATCTTCCATGATATGGTAGAAGACTTTATGGAAGTCTTCATGGACGACTTCTCGGTGTTCGGTAACTCATTTAGTGATTGTCTCTTTAAACTTGATAAAATGCTTGCTAGGTGTGAAGAAACTAACCTTGTTCTTAATTGGGAAAAATGTCATTTTATGGTTAGAGAGGGAATTGTGTTAGGACATAAGATTTCTGGGAAAGGTATAGAAGTCGACAAAGCAAAAATTGATGTAATTGCCAAACTACCTTATCCCACTAATGTAAAAGGTGTTAGAAGTTTTTTAGGGCATGCTGGCTTTTATCGTAGGTTCATAAAGGATTTTTCAAAGATATCTAGGCCTATGACCCAATTATTGCTAAAAGATGCGAAGTTTGATTTTTCTGAAGATTGCAAAAAGGCATTTAATATACTTAAAGAAAAACTAACTTCTGCACCCATTATAATTTCGCCGGATTGGAATCTGCCTTTTGAACTAATGTGTGATGCTAGTGATTATGCTGTTGGAGCTGTACTTGGCCAAAAGATAGATAAGAAATTTAAGCCAATTTATTATGCTAGCAAAACATTGAATAATGCCCAAGAACATTACACCACCACGGAAAAAGAACTTTTAGCAGTAGTTTTTGCATTCAATAAATTTAGGTCATATCTTATATTGTCAAAAACTATGGTTTACACTGACCATTCTGCTTTGAAGTATTTGTTCAATAAACAGGATGCCAAGCCAAGGCTCATCAGGTGGGTTTTATTGCTCCAAGGATTCGATATTGAAATTAAAGATAAAAAGGGTGCCGAGAATCTAGCTGCTGACCACTTATCTAGACTTGAAAACCCTGACATGGAGGTGCTTGATGAAAGGGAAATTGCTGATGACTTTCCTGATGAACACCTTATGATGGTAAGAATTAAGAGTAATAGTAATGGACCATGGTATGCCGACTATATAAACTTTATTGTTGCGAATGAAATTCCAAAAGGGCTAACATCCGACGAGAAAAGAAGGTTTCTAACTCGGGCTAGCGAGTATATTTGGGATGAACCTTATGCCTTTAAACTATGTCCTGACAATATTATACGAAGATGCGTAGATGGAGATGATGTCCCAACAATATTGGCACATTGCCATTCAGGGCCGACGGGGGGACATCATGGTGCACTTATTACAAAAAGAAAAATCCTCGATGCAGGATTTTATTGGCCCACTATTTTGGATGATGCAAAAGATTATATAAAAGGATGTGATGCGTGTCAACGATCCGGAAATATTACATCAAGAAACGAAATGCCACAAAACTATATCCATGTATGTGAAGTTTTCGACATATGGGGATTGGACTTCATGGGACCGTTTCCTGAATCTAAAGGAAATAAATATATTTTGGTTGCTGTTGATTACGTATCAAAATGGGTCGAAGCGCAAGCGTCACCAACAAACGACAGCAGGGTAGTACTTAAATTTTTACAAAGTTTGTTCGCTAGGTTTGGAGTTCCGAAAGCATTGATTAGTGATAGGGGAACACACTTTTGTAATCACCATTTAGGAAGACCCTTGCAACATTATGGAGTATACCATAGGGTTTCCACTGCATACCATCCTCAATCCAATGGGCAAACTGAAGTAACCAATAGGGCTATAAAGCGAATTCTTGAAAAAATGACTGGATATAATCCGAAAGGGTGGTCTGATAAGTTAAATGATGCTTTATGGGCATTTCGTACAGCGTATAAGACACCAACGGGATGCACTCCATTTCGTCTTGTATACGGAAAAGCATGCCACCTACCGGTCGAAATAGAACAAAGTGCATATTGGGCTTTGACGAATTGTAACATGGATATGGAAGCTGCAACGAAGAACCGTTTCATGGAAGTTAATGAACTCTATGAACTAAGAGATGAGGCCTACAAAAATACAAAGATCTACAAAGAAAGAACTAAAAGATGGCATGACTCGAGGTTACATGGGGATAAAACATTTACTATTGGAGAGAAAGCGCTACTATTTAATTCCAGATTAAAGATATATCCTGGTAAACTTAAATCAAGATGGACGGGTCTGTTCGTTGTCAAGAAAGTGTATCCATATGGAACTATTGAAATATGCGATAAAAATGGTTATGTATTCAAAGTAAACGGGAAACGAGTGAAGAAATACTTTGATAATAAAATTGAGGATACTGAGAACGAGGTGGTGGAGTTTGAACCTGAAGTATTGGAATGAGCTGAACGTGAGTCTAACTTGAAGACTCTGGAATAAAGACAAGTGCTTACCGGGAGACAACCCGGAAAATTTTTACTATTTTGTTCTGTGTCGAGTCAGTCAGGCCCGCAGAAGATACGGCGCATCTCAATTCTGAGATGCGACGCATCTCCTGCACTGGTCATATCTTACTTTATTTTTCTGCATTTTTTATTTTTGACTTTAAAACTTTTTATCAGTTTATTTTAATGCGGCGCATCCCTGGTTAAGGATGCGGCGCATCTTCTATTCTGATCAGTATTTATTCCAGGCTCGATACGGCGTATCTTCTTCCATAAGATACGGCGCATCGACTGACCTGATGATTTTCAGTTTTAATTTTTATGTTTTATTTTTCCTAACTACTAATGTATTATGCAAGTTTGAACCTTCTTAATTTAGGTGTGTTTAAAGTCTTCGTGGTATTATAGATTCCTGCATTTCCTGTGGATACATCAATTATGAAGCTTAAACGTTCTCATCCACAAGAAGTTGATTTTTGCTCTTATACTAATGGAGGATCATACCGAGCAAATCTCAGGGGAGTTTTTCTGTTCTAATTCTTTTATTTTCCAGTTTTTAACCTTTGATACAAACAACGAGGACGTTGTTTAACTTAAGTGGGGGGATTGGAGAATTAGAACACTTAACACTTATCTGTCCTAAAATTTTCAAAATATGCTTAAAATGTGCTTAATATATCAAAATTTAAAATTTTTTTAGCATGTTTTTGTTTAAGATCTAAGTTGCATAGCTGCACACATGACGTTATTTTCAAAAATTGTGATTTTTTTCAAAATTCACAAATCTATGAGTGTGCCGGTGACTTGTAAACTTTTGAACTTGGTTTGTATACTATTCGAGACCACCATAATAAGTATTATTTATATAATTGGAATGACTTGTCTAAATTGGTAAAATTCTAGGATTACACCCAAATAGCCTTTATATGTTATGTGTTATTAGCTAACTACACTGGTTAGTTAACCCCCGTATAAACCCTTTTGTTACTCTCATTTTTAGAGTAAGATACCCCTAGAAAAACACTCAGAGCCATTCCTTTCGTTTCTTACACCTTTGTTAAAATGTTTCATTACACCCTTACACCTTATCCTACCTTGTAGATTAAAATCCGTGGTTGGTTAATTGCTTTAGGCAAAGTGTGTTTCCTTACATTACCTGTGTTCGCGTGCGTAATTCATTATCTTTGGTTAGGTCGGGAAATTGCACAATGCAATTGGAGTGAAAGTAAATATTGTATATCTTTGAGTTTATTTTTCGTGTGTTTACTACTTTCACTATTACCGTTATTTATGAAGTCATGAAAAGTATGGAAAAATTATCCGGAATTATCATTATAGTGATGTGGTGAAATTTTACACATCTTTGTTTATGTTTCAAAAAAAAAATCGAAAAAATAGAAAAGAAAAAGAAAAAAGGAAGAGTTGGATGTTTGTTTTGACCAACTTATGTAAAGTTTTGTGTTAAGTGGTCGATATCACCACTATTTGTTGTATATTATATCTATGGATTGAATGGGAGTTGGGAGTTATGGGAACACCAACTAAGGTTTATTCTTTGATTGAGATCTTGTTGAGTATAATTCGTGTCTACCTAAAGCGTGTGTTTCAAGTGTTAAAGCGTGAGTTATTCTATGATATGAGTCTTATTCATGGGATGGTTGGGATAGTGATTAACCACACTTAGGATTTTAATTTATCTGTTTTGTTTATTTTTCATTTTACACCAATTTATATCCCAAATATTATCCATACCCTATATTATTCTTTATCCAAACCTTTGATTTATTGAGATTAGGGATTTGAGCAATCTTAAGTATCGTAGTCGTGGATTCGGCTATGTATTTATAATTTTGTCGCCCTTTTTGATATAATATTATTGGTGAAGATTACTTGGTCCTATCTTTAGCCTATTCGAGTTAAGGATTTGAGCAATCGCAAGTATCGTGTTCGTGGATTCGATCATGTATTTGTGATTTTGTCGCCTTTTCTGGAATTTGAGATCGATAGAGATTAAGGAGAATGATTAACCCTTAAACCTCAAAACCCTTTTTACCGCTTTAGACTTGTTATTCCTTGGCTTTAGTGGGGGAGATGTGTATACTTGCCAAGCTTATGATAGAATATTCGTCACGACTGGACAGTTAAACGATTAGATTTGCTTTTATCGAATTATTTTATTTTACTTCTAATTCGTTAAGTGTTTGGTTGTGTGATTATGACAAAAATGAATACATGCTTAAATATAAAAATAAATCCTAATATCTTTTAGTATGCATTTTCATAAGATTAATTCTAAGGTTTACTTGGGGACAAGTAAAGTTCAAGTGGGGGGATATTTGATGAACTCAAATAAGTACATTTTATTACCGTCATTTATCCTATTTATTTGACTTGTTTTACTATATTATGTATGAGAATTGATACTTAATCGTTTACTTTTGTAATTCTCAGGTAAAAACAAGCATTTGGTGAAACTTGGCGATTTTGGACTAATTATGGAGCAAAACAAGCAAGAAGATAAGAGTCTACTGAAACTTGAACCGCATCTATAAATGGAGTTACGCCGCATCTTACTTATTACATACGGCGCATCACTATCAAGATTTCACAAGATACGATCCAAGATACAAGAGGACATGCGCCGCATCTATAAATGGAGTTACGCCGCATCTTCTGGCGGTGTACGAATATTCCTGAATATATTAATCTTGGACCCCACGCGAAGTTAAGTCAATGCGCCGCATCTACTTACTAGATGCGCCGCATCTTACCCTCAGACAGAAACTATAAATACCCCAAAGACCAGACGAATTAAAGAGTTCGACAGTTTTAGAAGACCGAAGTACAGAAAACCTAAGGCCGAATTCAGACGATTAGGCAGCACAAGACACACCCGAACGAAGATACAAGAGCTGTAAGAAGGTCCTGCATGTATTTAATTCATTAAGTAGTTTTGTTTTATTGTGTTAGTAAACTTTAATTCATCAGGATTGGTGGCTTGTGTAATGTGAGGAGAAAGATTGCACTCCCTTAAAACTGCTTTCCCATCAATTAAAGTTTATATGTTGATGTCTTTGGTTACTACTTATTAGTGCATTGATAACCTCTGTGTTTATTAGTGGCCTGCGCATTTGACTACGGAAGAGAATGTGGCTCCCACGGTTGTTACTAAATTGATCACTTAGGAATAACTTTTAGACATAAGTAATCATTAAGGGATTTCTCGCCGATAAGATTAGGGCCAACGAGAAAGGGTTAATTACATACACTTCATATAAAACTATCAATAAAACAAGTGACAATCTACTTAATCATCAGGACAGGTCTTCTTATTGTCTCGAGTATTTATTTGTCGCTGATTCGTGCTCATTAGTTTAGTTTATTATTTAATTGCAACCAAAACGTGCCAGTCTCTCAGGCTGAACCCCCTTGCGTTAGATTAGGTTGTATAGTTAACTTAGAATATTAAAATACTGATTAGAATGACTAGATAATACGTTCCACTCTTAGTGATCGACACTCTACTTACCATTATATTCATACTGACCGGGTACACTGCTCGTTAAAGTGTGTGTGTTATTGATAAGTCGGCTAAATATAAATTTAAAACTTGAATACTGCTAAAACCACAACGACATACCGTGGGTATAAATTAGAGCACTCGCACGGACGCATCAGATGATGAGTGAACGACCTGACAAAGATGTGTTAGTGTCGAAAAAAGCTAAGCTAGAACTCATGGGTTACATTCAAGAACCCTGAGTATTATGTTAGATGTTAGGACTCTGTAATTAAAATAATAAAATGATAGCCTATGTTTTGTTATATCAGTATCCTTTCGTTGCTTTATAGTATATTCAGTATGAGTAGAAGTCATTAGCTCACTCATAACTGATCAAAACACTTAGGCATAATTTATATCCAAATAGGGGGAGATTGTTGGGTTCGTCAGTACCCAAGGATCCTGAACACAGGATTTGAATGCAAATTACGCTAAGTGTTAATCAACCGAAAACATACTTAAGTCACCGAGTGAACAATCAGTCAGTGAGTTACCTTTAAAATGCTCAGGACGAGTCTAAGAAGAAAGACTCACCACTCAGTGAGGCAAAACTCCCTGAGTATTACCTGAGACAAAGAAGAAGGTAATGGGTTCAGTGAGTATTGGACAAGAACTCACTGAACCCCAGTCTCCTCAACAAACAATAAGTGATTAAGGACTGAAGACTGAAGGCGAAGACTGAAGAACCTGAAGCCTGAAAGAAAGGCAGGGTTGAGCGGGAAGTGTTTTAAGAGATAAGGATAAGTCTTATCAGACCAGAAATGAAGCTTCCCTAAAGCGACTAAAAGTCAAGAAGTGTCAAAACTGACACTCAAAGACTTTTTGGCCCATTCCTATTGGTTCTTGGAAATGACAAATACTGTTGTAGTTGTCAGACACGCCTTGTATTCTTTTTATATTTTAATCTTTAGTACTCTTTGAATGTTTGTGACCGGATCTAAACACATGACTTGTGTTGAAGATACTTTGAGTATAATGCTAAGTAGCATGCGGAATTTACTACAAAGCACTTAGAAGATTTTGTGTTTGGTGATGTGTATAATAGTATGAATGTAACAGTAAGAATAAGAACACAATGTTTAACCAAACGATTAGCTTCAATATATTAATACGGATGATCTATAATATCACCAGGGTTCGACAACCTTGAAGCTCTTACAATAATAATCCGTACTTAGGGATATTAGAGAGATATCTGAAACCCTAATTAGGATCTCCTTTTATTGAACAAGGAGTCCTATACAAGTAAAACTATTATACGTATCAATCTAACTTAATAAGATATACATGCAATCTATTCTATATATATCATTACGCGTCTTTCACCTTCTGTCTTTATCTTATAACCAGTACTAACTTCTTCTACTAGCAGTACTAACTGACATAATACTGTTAGTGTAATCTTGAACGAATCTTCAGCAGTACTAAGTTATACCTGGCAGTACTAACTGTTGGTTTAATTTCCAACAATCCTCCCCTAAACTTATGATTTTTGTGCAAATCATTAAGTTTCTTCTTGAATTAAACTCTATAGATGATGGGGTGGATTCTTTCAAACACTTATCTTCAATCTTGAATCACTTCAGAATTTTCTTCACATATAAGATTTTGAAGAAACCATAACAGTAAGCACTCCAATATAAACTTCATACTTATCTCTGATTTTGAACTGATATCCTCCCCTGAGTTACATAATCATCTTTAACAGCAACTGAACAAACATTAATTCCTCCCCTGTTTGGAAGAATCTTCACCATTACATGAATTTGAACAGCCTCCATTATGACAATTTGTACAAGTTTCCATCAATTTAGTTGTTTAGTTTCAGACCTACTCTCATCACTTCCAGATGTGTAACTCTCTGAGAGAGGTGAATCATAGAGTATAAACTTAGTTTTAAACCAAGTTTGAATGAACAATACAAAGTAGTTGGAACTAGCAGTACAAACTGTTTAGCAAATTTTTTTTTAGAGATCAGGATAAACTCAATGTGGACTTGAAAACATTTTTGCCCACTTATAGTTTTTAGCAAACTATCAGCTATCAACGGATTTGATGTGTCTTTACCAATAGCCATTTGCTTTGGACTAGTCAACTCTTTACTTTAAGATATGGTCAGTTGGTAACTATACAATTTTTGGTAAATTGTCAACCATAAACGGATTTGATTAGTCTTTACCAGAAACCGTTTGATCTGGACTAGTTGGTTCTTATGTAGGTTAGACATGGTGAACCAATTACCATTTGTTGTGTGACAAATTCTCACACTTGACATTCCAAACCACCATTCTTTCCAAAGCACAATCCAATTCAACCTGCAAATGTTAGTCCAAAACCAAAGAAAATACAGTACAAAACATTTCCTTTTTAGCAGTTATCACAAGTGACTAACAAATTTCCATAAGCAGTACTAAAAATTACCAAGTAGTACAAACAAATAGCACAACTAGCAGTATAAAAACAAAAACACTTAGACATTAATCTTTTGAAGGATTTAGCATTCCAATACCTGTTACCAAGTACTGAAACCTTCCTACATCAAAACCTTTTGTTAATAAGTCAGCAAAGTTGTCATCAGTAGGAATTTTGACAACCTGAACTAACTTCTTTTCATTACAATCTCGTATAAAGTGATGTCTAATTTCAATGTGTTTAGTTTTTGAATGTTGAACTGGATTTTTAATGATACACATTGTACTGCTATTGTCTATGTATGTAATTGTGTTTAAGAAATTGTACCCATAAGCAAGCATCTGATTTTGAATCCAGAGAACTTGAGCACAACAACTTGTTGCTGCCACATATTCCGCCTCTGTTGTAGAAGTAGCCACCATAGTCTGCTTTTTACACTGCCATGAAATTAATCTACAACCCAAGAACTGACAACCACCTGTTGTAGATTTTCTATCCATGCTAGCACCAGCATAATCAGAATTTGAGAATGCCACCAAATCAAATACAGACTCTTTAGGATACCACAGACCTAAATTAGGTTGACCTTTAAGGTATCTAAAGATTCTCTTCACTGCTGTCAGATGAGACACTTTAGGATTGACTTGGAATCTTGCACAAGCACAAACTGCAAACATAATATCGGGCCTGGATGATGTGAGATACATCAAAGACCCAATCATAGATCTATACATGTGCACATCCACATCTTCACCACTGTGATCTTTTAATAAGAAATGTGTCTCCTTATCAACAGGTGTGCTAGCAACTTTAGCATCTGTAAATTGGAATTTTCTCAAAATTTACCAACATATTTATCCTGAGAGATAAATATTCCATCTGACTTCTGCTGTACTTGAAGTCCTAGAAAGAAAGCAAGCTCACCCATAGAGCTTATCTGAAACTGATCTTCCGTTAGCTTTTCAAACTCTTTACACATTTCCTTCTTTGTAGAGCCAAAGAAGATATCATCTACATAAACTTGAACCAGTAGTATATTACCCTTGTTCTTCTTGATAAACAGAGTTTGATCAATCTTCCCCCTATGGAACCCATTCTTCAAAAGATAAGTTGCAAGAGTTCCATACCAAGCTCTTGGAGCTTGATGCAAGCCATAGAGGGCTTTAACCACCTTGTAAACTTTGTCAGGATGGTCAGGGTCAATAAAACCTGGAGGTTGAGAAACATAGACCTCCTCATCAATAGTTCCATACAGAAAGGCACTTTTCACATCCATTTGATAGACCATGAACCCCATAAAGGAAGCATAGGCAAGAAATAACCTTATTGCTTCAATCCTGGCAACAGGAGCAAAAACCTCCTCATAATCAATCCCTTCTTCCTGAGTATAGCCTTGAGCTACAAGTCTTGCTTTGTTCTTTGTTACAATACCTCTCTTATCCTTCTTGTTATTGAATACCTACTTAGTACCAATTACTCTCATCCCCTTTGGTAGATAGACCAGAACCCAAACCTTCTAAATTTTGAATTGAAGCAGTTCTTCTTGCATTGCCTCAACCCAGCCGGATTCTTCTAAAGTCTTGAGCACATTTTTGGGTCCTATCTGGGATAGGAAATAGACAAACATACATTCATGCTCATCTTCATGGTATTTCTCTTCATAAACAACACTGAGAAATCCATGATGATCTGGTTCTTGTGTTTGTCTTCTGGTTTTCACACTAGACTGAACATCTCCAATGACATTGGTAAGTGGATGATTCTTGTGAATTGTTGTTTGAGGTGTAGGAGGAACATCATAATTCATTGGCATGTTGTGCAGCTCCACTTCTTCATCAGAAAGACTAATAGTATCAACTGTTGGTTCATCAGTATGAAGATTTGAACTATCAGTACCTTCTTTTGGCTCAGTAGTACTAACTCCATTTGTACTGCTCTCAGGAATTTCTGTTTCTTTTCCATCTTGTCCATTGTTGGCACCATCATTCTTCTCTCCATTAGCATCCTTTGAGGAAGAATCAGACACTGGACTATCTTTCATAATTGGCATCAAGATATACTCTTCATCATCTTCTTCTGAACCTGCATCATGGTTAGTATTTGTACCTGTAATAGGCACATAATTCATAGAATCTGAAAGCATATCAAGATCAAATCACCAATCTTGACCAACACCTACAACATTTTGTATATTTTCCTGAAATTCAATGTGCATATTCTCTTCAACATGTTTGGTGCTCTTATTGTACACCCTAAAAGCTTTGCTGTTCAAAGAGTAACCAACAAAGAAACCCTCTTCATATTTCCCATCAAATTTTCCTAGTTGGTCTTTGGTATTAAGGATAGTGACATGACAACCAAAAGGTCTCATGAAGCTTAAGGCAGAGGTTCTACCTCTAAAAAGCTCATAAGGAGTCTTATTGTAAGGTTGCACTACTAGAACCCTATTCTGAACATAACAAGCAGTACTAACTACTTCAGCCCAAAATAAAATAGGTAACTTAGAATCTGCTAACATTGTCCTAGCAGCCTCTATTAAGGTCCTATTTTTCCTTTCAGCTACTCCATTTTGCTGTGGGGTTCTAGCTACACTGAATTCCCTTTTAATACCTTTTTCTCTGCAAAACTCATCCATAGCCCTATTCTTAAATTTTGTTCCATTATCACATCTGATTATTTTTACTTTCTTATCAGCTAGGTTTTCTACCTCAACTATAAAGGATTTAAGGATTTCACTAGTCTCATCCTTAGTTCTCAAAAAGAAAACCCAAGTAAACCTAGAATAATCATCAGTGATAACCAAACAATATCTTTTATGATTCAAGCTATTCACAGAAGTTGGACCAAACAAGTCCATATGAAGTAAGTATAAAGCTTGATTATTAGAGTTATGCACCTTTGGCTTACAAGAAGCTCTGTGTTGCTTACCTTTAAGGCAAGAAACACAGGTTTGGTCATTTTGAAAAGTTTTGTTAGGTAAACCTCTTACCAAACCATTTTTAGCAATTTTGTTAATGGTTTTAAAATTAACATGACCAAGCCTTCTGTGCCACAACATTGACTCCTCCAATGTGGCTTTTGCAACAAGGCAAGTAAGACCTTCTTTGGGAACAAGTTTATTCATCTCAACACTATATGTGTTACCCTTTCTGGGGATTTTAAGCAATAGTTGACTTTCATCAGGTAGCTTGAAATCATGAGAAAGAATAAGACAGTCAGTATCAGTGAATAATACCTTGTTCTGTTTATCATAAATTTGTGATACACTAAAAAGGTTGTACTTTATCTCTAGTACAAAATACACATTCTCAAAGTCTAGATTACCAGTTTTAATTACACCTTTACCAGTAATCTTGCCACCAACTCCACCTCCAAAGATAACAGGTCCACCATCCAAAGCCACAAAGTATGAAAGGTATGACATGTTACCAGTCATGTGCCTAGAACATCCACTGTCTGAGTATCCTCTATCTTCTCCATCATTTGTAGGATGTTCCTGCCCACAAAATAAGGGGGTTAGTTCCTTTTGGGGACCCAAGCCATCACTGACTTGGATCTGCCTTGTGCATCAATATAAGAATATTTGTTGAAAGTCATTGATGCACTATTGGGTTTGGTAGGTTTCCTGACCCAACGTGCTGAGGCCTTCACAACATTTCCCCATTGACCCTTAACACTCATATGCCTAGCAGTAGGAATTGCTGGCCTAGCAGTTGGAACTGCTGGTTTAACTTTAGGCACCCATTTTTGATTACTCAAAGATGTTTTCTTATAAAAGGGCCTTTTAACTATTTTTGCATGTTTTGAAAGTGGTTTTGCACTAGTAACAGTTTGTTTGTTATTAAACCATTTGTTTGGTCTAGCAGTTGAAACTGCTTTAATGCCAGACCTCAACATAACTGCTCTGGGTGTCATCTTATGATTTTCATTAGGATTAGTCAATCTAGTTGGACTGTTTTGAGTTACCCTAGCATTTTTGTTCCTATTCACCCTTGAATTCCCAAAAACCCTCTTTTTCCATGGGTTTAAGTCACAATAAGCAGCCAAATGGTCAAAATTTCCACATACAAAACATACTTGGTTTTGCATGACAAACTCATCACCTAATTGTTGAGATTTTAAACCATTCCAATTCCTCTGGTTACCCCTAGGAAGAAGATCTATGTGTAACATTTTTCCTAACTGGTTTTATGTTTTCAGTTTTAACCACCTTAGGAGCATGTTTAACTTCTACCTTAACAACATCAGGTTTAGCCTTAACCTGATCATCCTCATCATCAGATGTCCAATCCTCTATGGTTGGTGCATCTGAGTTCCTACCAGAGGACACCTTATCCTCAGAAAGTGATTTATCACTTGCACTAACATAAGAATCCTCAGCCTTAACAAATTTAACAGGATTCTCACTTGTTTTAGCACCATACCCAGGAAACTCAATGTCTTTAAGCTCTTCTAAACCTGTATGAGCTAAATCAATTCCTAGAGGGACAAACATTCCTTGATTTGGGGGAGCAACAGACTTGTAACCTAAACCAGATGTAGCTTTATGAACTACTTGACTTTTTATAATTCTTTGAATCCATTTGGATGTATACTCAAGAGTGTCAACACTTAACTTTATATTTTCTTTTTCTTTCTTAAGTGTCTCTTGTTCATATACAAGCCCACTCATTTTAACATCTCTCAGTTGCAAATCCCTCTTTAAAACAGCTATATCATCATTAAAGTTTGATTCATTCTTTCTATAAAAATCAAGTTGTTCTTCGAAAACAGCTAGTCCTCTTTTATGATTAGACAGACTAAAATTTACTTGATTAAATTCTACTCTAAGATCATCATACTGTTTCTTAAGAGTTTCATAATCTTTTAGAGCAGATAAGGAATTTGAACATTTTTGAACAATATGTACCTCTGAGTCTGAGAAAGCCATTAATCCCATGTTGGCTGGTTCCTCCTCCTCTTCCATAAAGCTCCAATCAAAACCTGCTCCATCCACAGCTACCATTGCTTTGGAAGAAGTATCTTCCACATTCACTGTTCTCCTTGTTTCTTGCTGACTCTTGAACCCTTGACCCTTGTTATTTTGTTTTCTTGGGCTCCTACATTCCCTGGCAAAGTGCCCCATCTTGTGACAATTATAGCACTCCACCTTGGACTTATCATACCCAACAACATCTCTTCCATTGAAGGTAATCTTGTTCCTAGTCCTTTGATAATACTTCTTAGCCCTGATACTTATCAATGCCAACTGCCACTTTAAATCCATAGCTTCCAAATCATCTTCAGCAATCTAAAGAAGGTCTTCATTGAAGATTTGAGACGCACCAGATTTTTCTGACACAAATGCATATATGGTCTCATCAGTTAAGCCAGCAGTACTAGTTTTTACACTAGCAGTGCTATCTTTAGGGCTAGCAGTACCAACTGCTTCAACATCTTCAGGACTGTTATTGTTGGAAGATGATAAGAATGCAGTGTTTCCAGAACTAGAACTAGTGCTTCCTCCTTTCTTCACTTTTTGTTCAACAATCTTGAGATTGTTGTACAATTCATTGAGAGTCATCTTTTCCAACTCAGGCTTGTTGCTCCAGACCACTACATAGGTGTTCCACTCAGCAGGTAGACAATTGAGAAACTTCATATTGAGATCTTCTTGTGGAATCACAATTTTCAGAACACTAAGCTGGCTGACAATCCTTTGAAGTCTATTGAAGATATGATCAAGTGTTTCAGAACTTGAGGCACTGAAGTTCGCATAACTCTTCTTAAGCAAGGTTCTTTGTGCCTTCTTGGTGGCTTCATTACCACGAAATCTATCTACAACTGCTTCAAAGAGTGTCTTAGCAGTCTCATAGTGGCTAAAGTTTAACACTTGATCATTAGGAATTTCCATGAGTAACAAATTCCTAGCCTTTTGATAATTCTTCTTCTTTATTCTTTCATTATTAGTAACAGGCTCAGTGTTAAGCTTTGTAGTCTTGTAACCATCAGCATGTGTTTTTTCAAAAGTAGTTGGTTTGAAGGAATCACCATTGATAATGATATCCCATAGTGCATAGTCTTGCACCATGAAATATTGCTCAATTTTGAGCTGCCATAGATCATATTCGTTCTGTTTTAGCATGGGGAGTTTAGCAAGGATTGAGGTTTGTGGTGTCTCCATGTCCATTTTCTTGGTAGCAAGTGAGTAAATAGTTTTGGATCTTCTAATTCAAAGTATCAAAGAACCTGTCTCTGATAACACTTGACCGGATCTAAACACACGACTTGTGTTGAAGATACTTTGAGTATAATGGTTAGTAGCACGCGGAATTTACTACAAAGCACTTAGAAGATTTTGTGTTTGGTGATGTGTATAATAGTATGAATGTAACAGTAAGAATAAGAACACAATGTTTAACCAAACGATTAGCTTCAATATATTAATACGGATGATCTACAATATAACCAGGGTTCGAAAACCTTGAAGCTCTTACAATAATAATTCATACTTAGGGATATTAGAGAGATATCTGAAACCCTAATTAGGATCTCCTTTTATAGAAAAAGGAGTCCTATACAAGTAAAACTATTATACGTATCAATCTAACTTAATAAGATATACATGCAATCTATTCTATATATATCATTACGCGTCTTTCACCTTCTGTCTTTATCTTATAACCAGTACTAACTTCTTCTACTAGCAGTACTAACTGACTTAATACTGTTAGTGTAATCTTGAACGAATCTTCAGCAGTACTAAGTTATACCTGGCAGTACTAACTGTTGGTTTAATTCCCAACAGTTTGTATATAAATAGCAACAGATGGAGAAAAGGGGGTAAAGTTTTGTGCATTAAAAGCTTAGACTTTCACAAAACCCCATTTCTCCTACAAAGAGTAACCAATCCCTGAGATAGCTCAGTGGGTCAATATTGTTACCGCTCAAGCATAGCTTGAGTTTAGATAGGAGACACACCATACCTTGTCTATTCAATCCCAAGTGTTTGTTCCGCAAAACACTTGGGTAATAGATTCTTTGATTGATTTCTAATAAGAATTTAAACGTTGAAAAACTTTGTGTTTTTATATTTACGTTTTACTTATCAGTTATAATTAATCATTACATTAATCTCAGTCATAACACACTTAGATTAACTTTGTAGTTATCTCTAAGCGTGTAAAGGGAACAACACTCTCCTTACACATCACATATGTGTGATGATGTAAACTCTGCAAATTACAATTTTTTCAGACGACACAACTGTTCACCTTGACTGTTGCGTAAAACCCGAAAAAGTGGAGTTGTGGCATTTAATGCGGATCCCAAACGTTTTATACAAAACGGTTTTCAATTTTTTTTTAGAAAAATCCGCTTAATGCCTAGACCACCCTTCCCTCCACTTTCCTATAAATACCCCCAAAACAGAATCACACGCACACACGTTTTAGAATATTTTAAGCAAACTCTTGCCCTTTTCTTCCAAAAACTATTGTGTGTGTGTTCTTCATCTTTAGACCCAGACCATTTTTTCTTGCAAAACAAAGACTTTTAATGGCTACTTCTAAAGCTATCATCTGTGCCCCAAATGTGGAATTCACAATGGAGGGCGTAGATATAACCAAAAACAATGTCGTAGGGAATTTTGCCTACCCCAAAAAATTTTGGGCGTATAAGAATGTAGTTAAGTATCTACAAAACTGCTTTCTTTCTACGGCGTTTACAAAAACACCCTCAGTCATATACCATGAATATCTGAGGGAGTTCTGGTGTACAACGGTGGCCACCAGCCCTGAGGACACCAAGGACTCCATAATCACGTTCTCAGTGATGAATGGGAGAAGGAACCTCTCCCTGATTACCAAAACTTTATCAAGGCCACAGGTCTTGATTTCGCTGAGAACTTTGACCCTCAGCCCACTGAAGCAGAAGTAAAGGCCGAATTGCTTTTACTAGGGCCACATGATGTAAAAAATCCTGAAGTGGCCCCAGGAACCTTATTGGCCAAAGCACTAACAATAAAGATCTGGTTTCCTGCTGCCGGGAGGATCCTGATGACCTTTGTCATTCAGGTCCTTGGTGGCAATAAATCCTCCACTGAGCAATTGAACACATCACAACAAATGATTGTGTTTAGCCTATTGGAGGGTAGAAAAATAGATGTTGGAGAGATAATCTTCAAAGACCTCGTAGCCAAGCTATCAGGGAAGTCTAGGCAAAGACACATGTCTTACCCTAGATTCATTTCCTGTGTACTTCAGGACTTACTAGGCTCCGAGTATATCAGGCCAAATGTCCAGGGATCCAACCTTGACGTCTTAGACAAGGTAAATTACTCGAGAGACCTAACTAAGGTCACACCAGTCCCCCTGACCACCTACATGCTGATGGTTATTCAGGGGGCACAAGTTGTCTCACCAGTACCTTCTCTTACAAAGGAGAAGAAGAAGAAAGCAGGGTCTAAGAAGGTGGTTAAACCCAAACCACTCGCCATTGAGACCTCTGCCTCAGAGCCTAGAGAAAGACAAACAACGGCCAAGACCTCTAAGACACCCACTACTGAGACCCTCTTGACCGTAAAACAAATGCCAACGGAGGGTACTGAGAAATCATCCTCAGTGTCCTCGGGCAAACCCTTTCCTCATGGCTCTACTGACATACACAATTCAGTGAGGTCTGGAACCTTCACCTTTTCACATCCCGATGAAGGCATTAGTCAATCACAACCTTTGCCTGAGGGAGTACATGGTCCTATACCTTCGGTAGAGCAGCACCACTTTGCTGAGAAGGGGACCCACTCCCTTTCACATCCCGTTTACGATCCTGAGCAATCACACTCAGGATCTCAGGGAGAAACGGTTCCTAAATCCTCGTCAGGGTAGTACAACCCTGATAGGAAGGGGGACCTCAACACTTCATTGCCTCATGATAGTACTTGAGAACACCCGCCAGTCCTTGAAGGCACTCAGGGGGACGAAGACTCAGAGGGATTAAAACTAACCGCTGATACAGAACCCAAAACCCCTCATGGCGGATCCAGTCACTCGGGAACTGACCTTGCGGACCAGGCTGAGAAAACCCACTCAGTTCACCTGGAGGGGTCAGGACCTAGCCACAACGAAGGCAAACCCTCTTTTGAGGGGGAGCCGGATTCAGCCAAGGTTCCTACTCTTGCGGATATTCAGACTCTCATAGATGAAGAATTCGATCAGGAGATGGTAGATTTTGGGGACGAAGAAATTTTTTGTGCTGGGGAGGAAATGGAGACTGACACATACACCTCTCCTCAGCACACTGAACAACCATCTCCTCCTCCTGAGGATCAATCTGAGCCCCTAACCCAACCATCAACATCATCATCATCATCAGGTCACTCATCTACTCCTGCTACTCCTGAATACCTGCAGAAGTATGATAATGTTCTTCCTCTCACGGAAAGGAGACTAGTGAAGTTCCTCCGCAAGGCCAATCATGCCCTCTTCTAAGAGATCACTGAAGAACAATGGGACCAGCATACTGAAGCGGAAGTCTCCTATGCCGACTTCAGGGCTACTGTTGAAGCATCTCAGGCTAACCTGAGGACATCCCTGGACAATCTGGGTTATGCCCAAGACATGCAGGTCTCAAATGTATTAAAGGCTCTTGACTCCGTTCAAGATGAACTGAAGGATGATCCTACCCTGATGACCAAGTTGACTGAGTACATGGACACTCAGAAGACCACCTCAACCAACATTACAGAACTGCTCTAGCTCCTGAAAGAGGTGGATCTTAAACCACTAAGGTATCAGCAAGACTCAATTCAACAGTCAGTCGCTAGCTCCCAAGAGTGCCTGACAAAGATATCATCAACATTTGATCAGCTCTCCAACAAACATAATTAGTTGATCAACCATTATACCACCAAGGTCACTGAACTCGCAACAACTCAGGCTACAATGGCGGAAGACCTCTACGCCTTGAAGAATGAGACCTCAGATGTAAAGAAAATGGTCTCCAGTATTTTGTCTATTCTTCAGACCTCTCCGGTTACCCCATATCCTCAGTCAACAAATGCCTTTACTGAAGCACAAGTATCTGTTGAGGGGGAGAAACTTGATGATCCTACTCCTGAACCTTCATCTTCTGCACTTGTTGTTGCTACAATCCCTGTTCAACCTGAAGCAATAGGAACAGAAGTACCTGAGTCCTCCACCAGTCAACCCCCTCTCACTGACAAAGGGAAGGGAATCATGTTGACTGAAGATCCTCCTCAATCACAACTGGTGAAAGCATCAACAGAAAGGCGTCCTGATCCAGACTCACCATTTTGGGTCACCTTAGATGATGGGAGCAAATTCTTTGGAATTCCGCAGGAAGTGGCCGAAGTCCTAGATGAACAGGACAAAAGAAAGGCTGAGAAAAAGGATGAGCAACTCAACAGACCCGTAATTGTTAAAGTTGCCAAGGAGGTTGTAAAGGAAACTGATCAAGTCATCAAAGGGGAAGAATTCCTCAAGCTTCAAGCTGACCGCATCAGGGAACACAATCAGCAGGTCAGGCTTAAAGATGAAAAGAAGAAGAGAACCTATGAGAGGTACATGTGGCACATGACGAAGACCAAAGGGGAAGGCACCATAATAGACATGACCATTCACATGAACAAGCCCATAAGCATAACGGTTCACAGGGGGCCAAGAAAGTCTAAGGTAAACAAACCCTTCAAATTCTCAGACTATGTGTTATGTCAAGGTTAAATATTATAGTTTGGTATTAAAGTTTAGTATGCAAATGGGTCAAAACGGGTGTTTGACATAACACCCGTCATTTTGTAAAGCACGTTTCTACGAGTTGTTATGACCAAGTTTATACATATATTTGATATTTATAATGTCCTAATGATTTCTGGAAGTTTTGGTGTTAGGTCATGTTATAGAAGTTGTTTTCCGAAAAATGGATCAAAAGTGAATGGAAGGGATATGTAGAAAAAGGGGTGTTTGGGACAAGGTCCATTTTAACCCATTTTAGGTCAAACAGGTCAACAATATTGCGAAACAATGTATATGATATATTTTTAGTTAATGTGTATTACATATGTTTAAATATAAGTCTAAAGTGTTGATTTTATGTTTAAAGGTGTTACGGGTCATTTTGAGAAAATAGTACTCATGAGGGGTCCTTAGTGCACAAGAGGGAATTAGTGCACATGAGGGGGTCCTTAGTACATACGAGGCGTTCCTTAGTACACAAGAGGGGTTTTGTAGTTTTTGGTTGTTTTCTTTATTTTGTATAAAATCAACCGTGGCTCGGTGAAAGTTGTGCCACCCATCGGTTTAAAGGTAATTGAGTATAGTTTTATTTAAAAATAGTCTTAAGAGCTGGTTTCTATCAAATTGTTGTTAGTTCATAAAAGAGTAACAAGAGGTCAGTTATGGGTCATGTTATTTATGCGATAAGTTTTAAATTTTTAGTCGAATTGGGAATGGGGCGTAACAACTTGGTATTAAATGCGTTGAGTATAAGAATAGGTAATAGGGAAAGTAAATGCTTATGTTTTGAAGTGAATTATGTGATAGGTTATATGAATCTAAGTTGATAAATGATGAATGTGTTTTATAGTGTTAACATGTATGTGATATAAGTCTGTGGAGGACTTGAAATGTTTAAGTGATTGAATAGCCGTTCACCTTGGTTAGTGCCAGTGATCGCTTTATGATTATAAGAATTTGTTTTAAGAGTAGCTGTAATGGAATGCAATTAGAAATGGTAAGTGGTATTAGAAATGGGCTAATAGTGAGTCAAATTATTTGACACTTAAACTATCAAATGTAGTAATGATAAGTATGCTAAAGTATAATGTGTGAAGGCAAGACGAGAATTGACACACTAATTGTTAAGTGTTTATTAATATGAGAAGCATAGAATGGGATTAAGAAACGATGACAAGTAATGATGAGATGAAAATGGTATAGCTAAAGTGTTGATAACTAAAGAAATGAGTTAAGAATGGAAGTAAGAATGTAATGATATATTTTGTATCTAAATCTGATAAGTATTTATGAGGTTAAGGTAATGACCTGAAATTATTATATCACAGCTAATGTGCCCATTAGCAGTGATCATTGTGATGAAAATGTTGAATAGTGAAACATGTTTAAAATGAGTAAGAAGAATAAATGAATAATGCTAATGAATGTGTTATCTAACTAACTTATGTAAGGTTAGAGGTGGAAAGAAATCGAGTAGACTAAAGAGATAATAGTAAAGATGTGGAAATGGTTAACGCGAGTTAAAGAACGTAAGCTATAGTTAGAAGTGTAAACACATAGTAAATGTTTAAATATGATAAGCCGGTTTCATATACCGATGAGGTTTGCTTAAACTAATTAAAAGGAATGAAAAAGTGCGTGTATTAAAATGTTAATAGCTTGGATCCAATGTTAAAATGTCAAAGGTTAAAGATAGGTATCATATAACCAATGAGTTAATGATAGTTAATGATGGCATCCTTCGAGATGGCCGAGCTAATGATGTTAATGGTGGTATCCTTAGAGATGACCAAGTTAGTGATGTTAATGATGGTATCCTTCAGGATGACCAAGTAAATGATGATTAATGATGGTATCCTTCGGGATGACCAAGTAAATGATGTCAATGGTGGTATCCTTTGGGATGACCAAGCTTGAAATGATGTTAATGGTGGTATCCTTCGGGATGACCAAGCTTGAAATGTTAAGGTAAGATGGATCAAAGCTAGAAAAAAGAAAAGTTAAAAGTGAAATGTTAATTTACAAACAATGAATGTGAAATGGGAAAAAAGAAAGGAAAGTGAAAACGGGTAATAGGTACGAGTGTTTTGTCGAAAGTGTATAAGTAGGACGATTTATGATTTCCTTAGTTAAATGGACTGGGATGCCTTTTCATTTAATTAAAGACATTTTGAATCATCGATCCATGAGTTTATGTTTCTTGATTTACATTAATTGGGACGCCTTTTCATGTAAATAAGGAAGTGTGAATGAGTGGGCTTATGCATTTCCGACATGGCATGAGTAGGATATGAAAATAGGAAAAGAGATCGTAAGATTAGTTTGAAGCCATAATAACTAAGATAGGTGGGATAGGAATTAGAACATGATTTAAATGGGGACGTTATGTGAAACCAATCATTTGGTGTTTATAGCAAAACTTGAAAAGGTTAAGAATTTGCAAGGATGTTATATTATGCCTTGTGACGTGGTACAAAATGTGAGTAATGATAGTAAAGGATACTAATTATTATTGGCACCCTTGTGAGTAAATGTGGCGATGTAAGTTAAGTTTGACTTACTGAAGTCAAAGTATTAAATTCCCCATGAGACTTATAGTCAACGTTGAATTGTGAAAGTCAAAGTAACTTAAGATTTCCCTAGTAACCCTTAATACTTAGCGGAAATCCTTAAAAAGAAATAGAGAAGGTAAGGGGTTATGGAAAATGTTTAAAGGGTAATTGGATGATTACGGTAAAAATGAGAATGTTATTTTATATTAGTTAATGTTTGACTTGTGTAAAGTCAAATGGTGTAAATTTTCTCAAGTGACACATTGTTCTTGATTAAAAAGTTAGAATAAAGCAAGTAAGAATGTGGTGTAATAGTAATGGAGTTGACTAAATGATATGTTGGTTATATTTAATGTGTCTCGATTGACATAATGACCTTAGTAGGAGCCGTTTGCTCTTAGATAATTTAATGAGAAGTAGTGTGGATTAAGGATTTCAGAATGTGTTGCTTAGAGATGACTTAGGTCATTGCAATGGGATATTTGAATGAAAGTGTCCTTAGTGCTAAGAATGAGGGTAAGATGTGACTAAGTCAAGGTTAGTTTAAATGAGAGATTTCGAGGACGAAATCTAAATAAGGAGGGTAGAAATATAAAAAACTGAAACCGGTCCTAAGTATTTTATTACAAGAATGCCATTTGAATAGTTGACTATGAATTTTATAAGCGGGATTGGTTAGTCAAACCCGGTAGTTAAACTATAAGTATTAAAGGTCATGTAAATTGTTATAGAAAGTAAGATGTGTCACATTTATAAGAAAGATGGACTTAAAGGACTAATGTAGTTATGTAGTAAATATGTTATAAAGATTTTTTGGCCAAAATAGAAAGAAAGGAGGCCTGAGGGACCTAATTTTTCAATTAGGTAAACTTGTTACCTACAAGTGTCTGGATACTTCTCATATTATCAGAAGAGTTCTAGAAATGTGCAGGTGTGTGTGGGTGTATGATTTAAAGAGAAGAGGAGGGAAGAATAAGGTTTTCCAATGATCAATTCATGGTGTCTAAGTACCCCAATTCAATTAGTGAAGCCCTAGTAATGATCCTCCTCAATGATTTGGATTAGATTGAAAGAGTGAAGAATGATGAAGTAGATGATGATGTTCTTGATATCATTAGCTTGGAATTAATGTAAGTAAACTGGTTATAAGATGATATTATATTGATTTCATAATATTATGTGTTATGTGATTGTATGTCAAGGTTATGGAATATTTGTGCTTATGTGAAACTGGATTCAAGGTTAGTGCGAGATAGCTTGCAAGGATGTGTTAGTTAAAGTGTGCTTAGACGTGGTTGAGATAGAATAATGATGCCCTAGGTAATTAAAGGTATGTGTTAGCATTTAATGATGGTAATGGATTAATGGATTATGATGCGTAATGTGTGAATGACTATAATATTATATTATGATCGTTTTACTTACTAAGCCTCGTGCTTATGATTTAGATGTTTACTATTTTTTTAGGTGCTCATTCTAAGCCGGTAAAGCTTGGACAAAGGCTTAAGGATTGTTAAGGTGGATGGTAGAAGATTATGGTAATGTTTTAGAAGGGCTTAGGTAGATACCGAGCTCAAGTTCAATGTTGTACCCCTGAAAGTCTTAAAATGGTTCATATGTTTGTTTTTCAAGTGTCAAAGTAATGTATAAATGTTAAGTTGAAAGGTGTCAAGGTTAAATATTATAGTTTGGTATTAAAGTTTAGTATGCAAATGGGTCAGAACAGCGGTTTGACATAACACCCGTCACTTTGTAAAGCACGTTTCTGCGAGTTGTTATGACCAAGTTTATACATATATTTGATATTTATAATGTAATGATTTCTGGAAGTTTTGGTGTTAGGTCATGTTATAGAAGTCATTTTCCGGAAAATGGGTAAAAAAAGTGCATAAAAGGGATATGCAGAAAAAGGGGGTTTGGGACAATGTCCATTTTAACCCATTTTGGGTCAAACGGGTCAACAATTCTGAGAAACAATGTATATGATATATTTTTAGTTAATGTGTATTACATATGTTTAAATATAAGTCTAAAGTGTTGATTTTATGTTTAAAGGTGTTATGGGTTATTTTGAGAAAATAGTGCACAAGAGGGGTGTCCTTAGTGCACAAGAGGTTATGAGTATACATTAAGGGGGGTGGGGGTGGGGGGGGGGGTTCCTTAGTGCATAAGAGGGGTTCTTTAGTGCACAATTGGGTTTTTGCAGTTCTTGGTTGTTTTCTTTATTTTGTATAAAATCAACCGTGGCTCGTTGGAAGTCATGCTACCCGTCGGTTCAAAGGTAATTGAGTCTAGTTTCATTTTAAAAGGATAATTATTACAATGACCCAGTTGCCCAATGCGTTTGCTTATCCGCCCCGATCTCGAAAAATTATGATATTAGACCAGGGCAACTCGTACAATTGGGCAGCTTGCATCGGAGGGTGACATGTGTCACGTAGTGTTTTTTGGGCAACTATTAGTTATTGGGTAACCGTATATTGGGCCACTGGTTTTTTGGTCATTTTACATATTATACACAATTTATATATACCCCTCTCTCTTCTCTCTCTCTCTCTCTCTCTCTCTCTCTCTCTCTCTCTCTCTCTCTCTTTATAACACAAATACAGATCTAGCACAAACACATTTCAATATAACGCTACCATCACAATTATCTGACACCACCACTACAACTCCCTCCTACCGAATCCCTCCATAGCCGAAACCCCATCACCACCGAATCCCTACCATCGTCGTAACCCTCCACCGTTGCCGTAACCCTCCACCGCCGTAACCCTCCACCACAGCGATACAGCCTGAGTGGGGATTGTCTTCAAGTAAAGATAGTTTGATATCAACTGTGGCTTTTGGCTGGATGCTCGTTGGAGCGTACTCATGGGGTGTCGTGTCTGATTCTTATGGAAGAAAGTAAGTTCCACCACATTTGATCTGTAACTTACCATTGCTTTTATCTCGATATTTTTTTTATTTACCTTTATATGCAATGCACATTATATGTCGTTTGTTATGATGTTGATTTCATAGAACTCCCCTGGAATCACATAGTACTAGTATTCTTGTGTAAGTATGCACTACTACCTGTAAGGATCGAATTAGGCAAAAGTCAGAGAAATTATGATATATTAAGAATCTGGCACGAGTCCCACAACCAAGAAACATGTCTCAGAATTGGTATATGAACATTGAACAGTTTCGAGCGATTCATAACCACCGGGTCATTTGTTTCATCGGGCCTAACCGATACTCGTGTGTGCTATTTGGGAGCATACATTAACTAAGATGTTTCTAGCTTTAGTTTACTTGTTTAAGATGAGTCCCATCACATGTTTAACAATGTAGTGAGTTTTCCTTTAGGGAATGATACGGAGTTCTAAATTACAAGCATCTTACAGCAACTATATGCAAATGACATTGTACCGAAACTTGAATGTCACATAGACTAATATTCTTATCAAACCAATGTTTAAGATTTTTTTACTTAAATCTCTAAAGTGATGACTACTCTATGCTACAAGTGAGGTACAAATGTACTTTATTAAATCTTAAATTGTAACCTCGAATTGGTCCCTGTGTGATTTGAACTTGCAGGAAAGGATTTCTCGGTTCAACTATAATAACTAGTGTCGCCGGATTATTGAGTGTTTTTGCACCAAGTTACATATCATTGTTAATTCTTCGTTGCATAGTTGGAGTTGGTTTAGGGTGTGGGCATGTATTTACATCATGGTTTTTAGAGTTTGTTCCCATTCCAAGCAGAGGGGCATGGACGGTTGTTTTCTCGACTTTCTGGACAGTTGGAACAATTATGGAAGCATCACTTGCGTGGGTAAATGACATCACCTAAATAGAAGCTCATCTCTTCATTTTTAGCCAAAAGTTCTTCCTTATCTAACCAATTTTCGTATCTCTGTAAAATTATTTCAGTGGATCATGCCTACCTATGGTTGGAGGTTGTTACTAGGACTATCCGCTGTTCCATCTCTTGTAGCACTACTGTTTTATGGTCTCATGCCAGAGTCTCCAAGATACATTTGTACACAAGGAAGATTAACAGAGGCACACTATATTCTTGCCAACGGAGCTACACTTAACTGTAAAGATCTCCCAAAGGGTCTGCTTGTATCTGATCACATAAACAAGCCAACCAACAAAGGTCAATCATCAGAAAGTACCACATTACTTTCATCCACACAACATGAATCCAACAATTGCCAAAGAAACCCCTCGTCCATAGTTATGCTTTTATCGCCAAATTTGACCAGAACAACCCTTCTCTTATGGTTCTTGTACTTTGGCAACACGTTTTCGTATTATGGCATTGTATTGTTGACTTCACAACTAAGCATCGGGCAAAGTGAGTGTGACCCAACCACTTTACAATCAGATAATATTGAGTATTCTAGCCTCTATGTAAACGTATTCATCACTAGCTTGGCAGGTACCTCATATTCAAGTTCTTTTTGCGTTTAGTTTGTCTTTTTTTTATTTTAAAAAAAAGAGCCTATAACTGAAGTCTAAATAAATCATGTGGGTATATTTCACAGAGCTTCCCGGGCTTTCTTTAGTAGCTTTTATATTGGATAAGTAGGCCGTAAAATTTCAATGGAGATCATGTTAGTTGCAGGATTTGTTCTATTACTGCAATTAGTTGTCCATCAGAATGCGATAATGACCACAGGCTTTCTATTTGGAGCTCGTATGTTCATTTCAGCAAGCTTCATTGTTGTTTGTATCTATGCCCCAGAGGTATGTCCTTTGTTATAATACCCTATAAAATTAGAACATTTCCATAGCTATGGTTACATACTTACATGCATGCTCATCGTTATCATCACAAAACCGTATATTTATTTGGTTCCATGACATTATAGGTATATCCAACGAATTTAAGAGCAACATGAGTTGGAATAGCTACAGTGATAGGCAGAATTGGAGGAATGGTATACCCTTTGATAGCAATTTTGCTTCCGTTTGAGACAAATGGGAAGGAATTAGCAGACACTTTAGACCTACCCGTTCAACATGCTCAAGTAGAATGAATGTCCGTCATTATAGCAGATAGCGCAAGCACCATATGAATTTCAGTGTCGATATTTCAGGTAGTTTTACCATCATCTGTATACGTCATTTCTAGCATCTAGCGTATACTTGAGACTTCAGCAATCTGATACTCGGTACAGACAAGATAAGAGTAGACTTGCTGTGTTGGTCAGCCTCAGAATCGATACTTAAGCATGAGCAGTATTACTGGAGAAGCAAAAAACAACTCATGATTCATAAGTGGATGCCATGGATTAAAGCATGAATTGGGCATGACCAATTGACCATTTATGTGAATGGAGAATTTGTATATTATTTAAACAGTATATTGATCTTGAAACGATAATGGTAATTGTTATTTTATAACACGAACTCATCTTTTGTCTTTGCTACATTTCTTACTAACGAGAAACGATAGAAACAAACACACAGGACCACTTTGATACTCTTCCTTAAATATGATAAGCATACTACGCACCAAAATGCAACTTATTTTGACTGATAACCATACCCATTCGACCCCTCTATAGTAAACTCGTACACAAAAGAACTGGAAAACAAAATACATCTCAACTCCAACATAAAGATTGAAAAAGTAAATTAAAAAGACCGGCAAGTAAATTTAATTTGATTCTACACCATTGCAAATGTTCTTTATCCAACTAGGTTGCGGATATACATGAATAGGTAATTGCAAAGTACACAAGTGAAAAAAAAAATCCCGTGTCATTTGATAAAATATTATTAAGGAATTACTGAATAACAAGTAACAAAAATTCCTTCTATTTCCGAAAAATACAATTACATTCTAGTATAGTCTGAACCTATTTCTCTTCAATTAAGTATCAAGTCGATATAAATGAGACCCGAGCCGCCATTGTAACCTAAAAACTCAGTTAATCTTAGCCTTTGATCGTCTTGGCTTCAACATCATCCATAGAACAAACAAGACAACCAAAAATGCAGGAATTATGGTCAAGTCAAACTCGACCTCAACCTTTCTCTGCTTGGTGCAGTGAATCTGGTGCATGCTGGCTACAGTAACATTCACGTAATCTATAAACCTACAAAAGATAAATTTTAAAATCATATTAGGCAACAAGATGAGAGAAATAGATATTCTTTATAAGTTAAATGACTAACCCTTTGGAAGCATCTTCCAGACTAGTTAATAGTCTTATCGCATCCACGAAACGTAGGTCCCCTGCAACTGTCGATATCTGAAAACATAACACGCGCATATCAAATAATAATATAATAATAAAAAGTGTGACATTATGAGATACAAAGGTATAGTTCAACTTACTCTTTTCCATCAATTAACAACATAGTTATATTTGTCCACTAATTGTCGCTCATGTGTCTGGAAGGCTTTAAAACTTTGTTCAGCTGGCAAATTGTTAAGTAGCACAAAACTCTTTTGATAGTCTAATACCAAATGATAAGTGAGATAAGAAGTAAAAGGATAAAAAAGAACTATATTCTCTTAATTTCTTGAAAAGGATTGACCCAACCTGACCTCATTTTGACCCGCACTATGAATATTACTTGTTTTGACCTATTACAACCCGCCCAAACCACCCATTTGCTACCTCCAATATATTGCATATCAGGAATACAGAAATTAACCATAGTCTCCAGGGAGTTGTGATGCTAAAATATCCGAAAGGCCAGCTCACTATACCATGTAGATGATTGTCCATGAAAGTGCGTGAGTGCATCAACCATTTCCTTATTACTCTATATGCCCGTATTCTACCAGAAATCATGAAGTTTTGGCTTCATTTATTCTACAATCTAAATAAATAATCTTGTGCGATTATCAACAAATAAGAAGGATACATGTACGTTCCAATAGTAATCGGTTGATTGCTGAGTTAACTTTCTGTATAGACTCCTCAAGAGTTGTTAGCAAATAGCTTCGTGCAATTGTATCTGACTGAAACTGTGAAATATGCCAACCCTGAGAAGTGACCGATAATGGATAGCATCCAACTGACCACACCCAGTCCTGTACAAAAATTACATCTTAGTCTACTTGGATTTACATAATATCATGTCCCAGCTTGATTAACTGCAATACTATCAATTTATCATACCGAGTAATTTCATTACAACAAATAGGTGGCATTGATTTCCGGGCATTTCAGAAACTCCGTATTTAACTTTTACTTAGAACCTTTTATCAAACTACGTGTTAAGTAAAATATTGAGTCTTCTTAGAGACTAGAGGGAGTAAATATAATTTTTAAAATAGCATAAAATTGCCTCACATGGTGGCCTGTTGTATCAAGTCTTCAACAATGAAAGAAAAAGTTCTTATTTCAGTAATGTGTAAAAACATATCAGGTAACCTATAACTGGAGACGTTAGGTATATTTGTTCATCAATATGTCTGGAATACAAAAACATGAATCATGTTCTAGAGAGTATGCTAACTGCTAACTCCCATTTATCTAAGTGGCAACTGAATAAAACATAACCGGGTAGCAAAAAAAATGTGAAGTGTCTTCAAATGTTCTTGCAATAATTAGTTTATCCAAATTGATTTACAGAAGACGGTTCCAAAACCTAACAAGTTTTAAAATTCAACACATGGAATACCTCAATTGCAGTTTCATGAGCTTGACTGTAAACAAGATGAAGAGGAAGCAACCCAACAATATGTTCAGAAACAGCAGCCAATGCAACTTTTATCGGTCTCCTGCATATCCCCCATTGAAGACCCGGTTAGATATTCCAATGCGGTAGTACATGAAGTATAGTATGGAATAGAAATGGAAATTTTGACCCATTTACTAATAAATGGGTTGGGATTCAACTAAAAGGATACAAGTCAAATGGGTTGAAATCATATTTTACAGATTACTTATATAAAACACAATAAATATGAAAAAAAAAAATGTTTATGGGTCGGCAAACCCAACTTCCCCCATTTTTGCCACCTCCGATCTAGGTCTATTATCTACACTCTTAGACAACAGAAAAATCACATCTTACACAGAGGAGATATTAAGGTAGATACAAAACCAAATAAGGAATAATGTGGTTCTTATATAACCCTTTACAATTTAAGAATCAAACCTCACTAAAAAAATTGAAATAAATAGGTATCAAAGACTTAGGAATTTACTGAATTGTGCAGGGTAATATCAATATAAAAATAAACAAATTATTCTAGGCACCTCGAGCCCGATTTTGTATAACATCCGATTTTCTATTGAGCCATATTCATGTCACCTTTATATAATTACAAGCTTCTGTGTGTTTTTATTTCCAAATTCTATTTAAAACCGACCACTTCTACTATAATTATAGTTGTGGTTCTTTGGACTCCCAATTTAAAGATAAAACTTTTGCGTAATGCGACAATCCTTTAATCAGCAAACACATTCTGTGAAAAAGCCTATAATGATAATCAAAACCAGGTCAAACAGATGGACTGTCGGACTGGCATGCTTTATGATGAGCGAAGTGTTAGCAATAAAATTAAAAAATATTAAAATTTCCAAAGAAATTCACCTCAAGTTCCACAACAGAGATTTCCCATTGCATTGTAGATGGCTTTCCCATGATGGTGAATCAGATTGAACAACAATAACCATATCAGAGAGTGCCTTTGCCTGATGATGTTTGTCCACTAACAATGGTTCACCATGAATAAACCAGAAAATTGGAACTTCTAATGTGGAACTACTATGGGCATGTGACCCTGCAATTACAGAATAAATGTAATAGTTATTTTTTTTCATTGCACAGAGTAGGCATGTGTATTTACACACTACTAGTATAGAATTTCCTGTAAAATTGCTTGCTCTATATTAGCAATAGTTGCATTGGCTACAAATGTATACAACTTTACAAATATCCAGTGTTCTAGAATTCACATATATAGAGAATAGAACACCTAATATCCAATGTTGTAAAATCAACAAATAAGCTACATAATACTGCATGATGGTCTTATGCCTATGAAGTTGCAACATGCAGTTTGAAGTGTTTGGTATTAGTCAAATTATAACCGTATAACAATGATCATATTATTCATATATGAGATCGTGTGGCTCAAAATAAGAGTAACCATTCACTTGGATTCTAGAAATTCACAGCCAGGTAACTTTAGATCAAAATTGTCATAAAAATTAAAAAGTAACATTAACCAAAAGAGCAATAGAACCCTAGATCTATCATCATAGCACACGCATATAACTCGCATAGATTTTTTCAAACTAAAGAGAAAGATAACCCTATTTATGATTCAGGGTGAAGTACGGAAAAAATAAAATAAAATAAAAAAATAAATAAAAAATAAAAAAATAAATCTTTTACAGATGAAAAAGCTGGTATAAGGTATAAAATCAGAACCCTTAAGCGAGCCATGATCACTTAACCTCTGCAACTGATGCTGCAGAATAGAAGAATCCAGATATGCACAAAACATTTCTCACCTGCTAAACCCTTATACTCAACCAAAACCTCATGGACTGCCTTGAAATCATGCCTGTGGCCTAAATAGTCGATGAAAAGAGCTAAAACTTTGTCAATGAGTTTAAAACCATACAAATGGAAGAAACCCATTTGAGGAAATGGAGTGAGGTGCGGCCAGTAAGTGGGGAGAGGTTTAGGGTTTGGTGGATGATGGTGGGTGTTAAGGTGATGTGTGTGAATGAAAGATAAAGGTTTTGGGTTAATAGGATTGTTTGGTCATCTGGGTTGTGTTTGGTGAGTTCAGTGGAGAGGGATTGGGCTATTTGGAGGGGGTTTGGATCTGGGGTTTGGGTTTGTGTTAGTGATGGTGGGGTGGTTGTGTGATGGTGGAAGGTGGTGGTGGCGGCGGCGGAGGAGTGATCGAAGCATTGTTTTTGTTTTGGTTGGAGAGTTGCAGGAGTGGTTGTGGTGGTGTGAGTTGTGATGGTTTATGCGGAGGAGAGGGTTGTGAGATGGTTTATATGCGGTTGTTTAGTTGAATGTTGTGATAGTAAGGTTGAAAATGACCAAAATATCCAACTGCCCAGTATAAGTTGCCCAAAAGTTACAAGTTGCCCAAAAAACATTACTTGTTGCCCAAAAAACAATACTTTCAACAAATGTACTTTGGTCGGACACGTGGCATCCCGTAGTTGGCTATATTCGAGTTGCCAAGTTGCCTTGGTCTAATATCATAATTTTCCGAGATAGGGGCGGATAAGCAAACGCATTGGGCAACTGGGGCATATTAGTAATTATCCCCATTTTAAATTAGTCTTAATGGTTGGTTTCTATCAGATTGTTGTCATTTCATAAAAGAGTAACAGGAGATCAGTTATGGGTCATGTCATTTCCGCGAAAAGTTTTAAATTTTTAGTCAAATCTGGAAAGGGGCGTAATAGCAACCCACATGCAACCATTTTTTCCCCTCCTATATAAACACTTGGTTGTAACCAAGTTAAGTAGAGATTCCTACAAATAAAATAATACAAAGTATTATGGTTAGAATCCTCTTCTCCTAGGAACAACAATGCAAAGCTAGCTGCCACTTGTTGTTTGAGTTAGGAGAGAATCTGTCATCAACCCGGGGTAGTTTTCCATAGGCTATCCCTTGTAAATCTTTGATTCATTTCTAATAAGATTTATAAAGTTGAAAAGTACAAATGGTGTTATTAGCATATCTGTGTCGTTCTCAAGCAAACCCAACCTCATCAATGTTGATGTTCATCAGTTTTCCTCACTTGCTAAAACTGTTGTTCATATCCTTCATGGTTTACATGAACGCTTGTGCGCAATCTGACCCAACAAACTCGATCCCCTATGACCTGTAAAATAAAAGTGTTACTTGATACATTGTTCAATTTCTATTCATAATACGCACGACATGTATAAGTGATATACTCACATTATTGTGAGGATTTATGGGAGAAATCGATATAAACGTTTTATAGGAAGCATGCAAGGAGAATTATTGTCACAAAGAAGCTCGGATAACGGTTTTCCTATCACATAACATCTCTTTTCAAGCATCATATAGAACATTTATATTGACTTCCTCCACTATGAAGTAATTATAGTAGCATTAAGGTGACACCATGAATAATTTAACATCATACATTTATGCCAAAGACGCGTAAAAAATCAACTAAAAAGCACAATAATCTTAAATGCAAGCCGAAATTAAATTTACAAAGAAATCAATAAATAATATACCTCAGCAAAGCCATCTAGTAAGGGACACCAACCCAGAGTGTCTGGTGGTGAAAACTCTTCCTTCTAGCATTAACATCACCTTTATATCGCTTTCTTCCGTCCTCCTCACCTGAAAGTTATTATTTGTAGTTGACATTTCAGATATAGCCTAAATACAAAGATAACAATATATTAATAATTGTACCAAGAATATGTATGACTCAAGTCAGATACTGTGTTATGTACAAAACATCTTTCCATTGTTTGGCTTTAAATTAGCCGAACGTTTGATAAAGCAAAGTATCAGCAAAAAAAATATGCACTTGTGCTGTCGCCAATCTTTCTGTTAACAGCTTTCGGTTGTCCCGAACACAGAATCCCCATGATACCAAACATAAATAGAAACTTGCAATGACGAATTCAGATATAAGAAAGGGTCCTCAATGAGCTCTAAAGGAGTAAATAAAATCAAAATGCTATGTCAAAGGAATCGAGCACAAAAGAGAATAAGATTTGTACATTCATCTATTCAAACTCAGTTTATCACATCGTTTCCACAACGAAAAAAACTATTGTAAACACATCATATTGTAAGACCAAATAATCAGTTTCCTTTTTCAATTAATAGTACATATGAAATCAATAGTTATGACCACAAGCTATATACAATTTATAAAATAAGAATTTATGACTAAATATCAGACTAAAAGGATATCAGGAAGAACCTATTTTTCAATCCCTAAATATAGAAAAAACTTATTTTCAACGACCTATTATCCGCCTACTTAAAGATTTTGAATTGCATTTACTGCAAGATCAATTCTATAAACCACAAAATCTGATAGAACCCAAAAACCTCCACATATTAAACTCAAAATCATAAAACTCATGCACTAAACTAAAACACAACGTTATACAATACGATTTCACGTAACCAGGAAGGCAAAAAATGAATCATTACTTTATACCTAAATCTATAGACATGTAGTAGGAACTTGAGACTTTCATATATGTAGTCATAAGTTCTAATATAATTTCAAGGCAAAATAAAATTTGTGATTTCTATTAAAACAAGGTCAAAGGAATCGAGCGCAAAAGATAATAATATATGTACATTCGTCTGTTGAAACTTATTTTATACAACGACACATTATTTTCACAACACACATCAGATTGTAAAACAAAGAATCGGCTTCCTTTTTTAATTAATAGTACATATGATATTGTTGATCCCAATTATGCACTTGATCGAATCCCTTAGCTTGTAAAGGTTTAGCTATGCTAGATAAATCTAACATAACTAGGTATAGAAACAGTCTTGGAGTATATTAAAGTTTATGCGGAATCTAAAATTTAATCTCAAGAAGAACTTAATATTAATTAGTAATATCAAACAAAACACTCCAATATTATTAATAATATGAATACTCAAAAGTATTAGGGTTTACAACCTTGAAGTTTTATAAAGAATCGTAAAATCATGTATCTATCTCTATGCCCTAGGACATCCTTTTATAGACTAAGGAGTCCTAGTCAGCTTGCAATTACTTGCTATACAAGATAAATCTCTATAGAATCTTTTCTATATTTATCTAACTGACTATACAAGTTTATCTCATAAGCAGTACAAACTAAACACTCTAGCAGTTGTATCTCTAACTCTAGCAGTTGTAACTCTTCAGCAGTAGAAAGTTAGTACTAGTAGTACTAACTTTTCTTCTAGCAGCACTAACTACTTAGAGTATTTTCCTTCAAGTTCAGTAGCAGTTGTAACTCTGAAATCAGTTGTAACTCTAAACTGGCAGCAGTAACGTTTAGTCTAGCAGTAGTAACCACTTAGTGTATTATCTTGAACATCTTCAACAACACTAGCAGTAGTAAAATACATAAGCTGTTGTAATCTTTGTAACTAGCAGCAGTAATGACTTAGAGCATTTCTTGTGTAAGCCATTAGCAGTCTTAACAATGCAAGCAATACTAACTCTAAAACCCAACAATCCTCCCCTAAACTTGAAATTTTCTCCTAAAATCATCAAGTTTCTATCATAGCTTCAACAAACACTAAGAGGATGCTTCCAAATAATTAATTCTATTTCTTGTCCTTGGGTGTTAGAATCTTTTCCATCTTTTTGAGCAGTTGATATGAAATGTCATCATAAGGATACTGGAGTTGCAGTATTCTTTTTCCATGCAACATTTGATGTACAATAGCCTTCTAATATTGTAAAGGATAATCCTTTTTTACAAGCATGTAAATTGTCATACCATTTACATCCAAAGCATGAACTCTACAAGATTGAAAAATTTTCCATTGTAGAATGGTGCTGTGCCTTAGAGTTCTCCACTCCTCATCCTCATGATGTGGTTCAAACATCACTTTCAAGTAAATCCAGATGACTCTATCATAAATTTGTTCTGGTCTGTTATAACCAAACTTCTCTTTATACAGCTTTCATAGAGTCACCATATCTTCTCTATCAAAATGATGAACCATTTGTAGAAAACTAACAAACCTCGTAGATTTTTCATCAGCTCTCTTGATAGCCCAATATGTTGTCTTACCATGTAATCCTGAAGTAAAAGCAATAATTGGTTGTTTGACACTGAGAGGAACTGCATCCATGAATTCTTCTTCATTGACTAATGCAAGTTCTGTATGAGCCTGCATTTGTACTTTATCACTTTCATTTTCTATATCAGCTTCATATTTTTGCTCACTATGCTCTTGCTTTGCCTTTTGCTCTGTTTCTGCCTTTTGTTCAGACTTTTGCTTTTTGCTACTCTGCTTATCCAGCTTTTCACCTACTATTTTGAAACTAGAGTTTTCTTCTTTCTTTTCAACACTACCCTCCACCACTTCAGTATTCATAGGCACAAAGCCGCTTATCTCTCTTTTTGCAGATTCATAGAGCTCTTGAATCTTTTCATCATTAAAGTGAGTTAGAACATTGAGCTTCCATCCCTTCATGTTCTTCAGATAAGCACACATAAACTTTCTTCTTTGAGCTTCGGTGGGTGGTTTATTCATTTTAGCCTTTAATCTTTCTGCAACATAAAATTTCTTATTTTGTTCGAAGAACTCTTGTAGCAACCTAGCCCTTTCATTAATTGTATACTGATCTTGCTCTTCATGTTGAAGTTTTTGAGCAAGTTCCCAATCAGCATCACATTGGGCTCTTTCATCATCCCATTCATTAATCAGTTCTAGTCTTTGAGCTTCTTTATCAGCTGTAACTCTTCTTTGTTCTTCAATAATTTTATTCTCCTTTTCAAACTCTGCAGCTAATTTTTCTGTAACCTCAGCATCAAGTTGCATTTGTTTTTATTTTGATAGTGGTTCCTCCACAGGCTCTTCAATGAGTATAGCATTGCTTTTGCCTTTGTCTTGTGGAGCTAGTTGTGTAGCTTTTGGTGTAGAAGATGGCTCTTTTATAACAACACCTTTGACTAGTGGTTTGGATGTCTTTAATTCTATCATTGCATGAGCCAAAATACTTTCATCATCCATAACCTCAGTAGTAGAAACTTGTTCTTCAGCAGAAGAAACAGTTTCTTTATCAGCAGTAGTAACTACTAGTGTAGCAGTAGAAACTTTTGCACTAGCAGCAGTAAGTTGCTTACTAGCAGCACTAACATCTTTACCAGCAACACTATCTACCTTAGCAACACTATCTAACACCACTTCATTTCCTTGAGTATCAGCAACCAAAACTCATTTTCTTCACTCTTAGCCTCCCCTGAAGCTTGGCTTTCATTCCTCCCCTGTTTGGGAGCATCCTCCCCCAAACTGATAGCCTCAGAAGAACTAATCCTTTGAGCTATGCCCACCTTCTGTACTCTTTTAAGTTTTGGAGTTCATGAACTTTTGATACCTTCTAAGAATCTAACCCTTCTTTTCAAAGCTTTGATTTCACCACCTTGAAAAGCAGTCAGTTGTTGTTGGTCAAGAACTTGTGCAGGCAGTTTGGTACAAGTTTCCATCAATTCGTTAATGAATTCATTTCTATCCTTACCACTTTGGCTTGTGTTACCTAGCCCGAGAGGTGGATCATTAGAAGTGTTAAGCTCAACCTCAACCCTAGGTTGAGCTTCTGAAACCCTCATATTTTCCATTTGACTGGGTCCTTCACCTGAATCAGTTCCATGGGAACCATACTCATTAGAAGTTGTCTTAGTTTGGGTCTTATTGATGGTACCACTTGCCTGTGATGCTTCTAAACTAGACATAGTTGTGGCAGCCCTTACCAACATATCATTCTCCACACCAATGACAGCCTCATCTACAACAATGTGAGTAGAACCACTAGCCTGAGGTAGCTCAGTGTTCTGTGAATGAGTCCTACATTTGTATGTCTTTTTAGGTTACTGTGATGATGATGCAAAAAGTGTGGGTGTGTGATGGGTAACAGCTGGGATTGCTGAACCTTCACCCTGAGTTTGTCTAGCAAGTTCCAACATTGTATCAAACAATGGTGTAACTGTACCTGAAAAATCTTTTCCATCCCTCCTCATGTTAGTGAAAACCTATTTAGTAAGAGAGGGAGTGGGATAAACATTTTTGTGACTTTTCTTTTTAACAAACAGATTGTCCAAAAAGAGTATAGATAAAATATTTTCTTGAAGAACTATCCAAGTTCTTAACCATACTATCAAAAATTAATTTAGAAAAATTAAATATTTTATCATTATCAGCCAAACAAATTATAGCAGATGCTAAATTGCTACTGAATTCATTCGAACCAGTGGTCTTTGGACTAAGACACACTAAAACAGTATGGATTAAGAATTTCCACTGATGAGAGAAGTTTCCTTGGTAAAATTTTAAAGCCTCATTTTTCCTCTCATATCCCGTCAGTGAATGTTTTTCAAAAATTGTAGCATTTTGAAGATTCTCAATTCCATTAGCATCTTCTACAAGAAGATCTCTTCTAATAGATGTCTCCGTAATGAGTATCTTCTGCCCATCTATAAGGGCATGTATTTGTACTTCCCCATTATGAGTTTCGACCTTAGCAGACGACCAAAACTGTATAATGTTGGAAATATATATAGTTGGTTTTACTGTTAAAGAAAATCTTATGTAACTTGCAATAAGAAATCAATGATTTTAGTAAAATCTACAGACTCGTTAGAATTTTCTAAAAATGCAACATTATTGTGTGGTTCAGTAAAAGTTAAGTGCGACATGATGATTTGATTTGGGTGTTTTTCGATCTGATGATAAAAACTGAATTAGGATTTAGATGAGAGTGAATTATGTGCGCTTGAAACTGATTATGTGAATCAATTGGGGATTTATACCCTTAAGTGAAAAGTTACATAACCATACCCTGCACTCTAAAACCTAGCATCAGAAACCTAGCAGCACTAAGTTTATGCTTAGAAGACACTTAATCATTTTCGGTTTCATCTAACCTCTGGTTGTATGAGAACCATTGATTTCAGTATAAATACTGCTTGTGATCAGATAGACACATTAAAAGAGCCATCTTGATAGGGTTTCCAGCTCATGGCAAGTGTTGCCTCTAACACAAATGCATTAGATTAACTTTTGCTCGCTGTTCTCTATACCAAAAGTCCTTGGACTATCTCATTATTCTAATGAAATTATAAAATGGTAAAGATTGAGTTAGCTCAGTTACTATCTGACTAACTATGACCATCAATTCATGTTTAAAATAGATTGATTTCAAGAAAAGACTTTAAAGAACTTCCTAACTCAGGTGTAAACCTTTGTCAAGAGATTCCCAAATCCGTTCTATCATTATTCAGATACACCACAGCAAATAAATCACGGCTTTGCTTCTCACACACCATCAACACCAATCATACTGCTTGCTTAACCTGCAAATGTTAGTCAAAAACCAAGAAATACACAAGCAATAACACTTTACACCATCTAATTATACTTAGCAGTTGTTCAGAAAAACGAGCAGTATTAACTAGCAGTTCTAAGTATAACAAGCAACATTAACACAGCAATACTAAGTAAACTAGCAGCATTAAGTATACTTAGCAGCATAAACAATGTATTGACATAATAACAGTACTAATCCTTTCAAAACTTTACAAAAACACATCGAAATAAGAATTTTCAATGATTTATCATTCCAATACTGACAACTAAAAATTGAAATCTACCTACATCAAAAGTTTTTAGGAGCAAGTCTGCAACATTATTATCAGTATGGATTTTAACAATTTGAATTAACTTCTTTCCATAACAATCTCTTATAAAATGATGTCTTATCTCAATATGTTTTTTTTTGAGTGATAAACAGGATTTCTAATAATGCACATAGTACTGCTATTATCAATATATATTTTAGTATGCATAAAATTGTACCCATAATCTAGCAATTGATTCTGAATCCAGAGCACTTGTCCACAGCAACTTGAAGCAGCCTCATACTCAGCTTCTATTGTGGAATTAGCAACCATAGTTTGTTTCTTGCACTGCCAAGAAATCAACCTACATCCCAAAAACTGACAACCTCCTGCTGTTGATTTTATATCCAAGCTAGCTCTAGCATAATCACTATCTGTGTATGCAACCAAGTCAAAAGGTGAATCTTTTGGATACCAAAGGCCTAATTTGGGTTGACCTTTCAAATATCCAAAAATTCTTTTCACAGCATTAAGATGTGAAACTTTTGGTGTGACCTGATATCTTGCACAGGCACACACTACAAACATAATGTCCGGTCTTGAAGCTGTAAGATACATCAATGAGCCAATCATTGATCTATATAAATGAACATCAACTTCTTCACCATCTTCATCTTTGAGCAGGGGCTTGGAAGTTTCCATAGTTGTCTTTGCAGGCTTCACATCAGTAAACCCAAACTTCTTCAAAATTTCAGCCACATACTTATCTTGACTGATAAATATGCCATCCTCCTACTGCTTGACTTGTAACCCTAAGAAGAATGTAAGTTCACCCATTGAACTCATCTGAAATCTTTCATGCATTAGCTTTTCAAATTCAAGACATAAAACCTTGTTTGTTGATCCATTATTCAACAAGTATGTTGACAATGTATCATACCAAGCTCTGGGAGCTTGATGTAAACCATATAGTGCCTTCTCCACCTTGTAAACCTTGTCAGGAAAATTAGGATCTTCAAAACCAGGTGGTTGTGAGACATAAACTTCTTCTTCAATAGTCCCATACAGAAAAGCACTTTTCACATCCATTTGATACACTACACAGTCTTTGTATAAAGCATAAGCCAAGAATAACCTTATAGCTTCAATTCTTGCAACTGGAGAAAATACTTCATCATAATCAATACCTTCTTCTTGAGTGTATCCTTGAGCTACTAACCTTGCCTTTTTTCTAATCACAATGCCTCTTTCATCCTTTTTGTACCTGAAAACCCACTTAGTACCAATTGCCCTCTTCCCATTAGGCAAATCTACCAGAGTCCAAACTTCTTGAAGCTTGAATTGTAGAAGCTCTTATTGCATAGCTTCCACCCAGCTTGGATCCTTGATAGGTTTTCAATTATATCCAAAAGGAATTACACAAGAAATATGTAAAACCCCGGTTCGTTGTCCCGATGAAGGATGAATGGAATATGTGATTTTTGGATCGTGAAACGTGTAGCGAATGAGAATAAGAGTGAGATATGGATTTTTAAACTAAATTAAGCAAACATAAACTAAAAACAATTAATAAGGCAAGGGAAATGTAAATCTAAGGCTTACGTAACTAGAAACGTAAAGGGAACTTAAAAACGCGTAAAACCCGAGCTAATCCCGAGCTTTAAAAGTGAAAATAGTGAAATATTAATCCTAGCAATGCCAAATTAATTTTCCTAAGTACTAATAAGGAAAATAAATTTTTAGAAAAAGGAATTATATTCTTTTGGTTTTTATTTAATTTTTTATGAATTAAAAACTATTTTAAACTAATTAAACGATTAAAAATACTAAAACTATTTAGAAAAATCTGGAATTTTGCTAGAAAATACTTTAACGTACACTAAAGCTAGGAAAAATGAAAAGGAAGTCCCAGCTTATTGGGATAAGCTGTAAATAAGCAAAGTAGGCAATAAGCTATAAAACTAAACAAGGGTTAAAACAATTAAAGAAAGGAAGAGGGACATAAAAGTCCCAAGGGCGCGTCTGGTAAAGTGTTGTGAGGCTTTGCTAAGGCTGAGGTCCAGGGTTCGAATCCTGACCTCAGCTTTTTGTAAATTTTTTTTTTTTTTTTTTTTTTTTTTTTTTTTTTTTTTTTTTTTTTTTTTTTTTTTTACTTTTTTCTTTTTAAAACTAATAAAGCACTAAACAATAAGCAATTTTTTTGAAAAGGAAATATTTTTAAAAATAAAAAATAAGCTAGGAAAAAGCTTATGATACAGATCAGTAAGCGATTGATAAGGGACAAGCAAAAATCAATTTAAGCAAAAAGATCTAATAAGCTATCTTAAGCTACAATAAAACTAGAAAAAGCTAATGGGACTAGAAATAAGCAAAGAAGGAAAAATAAACAACTGAATAAGTCACAGGAACAAGCCAATAAGCTCAGATTCATCTATATAAGCAAAGGGTCTGCTGAGCACTAGGTGCAGGGCAGAAAAGGGTCTATTTCAAGCCACTCAAAAGCTGTAAAAAGCTATTCTAGAAAATTTATAAAAAATACTAACAACTAGACAAGCTAGCCAACTAAATCTGTGCCAATTTTCAGATCATAAAAACTTAAATTGAATGAATTAAAAATCAACAAAAGGGCCTGAAAATTGGAAAATCAAAAATTTAACAGACATGGTTACTGATGCAGGGCTATGCAGGCCAAGTTATGGCTACTGAGGTGTTGGTTTGAGCTTAATTTTAAGCATATAAATAAGAGATGATCCCCACAAAAGCTGAGGATTCTAAGAACACACCAACCACAGTGCTTAAAAACTTGAAAAGCAGATTCTACAAGAATAACTAGGGGCTTATGAGGAGCCTAGGAAAAGTTGTGCATATTTTTAACAATAGTGGAAATTGAAGCCTATAAAAGCTTATTGTAATGAACTGAACTCATCAAATTCCACTAATAACATTTGCTTGACCCCAAAATCTAAAATGAAACAGGCTTTTGACTGATATCCAAATGAAAGCCAATTATGAGCTTTTTATACCTTGAAAATGAGATGACTAATAAAAAAACTACAACCCTACTGGATAATGCAAAAACTAACCAAAAATCAGCTTAACTGACTAATCTAGAGCAAAAATAAAATAGCTTATGGGCAAATGAACAGTACAACCCTATTTTAACCCATTTGACCCATTGTCCCAAACAGTCCTTAAGGATCCGTTTTATGATTTTACACTAGAAGGGTCCTATTTAAGCTGTAACTCTGGGAGATATATAAGTATTAAGTTGTGTTGAATCCTGAAAAGCAAGTTCCAACAGATATTAAGCTCTAAATAAGCTGCACTACCCTAAGCTATTTTTTTTGGCTTTTTTATGGTTTTAAGGCAAAATGAACATGAACACTATAATAAGGAGAAACTAATCATTAAAGGCATCTAGTGAGCATAAATAAGCAGAGAAAGGGCAAATAAGCAGTAAAATAAGCAATAAGCTAAAAAGTACTATTTTTGGATTTTTTTGAACAATTAAACTAAGAAATGAAATTATATTAAAACAAGAGTAAATTACAATGCTGAAAAATAAAAAGCTAAAAAGTTACAATTACCTTAAAAATAAGCTATTACTACCTCTAATTTATACTACTCCTACTAACCCTAAAATTTAACTAACTATCTAACTCCCCTGCTGTCTGGAGAATGGGACTATTTATAGCCAGCTGGGTAGCTTCTAGGGTTCCCCTTGGATCAATCTCAGCCCTTGATCATATCTTGTCCTCCAATCTTCAAATCGTGGCCATTGGATCATGGGTAGTGGAGCTTTGGCCAATTAGTTTGCTGGGAATTATCCATGTGGCATTCCCCTTGTGTGATGTCAGCTTCTAGAAGCCATTTTTAGTATGGGTTAAAAAGGTGGAGCTGGGTGAATTTGGGGAGATGATGAATAGTGGAAATGGGGGTAAAAAGGAGCATTTTTATTTTTTATGGTTTAATGAAAATAGTTGACTGATTTTAGGTGGGTTTTGACTGGGTAGACTTGGATCCGGATATTGGGTTTAAAGAAACGGGAGTGGGCTGGGTTTAGGAAAAAGGGTTGGATTATTTTTATTTTAGGATAAGGTTTAACCAATTTTAGGATAGGATTTGTGATGAATGATATTTAATTTGTAGGGACTATTCTTGCCATTTGCTGAAAGTTGTCCAAGGACTGAATTTGTAAACTTGAAATGATCCAAGGGCTGTTTCTTCAAATATATTTTTCTTTTGAGGATTTCTTTCCCGACTTCGGCTCTTTAAATATTTTTCTTCCAAATCTCATGCTCGTGTTTTCCGGATTTTCTTGATTTATGTCCATATTTTTGGATATCCGTACCTGCATATAAACAAACACAAAAACACAAATATCTTTGGCATTTTGGTTAGTTTTTGGTCATTTTGGGTCTCAATTTGATCAAATAAAGGTATGTGTTTAAGCACATACCAATCCTGTAATGATTTATGAGCATTCTTGGGTTCTATTTGTGATAGAAAATAACAAACAAACAGTTTTGAAGGTCTTTTTGACTGTTTCTTTGGTGAAGGGATCTAGCAAAGAAACGTTGTTCCTTCAAATCCTTTATCATTTTTCTTGTTTGAACAGCAGATTTTGGCTCTCCAATGATTTGTTCCTTAGGATGATTCTTGTGAATTCTTGTAGTTGGAATAGGACTGACAGGAACTACATCTTCCATATTGGTTAACTCAGCCTCTGCACCAAGTACATAATCACCATTATCAGGATATATTTTTTTCAATGCAGGCATGTTTGGATCATCTGGATAGTCATCATCATCAAAAGATACGCCTTTCTTGTCAGCAATATTAACACTTGGCTTAACAATATTAACAAAGTTAGTACTGCTAGTGTTAATTTCTTCATTGACATCATTAACACTTGGCTTAGCAGTATTAACAGAGTTAGTACTGCTAGTGTTAACATTATCTGATACATCATCCTTTTCTTGTTCATCAGTCTGCTTTTCTTCATTAACCACTTTATCATCATCAGAAGATTTTACACCATCTTCTTTATCATCTTTTGGATTTTCAGCAAGATCATCTTCTTGTGAACTCTTTGACTCTTGGGTTGAGAAAGGTGGATCAACAGGCCAAATAGGCAGCAAAATATAATCTTTGCCGGGTCTTGTCTCCTTACCAGCTTGACCTGCGTCATTACTTGCTTTTGTACCTGCAAAATTGTTAGACTATGTACCTTCAACAACTGGCTCATAATTCATAGTCTTGGTTAGTGAATCATTATCAAAAAACCAGTTTGGTCAACTCCCTGCAACATCAGGTGTACTCTCACTAAACCTAACATGAAAGTTCTCTTTCACTTTTCTGGTCCTACTATTGAAAATTCTAAAAGCTTTGCTATTCATTGAGTATCCAACAAAGAAGTCTTCATCAGCCTTGCCATCAAACTTGCCTAAGCGATCTATGGTATTCAAGATAGTAACATGACACCCAAATGGACTTAAGAAATCTAGCAATGGTTTTCTACCATGTAAAAGTTCATAAGGGGTCTTGTTGTGAGGCTTAACTACTTTACTTCTATTATGCACATAACAAGCAGTATTAACTGCTTCAGCCCAAAAAGTAGTAGGTAATTTAGAATCAGCTAACATTGTTCTAGCAGCCGCAATTAGTGTCCTATTCCTCCTCTCAGCAACTCCATTTTGTTGAGGAGTTCTAGCTACACTATACTGTCTCTCAATACCTTTCAACTCACAAAACTGGTTCACATCCCTATTCTTAAACTCAGTTCCATTGTCACATCTTATCACTTTAACCTTATGGTTAACTAGGTTTTCTATCTTGGTTATGAATGCCTTAAGGATGCTACTGGTTTCATCCTTAGTTACTAAAAAGAAAACCTAAGTAAACCTACTATAATCATCTGTGACAACTAGGCAATACGTCTTTTTCATTAAACTTTTTACAAATGTTGGTCCAAATAAATCCATGTGCAACATATTTAAAGGCTGATTTATAGAGTTCACTGCTTTGGACTTACAAGAAGGTCTGTGTTGTTTCCCCTTCTGACAAGCAACACAGATTTTAGTAATTTCAAAAACTTTTGAAGGTAACCCTCTTACACGGTTTCCCTTAACCAATTTATTCATTGTTTTGAAATTTAAATGTCGAAGCCTTCTATGCCAAAGCTTAGATTCATCAGATGTGGCCTTTGCAAAGAGACAAGTCAAACCTCATTTGGGAACCATATTCTTTAAATCAACACTATGTATGTTGTCTGTTCTAGGAACTTTAAGCAAAACATGACTTTCATCAGTCAACTTAAAGTCAGGAGATAAGACAAAATATTCAGTGTCAGTAAAAAGAACACTATTCTTTTTGTCACACATTTGTAAGACACTAAAGAGATTAAACTTAAGCTCTTTTACAAAGTACACATTATCATAATCTAATTTACCAGTTTTTATTGTACCTTTGCCTGTGATTTTCCTTCCCTTAGGATTACTCCCAAAAGCAACATATCCCCCATCAATTGCTTCAAAATCTTCAAGATAGGACATGTTTCCACTCATGTGCCTTAAGCATCCACTGTCAAATACTCTTTTATCTTCTAATTCCACCTGTGGATTGCCCTGCACATAAAGTAAGAAAATCAGTTCATTTTGGGGACCTAAGCTAATACTGACTTGGATCTGCCTTGTGCATCAACATAATCATACCTCTTTAAAACTATGGATGCACTACTGTTTCTGAAAACATGATTTAAAACTTTAACTTTTGGTTTCCAGACCCAACAAGCTGAGGCCTTAACAACATAAAAATGATTTCCCAAAATAGTATCAATTATTGCTTTTGGCTTAGCAGTAGAAACTACTGCTTTTGCCTTCGCAGCACTAATTGTTGTATTCTTTTTAATGGGCCTTTTTACAGTTGAATGTGCTTTATTTGAAACCTTTGACAATTGTTTAGCGCCATTCACTGTTCTCTTTGAGTTAGTAGTACTAACTGATCTAGTAGTATTAGTTACTACTGCTAGTTTAGAAACATTTTGCTTGGCAGTATTAACTGATACTAAATCAGATCTCATTTGTACTGCCGTTGGAACCATTTTTGTTTTAGCATGTGGGTGAGTATTTTAGAAAAACTTTGATGATTCCCCCTCCTAGCATAGTTCCAAACAGGTTTTTGATAGTAAAAACAATTATCCTGTAAATGTTCAAAACTACCACAATGATAACAAGCCTTGTTGATCATCTCAAAATCACATCCAAACCTTTGAGATATCATGTTATTCTAATTTCTTTGGTTACCGCAAGGCCTGTTAGTGTACTCCTTAGGTTGCTCATTGAAATCAATAGTTTTCATAGACAACTTTTTACCAAAACTAACTTTGACAAACTAACTTGTTCAACACTAGGTTTAACTATTATACTCTCAACCTAAGGTTTAGTCTTCACCTGTTCCTCATTAGACTTACTATTTTCTCCTAAAGGCTTAGCATTAGACTTAACTAAACAATACAATTCAGGTATAGGAGGTACACACTTTCCTGTTATTGAAGGAGGAACTTCATTATAACTTATACCACTGCCTCTCCTCATTAGTTGACACTTTATTGTCTTATTTACACTTTCATATGCAAATTCAAGCTTATTAACCTTAACTTGATGTAATTCTTTTTCCTGATAAGCTGTATTTTTTTCTTTTTGAGCCTTTTCTATCCTATTAGTAAGGTCTTTCACTTAATGTTCTTTAACATAAAGCTTACCTTCAAGAACATTAACTTTCTCTACATACTCCGACTCATTCTATTTATAAAATTCAAGTCTTTCCTCAACAGATTTTAAGCCTACTTTATAGCCTAAATTGTCTAACTTTAACATCTTTACCTCTTCTATTAGTTTTTCATTCCTAGACTTAAGTTCCTCAATAGTATCTAAACAAGATTTATATGAACAATCATTAGATACCTCAGAATCAGAACTTGATGAAGAAGAGTAAGCCATAAGTGCAAAGTTAGGTCCTTCAGCTGTTTGGTCACTCCAATCATATCCTCCTAAACCATGACAAGACACCAAAGCTGTAGAAGTCTTAGGTTCCTCAGACACAGCTTTCCTTGAGCTCTCTCCATTCTTGTAGTCTTGGCTCCTTGGTGCCCTGCATTCCCTTGCAAAATGTCCCATCTTGTGATAGTTGTAGCATTCAATCTTGGATTTATCAAAACCCATGTTATCCTGCCCATTGACCTTGAGGTTTCTTCCAGTCTTCTTTGAAAATATCCTTGCCCTAATTGTGTTTGGAATTATAATTGAGTTGATAAGACAAAAATGTGAAAGATGAAAGACTTAAGAAGACAAAGGATGAAACTCTACAAATACAGAAGATCTTTTATCTTATTAGTAGATATCCTTTGTAACCCTAATCCTTTATTATATAAAGAGGATATAGGACGTTTATTTTAATAGGTGTGTCAAGATGTAAACACCAGGAAATAGTATGCGTGTGTAACTAGGCGTCAAGTCCTCTAATGAACGCCTAGGTTAGAGTTTTGATTAAGCCTCAAGGATATTTGATCCCTATTAGATTAGGTAACCGTACTACACTTGATCACGTAGTATTGGGGCTTTTTGTAAGTAGTTGTTAAAGATGATGACGAAGAACCTTGTTCAATAATAATGATGTTTTAGTTTATTCCGCTGCGTACCATGTTTATCATTGTTATTATTGTTACCCCTAGATGAGATCTAACCAATCTCGAGCTATAAACGATCTTCACAATTGGTATCAGAGCCAAGGGGCTCATGATCGTGGGATTATACAAGGTTTTGTTTGTCGAAGAACGTAGAAAAGAAGAAAAATTCGAATATGGTTAAATTTTCACAAATCACTGGAGAGTTGTTTTCAAAGGGCGATAACTCCTTTTTTAACCGTTGGATCGGGCTGAAATTTTTACTGGAGATTCTTCATATATCAAGGTGCACTTTCACTGGAGGGATCTTCAATTTGAGGTCTAGATCGTCAGGTATAAATTTTTGAAAACTGCTGCAGAGGAGTTTATGTTTTTCGAACTTTTAGGGTTTCCATGATATTCAACTTTCTGAATTCGTGCATACTTGTTTCAATTCATTATGGAAGTTGGTTATACATTCTTTGGTTTCTATAATTCATGGAAGTAATCAGTTTGAAGAAGGTACGATTGGTGTTTATGGGTTTTATAAACTACTTATTTAGTATGCTGGATTCACTTGTTATGATAGTTGGTTAGAAGCTTTTGATCTGGTAAAGCAACGTTTTGGATCGACAAGAAGCTGATTGTTTTGATGATTACAAATCAATGACAGAAAATATTTACAGTTTTCTTTCTTCCAGTATCACTGGCTTCATGTATTCAGTCATGATAACCTGCTATGATTCGTTTACACTTATCCTTTGTACCTGATTTTCATTCATACTAAAGGGTCAACGTGTGCTTCTATAGCTTTGATATGGTATCGTAATTTTTATGCTAGGGTTTTTTCACAACCCTAATGACACTTCTAGTGGACACGAATCTGAACTTCTTGCATTTACTGCTTATTATGATCTTCTTGTGATGATGAATGACTCGTACCCTACTAGTCTTGATTGGTCGAGAGAAGTTACTAGCTTAGCAACTGAGGTTCCTGGTTCAAGAATTATGCATGATTGATTGAGCTTACTGGTTTGGAATGATACTCCTGCTGCGAAATGCTTAAAGATTGTAGTTTTTACTGCTAATTGAAACCTTAGTACTGCTGGTATATAGCGCATTAGTACTGCTGCACTCAATTTGTTTTTACTGCCAAATAAACTTTAGTACTGCCCGTTTTGAACATTGTATTGCTCGTTCAAGTTTTTACTACTGGTTGGTTTCCGTTAGTACTGTTGTCATGGACTACTTGGAGACACATTATACTACTTATTTGATGTTAATTTGGTGATGCTTAGTGCTACTGGTGGAATATGATGTTACTGGATTTGTTTTAATACTTCTCGAGGGAAGTCAGTTGTGGTGAGTTTTAGTCGAATATTAGATTAATGTGGTTTGAATACTTTGATTTTCGGATGACGCTTCTTGTATGAAGATATTGGATATTATACACATACATAAAGTTTTTGAATTTTGGTTTATGTTCTTAAAACTTTAATGGCTCGTTCCTATTTGTTCTAATTGATGACGAAGAAGGTTATTTATTACTTATTTGACTATGCAGTGGAAAATTTTGAGTTTGTTTTCTTATCATATCTTAAAGTGAGATTTAAAGATAACTTGTCCGTGTGTTCAAGTGGTGACTAAGAATTAACAAATCTAGCAAGATGGTTTTGCTATCACTTTAAGGAATTACGTTATTGTGCTCAGTGTCTCATTGAAGATGAGAATCATTGTCAAGGGATTGCGGTCTCCCTATACATTAGGTATACGTTCGAAGTCACATATTTGGTACAAGATATAAGACACAAGGTTGGGTTATTCTACTTCAGCATCAAGTTGGGAAGGTTTAGTTTTCTTTATCATTACATAAAGCTTACAGAATTGCAGATTCAAACAATGGTGAACATATGGGTTTCAGGGGAAGCTTAATGTTAAAATGGTTAACCATTTATATGCTACATCGAGGTGAAGGTTTTTACAACTGCTACTTGTTATTATTAGTGATGGTTTAGGTTTCTTTTGTCTTGATTTCATTTAATAAGTAAGCGTTCATGGAGAGCAATTTGAGATATTGGAAGACTAGATTGGAAGTATGATAGTGGTTCGTGGTTATGAAGATCAAAGTTGCTTACTTTTGTCCCCTAATTGATGATGACAAAAAGGGGAAGAATATTTATATAGAAGATTGCAACTTGTAGAGCCTTGATGATATAGCATGGATTAAGGGGAAGTCTATATCTTTCATATTGTTCAACTTCACGGGAAGTTCATGCTTATTTGGTTTTGTCATTATCAACTAGGGGAAGATTGATGGGAATTATAATTGAGTTGATAAGACAAAACATGTGAAAGATGTAGGAATTAAGAAGAGAAAGGATGAAACTCTACAAATACAGAAGATCTCTTATTTTATTAGTAGATATCCTTTGTAAACCAAATCCTCTATTATATAAAGAGGATATGGGACGTTTATTTTAATAGGTGTGTCAAGATGTAAACACCAGGAATTAGTGTGTGTGTGTAACTAGGCGCCAAGTCCTTTAATGGATGCCTAGGTTAGAGTTTTGATTAAGCCTCAAGGATCTTTGATCCCTGTTAGATTAGGTAACCGTACTACACTTGATCACGTAGTATTGGGGCTGTTTGTAAGTAGTTGTTAGAGATGATGACGAAGAACCTTGTTCAATAATAATATTGTTTTAGTTTATTCCGCTACGTACCATGTTTATCATTGTTATTATTGTTATCCCTAGATGAGATCTAACCAATCTCGAGCTATAAACGATCTTCACACATTGTCAACATTGCCATCTGCCACTTCAAGTCCATCTCTTCAAGATCATTTGGATGAATCTGTTCCAAATCTTCATGCATAATCTGAGGACTAGTAGATTGACTAGCTAAGAAAGCATAGATAACAGTATCACTCAAGTTATCAAGGGTTGTAGACCCAACAACATTAACTTGTGTGCCAGCAGTACTAACTCCATGAGCAGTATTAACTGCTTCATTAGTACTGCTAGAACTGTTATTGGAGGAGGACACAAAAGCTAAGTTTTGTGTACTTGAGGATGAGCTAGATGACCCTTTGAATTCAGGTTCATATACTTTAAGATTGTTATACAGATCATCTAAACTCATTGTATCAAGATCAACCTTGTTTCTCCATACCTCAGTATGTGTATTCCACTCTGGTGACCAGCTTCTCAGAAACTTTTGTGGAGTTTAGAATAACTCCATGGATCATTTAGAGCACTAGGGATTAACAATAACAATGATAAGAACATACGCAGCGGACTAAACAAAACATCATTATTATTGATACAAGGTATATTCGTCATCATCTCTAACAACTACAATTACAAACTAACAGCCCCAATACTATTTTTCAATAGTAGTACGTGTTACACATCTTGTAACAGGGATCAAACGATCTTGAGGCTGAACAAAAACTCTACCCCTAGGCATTTTTCCCATACCCTATGCCTAGGTTACACATACACATATCCTGGTGTTTTACATCTTGACACTTATTAAAATAAACGCCCTTAATCTCTTTATATAATAGAGAATAGGGTTACAAAGACTTCTAACATAATACATTTTAAGCCCTTGTAGTTTCATTCTTCATCATTCTAAGAATTCTTCTTTTGTCTTCATAATCCTTCGTCTTTCATGTGTTTTGTCTTGTCAACTCCAATATAAAACCCAACAATCTTCCCCTAGTTGATAATGACAAAACCAAATAAGCACGAACTTCCCCTGAAGCTAATATATATGAAAGACATAGACTTCCCCTTAATCCATGCTATACCACCAAGGATCTTCAAGTTGCAAAGCTTCAATGTATTACTTCTTCCCCTTTTTGTCATAATACACAAGGAGACTCCAAGTAAATGCAACTTTGATCTTCCCAACCATGAACCACTATCATACTGCCAATCCAAACTTCCAATGTCTCGAATTACCCATCATTAAGAACACCAAAAAGCTTACTATAAATGAACTCAAGACAAAAGAAACCTAAACCAGTAGTAATAATAAAAACTAGCAGTTGTAAAAACCTTCCCCTCGAATGGTGCATGTAAATGGTTAAACATTTTAACATTAAGCTTCCCATGAAACCCATATGTTAACCATTTCTTGAATCTTCAATTCTGTAAGCTCTATGTAATGATTACTGATGAAGAAAACTAAGTATTACCAACTTGATGCTAAAGTAGAATAACCCAAACTTGTGTCTTATGTCTTGTACTATATTTGTGACTTCGAACATATACCCAAACCGATGTATAAGGAGTCCTCAATCTCTTGACAAAAATCCAGATTTGTCAAGTCTTAGTCACCACTTGAACGCGCAAACAAGTTATCTTCAAAGTATAACACCCACTTTAAGATATGATAAGAACACAATTTCGAATAATTCCGCCTCATCATCAAATAGATGATAATTAATCCTCTTCGTAACAAAATATAACCAATAAAAACGAGCCTTTGCATATGATGCGCGTGCGTGTCGTTGCGGTTTAGCAGTATTAATGCCTACTCAAGTTTTAAATTTATATTTAGCCGACTTATCAATAACACACACACTTAACGAGCAGTGTACCCGGTCAGTATGAATATAATGGTAAGTAGAGTGTCAATCACTAAGAGTGGAACGTATTATCTAGTTATTCTAATCAGTATTTTAATATCCTAAGTTAGCTATACAACCTAATCTAACGCAAGGGGGTTCAGCCTGAGAGACTGGCACGGTTTGATTATGATTAAATAGTAAACTAAACTAATGAGCACGAATCAGCGATAAGCACACACGTACAAAGATAGATACTCGAGACAATAAGAAGACCTGTCCTGATAATTAAATAGCTTGTCACTTGTTTTATTGCTAGTTTTATATGAAGTGTATATAATTAAACCTTTCTTGTTGGCTCTATTCTTATCGGCGAGTAAACTCTTAATGATTACTTATGTCTATCCTATTTATTAAGCGTCTCTTAAATAGGCGAGGAAGGGGCATGGCGACCCAAGCAAGACTCAGCTAGACACAGAGGTTATCAATGCACTAATAAAAGTCACCAAAGACATCAACATATAAACTTTAATTAATGGGAAAGCAATATTAAGGGGAGTGCATGATTTTTCGTAGTCACATGACACAAGCCCATCAATCCTGATGAATTAAAGTGTACTAATACAATAAAACAAAACTACTTAATGAATTGAATACATGCAGGACCTTCTTACAGCTCTTGTATCTTCGTTTAGGTGTGTCTTGTGCTGCTTGGTCGTCTGAATTCGGCTTCGGTCTTCGAGCGCTTAGAGTCTAAGAACTCTTGAAATTCATCTGGCCTTGGGGTATTTATAGTTTCTGCCTGAGGGATCGATGCGGCGCATTGACTTAACTTCGCGTGGGGTCCAAGATTAATATATTCAGGAATATTCGTACACCGTCTTCAGATGCGGCGTATCTTAATCTTTGTATGCGGCGCATGTACTTGGATTGTAACTTGTGAAATCTTGATAGTGATACGCCGTATGTTAGAAGTATAATGCGGCGTATCTGGAGTAGAACGAGCTTGATCTTCTGGATTTCATTAGGCTTTTGACATCTTGCTTGTTTTGCTCCATAATTAGTCCAAAATCGCCAAGTTTCACATAATGCTTGTTTTTACCTGAGAATTACTAAAGTAAACATTAATGTATCGATTCTCATAGATAATAAAATAAAACAAGTCAAATAAACAGGATAAATGATGAAAATAAAATGTACTTATTTGAGTTCATCAAATATCTCCCCACTTGAACTTTACTTGTCCCCAAGTAAACCTTAGAATTAATTAAATGAAAATGTATCCTAAAAGATATTAGGATTTATTTTTATATTTAAGCACGTATTCGTTTTGTCATAATCACACAACCAAACACTTAACGAAGTAGAAACCAAAATAATTTTTAATGTAAAACAATTGTAAATCGTTTAGTTGCTTAGTCGTGACGAATATTCTATCATAGGCTTGGCAAGTATACGCATCTCCCCCACTAAAGCCAAGGAATAACAAGTCTAAAGCGGTAAAAAGGGTTTGTTGGTTAAGGCTTGATCATCCTTTTTAATCTCTATCGATCTCATATTCCAGAAAAGGCGACAAAATCACAAATACATGATCGAATCCACGACCACGATACTTGCAATTGCTCAAATCCTTAACTCGAATAGGCTAAAGATAGGACCAAGTAATCTTCACCAATAATATTATATCAAAAAGGGCGAAAAAATCATAAATACATAGCCGAATCCACGACTACGATACTTAAGATTGCTCAAATCCCTAATCTCAATAAATCAAAGGTTTGGATGAAGAATGATATAGGGTATGGATAATATTTGGGATACAAATTGGTGTAAAATGAAAAATAAACAAAACAGATAAATTAAAATCCTAAGTGTGGTTAATCACTTTCCTAACCATCCCATGAATAAGACTCATATCATTGAATAACTCACGCTTTAACACTTGAAACACACGCTTTAGGTAGACACGAATTATACTCAACAAAATCTCAATCAAAGAATAACCTTAGTTGGCGTTCCCAAAACGGCCAACTCCCATTCAATCCATAAATATAATATACAACAAATAAAAATAGTGGTGATATCAGCCACTTAATACAAAACTTTACATAAGTTGGTTAAAACAAACTTCCAACTTTTCCTTATTCTTTTTCTTTTCTATTTTATTGATTTTTTTTTTCAACATATATGTGTAAAATTTCACAACTTTTCTATCACTATTTTTCCGGATAATTTTTCCATATTCTTCTTACTTTCAAAAATAACTGTAATAGTGAAAGTAGCAAACACACGAAAAATAAACTAAAAGTTATACAATATTTACTTTCATACCAATTGCATTGCGCAATTTCCCGACCTAACCAAAGATAATGAATTACACACGCGAACACATGTAATGTAAGGAAACACACTTTGCCTAAAGCAATTAACCACGGATTTTAATCTACAGGGTAAGCTAAGGTGTAAGGGTGTATCGAAACATTATAACAAAGGTGTAAGAAATGAAAGGAATGGCTCTAAGGGTTTTTCTAGGGGTATCTTACTCTAAAAGTGAGAGTAACAAAGGGTTTATACGGGGGTTAACTAACCAGTGTAGTTAGTTAATATCACATAACATGTAAAGGCTATTTGGGTGTAATCCTAGAAATTTACCAATTTAGACAAGTCACTCCAATTATATAGATAATACTCATTATGGTGGTCTCGAATAGTATACAGGCCAAGTTCTAAAGTTTACAAGTCACCAGCACACTAAAGTTTTAATATTTTTGAAAAAAAATAGAGTTATGTATGCGGTTATGTAATTTAGACTTTAAACAAAAACATGCTAAAAATTTTAAATTTTGATATATTAAGCGCATTTTAAGCATATTTTGAAAAAGTTTAGGACAAGTAGGTGTTCTAATTCTCCAATCCCCCCACTTAAGTTAAACAACGTCCTCGTTGTTTGTGTCAAAGGTTAAAAACTTGAAAATAAAAGAATTAGAACAGAAAAACTCCCTTGAGATTTGCTCGGTATGATCCTTTATTATTCGTATAAGAGCAAAAATCAACTTTCTTGTGGATGAGAACGTTTAAGCTTCATAGATGATGTATCCACAAAAAATTGCAGGAATCTATAATACCATTTAGACTTTAACACACCTGAGTTAAGAAGGTTCAAACTTGCATAATACATTAGTAGTTAGTAAAAATAAAACCTAAAAAATTAAACTGTAAATCATCAGGTCAGTCGATACGCCGTATCTTATGGAAGAAGATACGCCGTATCGAGCCTGGAATAAATACGAATCAGAATAAAAGATGCGTCGCATCCTTAACCAGGGATGCGCCACATTAAATAAACTGACAGAAAGTTTTAAAGTGAAAAAATAAAAATGCAGAAAATAAAATAAGATATGACCAATGCAGGTGATGCGTCGCATCTTATGATGGAGATGCGTCGCATCTTATGATGGAGATGCGCCTGCAGGTCTGACAGACTCGACACAGAACAAAAAAGTAAAAATTTTTCTTTCGGGTTGTCTCCCGGTCAGCACTTGTCTTTATTCCAGAGTCTTCAAGCTAGACTCACGTTCAACTCCTTATTTTGTTCTATTGATCCCCACATGTCCGTGCACGATGTAGTTGCGAATTACTTCGTCACGAACATATTCCATCCCCAATTCAAGTACACCTTTGTAGAATCCTTTCATCTTTTGGTACGGATACTCGATCCCTTTCTCAGCGTCATTTTCATCTACAAAAAGAAATGGTGTAAATTTGTAACAAAATTTGTTAGGGGCATGTTTAAACCTTGGGTGAGCACGAGGTATCATGTAAGTGATGACGTTGCTTCCACTTTTAAAGGTGATCTTTCCTTCAAATCTTTTAGCGTTAATTTCGACCTACTTACAAAATGGTTTCCTAACGATCACGTCACCCATCTCAATATCACGATAAGCATCCATGTTTTCCACCACGGTGAAATCTGTACGAATAGTTAAATTCCCGACAAAAATAGGTACATTCATGAATATTCCAACTATGTTTTTCCCTCTATACTCAATTTTGTTTTTCATTATAGAATTATAAAAATCTTTTGACATTACATTAATTGGCAAAATAGGGAAAAAGTTGGCACTAACCTGTTTAAATCCTATCATGCAAGGAAATTATAAATTATAAGCACAACTACATGGATCTTTCTACCATAATCACAGAAACTAGGATATCCTTCAAATTCATCATAATTCTTAGTGTTGATCATATTGATTCTAGGCACATCCATAATTTCTCCTTCTTCAATTTCGGGTTCAAAATACTCCATAAATTGATCATTGATTCCTATTGGTAATTTAAGATCATTTAATTCAATGTAGTCTCCACTATAGGTCTCAAGTGATTCATTATTTACCAAGGTTTCTCCCATAAAGCTAGCTTCTAGATCGAGGTCCATACGTTCTCTTAATCCTAGCACATAGACGCTTCTAATTATGCTCTTAGCAGGATTTTGGCACTTATAGACTAGTTTATCATTCCCTACCTTTAATGAGATTTTTCTTTTAAACACATTAATCTTAGCATGGGCGGTAGCCAAGAAAGGTCTTCCAAGGATTAAAGGAATCTTAACATCCTCGGGCATATCTAATATAACAAAGTCTACGGGGAAAACAAACTTCTCAATCTTAACTAGCACATTTTCAGCAACCCCTTCAGGTCGTTTTACCGTTTTATCAGCCAATTCAATAAGCAGCTTAGTTGGTGCTAATTTTCCTAGTCCTAGGGTAGTGAATGTCTTAAGGGGCATAACACTAACGCTAGCTCCTAAGTTAGCTAATGCATTATTGAAAGATATGTCATTAATTAAACAAGGTAAAGTAAAACTTCCTGGGTCCTTTTCTTTATGAGGCAAGGCACGTAAGTCGGTTGCAGAGCTCTCTTCTTTCATTGTAGCCTTGATCTCCTCTTCAATCTTTGCCTTCTCTTTGAGTAACCTCCTTAAACTAATTGAAGAATTAAAGAAAAATTCGGGCTTTGCAGCATCATTACCATTCATCAATCTTCTAGGAAAGGGTATGTTAGGCGTGACTTCTTCAGTAGTGCATATGGCCTTGACATGATCTCTTGGGTTAGTTTCAGTTGAGCTAGGTAAACTTCCGTATCCCCTTTCCTGAAGAACTTTGCTCATTTGTCCGATTTGTTGTTCCAATGCTTTGATCGAAGCTCCTTGATTTCTTGTTATAGTATCCGTTGAGGCTTGGATTTCTTTGATCATAGCGGTGTTCTCTTCATGTCTTTTAGCAGCATCGGCCATAATTTGCTTTAGAGTGTCATCCAAAGTCTGTCTCCTTTCTTGAAAAGTGGGATTATAGTTGTTCTTTTGATAGTATCCCAGAGCAGCTTCCCTAAATCTTCCTGAAGGTCGGAATGGTTGTCCAAATTGTGTGTAGTATACTTCTTCAAAAGTCTCACTTTCATTCATTTTAGGGAAATCTTTAGTGTAGTGAGGGCCTTCGCATTTTTCACATCCAACTTGGGCAGCATAAACTTTCTCATCACGCTTCTTCATCTCTCTATTAATTTTATCCAATTGAGCTTGAATTGCAGCAAACCCGTCAAAATTAGTGCTGCTCTTAGATCTAGTAGAGGTTCCGTCGTGCCATTTTTGAGAGTGATCAGCAGCTTCTTGGTTAGCTTTTCTAGCATCGGCTGCACTCATTTGAGGCACAGCTCCCTTAGCATCCAAGATTTGTCTAGTAGGCACGTCCAATCCTTGATAGAACAATATTATCTCCTGCATTGGACTTAGATAATGTTGAGGGCATTTCATCAATAAGCCTTTAAATCGTTCCCAAGCTTGATAAAGAGTTTCATCAGGTTCTTGCTGGAAACTGTTGATAGCCTCCATCTTTTTAGCAGTTTTAGCAGGTGGACAATATCTTTTCAGGAATTTGCACTTCAAATCTTCCCATGTTGTGATTGAACTAGCAGGTTCATTCCTTAGCCACTTATTAGCAGCTCCTTTAAGCGAAATTGGAAAGATTCTTAGCATAAGTTGATCGTCAGAGACTCCTTCTGTAGGAAACAAATCTGCAATCTCGAGGACTTTTTCAACATGTTCATTAGCATCTTCATGTTCTGTTCCACTGAAAGCATTTTCTCTTAGCTCCTTGAGAAACTGACCCTTCAACTCAAACTTTGACTTTTCATCAAACTTTGGTCTAGCAACTCCTGAACTGTAATCAGCACGGGTTTTGTTCATGTATTCCTCCATAGTAGTGTCTTCCATCATTGTTTCTGTTTCTTCTTCCTCCTTCTCTTCAGAAAAGTAATCAAGCTCGAACGAACTTGAGATTTCAAAGCTTTTTGTGTTGAAAAGCCTTTTAAGCGAATGTAAAGCTCGTTCAAGATCTTCGAAAGGTTTAATCAAGTTCTTAGTTGAACTCCTGGTCATGCACTTCCTGAAACCATCACAAAAGCATCAGTAGGGTATGTTCAAGAAAGTATGAAATCAGAAAATTAACAACGAAAACGGAATACGAAAAATAAAAGTTGCTGATATCTGTAGACGATGCGCCGTATCCGAAAAGTTGGATACGCCGTATCTTATTACATTAAAATTTAATCAAATTTCTATTCAGAAAACAGATACGCCGCTTATAATTTAGAATGCGCCGTATCAAGTTTAAATTATCAAAAATCGATTATATTTATTAAAATTAAATGCGTCGTATTAACAAAAGCTAATGCGCCGTATTTTCGTTATGTTTCAAAATACAAGATTTTTGATTTAGTAGATGCGCCGTATTGATAAAGATCGATGCGTCGCTTTTGTTTAATAATTCGAAAAGTTGTTTTTAATTTAAATAGAAAATACGCCGTATCTGTTAAAACAGATGCGTCGTATGGCGTTAGGGTTTAGAAAAATTTCTTATTAAAAACAGAATACGCCGTATCTTGGGGAAAGATGCGTCGTACTCGAATTTATTAAACGCGTTGTATTTTATAAAAATTTAACACAATACGCCGTATCTGTGAAAACAGATGCGCCGTATCGTTTGTATCAGCACAATACAATGATAGCAGAATGCAGAAAAATACAGAAAAGGAAAATCAAAAATAAAAACAAACAAAAAGAAACAAGAATTACAGAAAATAAAAACACACAAAAACAGAAAATACGCAAACTATACAATGAATGCAATCTATCTAATATATAACAGGGTTAGTGGTTAGAATCTAAAAATAAACTAAAAAGAAAAACCTAATTAAAATACTAATCAAATTAACAGATAATAACAATTCACTCCCCGGCAACGGCGCCAAAAACTTGATGCGCGCGTGTGTCGTTGCGGTTTAGCAGTATTAATGCCTACTCAAGTTTTAAATTTATATTTAGCCGACTTATCAATAACACACACACTTAACGAGCAGTGTACCTGGTCAGTATGAATATAATGGTAAGTAGAGTGTCGATCACTAAGAGTGGAGCGTATTATCTAGTTATTCTAATCAGTATTTTAATATCCTAAGTTAGCTATACAACCTAATCTAACGCAAGGGGGTTCAGCCTGAGAGACTGGCACGGTTTGGTTATGATTAAATAGTAAACTAAACTAATGAGCACGAATCAGCGATAAGCACACACGTACACAGATAGATACTCGAGACAATAAGAAGACCTGTCCTGATAATTAACTAGCTTATCACTTGTTTTATTGCTAGTTTTATATGAAGTGTATATAATTAAACCTTTCTCGTTGGCTCTAATCTTATCGGCGAGTAAACTCTTAATGATTACTTATGTCTATCATATTTATTAAGCGTCTCTTAAATAGGCGAGGAAGGGGCATGGCGACCCAAGCAAGACTCAGCTAGACACAGAGGTTATCAATGCACTAATAAAAGTCAGCAAAGACATCAACATATAAACTTTAATTAATGGGAAAGCAATATTAAGGGGAGTGCATGATTTTCCGTAGTCACATGACACAAGCCCATCAATCCTGATGAATTAAAGTGTACTAATACAATAAAACAAAACTACTTAATGAATTGAATACATGCAGGACCTTCTTACAGCTCTTGTATCTTCGTTTGGGTATGTCTTGTGCTGCTTGGTCGTCTGAATTCGGCTTCGGTCTTTGAGCGCTTAGAGTCTAAGAACTCTTGAAATTCGTCTGGCCTTGGGGTATTTATAGTTTCTGCCTGAGGGATCGATGCGGTGCATCTAGTTGATAGATGCGGCGCATTGACTTAACTTTGCGTGGGGTCCAAGATTAATATATTCAGGAATATTCGTACACCGTCTTTAGATGCGGCGTATCTTAATCTTTGTATGCGGCGTATGTACTTGGATTGTAACTTGTGAAATCTTGATAGTGATACGCCGTATGTTAGAAGTATAATGCGGCGTATCTGGAGTCGAACGAGCTTGATCTTCTGGATTTCATTAGGCTTTTGACATCTTTCTTGTTTTGCTCCATAATTAGTCCAAAATCGCCAAGTTTCACATAATGCTTGTTTTTACCTGAGAATTACTAAAGTAAACATTAATGTATCGATTCTCATAGATAATATAATAAAACAAGTCAAATAAACAGGATAAATGATGATAATAAAATGTACTTATTTGAGTTCATCAGTATACCTTAAAGAACATAAAAAGAAAATCAATCTTCTTGTGTGTGTTTAACATCTTCAAAAATCAAAAACCATGTACAAACTGATATCGAACCATGCTAAAAACCATCTTGTCTTCCCTTCACTGCTCGTAACAAATGTATATTCAAAACACCAAAAATATACCCTCGTATGAAATTCCTTGTCGAATCATCATTAATCTTATTCGTATCAATATCACCAAGTAAGGAACTTTAATTATCATTTTCCCATCACATGACAAAAATTCCTTCTGCTCACTTGCACTCAAATACATGTCCAACACACTTGTTGACAAGAACAAGCAACATAAACAAACGTGCAGCAGCAGAAACTTCAGTCAATCCACCAGTAGCATAAACTTGTAACTTCAGTCAATCAAGTATTCATATTAACCAGCCAATATGTCTTCCATCAAGCAACTCATAGCTCGATATAATGAGCAGAAATAACCAATCGAATGAACAGCAGTACAAACAGCAATTGGCAGTATTAATCTTTATCGAGCAGTACTAATGAAACATACTAGCAGTGCAAACTTATGAAAGCAGTATTAACGAACAACAAGAATATGCTAGCAGTACTAAAATTGTAGTAGCCGTACTAATCCGCAGCAGTAGTAACTCGTTATAACTGGCAGTACTAACATGATAAGTAGCAGTACTAAAAACCACCAACCAGTATTAATGAATATAAGCAGCAGTAACGTTCAAGGAGGTACTTGCGTAGTCTTACTGTTTCTTTCGTTAGGTTCACCAGTAACCTCAGTTGAACTATGCGTGAGTCTTTTTCGAAGAGTAGTTGACTTACATTGCAACCAGTAACCTTACTCTTCAAAACGTTAACCACAATACTTCGATATCACAAGATCCTCGCCTGGTCTACAAATAAACAAGCACGATCAGAGATGCTAGCATCTGATCGCAGCAACAACAAAATTAAGAACCCTAATCAGTCGTGAAGCACCACTGATTCGTCTCCAATATAGTTGCGTCAATCATCGCCAATACCAGCAGATCATCATATGAATTAGAATTCATCATCAACATTAAAACACCACATCAAAAACCCTTGTATACATTAGCAGTCTTAACAATGCAAGCAGCAGTAACTCTAAAACATAACAATCCTCCCCTAAACTTGATATTTTCTCCTAACATCATCAAGTTTCTATCATAGCTTGAAAAACACTAAGAGGATGGTTCCAAACAATTAATTCTATTTCTTTTCCTTGGGTATTAGAATCTTTTCCATCTTTTTGAGCAGTTGATATGCCATGTCATCATAAGGATACTGGAGTTGCTGTCTTCTTTTTCCATGTAGCATTTGATGTACAATAGCCTTCTGATATTGTAAAGGATAATCCTTTTCTACAAGCTTATAAATTATCATACCATGTACATCCATAGCATAAACTCCACAAGATTGAAAAATTTTCCATTGTAGAACTGTGTTGTGCCTTAGAGTTCTCCACTCCTCATCCTCATGATGTGTTCAAACATCACTTTCAAGTATCTCCAGATGACTCTATCATAAATTTGTTCTGGCCTATTATAACCAAAGTTTTCTTTATACAGCATCCATAGAGTCACCATATTTTCTCTATCAAAATGATGAACCATATGTAGAAAACTAACAAACCTCATATATAATAACTTGGAAATCCGATTTAACATTTGAACATATGATATGACATTTGAACATATGACATGAGGATAACCTAACTTAAATCTACGTTATGAATTTAAAGTTACAAAATATGGAATGCATAAATAAACTATTAACTAAAAACACAAATACTTATTATATCCTAAGTTCCAGTCATGCATAGTGAAATAAATGATTAAGGGCCGAATACACTACTTTGGATACATTACAATCAAACGTCTAAATAGGTCACATATAGACCGATTCATTTTTAAACTTGTACACAACTTAAGGGCTGAAATATTTGAAAACTTTTGAGGAGGATTTGGTCATCAACTGCTCCCCAAGATTCGGCCAATCCCCCTATACCCCCTCATTTGTGGTTCAGTTATTTCATTCGAATAACATTTCTCACACACACTTCAAACCCTAAACAAGTACAAGTGACAGAAGCTCTACTCTTTAAGTGTTCGAGTGGTGCAAAGGAGGGTGATCATGGCAGCTTGGTATGATCGTGGTGAGGTAATTGACTTTGGCGTGGCATTAGTTTTGTTCGCGAGGTTGATTCGATAGGTGTTGGTTGTGGTCTCTTGTATCCCTTGTTCGTTCCTTAAATCTGACCCAAGAGGTATCTACTACATTCTTCTTTGTGTTTCTTATTCGAAAAATGATTCATACATACGTATTTGGTATGTTGGTTTAAACAGATGGTTTCGTTAAAACAGTTATACGAATGAATATATATATATATATATACATATATATATATATATATACAAATAACATAAGATACTAGACATGAAATCATGAAACACTTATGTCGACCTTATTTCTGTTTTGGATCCATCGTATTTGTTTGTGATATACGTTTCTATTTTGGCTGTGAGACACTCTTTTCAAGCTCTAAGACACTTATATAAAACTTGGAAATTTACATAAGAAATAAAGATAGAGTGTGCATGACTATAAATGTGAATACTGTAACTATGAAATATGTTTTAGGATTTTAATATATATGTGGGTGTGTGCATGTGTATGTGTCATGCATGGGGAGGTTTTTAAACAAAATAAAAATGTGTTTAGGAGTGTGATTAGATCTAGAAATGAAGAGAAGGGTTAGGATTGTGTCGAGTTTTATCCTGGTCATATAGAGTTGATATAGGTCGATAAGGTGTTTGAGTAATATCGTGTGAGTGTGTGTAGGTTAACAAGAGGTGTGAATGCAGGTGGGTGAGTGTATAGTAGTCATGAAACATTGTACAAAATGGATGGAAATAGAGTCGAGAGTCGTGTGTTGGGTGGTTAAATAAAGATGGTCATTTGGTCTTGTTGTGGTCTCATTAAAGGTGTTAAAATCCAGCTATGAACCGAACTAGAGAGTTAAGTGTATGGGTCGTGGGTAGGTTGGTTTGAGTTGGGTCGTGTGGCAAAAAAAAGTATTACATGTGTGAGTGTGTCTCGAATAGGGTGTGGTAACATATGTGTTTACGAAGAGTGTGAAAATGTATGTGGGTTTGAGGGTGTGCGAGTGTGTTTGTCTCAAGTTAAGTAATCCGTAAATGTTAAGCCTTTTCCAGTTCGATTCGCGTTTTAGTAGTTTGATCTGAATTCTATATTCATTTCATAATTTTAGAAAAAAGCTTTGAAAACTTAAATTTACAATATAAACCCTAAAATTTGATAAGGTACACTTTAACCATAACTTTGCTATAATGACATGTTAAACCCTAACTATGATTTGGTCATATTGAACCTTTAAGTTTATTTAAATGTCATTTTTAACCCTGATTTATGAAGGTTACTAATTCGAGAAATTTACTTAATTCGGAAAGTTACTAAATTGGGAAAGTTACTAATTATGGAAAGTTACTAAATATGGGAAGTTGCTATAAATAGCAGGAAACACTAAATATGTTAATCTGAACAACAATAAGTATTAAATCAGTAATAACTTATGAAAGGGTTCTTAAATAATAAGACGATCATTAATTCGTGTAGATTTACTGAAGAAGGAGTAACTTCCGATCCTTGTGTTTTCTGATATGGTTTCAATTGCGGTTTGAGGTACAGATATTCTATCCCTTTTCAGCAGGGATTTCTCATAACTTCTCGATCCTTGACTTTGATTCATTTTTTTTGATATGATCCTTTGCTATATTCCCTTTTTGATATGATCCTTTGATTTGATATCCGTTTACTATTCATTTGCTATGATATTCGTTTGTTATCCATTTGTTATGGTATGATTCAGTTTAGTTTGATATGTTTTGTTTGGACATGATATGATGACTTGATATGATATGATATGATTTGTTCTGTTCTGTTGCCCGAGCTATTTAACTAGCCATGGAGGTACAATGGCCATGTCATTGATGGCACCAGTGGCCATGTCATAGATGGCACCAATGGCATGACACTATCTGTGTCGGTGTGATTAGTCCACGGCATCCCCATTTGATATGATATGGTATGTGATCACTTGGCCATTATGATATGTTTGTATACTTGTCTAGAACAGGTGTATATATATGATTTATTTTTTAGGGGGCGTATGGATGCGTCCTAGGTACTTTGTTTCATTTTGTAGTGATTGGATGTGTGTGCCTTACACCCCTCTCACATTTGGGAGCTAGCTACTCCATTTGGTACTTGAGAGGTCTCCCCTCTTTGTGCACTTATGATTTGGCAGATATGTATATGTGGTTATGTGGTCTATTCATGTATCATGTTTAGACATTTGTTTTGAGCTCGTAGACATTCCTATATGATTCGTTTGATTCCCTATGATTATCTGATCTGTAGCGTCTCTTGATATCTCACTTCATTTGGCTCATTTGACTTATGATATTTGTTCAGTTGATCTTTGATCTCTCATTCTTTTGATAGATGATATTCGTTTCAGCAGGAGCTTATGTTTCCGTTACCCTATACTTATATATGCTTTGATTATTCATTTGTTATATATATCTGTTCACTGGGCTTTTTAAGCTCAGCCGCATTTCTTTTCCTGTGGCAGGTTTTAGGTTGGAAGCTGGGATTTGAGTAAAGTGTGCGTAGGAGTTCTTAGTGGACTACCCTGATGATAGATACCCATTTTGCTTCTGGATTAGACTTGGATTTGTCTTCAGTTAAAATTAGTTTGGATTTGTATTTGGTTTTGGAACTCATTATGTTTAGAGTTAGTATTTCGTTATTATCTTAGTATACGTTGTAATCATTATGTTTATAAGTCTTCCGCTTTGCGTTTGTATGTTCTGGTTGACACAATAATGTGGCATTTTAACCCTTGTCGGGTTGGGGTGTTACAATTGTGGTATCAGAGCTCAGGCTTCGACTTGTAGCACATAAGTTATGGCCTGTGAAGATTTGGACCCTTAGGTTTGCACTATAGGAGCTTATGGAATGACCTTTGAAGGATTTGCTTTAGGTTTTTCCCCGTAGGAACTTCAATTTTGACCGGTGAGGATTGGGTAGATTATATGATAAGGCATTGGTTAGCTATATTTCTTCCACACCACTCTGATTTGTGCCTCTGCTTTAAGTTAGGCCCTCATAAGATCATGCGTTCCGGAGATTTAGAAATTTATAAGAATGCGCAACATAAGTTTAGTAATCAAATAAGTTTAGAATGCTTTGAGAATTTAGTAGTATTACAGGTTTCACCTTCTGATGTTATTTCATTCCTTCAAATTTCGATCTTGGATTCATTTGTTAATCGTTTGGATGCCTTTTCGTCGGTTCAGAGAACTTTGACATGTATGAATCCGATGTATTCGACACATTCTGTGGTCTCTCTTGCTATTGTTAAGCATATTAAGGTCCCCTCTTCATTATTAGAAATTGCTATACTCATTTCTATCCCTATGAGAAATCTTGTGATTATCCGTCACGAGTATCGAAATTGTCCAGTACGACTTGAAAATATTTGAAGATAAAATTCGTTCTGCTAATATGTTTCCTTTGGGAATGTTTGATTCGATATTATTCTGGATATGGATTTGTTGACTGAGCATCGAGATGCTAACAACGGTCATATTAGATTAGTTATCTTTGGTGATTTGAGAAACTCAAAATTTTGTACCATGGTTCCCAACCTGGTAAACAATTATGATCGCCTTTGCTTTGAAAACTCGTACGTTAATCCCTCACGGTTGTGAAGATACTTCATTTGATGAACTCGCCTCGAGAGTTATTCGGTTGTTTGAAATGTTCGCGATGTATTCCTTAATGAACTACCAAGATTACGATTTGAATGAGAAGATGTTTTGATCTGGTTATGAGAATTTGTTTAGTCACGACTCGAGGTAGAATGTGATTGCAATAAAGGCATGTGTATATGATGCAAGTATTATGACGCCTGGCCAACGTGATAATAGTTACATCATATAACTTGAACTTATTGGAATCATAGGATGTCTTGAGAAGTACCTGAGAACAGTAAGTTGGTTAAGTTAGAACTTTATCCGTATAAGAGCGATGCTTTGCCTAATTCTGAAACTCCATATTGAACAACATTTGTTGAAAAGAAATTATTGAAGGACCAGCTTCCTGGAAGTGGTTTTATCTGTCCGAGTGTGTATCTGTGTCATGCTCCAGTTTATTTGTGATGAAGAATGATGATAGTATGTATTGATTTTCAGAAGCTAAATTGTATGACAGTTTGAACTGTCATCCCTTGCTTCGAATCAACGATTTGTTTAATCAACTCCAGGTTTGAAGTTTTCGCTATGATTAAGTTGAGATCCGATTATCCTCAGTTACGTGTAAAGGAGCAAGATGTTCCTAGAATTGCTTTTAGTATTCGTTATGATCTCTATGAGCGTTGTGATGCCAATTGTATTGGCTATTACTCTGACTGTTCCTATGAACTTGATGAATCGTGTCTTTCATGATTACTTGGACAATTTGTTATAGTATAACGTATTGTGTTGAAATACTTGATCATGTTCGTATTTTGTGTTGAAATTTCTACGTCAGAAGAAGCTCGATGTAATATGTTTAAAGAATAAGTTTGGTTGGGATGAATAATGAGAGGAGAATTTTGAAAAGCTGAAAGAGAATTGTTTCAACCCAAGAAGGAGACTTAGTTATGTCCTTATGCAACACGGGAAGATTTTTGGGTATACATCAATACAGCTAGAATCTTAGGAGGGAACTATCTGATGCTTGGGAGTGATTTGTAAAACCCGAAAAATCTAAAACATGTAAAAAGACCAAATTGCCCCTACAATCAAAAACTTTAGCAAAACAAGTCCATAACGCACCAAATTGATTCCGAATCTCAGTAAACTAATAAAATTCGAAACCAAATGACCCTATAATATTTGTGGCACGTCTAAAAGGTTGTTTGGACTCTTTTAAACCTTATTTAGCCGAAATTCATATTAAGTACAAATTAATATGTTTAAAATTTAAATTACAAACTAATACTTGGAAACTTGGAGCAAATCTCATCTAATTGATTTGGTCTCTTTCTCATCCGAAATTTCTGCCATATTATTCCCCCTCCCACACGTTTTCCTCCTATAACTCAAGTTTATCGCATAAATTTCTATCCTATACAAACCGAATCAACAAAACCCTAAAACCAAAGAATAATTCACCCACAACTCCATCCGATCATTACCACCTGCAAAACCATTTTTCTGGTGCCCTTTGATACGTGGAGAAGACAAGAAAAATAGCACAAGAGGTGCAGGGTGCTTGGTTCGATCCTGAGAAAAACGTTTCACTCGTTGTGCTCGATAAGGTTCTTATTTTCCCATTCGTTAATCTGACTTTGTACGATCCATTTTATATTTTTCTCGTGACCTTCATACATCTTAAAACTCAGGAAAAATAGTTGGAAGATCTGTGGAGGCTTCGTTCGAACGTGGGGATTTATTCTTCATATCGCGACTCATATAGAAGGTATCTTTCGAATAAATACATCCGACCCTCTATAAATTCGTACACTATTTTTCACACGATCCTTACGTCGTTTATAACCTGGGAAAAATGATTACGAGGTCAGAAGGTTGATCTAGGAGGCGTGGAAAATTATTGCTCGATTTCGTGTACCGGTTGCACTATTTTCATTCCGATCGATTCTTACGTCCAAAAATTCGGTTTGCATTTTTCATCACTCTTATATATAGTATACAATCTGAGAAAAATATTAAAATCGACTCATGCAAGCTTTTGATATTTATTTCGAATCAAGACTTAAAAACATGTATAATTCGTAAAGAATCCAAAACGTGCGAGATAAAATGTGTTCTTATTTTGGCAGACCTTATACGGCCCTAGGGATCTGGGAAATTGTCATTATATTTTATCATGGCTCGAAACTATTTATTTCGATTTAAGTTCTAATCGGGTTAAAAAGAATTGTGTAAAATAAAAGAAAATACAACCCCGATCGACCTAGGGTTTTAAGACTTGTTTAGGGCTGGTTTATTGATCATTAATGAAGCATCATGATTACAAAATGATTTGGGTGGATTAGGGTTCGGATTGAATGGATAAAAGTGTTGAACGATTGTTTTTGGAAAACCTTGGGGTCGAATTGTAAGTATTAAAAGATAAGGGTCGAATTGGAACATTTTGAAACTATCTTTGAGTCGTATAAAAATGATGGAGGGGTCGTTGTGTATTTCAAATGGTTAAAAGGTTGGATTTGTAATTATATAAAGATTTTAGATCGATTTGTAAAATATTAAAAAGGAGGGACTAAAATTGTAATATTGGGAAACTTGAGGTCCATTCGAGCTATAAATCATATTTTGGGTGTCTTGCGAGATTTTGATAATTAAAAAGGGCTATTATGTAATTAATATAAATTAAAGACGAAAACATAACTTTAAGGACTAAAAATGTAAATTATATAACTGAAGGACTAAGAATGTAAATCTTGTGTAAAGGGGGGTTTAATTCGTACTATTTTATAAATAGAAGGTATAATATGTAACTTTGGAACCTAAGGGGCTAAATGTGTAAGAATGAAATTATAGGGGCTTAAAGTGTAATTTTGAATACCCTTCTAAATAAGGAAACTTTCTAAAAATGGAAACTTACTAAAAATAGAAAGTGTTGTAACACTTGTCTACCCCTCTAGGTGTGAAGAAGGAGAGGAACTGACTTTGATCCATCTTGTTCATTTTGATTTGTGCTTTGTTTTGAAATAAGGTACGGATATTCTGCCCTTTTAATAAGGTGCCTTCGGTCTCTTGAACCCTTATTATGATGTGACTTTGACCTTTGCTATGAACCTTGATCATGTGAACCTTTGCTTTGATATGAACCTTTTGATATGAACCCTGTGATATGAACCTTCTCATTTGAACTGTGATTATGACCATGTGAACCTTTGCTTTGATATGAACCTTTGACTTGTGACCCCAGTTTGATACCCGAGCCAAATGTGTTTCCTAGCCATGAAGGTAACATGGCCGTGTCTGTGATGCACCACTGACATGACTCTAGTGTACTCGAGTGATGTTGTACACCGTCCCCATTGTGATTTGTGAAATGCATGCGATTATTATTATTATGGTCAATGTGATATGTGGGGGGCGTATGGATGCATCCTAGATTTGTATTGTGATTGTGATTGTGATATGTGATATGTGGTGACTGATGATGGGTGCAATCCACGTCTTTCACAAAATGTGGGAGCTGATCACTCCATTGTGATACATGAGGACACCCCTCATATTATCCGGTTACTGAAGAGGTATCCCCTCTAGATTACTGTGAATGTGATATGTGATGTGATATGTGGGCTCGTGGTGAATGACTGTCCTAACCTTTACTCTTGTATCTTATGTATATCTCTTTCGTTATGCTTCGTTGTTTCGTTTCCGTTTATTATATATCTGTTCACTGGGCTTTTAAGCTCAGCCGCACGTTTTCCTTTTCGTGTGCGGCAGGTATCTAAGCTAGGAGCTTTTGGATTATGCTTTGGATGGGATGAGAGATAGATGAAGCTTTGACCTTAGATGACCACCTTTATCTTATGACTTTGTTTTGATCATGGATTTCTTTTGTATCGTACCTTTGGTTATTTCATTTCCTTGAACTTATGTATTTCAAGTCGTGTTGACTTGACTTTCTCTTATGCATTTATTTGAGACTTCCGCTGTGTGTTTATGTATGCTTTGATTTGTCACCATAATGTGATGCTTCTACCCTTGTCGGGTTGGGGTGTTACAATTATGGTATCAGAGCCAGGTTGCGACCTGTAGTACATAAGTCATGGCCTGTGAGTCTTATGGACCCTAGGATTTGACCCGTAAGGCTTAAGTTTTGACTGGTGAGGTTTTGGGTAGTCATAGGTTCTGTTTCGTCTTCCATTTCGTGCTTATTCTCTTATATTGTTGCTAATCGTTTTCGAAATCATTCAGATGGTGAATACTCGACATCAGGAATATAATGGAGCGACCCCTGATTTTCAGGCCATGATAGCAGAAGCTTTGGCCAACGCTCTTCCTACCTTGGTGACTCAGGTTACCAACAATATTCAGAATGGGGCAGGTTCTTCCGGAGGGGGTGGTGCAGGTTCAGGTCCAGGTAATGGTGGTGGAGGTGCTCCACCAGTGGGTATCCATGTCTGGATTGAGAGGTTTAACAAGCTCAAACCCCTCACTTTCCGTAAAGCTGCCGTCCCCACTGAGGCGGAAGACTGGATTATCCACATGGAAAAGATATTTAAGGTTTTGGGTTGTCCAGATGAGTTTAAGACGAGATTGGCTGCATTTAAGTTTGAAGGCGATGCACAGAGCTGGTGGACAGCTTATGTCCAGGCACAGGAGCAGGGTTTTGAGGAGACTTGTACTTGGGAGGATTTTATGGGTATCTTTTATAAGCAGTACATTCCAGTGGCTGAACAGCAGCGATATGAGCGGGAGTATGGGAATATCCGTCAGGGGGACCAAGAGACTACTGGGGAATTTATGCAGCGATTTATGAGGCTGGCCAGCTTCGTTGGGCCAGAGATTACAGGAGATGCATACCGTCAGGCTAAGACATTTAAGTGGGCGTTAAAGAAATGGATACTGAACCAGATAGTGAATACGCAGTATGATGATGTGGCGGCGGTTGCGAACGACGCTCGCAACATCGAGATGTTGCATAGTGATGGTAGTGGTTATAATAAGCGTGATAGGGATGGTAACCGGGTGCATTTCAGAGGACAGAGTCAGCAGGGACAGGGTCAGGATTTCAGAGGTCGGCAGGACCAGGCATCCGAGCAGAGGGGTCGACAGGACCATAGATATGATCAGCGTGGTCGCCAGGACCGGGACTATAGTCAGAGGCGACAGGATTCTCGGGGTTATGATAGACAGGTTTCTGGGAGGAGTGGGTTCAATAACAACCCACGTCAGTATCGTGATCAGACTACTCGGGGTGCTCAGTCGGGTTATCAGTCAGGTTCTTCTGGGCAGAGGAGGACTAATGAAGTGTTACCTCCTCCACCGCTTTGTCCCTCTTGTGGAAAGCCTCATCCGGGGCCATGCCACAAGGCTTCAGGAGGATGCTTTGCTTGTGGGTCTCTTACGCACAGGGTGAAAGATTGTCCGAATGACAAGAGGAAGCAGGTTGTTCCATCAGATTCGGGTAGGCCAGCTCCTACTACTGGTCGGGTTTATTCTCTCACTCGTGATCAGGCGGCAGGCACGTCAGGTACCATTACCGGTTATCTTTATGTTGGAGATCATATTGTTTTTGTTCTATTTGACACCGGTGCTACACACTCTATAATATCTAATACGCTTGCCAAGAAAATAAAAGTAACTCCAACACCATTGAATAATCTTATATCTATCTCTACTCCTATGAAAACCCAAGTCACCATCGATTGTGAATATGTGAATTGTCCGCTAAGATTTGATGATTGTGTTCGCCCGGCTAATCTACTTCCCCTCGATATGATTGATTTTGATATAATTTTGGGAATGGACTGGTTGTCTTTCCATAAGGCCTCTATCGACTGTCATGCCAGAAGTGTAAGTTTTGGCAATATTCATCATCCGGATTTTGTGTATCACGGTTCTCAGCCTTTGAAATCTGTTAAGCTTATTTCTGCTATGAAAGCGCGGACTCTAATCTCTCATGGTTGCCAAGGGTTTTTGGCCTCTGTTAAAGATACGTCTTCTCAGGGACCTGATATTAGTAGTGTTCCCATTGTTCGGGAGTTCGCTGATGTCTTTCCCGAAGAACTTCCTGGTCTTCCTCCCACCAGAGAAGTTGAATTCAGTATTGATCTAGTTCCCGGTGCTGAGCCTATCTCTAAGGCTCCGTACCGAATGGCTCCCATTGAACTCAAAGAATTGAAAGTACAGTTAGAGGAGTTATTGGAGAACGGTTTTATTCGTCCGAGTGTTTCTCCCTGGGGCGCTCCTGTGCTATTTGTGAAAAAGAAGGATGGTAGTATGCGCCTTTGTATTGATTACCGGGAGCTCAACCGCATTACTATCCGTAACCGTTATCCCCTTCCGCGCATCGACGATTTGTTTGACCAATTGCAAGGAGCAAAGCACTTCTCTAAGATTGATTTGAGATCGGGATACCATCAGCTTCGTGTGAGGGAACAAGATGTTCCCAAGACTGCTTTTCGCACCCGCTATGGTCATTACGAATTCCTGGTTATGCCTTTTGGCTTGACCAATGCTCCGGCCGTCTTTATGGACCTTATGAACCGGGTTTTCCATGAGTTCCTCGATAAATTTGTCATTGTCTTCATCGATGATATTCTTGTCTATTCGAAATCTAAGGAGGAGCACGAACAGCATCTTCGGACTGTGTTGGAGATTCTTAGACAGAAGAAGTTGTACGCGAAGTTTTCTAAGTGTGAATTCTGGTTGAGTCAGGTCGCTTTTCTAGGTCACATTGTTTCTGCGGAGGGTATCACTATGGACCCAGCGAAGGTCGAGGCTATCACTAAATGGCCTAGACCTACAAATGTGACTGAGGTGAGAAGTTTTCTGGGACTCGCGGGTTATTATCGTCGTTTCGTTGAGGGTTTCTCGCGGCTAGCCTTGCCATTGACACAGTTGATGAGAAAAGGGGAGAAATTTGTATGGACTGAGGAGAGGGAGAACAGTTTTGAGGAGCTTAAGCAGAGATTAGTGTCGGCACCTATTCTGACTCTTCCGTCTGGTTCGGGTGGTTTCCAGATCTACAGTGATGCGTCTAAAAAGGGTTTGGGTTGCGTTCTAATGCAACACGGGAAAGTCATCGCCTATGCTTCGAGGCAACTGAAGCCGTATGAAGAGAATTATCCGACACACGATTTGGAATTGGCTGCAGTGGTTTTCGCTCTTAAGATATGGCGGCATTATCTATACGGCGAATCTTGTGACATTTTCACCGACCACAAAAGCCTTAAATATATCTTCACGCAGAAGGAGCTCAATATGAGACAGAGGCGATGGTTGGAGCTCCTGAAAGATTACGACACCCACATCCAGTATCATCCCGGCAAGGCAAATGTTGTTGCCGATGCTCTTAGCCGGAAGTCGGGTATGGTCGCTAGTCTAAATTTCGAGCCTCGGATTCTAAATGATTTGGAGATTCTTGATGTTGAATTTTGTGTTCGGGGTTGTGACGGTTACTGGGCTAGCCTAAAGGTTGAGTCTAATCTCATCCTGCGAATTAAAGAAGCCCAGAAAGATGACGGTGAACTCTGGGCCATTGTGCAGAATGTGGAAGATGGGAAGCAATCGGAGTTTCGGGTTGATGAGTTTGGTGTGGTATGGTTCGAGGATCGTCTTTGTGTTCCCAACGATCCTGATTTGCGAGAGGCTGTTTTGTCAGAGGCGCATAGTTCTCCTTTTTCTATACATCCGGGTTCCACAAAGATGTACCGAGACCTGAAACAGCATTTTTGGTGGAACGGCATGAAGCATGATGTGGCATCTTATGTAGCTAGGTGTTTGGTTTGTCAGCAGGTCAAGATCGAGCACCAGAGAGCTGGTGGGTTATTGCAGCCGTTAGATATTCCAACCTGGAAGTGGGAGGAAATTTCTATGGATTTCGTATCGGGTTTACCACTTACCAGAAAGAAACATGATGCGATTTGGGTGGTCGTCGATCGACTAACCAAATCGGCTCATTTTCTACCGATTCGTATGGATTATCGGGTTCCTAGATTGGCGGATATTTTTGAGAAGGAAATCGTTAGACTTCACGGTATGCCTACGGCGATTATTTCAGATAGGGATCCACGGTTTACTTCACGATTTTGGAAAGGGCTACATAAGGCGTGGGGTGCACGACTCAAATTCAGTACGGCTTTCCACCCTCAGACAGATGGTCAGTCAGAGCGGACCATCCAGACATTGGAGGACATGCTGAGGGCATGTGCGTTAGAGTGGACGGGTAATTGGGACGAGTATCTTTGTTTAGTAGAGTTCGCTTATAACAACAGCTGGCATGCTAGTATTCGGATGGCTCCTTTCGAGATGTTGTATGGGCGGAAATGTAGAGCACCCGTTTGTTGGAACGAAGTGGGAGAGCGTGCTATTGAAGGTCTGGAGTTGGTTCAGATCACGAATGAGAAGGTAGATGTTGCTAGGGAGAAGTTGAAAGAAGCTAGGGCTCGTCAGAAAAGTTATGCGGATAAGCACCGTCGTGATTTGGAGTTTCAGGTTGGCGATCGGGTTTTCCTTAAGGTTTCACCGTTTCGGGGAGTCAAGCGTTTTGGAATCAAGGGCAAGCTGAGTCCTCGATTCATCGGACCATTCGAGATTTTGGAACGTATTGGAGAGGTTTCCTACCGTTTAGCTCTACCTCCCCAGCTTTCGCATGTGCATGATGTATTCCATGTATCTCTTCTTCGGAGATACAACTATCATCCTCTTCATGTGGTATCTTATCCTCTCGATCAGATTCAGCCGGATATGTCCCTTCCGGAGGAGCCGGAAGCAGTTCTGGATCGCCAAGAGCGAGTTATGAGACGTAAAGTCATTCCATTCGTTAAGATTCTTTGGCGGAACCACCCAGAGCGGGAAGCTACCTGGGAGACCGAGGAGTCTATTCGCGCTAGTTATCCTCATTTTGTATTCTGATCTGGTATGTCTCTATTTCGTTTCCGTTCCATTTCAGTTCTACTTCTTTGCAAATTTCGAGGACGAAATTTTTCTGTTAGAGGGGAAGAATTGTAAAACCCGAAAAATCTAAAACATGTAAAAAGACCAAATTGCCCCTACAATCAAAAACTTTAGCAAAACAAGTCCATAACGCACCAAATTGATTCCGAATCTCAGTAAACTAATAAAATTCGAAACCAAATGACCCTATAATATTTGTGGCACGTCTAAAAGGTTGTTTGGACTCTTTTAAACCTTATTTAGCCGAAATTCATATTAAGTACAAATTAATATGTTTAAAATTTAAATTACAAACTAATACTTGGAAACTTGGAGCAAATCTCATCTAATTGATTTGGTCTCTTTCTCATCCGAAATTTCTGCCATATTATTCCCCCTCCCACACGTTTTCCTCCTATAACTCAAGTTTATCTCATAAATTTCTCTCCTATACAAACCGAATCAACAAAACCCTAAAACCAAAGAATAATTCACCCACAACTCCATCCGATCATTACCACCTGCAAAACCATTTTTCTGGTGCCCTTTGATACGTGGAGAAGACAAGAAAAATAGCACAAGAGGCGCAGGGTGCTTGGTTCGATCCTGAGAAAAACGTTTCACTCGTTGTGCTCGATAAGGTTCTTATTTTCCCATTCGTTAATCTGACTTTGTACGATCCATTTTATATTTTTCTCGTGACCTTCATACATCTTAAAACTCAGGAAAAATAGTTGGAAGATCTGTGGAGGCTTCGTTCGAACGTGGGGATTTATTCTTCATATCGCGACTCATATAGAAGGTATCTTTCGAATAAATACATCCGACCCTCTATAAATTCGTACACTATTTTTCACACGATCCTTACGTCGTTTATAACCTGGGAAAAATGATTACGAGGTCAGAAGGTTGATCTAGGAGGCGTGGAAAATTATTGCTCGATTTCGTGTACCGGTTGCACTATTTTCATTCCGATCGATTCTTACGTCCAAAAATTCGGTTTGCATTTTTCATCACTCTTATATATAGTATACAATCTGAGAAAAATATTAAAATCGACTCATGCAAGCTTTTGATATTTATTTCGAATCAAGACTTAAAAACATGTATAATTCGTAAAGAATCCAAAACGTGCGAGATAAAATGTGTTCTTATTTTGGCAGACCTTATACGGCCCTAGGGATCTGGGAAATTGTCATTATATTTTATCATGGCTCGAAACTATTTATTTCGATTTAAGTTCTAATCGGGTTAAAAAGAATTGTGTAAAATAAAAGAAAATACAACCCCGATCGACCTAGGGTTTTAAGACTTGTTTAGGGCTGGTTTATTGATCATTAATGAAGCATCATGATTACAAAATGATTTGGGTGGATTAGGGTTCGGATTGAATGGATAAAAGTGTTGAACGATTGTTTTTGGAAAACCTTGGGGTCGAATTGTAAGTATTAAAAGATAAGGGTCGAATTGGAACATTTTGAAACTATCTTTGAGTCGTATAAAAATGATGGAGGGGTCGTTGTGTATTTCAAATGGTTAAAAGGTTGGATTTGTAATTATATAAAGATTTTAGATCGATTTGTAAAATATTAAAAAGGAGGGACTAAAATTGTAATATTGGGAAACTTGAGGTCCATTCGAGCTATAAATCATATTTTGGGTGTCTTGCGAGATTTTGATAATTAAAAAGGGCTATTATGTAATTAATATAAATTAAAGACGAAAACATAACTTTAAGGACTAAAAATGTAAATTATATAACTGAAGGACTAAGAATGTAAATCTTGTGTAAAGGGGGGTTTAATTCGTACTATTTTATAAATAGAAGGTATAATATGTAACTTTGGAACCTAAGGGGCTAAATGTGTAAGAATGAAATTATAGGGGCTTAAAGTGTAATTTTGAATACCCTTCTAAATAAGGAAACTTTCTAAAAATGGAAACTTACTAAAAATAGAAAGTGTTGTAACACTTGTCTACCCCTCTAGGTGTGAAGAAGGAGAGGAACTGACTTTGATCCATCTTGTTCATTTTGATTTGTGCTTTGTTTTGAAATAAGGTACGGATATTCTGCCCTTTTAATAAGGTGCCTTCGGTCTCTTGAACCCTTATTATGATGTGACTTTGACCTTTGCTATGAACCTTGATCATGTGAACCTTTGCTTTGATATGAACCTTTTGATATGAACCCTGTGATATGAACCTTCTCATTTGAACTGTGATTATGACCATGTGAACCTTTGCTTTGATATGAACCTTTGACTTGTGACCCCAGTTTGATACCCGAGCCAAATGTGTTTCCTAGCCATGAAGGTAACATGGCCGTGTCTGTGATGCACCACTGACATGACTCTAGTGTACTCGAGTGATGTTGTACACCGTCCCCATTGTGATTTGTGAAATGCATGCGATTATTATTATTATGGCCAATGTGATATGTGGGGGGCGTATGGATGCATCCTAGATTTGTATTGTGATTGTGATTGTGATATGTGATATGTGGTGACTGATGATGGGTGCAATCCACGTCTTTCACAAAATGTGGGAGCTGATCACTCCATTGTGATACATGAGGACACCCCTCATATTATCCGGTTACTGAAGAGGTATCCCCTCTAGATTACTGTGAATGTGATATGTGATGTGATATGTGGGCTCGTGGTGAATGACTGTCCTAACCTTTACTCTTGTATCTTATGTATATCTCTTTCGTTATGCTTCGTTGTTTCGTTTCCGTTTATTATATATCTGTTCACTGGGCTTTTAAGCTCAGCCGCACGTTTTCCTTTTCGTGTGCGGCAGGTATCTAAGCTAGGAGCTTTTGGATTATGCTTTGGATGGGATGAGAGATAGATGAAGCTTTGACCTTAGATGACCACCTTTATCTTATGACTTTGTTTTGATCATGGATTTCTTTTGTATCGTACCTTTGGTTATTTCATTTCCTTGAACTTATGTATTTCAAGTCGTGTTGACTTGACTTTCTCTTATGCATTTATTTGAGACTTCCGCTGTGTGTTTATGTATGCTTTGATTTGTCACCATAATGTGATGCTTCTACCCTTGTCGGGTTGGGGTGTTACGAGGGAAATATCTGATGCTTGGGAGTGATTTGTGGCGAACATGAGAGAGCTCAGGAGCAAGACGGTGGAATATGATTTGTGTTAGAAGACTTGAAGGATTCGGTTTTGATTGAAGCACATAGTTCTATTTGCTCTATCCATCTTAGTTTTACTATTATGCATGGAGACTTGAAGTAAAATTTTGATGGAATGGTATGAAGACGATTGTGACCGCCTTGGTGGTGAAGTGTTTGGCGCGATGATAGCTTAAGATTTAGCATCAGTGTAAAAGTGGTTTTCCTTAATTTTGAATGTTCGTATGTGGAAGTGGGATTAAACTTTCAGGAACTTTGTAACGGGATTTCCACGCACAGTTAGGAAGGACAACATGAATTGAGTTGTAGTGGATCGTTTGACTAGGTCGGCTCACTTGGAAGATTGGCAGAGATTTCTTTCGGCCGAAGATTATTCAAGCTACATGGCGCACCTACAGTGATCGTGTCAGAGAATCGCGTTTTGCTTCACACTTCCAGAAGAGATACAGAAGACTATGGGAATTGGAATCAGGTTTCAGTATGACTTCTCACCTTTAGACGAATGGACAAATAGAACAACTATTAGAACTTGGGAAGATGTGTTGAGCGAAAAATTTGACAAGTGTTGGGTCTGGTTGTGTTTACTCACTAAGATAGATGGCATGCAGTGACAGGAGTTTCTTTATAGAGTTTGTATGAACGAGGATGTCGAACATGTTCTGGTTGAATTAAGTAGGGAAACTGCTTAGTGAAGGTTCGGAGTTGATTTCAGTGAGTAATAGATTAGTTATCATTGTGGAAGAGAAACTTTGGAGTTTAGACTGGGAGTTGTGTGTTCCGTGTGATGTCTCCGTACAGAAGTGTTAGACGTTTTGGCATACAGGGGAGATTTAGTTCGCGATACGTTAGTCCTTAGATTCTTTCTTCTCCATACGATTATTTTACCTATCCCATTTTGCATTCTGATAATTTTTGATACTCCGATATGTGCTTAGTTGATCGTCAGTACGAATATGTTACCCATCTTTTTTTTGAAACTCTTGATATGTTTGATGACTCGATATGTGCTTCTCTGATTATTAGCAAGTTCCTTAGTTCATTCAGAATCTAGATAGAGTTGATGAAGTTTTATCGATTAGCACTACCTCAGTATTGGCCTCATGTGTATATGTGTTTCATGTATCTCTTTGTGAGATTACAACTGTCATCTGCAACTTATTTGTCTCGTATTCGTTGGATCAGATTTGTTATGATTTATGTTCTGTAGAGAGCCTGGGGCTATCCTAGTTTGTTCGGATCGAGTCCTGAGAAACAAAACTATTCCGTTGGGGAAGATTCTTCTGGAAGAACCTCTCCGAGTGTGAGGCTAATTATTGTCATTACTTTTCGTGGTTGGGTACATCTCCGTCTAACTTTTGCGACGCCAATTTCGCGGACGAAATTTTCATTTTAGAGGGGCATAATTATAATAACCTAGAAATCCGACTTAACACTTGAACATATGATATGAGGATAACCTAACTTAAATCTATGTTATGAATTTAAAGTTACAAAATATGGAATGCATAAATAAACTATTAACTAAAAACACAAATACTTATTATATCCTAAGATCCTGTCATGCATAGTGAAATAAACGATTGAGGGCCGAATATACTACTTTGGATAAACTACAATCACACGTCTAAATAGGTCACATATAGAGCGATTCATTTTTAAACTTGTACACAACTTAAGGGCTGAAATATTTGAAAACTTTTGAAGAGGATTTGGTCATCAACTGCTCCCCAAGTTTCGGCCAAACCCCCTATACCTCCTCATTTGTAGTTCAGTTATTCCATTCGAATAACATTTCTCACACACACTTCAAACCCTAAACAAGTACAAGTGACGACAGGTTTACTCTTTAAGTGTTCGAGTGTTGCAAAGGAGGGTGATCGTGGTAGCTTGGTGTGATCGTGGTGAGGTGATCGACTTTGGCGTGGCATTAGTTTTGTTCGCGAGGTTGATTCGATAGGTGTTGGTTGTGGTCTCTTGTATCCCTTGTTCGTTCTTTAAATCCGACCCAAGAGGTATCTACTATGTTCGTCTTTGTGTTTCTTATTCGAAAAATGATTCATGCATACGTATTTGATATGTTGGTTTAAACAGGTGGTTTTGTTAAAACAGTTATACAAATGAATATATATATATATACGAAGAACATAAGATACTAGACATGAAATCATGAAACACTTATGTTGACCTTGTTTCTGTTTTGGATCCTTCGTATTTGTTTGTGATATACGTTTCTATTTTGGCTGTGAGACACTCTTTTCAACCTCTAAGGCACGTACACAAAACTTCGAAATTTACATAAGAAATAAAGATAGAGTGTGCTTGGCTATAAACGTGAATACAGTGACTGTGAAATCTATTTTGGGATTTTAATATATATGTGGGTGTCTGCATTTGTATGTGTCATGCATGGGGAGGTTTTTAAACAAAAGAAAAATGTGTTTAGGTGTGTGATCAGATCTAGAAATGAAGAAAAGGGTTAGGATTGTGTCGAGTTTTATCCTGGTCATATAGAGTTGACATAGGTCAATAAGGTGTGTGAGTAATATCATGTGAGTGTGTGTGGGTTAACAAGAGGTGTGTATGCAGGTGGGTGAGTGTATAGCAGTCATGAAACGTTGTACAAAATGGATGGAAATAGGGTCGAGAGTCGTGTGTTAGGTGGTTAAATAACGTTGGTCATTTGGTCTTGTTGTGGTCTTATTAAAGGTGTTAAAATCCAGCTATGAACCGAACTAGAGAGTTAAGTTTATGGGTCGTGGGTAGGTTGGTTTGAGTTGGGTCATGTGGGCTTTGGTTGGTTCCAAAAAAAGTATTACATGTGTGAGTGTGTATCGAATAGGGTGTGGTAACATATGTGTGTACGAAGAGTGTGAATATGTATGTGGGTTCGAGGGTGTGCGAGTGGGTTTGTCTCAAGTTAAGTAATCCGTAAATCTTAAGCCTTTTCCAGTTCGATTCGCGTTTTAGTAGTTTGATCTGAATTCTATATTCGTTTCATAATTTTAGAAAAAAGCTTAGAAAACTTAAATTTACAATATAAACCATAAACTTTGATAAGGTACACATTTAACCCTAAACTTTGCTATAATGACATATTAAACCCTAAGCTATGATTTTGGTCAAATTGAACCTTTAAGTTTATTTAAATTGTTATTTGTAACCCTAATTTATAAAAGTTACTAATTTGGAAAATTTACTTAATTCTGAACGTTACTAAATTTGGAAAGTTACTAATTATGGAAAGTTACTAAATATGAGAAGTTGCTATAAATAGCAGGAAACACTAAATATGTCAATCTGAACAACAATAAGCATTAAATCAGTAATAACTTATGAAAGGGTTCTTAAATAATAAGACGATCATTAATTCGTGTAGATTCGCTGAAGAAAGAGTAACTTCTGATCCTTGTGTTTTCTGATATGGTTTCAATTGCGGTTTGAGGTATAGATATTCTATCCTTTTTCAGTAGGGATTTCTCATGAATTTTCGATCCTTGACTTTGATTAATTTTTTTTGATATGATCTTTTGCTATGATTCCCTTTTTAATATTATCATTTGATTTGATATTCGTTTGCTATCCATTTGCTATGATATGATTCAGTTCAGTTTGATATGTTCAGTTTGGACATGATATGATGACTTGATATGATATGATATGATTTGTTCTGTTCTATTGCCCGAGCTATTTAACTAGCCATAGAGGTACAATGGCCATGTCATTGATGGCACCAATGGCATGACAGTATCTGTGGTGGTGTGATTAGTCCACGGCGTCCCCATTTGATATGATATGATATGTGATCACTTGGCCATTATGATATGTGTGTATACTTGTCTAGAACAAGTTTATATATATGATTTTTTTTGTAGGGGGCATATGGATGCTTCCTAGGTACGTTATTTCATTTTGTAGTGATTGGCTGTGTGTGCCTTACACCCCTCTCACATTTGGGAGCTAGCTACTCCATTTGGTACTTGAGAGGTCTCCCATCCTTGTGCACTTATGATTTGATGGATATGTAGATGTGTTTATGTGGTCTATTCAAGTATCATGTTTAGATATTTGTTTTGAGCTCGTGGGCATTCCTATATGATTCGTTTTATTCCTTATGATTATCTGATCCGTAGTGTCTCTGGATTTGTCTTCAGTTAGACTTAGTTTGGATTTGTATTTGGTTTTCGAACTCATTATGTTTAGAGTTAGTATTTCGTTATTATCTTAGTATACATTGTAATCATTATGTTTATAAGTCTTTCGCTTACGTTTGTATGTTCTGGTTGACACCATAATGTGGCATTTTGACCCTTGTCGGGTTGGGGTGTTACATCGTAGATTTTCCATCAGCTCTCTTGATATCCCAATATGGTATCTTACCATGTAATCCTGAAGTAAAAGCAATAATGGTTTGTTTGACACTGAGAGGAACTGCATCCATGACTTCTTCTTCATTGACTAATGCAAGTTCTGTATGAGCCCGCATTTGTACTTTATCACTTTCATTTTCTACATCAGCTTCATATTTTTGCTCACTCTGCTCTTGCTCTGCCTTTTGCTCTGTTTCTACCTTTTGTTCAGACTTTTGATTTTTGCAACTCTGCTTATCCTGCTTTTCTCCTGCTCTTTTGAAACTAGAGCTTTCTTCTTTCTTTTCAACACTACCCTCCACCACTTCAGTATTCATAGGCACAAAGCTGCTTATCTCTCTTTTTGCAGATTCATAGAGCTCTTGAATCTTTTCATCATTAAAGTGAGTTAGAACATTGATCTTCCATCCTTTCATGTTCTTCAGATAAGCACACATAAATTTTCTTCTTTATGCTTTGGTGGGTGGTTTATTCATTTTAGCCTTTAACCTTTCTGCAGCATAAAATTTCTTCTTTTGTTCAAAGAACTCTTTTAGCAACCTAGCCCTTTCATCAATTGTATAATGATCTTGCTCTTCTTGTTGAAGTTTCTGAGCAAGTTCCCAATCAGCATCACATTGGGCTTTTTCATCATCCCATTCATTAATCAGTGCTAGTCTTTGAGCTTCTTTGTCAGCTGCAACTCTTCTTTGTTCTTCAAAAATTTTATTCTCCTCTTTAAACTCTGCAGCTAATTTTTCTGCAAGCTCAGCATCAAGTTGCATCTGTTTTGATTTTGAGAGTGGTTCCTCCACAGGCTTTTCAATGAGTATAGCTTTGCCTTTGCCTTTGTCTTGTGGAGGTGGTCGTGTAGCTTTTGGTGTAGAAGATGGCTCTCTTATAACAACACCTTTGATTGGTGGTTTGGATGTCTTTAATTCTATCATTGCATGAGCCAAAATACTTTCATCATCCATAACCTCAGCAGTAGAAACTTTTTCTTCAGCAGTAGAAACTTTTTCTTTATCAGCAGTAGTAACTTCTGGTGTAGCAATAGAAACTTTTGCATTAGCAGCAGTAAGTTGCTTACTAGCAACACTAACATCTTTACCAGCAGCACTATCCACCTTAGCAACACTATCCAACACCACTTCATTTCCTTGAGTATCAGCAACTACAAACTCATTATCTTCACTCTTAGCCTCCCCTAAAGCTTGGCTTTCATTCCTCCCCTGTTTGGGAGCATCCTCCCCCAAACTGATAGCCTCAAAAGAACTAATCCTTTGAGTTGTGCCCACCTTCTGTACACTTTTAAGTTTTGGAGTTCTTGACCTTTTGATACCTTCTAAGAATCTAACCCTTCTCTTCAAAGCTATGATTTCATCACCTTGAAAAGCAGTCAGTTTTTGTAGGTCAAGAACTTATGCAGACAGTTTGGTAAAAGTTTCCATCAATTCGTTAATGAGTTCAATTCTATCCTCACCACTTCGGCTTGTGTTACCTAGCCCGAGAGGTGGATAATTGGAAGTGTTAAGCTCAGCCTCAACCCTAGGTTGAGAATCTGATCCCCCTATATTTGCCATTTGACTGGGTCCTTCACCTAAATCAGTTCCATGGGAACCAGACTCATTAGAAGTTGTCTTCGTTTGGGTCTTATTGATGGTACCACTGGCTTGTGCTGCTTCTAAGCTAGACACAGTAGTGGCAGCCCTTACCAACATGTCATTCTCTACACCAATGACATCTTCATCTACAACAATGTCAGTAGAACCACTAGCCTGAGGTAGCTTAGTGTTCTGTGAATGAGTCCTACATTTGTATGTCTTTTTAGCTTGTTGTGATGATGATGCCAAAAGTGTGGGTGTGTGATGGGTAACAGTTGGGATTGCTGAACCTTCACCCTGAGTTTGTCTAGCAAGTTCCAACATTGTATCAAACAATGGTGTTACTGTGCCTAAAAAACCTTTTCCATCCCTCCTCATGTTAGTGAAAACCTTTATAGTAAGAAAGGGAGTGGGATAAACATTTTTGTGACTTTTCTTTTTAACAAACTGATTGTCTAAAAAGAGTTGTAAAACACTTGGATAGATAAAATGTTTGCTTGAAGAACTATCCAAGTTCTTAACGATACTATCAAAAATTAATTTATAAAAATTACATCTTTTATCATTATAAGCCAAACAAAGAATAGCAGATGCCAAATTGCTGCTAAATTCATTCCAACCAGTGGTCTTTGGACTAAGACACTCTAAGACAGTATGGATTAAGAATTTCCAATGATGAGAGAAGTTTCCTTTGTAAAATTTTAAAGCCTCTTTTTTCCTGTCATATCCCATCAGTGAAAGTTTTTCAAAAATTGTAGCATTTGGAAGATTCCCAGTTCCATTAGCATCTCCTAGAAGAAGATCTCTTTTAATAGATGCCTCAGTAATGAGTATCTTCTGCCCATCTACAAGGGCATGTATTTGTACTTCCCCAATATGAGTTTCGACCTTAGTAGATGACCAAAACTGTATAATGTTGGAAATATATATAGTAGGTTTTACTGTTAAAGCAAATCTTATGTAGCTGGCATTAAGAATATCAATGATTTCAGTAAAATCTACAGACTCGTTAGACTTTTCTAAAAATGCAACATTATTGTGTGGTTCAGTAAAAGTTAAGTGCGACATGATGATTTGATTTGGGGGTTTTTCAATCTGATGATAAAAACTGAATTAGGGTTTAGATGAGAGTGAATTATGTGTGCATGAAACTGATTATGTGAATCAATTGGGAATTTATACCCTTAAGTGAAAAGTTACGTAACCATACCCTGCAATCTAAAACCTAGCAGCAAAAACCTAGCAGCACTAAGTTAAACTTAGCCGCACTATTTTCCCAATAACTTTTAACCAAAAAAAAAAAAAAAAAAATTCTCAGCAGTATTTTCCCAATATCCTTTAAAACAATACTGCACTCAGATATTTTGAAGGGATTAAGTGTAAAGGAATAAACTTAATCATTTTCGGTTGCATTTAACCTCTGGTTGTGTGAGAACCATTGATGTTAGTATAAATACTGCCTGTGATCAGATAGACTCATTAAAAGAGCCTTCTTGACAGGGTTTCCAGCTCGTGGCAGGTGTTGCCTCTAACACAAATGCATTAGATTCACTTTTGCTCATTGTTCTCTATACCAGATGTCCTTGGACTAACTCATTATACTAATGAAAGTATAAAATGGTAAAGAGTGAGTTAGCTCAGTTACTATCTGACTAACTATGACCATCAATTCATGTTCAAAATAGATTGATTTCAAGAAAAGACTTTAAAGAACTTCCTAACTCAGGTGTAAACCTTTGTCAAGAGATTCACAAATCCATTTTATCATTAATCAGATAAACCACAGCAAACAAATCACCACTTTGCTTCTCACACACCATCAACACCAATCATACTGCTTGCTTAACCTGCAAATGCTAGTCCAAAACCAAGAAAAACACAAGCAATAAAACTTTACCCCATCTAATTATACACAACATTTGTTCAAAAAAACTAGGAGTATTAACTAGCAGTTCTAAGTATAACTAGCAATTCTAAGTATAACAAGCAGCATTAAGACAACAATACTAAGTAAACTAGAAACATTAAGTATACTTAGCAGCATAAACAATGTATTGACCTAATAACAGTACTAATCCTTTCAAAACTTTACAAAAACACACAAAGATATGAATTTTTAAAGATTTATCATTCCAATACTAACAACAAAAAATTGAAATCTACCCACATCAAAAGCTTTTGTGAGCAAGTCTGCAACATTATTATGAGTATGGATTTTAACAATTTGAATTAACTTCTTTTCATAACAATCTCTTATAAATGATGTCTTATCTCAATATGTTTTGTTTTTGAGTGATAAACAGGATGTCTAATAATGCACATAGTACTGCTATTATCAATATATATTTTAGTATGCATAAAATTATACCCATAATCCGGCAATTGATTCTGAATCTAGAGCACTTGTCTATAGCAACTTGAAGCTGCCACATACTCAGCTTCTATTTTGGAGTTAGCAACCACAGTTTGTTTCTTGCACTGCCATGAAATCAAGCTACATCACAAAAACTGACAACCTCCAGTTGTTGATTTTCTATCCAAGCTAGCTCCAGGATAATCACTATCAGTGTATGCAACCAAGTCAAAAGGTGAATCTTTTAGATACCAAAAGGCCTAATTTGGGTTGACCTTTCAAGTATCTAAAAATTCTTTTCACAACATTAAGATGTGAAACTTTTGGTGTGACTTGATCTCTTGCACAGGCACACACTACAAACATAATGTCAGGTCTTGAAGCTGTAAGATACATCAATGAGCCAATCATTGATCTGTATAAATTAACATCAACTTCTTCACCATCTTCATCTTTGAGCAGGGGCTTGGAAGTTTCCAATCAAAATTTCAACCACATACTTATCTTGACTGATAAATATGCGATCCTCCTTCTGCTTGACTTGTAACCCTAAGAAGCATGTAACTTCACCCATTACACTCATCTGAAATCTTTCATGCATTAGCTTTTCAAATTCAACACATAAAACCTTGTTTATTGATCCAAAGATAATATCATCAACATAAACTTGAACTAACAAGATATCATCTTTGTATCTTCTGATAAACAAAGTTTTATCAATCTTCCCTCTACAAAAACTATTATTCAACATGTATGTTGACAATGTGTCATACCAAGCTCTAGGAGCTTGATGTAAACCATATAGTGCCTTCTCCACCTTGTAAACCTTGTCAGGAAAATTAGGATCTTCAAAACCAGGTGGTTGTGAGACATAAACTTCTTCTTCAATAGTCCCATATAGAAAAACACTTTTTCACATCCATTTGATACACTACAAAGTCTTTGTATGAATCATAAGCCAAGAATAACCTTATAGCTTCAATTCTTGCAACTGGAGCAAATACTTCATCATAATCAATACCTTCTTCTTGAGTGTATCCTTGAGCTAGTAACCTTGCCTTTTTTCTAATCACAATGCATCTTTCATCCTTTTTGTATTTGAAAACCCACTTAGTACCAATCGCCCTCTTCCCATTAGGCAAATCTACCAGAGTCCAAACTTCTTGAAGCTTGAATTGTAGAAGCTCTTCTTGCATAGCTTCCACCCAGCTTGGATCCTGTAGTGCTTTATGATCATTCTTGGGTTCTATTTGTGTTAGAAACATGCAAACAAACAGTTTTGAAGGTCTTTGTGACTGTTTCTTTGGTGAAAGGATATAGCAAAGAAACCTTGTTCATTCAGATACTTTATCATTTTTCTTGTTTGAACAGCAGATTTTGGCTCTCCAATGATTTGTTCCTTAGGATGATTCTTGTGAATTCTTATAGTTGGAATAGGACTGACAGGAACTGCATCTTCTATATTGGTTGAGTCAGCCTCTGCACCAAGTACATTATCATCATTATCAGGATATATTTCTTCCAATGCAGCCATGTTTGGATCATCTGGATAGTCATCATCATCAAAAGATATGCCTACCTTGTCAGCAATATTAAAACTTGGCTTAGCAGTATTAACAGAGTTAGTACTGCTAGTGTTAATTTCTTCATTGGCAGCATTAACACTTGGCTTAGCAGTATTGACAGAGTTAGTACTTCTAGTGTTAACATTATCTGATACATCATCCTTTTCTTGTTCATCAGTCTGCTTTTCTTCATTAACCATTTTATCATCATCAGAAGATTTTACACCATCTTCTTTATCATCTTTTGGATCTTCAGCAAGATCATCTTCTAGTGAACTCTTTGACTCTTGGGTTGAGAAAGGTGGATCAGTAGGCCAAATAAGCAGCAAAATATAATCTTTGCCAGGTCTTGTCTCCTTACCAGCTTGACCTGCATCATTACTTGCTTTTGTACCTGCAAAATTGTTAGACTCTGAACCTGCAACAACTGGCTCAGAGTTCATAGTCTTGGTTAGTGAATCAATATCAAACAACCAGTTTGGTCCACTCCCTGCAACATTAGCTGTACTCTCACTAAACCTAACATGCAAGTTCTCTTCCACTTTCCTGGTCCTACTATTGAACACTCTAACAGCTTTGCTATTCATTGAGTATCCAATAAAGAAGCCTTCATCAGCCTTGCCATCAAACTTGCCTAAGTGATCTACGGTATTCAAGATAGTAACAGGACACCCAAATGGTCTTATGAAATCTAGCAATGGTTTTCTACCATGTAAAAGTTCATAAGGGGTCTTGCTGTGAGGCTTAACTACTTTACTTCTATTCTGCACATAGCAAGTAGTATTGACTGCTTCAGCCCAAAAAGTAGTAGGTAATTTAGAATCAGCTAACATTGTTCTAGCTGCCTCTATTAGTGTCCTATTCCTCCTCTCAGCAACACCATTTTTTTTAGGAGTTCTAGCTACTCTATACTGTCTCTCAATACCTTTCAACTCACAAAACTGGTTCATATCCCTATTCTTGAACTCAGTTCCATAGTCACATCTTATCACTTTAACTTTATGATTAACTAGGTTTTCTATCCTGGTTATGAAAGCCTTAAGAACGCCACTGGTTTCATCCTTAGATTCTAAAAAGAAAACCCAAGTAAACCTACTATAATCATATGTGACAACTAGGCAATACATCATCTTCATCAAACTTTTCACAAATGTTGGTCCAAATAAATCCATGTGCAACATATGTAAAGGCTGACTTATAGTGTTCACTGCTTTGGTCTTACAAGAAGCTCTGTGTTGTTTTCCCTTCTAACAAGCAACACATATTTCAGTATTTTCAAAAACTTTTGAAGGTAACCCTCTTACAAGGTTTCCCTTAACCAATTTATTCATTGTTTTGAAATTTAAATGTGCAAGTCTTCTATGCAAAAGCTTAGATTCATCAGATGTGGCATTTGCAAAGAGACAAGTCAAACCTCATTTGGGAACCATATTTTTTTTAAATCAACACTATATATGTTGTCTGTTCTATGAACTTTAAGCAAAACATGACTTTCATCAGTCAACTTAAAGTCAGGAGATAAGACAAAACATTCAGTGTCAGTAAAAAGAACACTATTCTTTTTGTCACACATTTGTGAGACACTAAAGATATTAAACTTAAGCTCTTTTACAAAGTACACATTATCAAAATCTAATTTACCAGTTTTTATTGTACCTTTGCCTGTGATTTTCCCTCCTTTGGGAATACTCCCAAAAGCAACATATCCTCCATCAATTGCTTCAAAATCTTAAAGATAGGACATGATTCCAGTCATGTGCCTTGAGCATCCACTGTCAAATACTCCTTTATCTTTCAAAAGCACATGACTGGCAACATGTCCTATCTTTCAGACTTTCAACCAATGGATGGAGGATATGTTACTTTTGGGGGAGGAATAGGAGGAAGGATTACTAGTAAAGGTACATTGAAAACCGGTAAATTAGACTTTGAAGATGTGTACTTTTTGCAAGAGCATAAGTATAACCTGTTTAGTGTCTCACAAATGTGTGACAAAAAGAACAAGGTTCTTTTTACTGACACTGAATGTCTTGTGCTTTCCCTAGACTTTAAGCTACCTGATGAAAGGTCAGGTGCTACTTAAAGTTTCAAGAAAGGGCAACATGTACAGTGTTGATATGAAGAAGATTGTTCCTAAAGAGGCTCTTACATGTCTTGTTGCAAAAGCCACATTGGATGAGTCCGTGTTATGGCATAGAAGACTTGGTCATATAAATTTTAAAACCATAAATAAAATTGCTAAAGATGGTTTGGTGAGAGGCTTGCCTCAAACATGTTTTGAAAATGACCAGACTTGTGTTGCCTATCTCAAACGCAAACATCACAAGGCTTCTTATAAGCCCAACACACACAACTCTATTAATCAACCTTTGTATATGCTGCATATGGATTTGTTTGGTCCAACATCTGTGAGTAGTATTATGCATAAAAGGTACTGTCTTGTAGTTACTAATGACTATAGTAGATTCACATGGGTTTTCTTTTTAGGTTCTAAGGATGAGACACCTGGCTTTCTTAAAACATTCATTATTGAGATTGAAAACTTAGTGGATAAGAAAGTAAAAGTCACTAGGTGTGAAAATGGGACAGAGTTCAAAAATAGAGTTATGGATGAGTTCTGTAAGGAAAAAGGTATTAGAAGAGAGTTTAGTGCTGCTAGAACTCCTCAGCAGAATGGGGTTGCTGAAAGGAGAAATAGAACACTAATAGAATCTTCTAGAACCATGTTAGCTGACTCTAAGTTGCCTATCACTTTTTGGGCTGAAGCAGTTAATACTGCTTGTTATGTGCAGAACAGTGTTTTGGTAGTTAAACCTCACAACAAGACACCATATGAGCTTTTTAGAGGTAGAACTCGTGCATTAGGTTTTCTAAGACCTTTTGGGTGTCATGTAACTATTCTAAATACCTTAGACCATCTAGGCAAATTTGATGGCAAATCAGATTAAGGATTCTTGGTTGGGTACTCTCTAAATAGCACAGCCTTTAGAGTATACAATACAAGAACAAGGAAAGTAGAGGAAAACCTGCATATTCAGTTTCTAGAAAATAAATCTAATGTTGCAGCTAAAGGTCCAAAATGGCTATTTGACCTTGATACTCTCACACAATCAATGAACTATGTTCCAGTTGTTGTAGGAACCTTTTCTAATGATTTTGCAAGTTCAAAAGATGATATTGCAACAAATGAAGCAGGCTTGGAAAAGGAGAAAGATCAAGATCATATACTGATGCTAATATGGAACAGTGTGGATTCATCTTTAAAGAATGGTGAGCCTTCTACTGATGAAGCCAAAGAAGGTATTGAAGATGAAAACAATGAAGATGGAGCTGACGATCAAGAGAATCAAGAAAACAGTACTACTGAAGATTGTACTATTGAGCCCCAAGTTAGTACTACTGGGCAAAATGTTCATACTACTAGCCCATCCGATACTTATACTGCTGATTTCTCAGAAGATGAGGTGGATATCAACAATCTACTGCCCACCTATCCAGTTCCCACAAATCCACACACAAGGATACACAGAGATCACTCGCTAGATAATGTGATTAGAGACATACAGTCTGGTGTGAAGACAAGAAGACAGACCATGACTTCAGATCAACAAGGTTTTCTTAGTGCTGTTTATGAAGAAAAGAAGCATGAAGATGCCAACACATGTCTTTTTGTATGTTTCCTTTCCCAATCTGAACCCAAAAATGTACTCAAAGCCTTAGAAGACTCAAGCTGGGTAGTAGCCATGCATGAGGAACTTTTCCAATTCAAGATTCAGAAGGTTTGGGTATTAGTTGATTTACCCAAGGGTATGAGGGTAATTGGAACCAAATGGGTTTTCAGAAACAAAAGAGATAAAAGGGGGATTATGATCAGAAACAAGGTAAGGCTTGTAGCCCAACGGTATACACAGGAAGAGGGAATAGAATATGAAGAAGTTTTTGCACCTGTAGCCAGGATTGAAGCCATAAGATTGTTCTTAGCTTATGCTTCTTTCATGGGCTTTGCTGTTTACCAGATGGATGTTAAGAGTGCCTTTCTGTATGGTACTATTGAAGAGGAGGTGTATGTCTCTCAACCTCCAGGTTTTGTTGATCTAGAACATCCTGACAAGGTGTACAAGGTGGTGAAAGCTCTTTATGGACTACATCAAGCTCCAAGGGCATGGTATGAAACATTGGCTTCCTATTTGTTAGAAAATGGATTACAAATGGGCAAGATTGATCAGACTCTATTCATCAAGAAGAACAAGAAGGATATCTTGCTAGTACAGGTTTATGTGGATGATATTATATTTGGATCTACAAGGAGGGAGATGTGCTTAGAATTTGAGAAACTTATGCATGATAAGTTTCGGATGAGTTTCATGGGGGAACTTACCTTCTTTTTGAGGTTGCAAGTGAAGCAATCAACTGAAGGCATATTTATCAGTCAGGATAAATATGTGACTGAGATACTAAAGAACTTTCAATTTACTGATGCTAAAGTAGCAAGTACACCAGTTGGTCCAGAGAAACCTTTGATTAAAGATGATGATGGAGAAAGTGTTGATGTACACACCTACAGATCAATAATAGGGTCCTTGATGTACCTTACTTCATCAAGACCAGATATCATGTTTGCTGTGTATGCTTGTGCAAGGTTTCAAGTCACTCCCAAGGCTTCCCATTTAACTGCTGTCAAAAGGATCTTTAGGTACCTTAAGGGTCAACCTAAGTTGGGTCTTTGGTATCCCAGGGATTCACCTTTTGTTTTGGTGGCATATTCAGACAGTGATTATGCTGGTGCAAGTCTAGATAGGAAATCAACAACTGGTGGTTGTCAGTTCCTTGGTTGCAGACTAATATCATGGCAATGCAAGAAGCAGACAATTGTGGCAACTTCTATAACTGAAGCTGAGTATGTAGCTGCTGCAAGTTATTGTGGTCAAGTTCTTTGGATTCAAAATTAACTGCTTGACTATGGGTATAATTTTATGAATACCATGATATATATTGACAATAGCAGTACAATATGTATTATTAAAAATCCAGTGCAACATTCTAAAACTAAGCACATAGAAATTATGCATCATTTTGTAAGGGACTGCAATGAGAAAAAATTAGTTCAAGTTGTTAAACTTTATACTGGTCAAAATTTGGCAGATCTTCTCACTAAAGCCTTTGATGTTGGAAGGTTTCAATACTTGGTAGTAAGTATTGGAATGCTTAACCCATAAAGTTTTTCATCTGTGTGTTTTTGTACATTAAATTGGATTTGTACTGCTAGGTTTGTCAATTAGTACTGTTAAGTATAGTTTGTACTGTTAATATAAATTAGGACTGTTTGTTAGAACTGTTAGTCATATGTTTATACTGCTATGAAGCAAATGCTTTGCAATTTGTTTTCTTGGTTTTGGACTAACATTTGCAGGTCATGGAGTTGATAATGACAAAATCAATCATGAGCTTCCCCTGAAGTTGCTATGTATGAAAGATCTAGACTTCCCCTTCTGTCTTGATCTTGGAGTTTAAGCACAAAGAAATTACTAGTGCATTGTGTGAGCAGCAAATGGTGGAATGCTTGCTGACATAATAGATTGATGATGGACAGAGTTTAGATTCCATTAACAAAGGTTGTAGGATCAGTCCTAGATAGATCTTTGAGCCTTATGGAACCGGTAGAATGCTTATGTAATCACAAACAAACTACAAGAGAATCTCTGACAATAAACTTATGTTTACGCAGAATATAAACACAAGAGTTAAAGAAGAAATAACTAATAAACACTTGATCCTCTATGGATCTATATTAACTATTAAAATTGTTTTCAAGGTCATCCATTGTTCATAGCCGTGTGCTTCTTTTATACTCCCAGAAACCCTAATTCAGCATTCACTACAAAACGTGTAGAGGAGATATGCATTATCACTTCCTAATATAACTCATGCATATCTCTTTCTCTAACAAACTTCTAAATATACGGGTTTGACTATTTCTATAACCCGTAGAAACAATACTAGCAGTAGTAACCATAATGTGCTATCAGTAGAAACAATAAAACTACTATACCAGCAGGAACTATATACCTGCCAGCAGAAACCAATACTACTCTAACAACAGTAATGAAACTAAATACAATTTTAATAATTCCTAACAATCCTCCCCTAAACTTGAATTTGATTAGGTTAACTTCAAGTTTCTAGATAGATCTTTGACTTCCAAAGCATGAGGATTGAATGTTAGCAGCAATCTTAGGTAACCAGCAACAACATGGTTAGAACCAACAGCAACAAGTAACCATCATTAAGACCAAGGATCCAGCAGCAACTCCAAAGTATCAGCAGCAACAGGAACCAGCACCAACATGAGTAGATTTGATGAGCCTTTACCAAGTAGCTACTCACTCTTGGGCTAGCTAGTCCTTCGGTGGAATCATGGCATCACCCTGGTGAACTAGTAACCTGTCCAACACTTACAACATGAATCAATGGTGTGTTGGAATACCCTAATGATTTTTGGCAAACCATCACAGCTATAAACGGATTTGAGATGTCTTTACCTGTAGCTATTTGCTCAGGACTTGCCAATTCTTTGGTTGAATATAACACCTTGGTGAATTGATTACCAGTTATGGATTTCTACAGCCTTTTCCACAAGCCTTACTCTTGTGGGCTAGCCAATTCTTTGGAACCCTAAAGGGTAACATCCATGGTGAATTGATGACCATTTCAACTCTCAGTAATGAAACATGGGTGAGTTGAATACCCAATAGTTTTGAGCAAACTATTACAGCTGTCAACGGATTTGATAATCACACCAAAGTCGTACCCTCATGGTGAGTCAACTCTTTCTTGTCTGTAAGACATGGTGAGTTGATTACCATTTTTTGTGTGGTAATTAACCAACACTCAAACCCTGAAAATAGTATATGCCAACAGCTAAAAATATACAAGTTAGTTAGATTTTTTTTTTTTTTTTTTTTTTTTTTTTTTTTTAACTAAACAAAATAAATATTTAAGAAAACAAAGAAGAAAGATATACAAAAAAAAAATGTTAAAGAATACCATGATCAATTAGAAGAAACTCTGGCAGCAGCAAGTTTATTCTTGATAAGCCTGATCAACTGTTCAACCATTTTCAGATCATTACCCACACAATCAGTAGGAATTTCTAATTTGTGCTTAAGCATCTGCTCCATAAGTTTCACTGAGAGTGGACATGGTACATCTGAAAACATATACACAATTGTGCCAGAAAGAGTTTCCAACACATGGACATTGGAATGAGGATATAACTTCCAACTACAAATCTTCCACTGAACATGAGAATCCCAAACCCTAAAACCTTTACCATCTTGATAAGTAGAATCCATGAGCACATGAAGGTCACCCAACAATAATAACCCAGCACCAACAGCAGTATGAGTTGCAAAGTAATTGGTCACCATGCCATATAGCTTTATCAGATCCTGTCTATCCACTAAATGTAGAATCTCATTAAGGAAGGTAAAGTGTTTGTAAGATCCATCCCTTCTGTAAATAGCATTAACTTCCCCCAAAGGTGTAGAAATTAACTCCCATTTAACCAAAGGAGACCATAGAACAGGGTCCTCATCAGAAGAATCCTCATTCAAAGCTTCCTTGATAAATGTCCTATCATCAGCTTGTAAATCAAGATGCATAGAAGAACGTTTCTTAGCTACACTCTTTCTCCTTTGTCCTGGAGTAGAGGAAGGTGAGTGGACAGTGAAAGGAGACACATCAGGAAGAGGAACCTCTTGTGTTGCACCAGAAGCAATAGCACAAGTGGATGGAGAAGGTGGAACATCAGTGGGAATGGGTGGCATAACCTGATCACCTCCATGTGATGGTGTTGGGTCTAAAAGATGCTGCTGATTCGAGAAACATAACTCTGCTGAATAGTTATATGACTCTCATGATTAGTACAATAACTCTGCTGTTTGTGACTCTGCTGATTGGAAGAATAAGAAAAGTGTAACTCTGCTGCTAGCTCACGAAGACTCTGCTGCTAGAAGATTTACTCTGTTGCTTATTAGATATGTATAGTATGTTAAGGATAAGTATAGAAAAGATACGTAAGATATTTTTCTTGTATAGAAAGTCTTGTAAACCGACTAGGACTCCTTACGCTATAAAAGGAGATTCTAGGGTTAGGGTTAGACATCGATTATCTTAGCATACGTAGTATTGTTTACACTTCAAGGTTTCTGTAACCCTATTGCTATTGAGCAATCGTTATTAATATAATTGAAGTGTTGTTTGATAATTCGTTTGTGTTTATTCTTCTTAAGATCAAGTATTAGTTTCCGCATAATATTTGATATATAACTCAAGATCAGTTTCTATACCAATTGTCTTAGATTTATCTAAAGCAATTAATAAGATCGTGAAGCTCAACTGGGATCAACAAGTGGTATCAGAGCTTGTGATCTAGAAACTGGTACCAAGAAGAATTTCTGAATACAAGATTTACTAATCATCAAAGTAAGTAATGGATTCCGACTCTACACACATGGTTACTGCATCAAGGGTCCCCATGCTCAAGACCGGAGAGTATGAGATCTGGAAGATGAGGATTCAACAGTATATGAGAATGGTTGATTACTCACTTTGGGAAGTTGTTCTACATGGTGATAGTGTGCAAACCAAGACTACTACTGGATCAGTCTTGACTCTCAAGACTAGTGAGGAGAAAGCGCAGAGACGATTGGAGGTCAAGGCTCACAGTATTCTCATGATGGGAATACCCAATGATTATCAATTAAGTTTTACTCATATTGAGTCTGCTAAGGAGTTATGGGATGCAGTTGAACTTCGATTTGGTGGTAATGAAGCTACCAAGAAATCAAGAAAGAATCTACTAAAGCATCAGTTTGAGACTTCCACTGCTTTAAGTTCTGAGAGCATTGAGGGAACTTATGATCGAATTCATAAGCTATCCAGTCAGATGGCTCTTTTGAAGATTGAGCCATCACAAGAAGATGTCAATCTTAAGTTTCTGAGAAGTCTATCGTCTGAATGGAACACTCATACAGTGGTTTGGAGGCACAAAGAAGATTTTGATACTATGACATTGGATGATCTGTATAACAACTTGAAGGTGTATGAATCAGAAGTTAAAGGATTGTCAAGCTCATCCTCTACCACAAATAATCTTGCCTTTGTTTCCTCAAGCAACAAGACTTCTGGTAGTCATCAAGAACAGCACTCTGCTGCTGGTACTTTTGCTCCTACTGTTGGTTCACATGTCTCTGCTGCTGACTCTGCTAACCCCAACACCATCAGTGATGCTGCAATTTGTGCTTATTTGGCTGAACTAACTACAAGTACTTCAGTCATGCCTCAAGATCTGGATGAACTTGATCCTGATGATGTTGAAGAGATTGATATGCAATGGCAGTTTGCAATGCTTACTATGAGGGCAAGAAGGTTTCTTAAGCGAATTGGAAAAGAGATGAAGTTCAGAAGGAACAAGAGTGTGGGATTTGACAAGTCAAAGGCTGAATGTTTTAACTGTAGAAAGAAGGGACACTTTGCAAGAGAATGCAAAGCACCAAAAAGAGGCAATGAGAATTTCAAGAAGTCTGCTGATGAAGAGCCAAATCCTACTACTGCTATAGTATCATGTGATGGGTTAGGAGATTATGACTGGAGTGATCTTGCTGAGGATGGTCCAAATTGTGCATTGATAGCTGAAGAGGAACCTCAAGTACAACACTTTGCTCTCATGGCCTACTCTTCTTCTGGATCAGACTCTGAGGTATCCAATGAATCATCTTGTTCTTTTAAATCATGTTCTGATAAAATTGATGAACTTAAGTCTAGCAATGGAAATCTTAAGATGGAAAATGAAACACTTAAGTTAGACAATCTTAGTTATGCATATGGTTTAAAGAACTTAGAAGAGAAGTTAGAATTTTATAAAAAGGCTGAAATTGAATATCTTGATCAGATTACTATCCTGAAAAATGAGCTTATCAAGAAAGATGATGAGATTAAAGTTCTTTTGGAAAAAGTAGAAGAGGCTGAACAGGCTAGAGATTTAGCTAAAAGTGAGACTGAAAAACATGTAGTGAGGGTGGAAAAACAACAATTTGCCACTGACATTCTCAGTAAACCAATAGGAAGACACTTTGCAGACTCAGGAAGTGGTCTAGGATATAATGCTGTTGCTCATCCTAAGAAACTTAGTGCTAATGCCCCTCCTACTAGGACATTAACTTTCATATCTGAGTCTGAGGTCAAACCTGTAGGTGAAACTGGTAAATCTGTTGTTGAAACTAGTGAAAAAGAAATAGAGTCACCTAAGGTTGAGGTAAAGAAGTATGAACAAGCACCCCTGATTGAAGATTGGGTGTCTGATGAGTGTGTAAATACTCATCATTTTATACTTGAAAAACCCACAAAAATAACCAAAAACACCCAAATGGACCATAAAATGTTACAAATATCCTTGGAGTGTGTTTTATGTGTTGCAGGTACAAAAAGGATTGAAAACGGGACAAATATGGACAAAACCGAGCACGATTTGGAAAAGAGCTGAAGACCGAAGCCGGAAAAGTCATCATTTTAATTCGAGCTCGGAAGATCCCAAAATAGCCTTGGATTATTTTTAGTTGGCAACAATGGTCCCTCAGTTTGCAGAACTTGGCAACACTAGTCCCTAAAGTTTAACCTAAATCCTATCACTACCTAACCTAAACCCATTAAACCCTAAATTAACCCTCAGCCCAACACTTCCCTAGCCCAAAAATAAAAATACCCAAAAGACCAAAACCTACCCGGTATTATGTTTAACAAATGAAATTAGGTCAAACTCAAACACTCAGCCTCTCTTCTTCACTGAGTTCCCGCCAAGAACACACACAGCCAAAACACAATCACGAGAAACCACCATCACTATCACCACTTCTCCCAAAACTTTCACCCTTTTTCCACCTTCTCCACTCCCCATCTCTGCTACCCTTCCCCTTATACCTCCCCATCATCCACCTCATCAATCCGAGGGATTAAATGGGCGCCAAAAAGTAATCAAAGGCCAAGATCACTTCTTTTTAATCCAAGGGCTGGAAGCACTCCAAAGAAGCACAAGTGAAGACCATAGCTTTATTTTTTTTTTAGTATTAATAGGACACATTGTAAGCCTTGAAAGGCAGTTAGAATTTTAAGTTAGTTTTTTTTTTAAGTAGCTTTAAGTTAAAAATCGTTTTCATAGTTTAAGTTTCAGTATTGTAATTTCAAGCTTCCTTTCATCAATTTTAGTTACTTTAAGTTAGTTTGTTCAAGTTTAATTAAGTTTTGTACTCAGTTCTCAAGTTTAATTTAAATTCAAGTTTTTCCTAATAAATTCGAATCAAAAGGTTGTTCACTGTTACATTTTTTCTTGGGTTCCTTATCATTGATATAAGCTTAGATAAGCTAATTATAGCTTTTTGTAAAGCTTGTGTTGGATTAATTAGTTCAAATTGAGAAAAGTCAAAAATAGTCAAAGATAAGTCAACTGGTCAAGTTTTTGTAGGGATTGTGTTTAACTTTTGATTTGCAGGTTTCTAGGAGTTGTTTGAGCTTAGTCTAGGCTAAGCTTTGTGAAAAGAAACCCTTGTTCAGCTAGGGTTGTGCAAGTGAGTTCTCAGTTTACATCCCATACTAGTGCTTATTTTCTGTTTGCATTGTTCACTGCTTATTGATTGCTTATTGTCTTTTATTCACTTATCTGCTTTAATTGGAGTACAATAGGTCAGATTTCATAGCTAGTTTAAGTTTAAATTTCATTTTCACTAAAAACAACAAAACAGTCAACTTTAGTTAATTTAGTCATTTGCTAATTAAGTGTTTATATTAAGTTGCAAGCTGCTTATTTAGTCATTAATAAGTTAGTTAAAGTGTTATTAAGTCAGGATCTTAAGTCAGTTTGGTGATTTCTAGTGTTAATTTCTAATTCAGTAAGCATAAGGGGTGTTTGGGTTAAGCCAGTCAAACGGGTCATTGGGTGTTTTCACTGTTCCTTTGCAAGTTTCTTAAGTTTGATCTTTATTATCTTATAAGTTGTGAGTTGTTAGGATAAGTAGTTTGCCTGATTTTGAGAATTTGTAAGATCTTGATATGCTAGTTCAGTTATAGGACTTAAGTTGGTCAAATAAGTCCCCATAAGCTCTGGGCTCTTTTGAGCACTTGTTTTGATGTTTTTAGATCCCATTTAGTGAACTAGGATTGCCTTTAGTCTTTTGTTTAGTAGCCTTAAGTCCATAACAGGTTTAGTAGAAACCTGCATTAGCAGACTAGACTTTTTGGTTTTTCAGGTTTTTGACAATTTTGGTGATTTTCTTGTGTTCTATGCTTTGTGTTTTTGTATTTCATAGCTGATCAGCTTATATCAGCTTATGTGTAATATCCATAAGTAGTCCCAAGTTTAAAAAAGCTTACTATCATTGGCTCTTTAAGTTTTCAAAATAGAAAAATCCAAAATAATTAAGTAGCAAAAAATGGTGTGAGTTGGATTCGAACCTGGGTATCCAGGTGCACAACAAAGACACACTACCACTCTGCCCTGGGACTTTTATGTCCAAGGGCTGTGGTGTTTTATTTTTAAACCTTGTTTTTTTTTACTTACCATTTCTAGCTTAATAATCTGTTAGCTTAATTATTAGCTTATTTAAATATCTTTTTCAGTTTTCAAATTTTTCCTAGGTTAGTCTTAGTGTAATTTATTATCTGTTAAATTTTCATAATTTTTAGTGCTCATTTAGTATTTTTCCAAATTTAATTTAGTTTAATCATTTTTAATTCATAATAAATAATTTAAAAGTCAAAAAAAAGAAAAAAAATACAAGTCCTTTTCCTAAATTTTTCTTTTGCCATTTAGAACGTTGAAAAATTAATTAGGTACCCTAGGATTTATATTTCGTAGATTTCATGTTTTAGTTTATAACGTTTACGTTTTAATTACGTTAATTGTTTTTAGTTGTATTTTTATTTTCCTAGCCTATTTATTGTTTTACGTAGTTGTAATCCAAATCCAAAATCTCTCAAAATTTTATCTCAAACACGATTCACAAACCCGATCTCACAAATTCCATTCAACTCTCATCGGGGATAACGAACCGGGTCACACATACTTCACTTGTGTTTCCTTGGAAATAAATATGACTTGATTTTAATCGATCAAATTTTGGCGCCGCTGCCGGGGAGGGCTGTAGCGAATTTTTAAAATCTCGTTTGTCAAATCGTGTTTTATAAACTTTCTTTGTGAAGGTTTATAGTATATTTGTGTATATTTTCTAAAAAAAAAAAAAAAAAAAAAAAAAAAAAAAAGCCAAAACAAAACACTTTGTCTAAGGTGTTTTACAAAAACAAAAGAAAATAAAATAAACATCCTCACTTCTTTGAAGTGTTGTAAACCATTCCGAATTTCCAACAAAACGAATCGTGAGTTAATTGTTTTTCGGATTATCTTGAAATTACAACCTATACAAGTGGTTTAAGGATGGTTTGACATTAAATTGACAAACCGAAAGAGGCGGGTTTTTAAGGAGCATTTATTGCCCACCTTTGCTTCTCCGCCACTCTGCGAGTAATTTTGTGAGAAACGAATTTCGATTGACAAATCGATCTAAAAAAAAAAAAAATAAAATAAATAAATAATATATTTTCATCTTCAAATTTGGTTTTCTTTTTAAACTTTTGTTTCTTTTTGGTGTATGAACACCCGTTCTTCCACACCCAATCTTCGTTCACCAGTTTCCGATCCCGAAAGAATTATTCGTCAAGGTCGACGTCTTGATTTTCAAAACGTTGAAGATATGGCTGACGATAATAACACGGGTGGGAATCATGTTAATGTGCCAGCTCCCGATCTCCGAACGATGGAGGAGTTGTGCCAACCAACCATGCAAGGACGGGGCGGACCTATTGCTCCCGTCAACATCCAAGCCGCGGATTTTGGACTTAAACATCATATGATCCAACAAGTCCAAACTTCGTGTCAATTTCACGGTTTACCGGGTGAAGATGCAAACAAGCATCTCGATAAATTCATCACGGTAACCCAAAGTATGAAACAACAAGGGGTCACCGATGACGCCCTTCGCTTATATCTTTTTCCTTATTCGTTGACGCATCATGCCACCGCTTGGTTTGATCGTCTTCCCAAGAATTCAATTCATAGTTTCGATGAAATGACTTCAAAATTCTTGGCAAAATATTTCCCACCATCGATGGTGACGAAATTAAGGAACGATATAAGCAACTTTCGCCAGCTTCCCGATGAATCTTTATTCGAAGCTTGGGAACGTTATAAGCTATCTATTGATCGATGTCCTAATCATAATATGTTGCTTGTTACCATAATAGACACATTCTATAATGGTTTAACATTACGACATCGTGAAACGATCAATGCTGCGGCCGGTGGTACCTTTATGAAAAGGCGACCCGAAGAGTGCTATGATTTAATTGAAAACATGACCGCCCACCACAATTATTGGGATTCCTCCGCCGAGAGGAATGAGTCATCTAAATCTATCACTACGGACTCTTCATCCGAGATAGCTTCACTCACAAAAAGAATGGATGATTTATCCACGGCTGTTTTGAGGATACATCAAAATAATCTTCAAAACCAAACTCAACAAGCAAATGTGATAAATCAAAGTTGTGTAACATGTGGTGGTCCACACCCATATTTTGAGTGTCCAGCCACCGGTGGCAACACTCAAGAGAGCGTTTATGCTGCTTCGGGATCCTATAATCAGGGAGGTAACACTTACCAACCCCAAGGAGACCGTAATCTGTTAAGCTATCGCTCCAACAATTTTCTTGGACCACCCGGCTTTAACCCTCAAAATCCAAATGGGCAAAACCGAAATTCCCAAATCAATCAAAACCAAAACCGAATGAACCAAGGTTTCCAAGGTTTTCAAAATCAAGGTAATCACCAAGGTTTTCAAAACCAAGGAAATCAAAACCGAGTTCAAAATCAGGGAAATTTCAACCAAAATCTGGGGAATGTTCAAAACCGAGGACAAAATTTCAATCAAAACCAAGGTTTTAACCAAAATCAAACGTCCACGGAGGAATTGTTGAAACAATTCATGAAATCCCAAGAGGAAACCAATCGGTTGATGGCCACCCAAATAAATGAGATCAGAAAGTCTTTAAATGATCGACCCTCGGGCTCAGGAACTCTTCCTAGCACCACGATCGCTAACCCGAGGGGCGATGTGAAGGCGATCACAACAAGGAGTGGTGTCCAATATAATGGACCCAAAATTCCAACTACCTCTCTTCTCTTCCTCCAAAGGTAGTTGAAATTGAGACCGAGGAGACAACGGACAAGGTGCATTCCACAAGCTCACGAAGTACCGCACACGTCCAACCTTCGGTAGTCCCAACCCCAATTCCGGAACCCGATGTTCCGAAATCTCAACCTAAACCTTCTATCCCATACCCATCTAGACTTAATGACCAAAAGCTCCGCGAAAAAACTAGTATCCAAATTGAGAAGTTTTTACAAATCTTTCAAGATTTACACTTCGATATTAGCTTCGCGGATGCTCTTCTTCTCATGCCAAAGTTTGCTTCGACAATCAAAAATTTACTCAGTAACAAGGAGAAATTATTTGAACTAGCAAAAACTCCTCTAAATGAGAATTGCTCAGCGGCTCTCCTAAAAAAGCTTCCGAAAAAGCTTGGAGATCCCGAAAAATTTCTCATTCCATGTGATTTTCCGGGCATGGTTCAATGCTACGCCTTGGCCGATCTTGGTGCAAGCATTAACCTTATGCCGCTGTCCGTTTGGAACAAGCTTTCTCTACCCCCACTTACTCCCACATGTATGACTCTCGAGCTAGCCGATAGGACCCTTACTAGTCCTAAAGGTGTAGCCGAAGATGTTTTGGTGAAAGTGGGGAAGTTCCATTTCCTGGCTGATTTCGTCGTGGTTGATTTTGATGCCGACCCCCGAGTTCCTCTTATACTTGGAAGATCTTTCTTGAGGACGGGTCGGGCATTGATTGATGTTTATGGTGAGGAACTCACCTTACGTGTTGATGATCAAGCGGTGACATTTAAGCTTGATCAAACTATGAGATACTCCTCCACTCACGATGATACATCGGTTAATCGTATTGATGTGATTGATGTTGCTTCTGAGGAGTATGCTCAGGAAATTTTAGGATTTGTAAACAAATCCTTGAGTGGCAATCCCACTCCTCCTTCTTTTCAACCTATTCTTTCCGACTCTTCCCCTTCCCTCACTCCGTTTGAGGAAAGTGATTTCATTTTGGAAGAGATCGAGGCCTATCTTAAGGATGATTCAATTTCACCGGAAATTGATTATGCTGACATTGATCTGGAGGGAGATATTCTCTTGCTTGAGAAATTGCTTAATGATGATCCATCACCTTTCTCTCTCCTCCTAAGAAAATTCAAATTGAAGAAATCAAAGAACTTGAGCCAACTAATCCTCCGGAGCCCGAGCTCAAGGATTTACCTCCTCATCTTGAATATGCTTTTCTAGAAAATGATGACAAATTTCCCGTCATTATTTCTAAAGAATTAAAAGATGAGGAGAAGGTTCAACTTCTTGATGTGCTTAAGAAGCACAAGGGTGCCATTGCTTGGCAACTCTCAGATATCAAGGGTATTGACCCTAGATTTTGTACTCACAGAATCTTGATGGAGGATGACTTCAAACCCACGGTTCAACAACAAAGAAGGGTGAACCCGAAAATTCATGAGGTGATCAAAAAGGAAGTTCTAAAACTCCTTGATGCCGGAATGATTTACCCCATTTCTGATAGCCCGTGGGTTAGTCCCATCCATTGTGTTCCCAAAAAGGGGGGTATGACCGTTGTTACCAACGAAGAAAATGAGTTGATTCCTACACGCCTCGTCACGGGATGGAGAGTGTGTATTGATTACCGAAAACTAAATGATGCTACCCGTAAGGATCATTTCCCGTTACCTTTTATGGATCAAATGCTTGAGCGTTTAGCGGGAAATGAGTTCTATTGTTTTCTCGATGGCTTTTCCGGGTATTTTCAAATACCAATTGATCCCCAAGATCAGGAAAAGACCACCTTTACGTGCCCCTACGGAACATTTGCTTATCGACGTATGCCTTTCGGCTTATGCAATGCTCCGGGCACGTTTCAAAGGTGCATGATGGCCATATTCCATGACATGATCGAGAAAACAATGGAGGTCTTTATGGATGATTTTTCGGTGTACGGAAATTCTTTCTCTTCTTGCCTCTCCCATTTAGACAAAATGCTTAAACGGTGCGAAGATACCAATCTTGTTCTAAATTGGGAGAAGTGCCACTTTATGGTCAAAGAGGGCATTGTCCTCGGCCATAAAATTTCTAATGCCGGGATTGAGGTAGATAAATCCAAAGTTGATGTTATCGCTAAGCTACCTCATCCCACCACTGTAAAAGGAATCCGAAGTTTCCTTGGTCATGCCGGTTTCTACAGACGATTTATTCAAGACTTCTCTAAAATCGCCCGGCCTCTGACCCGTCTTCTTGAAAAAGATGCTCCATTCTTCTTCTCTCCCGAATGCATCGAAGCATTCGAAATTCTTAAAAAGAAATTGACTAAAGCACCAATTTTAGTTGCCCCCGATTGGGACTTGCCATTTGAGCTCATGTGCGATGCTAGTGATTATGCTATTGGGGCAGTCCTGGGGCAACGGAAATCTAAGCACTTTCAGCCGATACACTATGCTAGCAAGACAATGACCGAGGCTCAATCTCATTATACTACTACCGAGAAAGAGTTATTGGCCGTTGTCTATGCTTTTGAGAAATTTAGACCATATCTCGTCTTATCTAAGACCATAGTGTATACGGATCACTCGGCTCTTAAGTATCTTCTTGCTAAGCAAGATGCTAAGCCGAGATTGCTTCGGTGGATTCTCCTCCTACAAGAATTTGATGTCACTATTCGTGATAAAAAAGGAGCGGAGAATCTCGCCGCCGATCATTTGTCTAGACTTGAAAATCCCCATCAAAGTGATCCCGAGAAAAAGGAAATTACCGAAACATTTCCTCTCGAGACACTTGGGATAATTTCTTTGAAAAATGATCCGAGTACCCCATGGTTTGCCGACTTTGCAAATTACCATGCGGGGAATTTTGTCGTAAAAGGGATGTCGTCCCAACAGAAAAAGAAATTCTTTAAAGATGTGAAACATTATTTTTGGGACGACCCCTACTTGTTTAAAGTATGTGCCGATCAAGTGATTAGACGGTGTGTTCACGGCCAAGAAGCCGTTGACATTCTCACGGCTTGCCATAATGGACCCACGGGGGGACATCATGGCCCGAACTACACCGCCAAAAAAGTCTTTGATTCGGGTTTCTATTGGCCTACGATTTATCGTGATGCCCACGACTTGGTGAGGTCTTGTGACTCTTGCCAACGTCAAGGAAAAATCTCACAAAAGGACGAAATGCCTCAAAATGCAATTCAAGTTTGTGAGATCTTTGACGTGTGGGGCATCGACTTTATGGGCCCGTTCCCGTCTTCACGAGGGAACAAGTATATACTCGTAGCGGTCGATTATTTGTCTAAATGGGTGGAAGTGAAAGCACTCCCCACCAACGACGCTCGAGTAGTTGTGAAATTTTTGAAATCTCTATTTGCTCGGTTTGGAGCTCCCCGTGCTATCATTAGTGATCGCGGTACGCACTTTTGTAATGACCAATTCGCAAAAGTCATGCTTAAGTATGGTGTCACTCACCGTCTTGCGACCGCGTATCACCCACAAACAAGTGGGCAAGTGGAAGTCTCCAACCGAGGTTTAAAAAGAATTCTTGAAAGGACCGTAGGGGAAAATCGTGCCTCTTGGTCGGACAAATTAGATGATGCACTATGGGCTTTCCGTACGGCTTACAAAACACCCATCGGGTGTACTCCTTATAAGCTTGTGTACGGAAAGGCGTGTCATCTGCCGATCGAGCTTGAGCACAAAGCCTATTGGGCCTTGAAGCATGCAAATTTTGACCTCAAGACCGCGGGTGATCATCGAAAGCTTCAATTGAATGAATTAAATGAGCTTCCGGATCTCCAAACTTTCCCCATGGACCAATGAATTCGGGGTCGAGTCAAGCTAGTGACTCGGTAAACAAAAACATTAGCATTACATGGGTGACAACCCATGTTTCTGATTTCTTTCTACTTTCTAACAACTAAGTGTGGGGGGATACCTCTGCAGTGTTTTCTTTGTGTGTTGTTTGCTCATGTTTTCAGGATTCCCTAAGATCGTGATGATTGACGCGCCTGTTTTCAATCCAGCCGCCCAATATCCGATCTTATTACTAACGATTATCTAGGGATATCTTTTTCAAAATCCTTTTTGAAAAACCGGAGATTTCTTTTCCACACTTGGCTCTTGGTATTACCTTTTTACGTTCTAAGTGTCGGCATAATAGCCGGTACTTTGAATATTGAGGGCAATATTCAATTCTAAGTGTGGGGGGGAATTCTCCCGAATTTTGTCACATTGTACCTTCTAGTGCCCTAGTACCCCCGTTTTGGCCTAAATTTTGAATTTTTTTTGTCAAAAAAAAAAAAAAAAAAAAAAAAAAGTGCTTTGCACCAAAAATGAAAAATAAAAATAAAAGTGTGTTAGTCTTGATTAGGTTAGAACAAAGGGAATCCCGACTCTGCTAGAGTATTGATCTGGCTGCTTCCTTAACGTTTAGACTAAGGTTTTACAATTTGTGCAAATGAAAATGCTAAGCGTAGAGTAGTTGGTTCTCTTTAGAGCTTATACAAGTAATCTATGGCTTTTTCTCCCAGAAGATAACTAACCTGACTTAATAAGTGCTTATTTTCAAACTTTTGAACACATAAAATCATTTTTTCATACGATTTTGAAAAATTCTAGTTCAAAGATTTATTTAAACTTCGGAACAAGCATATGTTAGAATAATGCAAAATGAAAGTGAGACGTTGCTTGAAAATTGCAAAAAGTTAAGTAATAAATAAATGTGCTAAAAAGCTAAGGTTCAAGATCGGCCCTTGGATCCTTATTTCCGGAAGGCGTTTAGGTCTTTGGCTACCCTCTTACACCGGCCCTTGGACCCTTAATTCTGAAAGGCGTTAAGGTCTTGGAACTCTCCGTTGTAACGGCCCTTGGATCCTTTATTCCAGGAAGGTGTAAGGTCTTGGATCCCGTGAAACTCCGTTAGCTTATGTTGCACAAGTCAAAAAAAAAAAAAAAAAAAAAAAAAAAAAAAGAAAAAAAAAAAAGGAAATAAAATGGAATGATATTGCAAAATGCAATAAAGTTTTGAAACTTGCTTGTTATGAATTTTAAATCTATCTTTTAACTAGTATTAGTCAAAGTTTTATAAAAACGTCGATTTTTTATCAAAATTTTGAAAATCAAGCACATTCACCTAACTTAAATAAATTGTGGGAGTGAAAAGTTAAGTTTCGGCTTACATAGATTATTAGTATAAGTAGTGTTAGCATTTTACAAAAACATTTGCGCATTGAGTTTAAGCTTAGTTGGGAGTATAAAAAGAGGATGACGATTTCAATTCCCTGGAGACACCCATTTTGCGTGAATCCCGTTCCATGATACCATTTTTGACAATCAAGCATTTTATCTACTTTTGATTTAGTTTAAATTTCTCGCATTTAATAAAAAGTTGAAACGGGGTATGCTTAGTCCTTTCATTACTTCATATGATCGGATTGCTAGGGACTAGCAATCGCTTAGTGTGGGGGATTTTGATGAGTGTGTAAATACTCATCATTTTATACTTGAAAAACCCACAAAAATAACCAAAAACACCCAAATGGACCATAAAATGTTACAAATATCCTTGGAGTGTGTTTTATGTGTTGCAGGTACAAAAAGGATTGAAAACGGGACAAATATGGACAAAACCGAGCACGATTTGGAAAAGAGCTGAAGACCGAAGCCGGAAAAGTCATCATTTTAATTCGAGCTCGGAAGATCCCAAAATAGCCTTGGATTATTTTTAGTTGGCAACAATGGTCCCTCAGTTTGCAGAACTTGGCAACACTAGTCCCTAAAGTTTAACCTAAATCCTATCACTACCTAACCTAAACCCATTAAACCCTAAATTAACCCTCAGCCCAACACTTCCCTAGCCCAAAAATAAAAATACCCAAAAGACCAAAACCTACCCGGTATTATGTTTAACAAATGAAATTAGGTCAAACTCAAACACTCAGCCTCTCTTCTTCACTGAGTTCCCGCCAAGAACACACACAGCCAAAACACAATCACGAGAAACCACCATCACTATCACCACTTCTCCCAAAACTTTCACCCTTTTTCCACCTTCTCCACTCCCCATCTCTGCTACCCTTCCCCTTATACCTCCCCATCATCCACCTCATCAATCCGAGGGATTAAATGGGCGCCAAAAGTAATCAAAGGCCAAGATCACTTCTTTTTAATCCAAGGGCTGGAAGCACTCCAAAGAAGCACAAGTGAAGACCATAGCTTTATTTTTTTTTTAGGTATTAATAGGACACATTGTAAGCCTTGAAAGGCAGTTAGAAGTTTTAAGTTAGTTTTTTTTTAAGTAGCTTTAAGTTAAAAATCGTTTTCATAGTTTAAGTTTCAGTATTGTAATTTCAAGCTTCCTTTCATCAATTTTAGTTACTTTAAGTTAGTTTGTTCAAGTTTAATTAAGTTTTGTACTCAGTTCTCAAGTTTAATTTAAATTCAAGTTTTTCCTAATAAATTCGAATCAAAAGGTTGTTTCACTGTTACATTTTTCTTGGGTTCCTTATCATTGATATAAGCTTAGATAAGCTAATTATAGCTTTTTGTAAAGCTTGTGTTGGATTAATTAGTTCAAATTGAGAAAAGTCAAAAATAGTCAAAGATAAGTCAACTGGTCAAGTTTTTGCAGGGATTGTGTTTAACTTTTGATTTGCAGGTTTCTAGGAGTTGTTTGAGCTTAGTCTAGGCTAAGCTTTGTGAAAAGAAACCCTTGTTCAGCTAGGGTTATGCAAGTGAGTTCTCAGTTTACATCCCATACTAGTGCTTATTTTCTGTTTGCATTGTTCACTGCTTATTGATTGCTTATTGTCTTTTATTCACTTATCTGCTTTAATTGGAGTACAATAGGTCAGATTTCATAGCTAGTTTAAGTTTAAATTTCATTTTCACTAAAAACAACAAAACAGTCAACTTTAGTTAATTTAGTCATTTGCTAATTAAGTGTTTATATTAAGTTGCAAGCTGCTTATTTAGTCATTAATAAGTTAGTTAAAGTGTTATTAAGTCAGGATCTTAAGTCAGTTTGGTGATTTCTAGTGTTAATTTCTAATTCAGTAAGCATAAGGGGTGTTTGGGTTAAGCCAGTCAAACGGGTCATTGGGTGTTTTCACTGTTCCTTTGCAAGTTTCTTAAGTTTGATCTTTATTATCTTATAAGTTGTGAGTTGTTAGGATAAGTAGTTTGCCTGATTTTGAGAATTTGTAAGATCTTGATATGCTAGTTCAGTTATAGGACTTAAGTTGGTCAAATAAGCCCCCATAAGCTCTGGGCTCTTTTGAGCACTTGTTTTGATGTTTTTAGATCCCATTTAGTGAACTAGGATTGCCTTTAGTCTTTTGTTTAGTAGCCTTAAGTCCATAACAGGTTTAGTAGAAACCTGCATTAGCAGACTAGACTTTTTGGTTTTTCAGGTTTTTGACAATTTTGGTGATTTTCTTGTGTTCTATGCTTTGTGTTTTTGAATTTCATAGCTGATCAGCTTATATCAGCTTATGTGTAATATCCATAAGTAGTCCCAAGTTTAAAAAAGCTTACTATCATTGGCTCTTTAAGTTTTCAAAATAGAAAAATCCAAAATAATTAAGTAGCAAAAAATGGTGTGAGTTGGATTCGAACCTGGGTATCCAGGTGCACAACAAAGACACACTACCACTCTGCCCTGGGACTTTTATGTCCAAGGGCTGTGGTGTTTTATTTTTAAACCTTGTTTTTTTTTACTTACCATTTCTAGCTTAATAATCTGTTAGCTTAATTATTAGCTTATTTAAATATCTTTTTCAGTTTTCAAATTTTTCCTAGGTTAGTCTTAGTGTAATTTATTATCTGTTAAATTTTCATAATTTTTAGTGCTCATTTAGTATTTTTCCAAATTTAATTTAGTTTAATCATTTTTAATTCATAATAAATAATTTAAAAGTCAAAAAAAAGAAAAAAAATACAAGTCCTTTTCCTAAATTTTTCTTTTGCCATTTAGAACGTAGAAAAATTAATTAGGTACCCTAGGATTTATATTTCGTAGATTTCATGTTTTAGTTTATAACGTTTACGTTTTAATTACGTTAATTGTTTTTAGTTGTATTTTTATTTCCTAGCCTATTTATTGTTTTACGTAGTTGTAATCCAAATCCAAAATCTCTCAAAATTTTATCTCAAACATGATTCACAAACCCGATCTCACAAATTCCATTCAACTCTCATCGGGGATAACGAACCGGGTCACACATACTTCACTTGTGTTTCCTTGGAAATAAATATGACTTGATTTTAATCGATCAGTGTCTAACAGTGATGATGATGTAGTGGAATCTGATTCAACCCCTAAGAACAAAAAGGAAGAAATTCCTACTGTTGTTGAATCAAAAGTACCTAGGATTAAAAAGGTTGAGTTTGTTAAGCCTAGGTTTGGTAAAGGTATCTCTAGGAAGATGGCTGAGTTTGACAACACACCTAGAGTATATCCTAAGAGAACTAATAATTTTCCTAGAGGAAACCAGAGAAATTGGAACAACCTAGTTTCACAAAAATTAGGTACTGATTTTCAATTACTTAAAAAGGCATGTTATAGTTGTGGTAGTTTTGAACATTTGCAAAATGAGTGTTACTACTATCAAAAACCAGTTAGGAACCAGTACACAAGGGTGAACCATAGAAACTCTGCTAGAAAGACTCACCCTCACCCCAAAAGAAACATGGTTCCCAAGGAAGTTTTGATGAGAGATGGTACTTCTAGAGTTATCTCTCCTATTGCACCAACAGGGCCCATAAAGAAGGATATAGTTGATTCTGCTGTTAAGGCAAACTCTGTTGTTATAGCAAACTCTGCTGTTAAGACAGACTCTGCTGTTTTGCCTAAAGTTGTTACTGATACTGTTGTGGGCAATCATTTTTATGCTGTTAAAGCCTCAGCTTGCTGGGTCTGGAAACCTAAAGTTAAAGTTTTGGATCATGTTCTCAGACACAGCAGTGCACCAATGCAGTTGAAGAAATTTGACTACTTTGATGCACAAGGTAGATCCAAGTCAGTAATGGCTTGGGTCCCGAAGAGAAACTAATTCTCTTACTTTTTGTGCTGGGCAATCTACAAAAGGAGCTAAAGGACAAATGCATTTTTGATAGTGGATGCTCTTCACACATGACAGGAGACCAAAGCAATTTGGAGAACTTTGAAGCTTTGGATGGGGGATATGTTGCCTTTGGGAATGACCCTAAAGGAGGAAAAATTGTTGGAAAAGGCATGATCAGAACTGGAAAATTGGATTTTGAAAAAGTGTATTTGGTGAATGGTTTAAAGTTCAATCTTTTTAGTGTCTCACAAATGTATGACAGAAAGAATTTTGTTCTTTTTACAGACACTGAATGTGTTGTCTTATCTCCCGACTATAAGATACCTGATGATAAATTAGTACTTCTTAAAGTCCCTAGAAATGACAACATATACAGTGTGGACATAAAGAACATTATTCCCAAAAGAGATTTATCTTGTCTGTTTGCCAAAGCCACTATTGATGAATCCAAACTATGGCACAGAAGGCTTGGACATCTGAACTACAAGGCTATCAACAAGTTGGTGAAAGGGAACTTGGTCAGAGGATTACCTTCAAAGGTTTTTGAGAATCCTGAAGTATGTGTTGCTTGCCAAATGGGAAAGCAACACAGAGCATCTTGTAAGTCCAAATTGGTGAATTCTATAACTGAACCCTGTTTATGTTACATATGGACCTATTTGGACCCACTTATGTGAATAGTTTGAACAAAAAGATGTATGGCTTAGTGGTCACTGATGATTATAGTAGGTTTACTTGGGTATTCTTCTTAGCTACTAAGAATGAAACACCTGGCATTCTTAAGGCTTTTATAACAAGGATAGATAACCTTTTTAATCACAAGGTTAAGATCATCAGATGTGACAATGGAACTGAATTTAAGAATCAAGTGATGAATCAGTTCTGTGAGGAAAAAGGGATAACTAGACAATTTAGTGTGGCTAGAACTCCTCAGCAAAATGGTGTGGCTGAGAGGAGGAATAGAACATTGATTGAAGCTGCTAGGACAATGTTGTCAGAGTCTAAGTTACCCACTCTCTTTTGGGCTGAAGCAGTCAACACTGCTTGTTATGTGCAAAATAGAACTAAGATAGTTAAACCTCACAATAAGACCCCTTATGAGTTATTGCATGGTAGGAAACCACTAATTGATTTCTTTAGACCATTTGGGTGTCCTGTCACTATCTTAAACATCATTGACCACTTAGGCAAGTTTAGTGAGAAAGAAGACATAGGTTACTTTGTTGGATACTCTACTGAAAGTAAGGCTTTTAGGGTTTTCAATCAAAGGACTGGACATGTGGTGGAAAATTTGCATGTTAGAATTAGAGAAACCACGCCTAATGTTGATGGAAAAGGTCTTGAATGGATGTTTGATATTGATTCTTTAACCAAGAGTATGAATTATCAACCAGTCATTGCAGGTACTACTAACATGTCTGCAGGTACACAAACTAACCCTAATACAGGTACACAAGTATGACAAAAAGAATTTTGTTCTTTTTACAGACACTGAATGTGTTGTCTTATCTCCCGACTATAAGATACCTGATGATAAATTAGTACTTCTTAAAGTCCCTAGAAATGACAACATATACAGTGTGGACATAAAGAACATTATTCCCAAAAGAGATTTATCTTGTCTGTTTGCCAAAGCCACTATTGATGAATCCAAACTATGGCACAGAAGGCTTGGACATCTGAACTACAAGGCTATCAACAAGTTGGTGAAAGGGAACTTGGTCAGAGGATTACCTTCAAAGGTTTTTGAGAATCCTGAAGTATGTGTTGCTTGCCAAATGGGAAAGCAACACAGAGCATCTTGTAAGTCCAAATTGGTGAATTCTATAACTGAACCCTGTTTATGTTACATATGGACCTATTTGGACCCACTTATGTGAATAGTTTGAACAAAAAGATGTATGGCTTAGTGGTCACTGATGATTATAGTAGGTTTACTTGGGTATTCTTCTTAGCTACTAAGAATGAAACACCTGGCATTCTTAAGGCTTTTATAACAAGGATAGATAACCTTTTTAATCACAAGGTTAAGATCATCAGATGTGACAATGGAACTGAATTTAAGAATCAAGTGATGAATCAGTTCTGTGAGGAAAAAGGGATAACTAGACAATTTAGTGTGGCTAGAACTCCTCAGCAAAATGGTGTGGCTGAGAGGAGGAATAGAACATTGATTGAAGCTGCTAGGACAATGTTGTCAGAGTCTAAGTTACCCACTCTCTTTTGGGCTGAAGCAGTCAACACTGCTTGTTATGTGCAAAATAGAACTAAGATAGTTAAACCTCACAATAAGACCCCTTATGAGTTATTGCATGGTAGGAAACCACTAATTGATTTCTTTAGACCATTTGGGTGTCCTGTCACTATCTTAAACATCATTGACCACTTAGGCAAGTTTAGTGAGAAAGAAGACATAGGTTACTTTGTTGGATACTCTACTGAAAGTAAGGCTTTTAGGGTTTTCAATCAAAGGACTGGACATGTGGTGGAAAATTTGCATGTTAGAATTAGAGAAACCACGCCTAATGTTGATGGAAAAGGTCTTGAATGGATGTTTGATATTGATTCTTTAACCAAGAGTATGAATTATCAACCAGTCATTGCAGGTACTACTAACATGTCTGCAGGTACACAAACTAACCCTAATACAGGTACACAAGCAAAGAAGGATGGATCTGCAGAAGAGTTTGTTTTGATTGAAAAGTGGAAGTTTGATCAGTACTTCTCTCCAACAGATAAAGAAAGAAAGAGTTCAGATGGTGATGCTGTTCCTAAGGAAGTTCCAAAGGTTAATGTAGAAGTTGTTGATGAACCTTCTCATGATGATAAGGAAAGGAATAAAGAGTCAGAAGTTGATGGGCAACAAGGGAATATACATAGCAGCAGTTCTCTCAACTCTGCTGCCAGGCCAAAACACTCTGCTGTTAAGCCAAAACACTCTTCTGTTAGGGTAAAACACTCTGCTGTTAAGCTTGGTAACTCTGCTGCTCTGCCCAAGGACTCTACTGCTGATAACGATGGTGATTCTGATGATGATTCTTCTGATGAGATGCCCGAATTAGAAGAAGTGTATGTGGATACTGATGATGAAGTTGTTGATGTTTTTAGTGCTGAAGCTGATTTATCCAATTTGGAGACTGATATACCTGTTAGTCCCACACCAACAACAAGAATCCACAAGATTCACCCAAAGGAGCAGATAATTGGTGATGTTCACTCTGCTGTTTAGACTAGAAGTAAATCAAAAGGGTTGAGTGATTTGCTTGATCAGGGATTGTTTGCTCAAACACTTAAGAAGAGGAATAGCCACAAGGATTTACAAAATTGCATGTTTGCCTGTTTCCTATCTCAAGAAGAACCCAAGACCATTCATAAGGCTATGAAAGATGAAAGTTGGGTTGAAGCTATGCAAGAGGAGTTGCTGCAGTTCAAGCTTCAAGAAGTCTGGACATTGGTGGATTTGCCTAATGGACAAAGAGCAATTGGTACTAAATGGGTGTTCAGATGCAAAAGAGATGAGAGAGGAATTGTTATCAGAAACAAGGCTAGATTAGTGGCTCAGGGATTCACTCAGGAAGAAGGAATAGATTATGATGAGGTATTTGCCCCAGTTGCAAGGATTGAGGCTATCAGACTATTTTTAGCATATGCTTCATTTAAGAATTTTCCTGTGTATCAAATGGATGTGAAAAGTGCTTTCTTGTATGGAAAGATTCCTGATGAAGTATATGTGATGCAACCACCTGGGTTTGAAGATCCTAAGTATCCTGATAGGGTCTACAAAGTGAAGAAAGCACTGTATGGACTACATCAAGCTCCTAGAGCTTGGTATGACACCTTATCCACATATTTGTTGAACAATGGTTTTTGCAGAGGAACCATTGATAAAACATTGTTCATTAAGAAAGACAAAAAGGATATCCTATTAGTTCAGGTTTATGTAGATGATATCATTTTTGGGTCTACAAATAAGGTGTTATGTGAAGGATTTGAGAAGCTTATGCACAGCAGGTTTGAAATGAGTTCTATGGGAGAACTGACTTTCTTTTTAGGGCTTCAAGTTAAGCAGAAGCCAGATGGGATTTTTATTAGCCAAGACAAGTATGTGGCTGAGTTGTTAAAGAAATTTGGTTTCAAGGATGTGAAGGCAGCTAAGACACCAATGGATAAAAACAAACCTTTGCTCAAGGATGAAGATGGGGTAGAGGTTGATGTACATCTTTATAGATCAATGATTGGTTCATTGATGTATCTGACTGCTTCAAGGCCAGATATCATGTTTTCTGTGTGTGCTTGTGCTAGATTTCAAGTGTCCCCAAAAGTTTCACACTTGGAAGTAGTCAAACGAATTTTTAGGTACCTAAAGGGTCAACCAAAATTGGGCCTTTGGTATCCTAATAATTCACCATTTAACTTGATAGCATACTCTGATAGTGACTATGCTGGAGCTACTATGGATAGAAAGTCAACCACTGGAGGCTGTCAGTACCTTGGACATAGGCTGATCTCTTGGCAATGTAAGAAACAAACAGTGGTGGCTAATTCGACAACTGAAGCAGAATATGTTGCTGCTTCTAGCTGCTGTGGACAAGTGCTCTGGATTCAGAACCAATTGCTGGATTATGGGTACAATTTCATGAACACAAAAATTTTCATTGACAACAACAGCACAATGTGTATTATCAAAAATCCTGTTTTTCATTCTAAAACAAAACACATAGAGATAAGACATCATTTTATTAGAGATTGTTATGAGAAAAAGCTAATTCAAGTGGTTAAAATACATACTGACAACAATGTTGCTGATTTACTTACAAAAAGTTTTGATATAAGTAGATTTCAATTTTTAGTTGCTAGTATTGGCATGATAAATCTTTAATCTTTAACCATCTTATCTCTGTATGTTTTTGTAAACTTTTGTTAGGATTTTTTAAGTCAACATTTGCTGTTTGTTAAATTTTTTGCTGTTTAGTTGTCTGCTGCTATGCTTCTCTGCTGTTATTTTTGGATATTCTTGCTTGTGTTTGTGGTTTTCTACTAACCTTTTGCAGATTTACATGAACACACAATCAAGTAAAGCAAGGAAATTTAAACATTCATTGATAACTAAAGCAAAGTACAAGATGAAGTTTTCTTACAACCATTGATCAAAAGAGTTCAAAAGACAACAAGAACCATGGACTCACAACCTAAATTCTAGCAAAGTCAGGCATAACCTTGCTGCGAGTTCCTCGAGTACCCATGGCTTCAAATACTCTTGGACAAGGAAGAGCAAGTATGACTGGTCGTGGTGGTGGACTCTGCTGGCTTGTAGAGGGAGCTTGTTTATTCTGCTATTTCTTCTTGGAAACAGGGGGTTTCTGCTCTGCCGTACTTGGCTTTGGACGAGGAGGATCCACACTATTACCAAAAGCAGCAACCGCCTTCTACATTTTCTTCTGAAGCTCAGCGGTCAAAGGATGTTGCGGAGGATCGATTTCCCAGACACCTTGGTAGAATGTCATTGATTTCGGCCATGATTTTGTTTCTTCATCATCGCTTGAATCTACAAACGAAGATGGTGTTGATGGGAGTGGGTCAGAGTATTTTTCTTCCACAACTGCTTTACCTTTTCGTTGTGATGTTGATGCATTCTAAGGAAAGTAACTTGCCCACCCTTGTGAATCGTCAGAAGATGAATCTGATGATATGTCGATGATTGGAGCTTTTGATGAACTTATGGTTGGTTATTATTGGAGTTAGGGTTTGTGAATTGGGGATTTGCTAAAGAGCTTAAGGGAATTATGGATTCAATGAGGGGTTGGTATTGTATTTAAGGAAGTGATTCTATTGGGAGAGTTGACTTTTGGTCAACACTTTCTTAACTCTGCTGATGAGTTTGAAAGTAGAAGGGTCAAATTGAAACTTTTGGCGCGTTCTTAAACCTAATTAGATCAAAACGGTCTCATAAACCAATTTGATCTCATTAACTTGTAATTGCTCAAAACTACATTTGATTCTCACCCAAAAACATTAATTTATTTCATTAAACCCAAAACCCCTAAATCATAATGGCTCGACGAACGTTTCCGGAAGAACATAATCAAATTGCATTTCTGAGTAAGGTTTCTGCTGCTGCGGGATTTCATGAGGTTATGGATTTTCTGAGTGCTTCTAAACTAAGGTATGCTTTAACAGTTGATCCTACCATTTATAAATCTCATATGCACCAATTTTGGTCAACTGTTAAGCTGGATATACTTGACGGGGAGGAACGGTTGATAGGTAGTGTGGATGGTGAAAGTATTGTAGTTAGTGAAACAACCATTAAGAGGAGTCTTCGTTTATCAGGAGTACCTACACCTCCTACCCTTACTCCAGAAATTGTTTTGTCTGAGCTTGAGAACATAGGATATGAGAGACCTGAGGCTGGTGGAACATTTTTGAAAGGTCATCTTTGTCCTCATTGGAAGTTTTTGTTGCATACTCTACAACACTGCTTGTTTCCCAAAGTAGGTGGATGGAGTGAGTTTAGTGCTTCTCAAGCTATGGCTTTAGTTTGTTTGGCAACAGGGCAACCATTTGATTTTTCTTCTTTGATTTTTGAGGGTATGAAGAAGTTTATAAAGAAGAAGTTCTATTTGTATCCAAGGTTTCTACAACTTGTTATCAACTCTCAGCTAAGAGAACCATTGAGGCATACAAATGTTGAGCCCTGTAGTAGAATGGCAATCAAGATGTTTGCTTTTCTAAAGAAGAATGGAAAAGGTTTTTCTGGTGCTATAACTCCCCTGACTGAACACATCTTGAATGTTGTGGCTGCAGTTAATGAGGATGAAGAAGCTGGAACACCCACAGCTTCCCATCACACATCCTCATCAACAAGTTTGAATGTATCAGTGTCACATGAACCCCAAAATACCCAATCACCTAGGACTTCTCCACATGAGGACATTGTGCTACCTCAGGCCAATGTTAGTATGGATGCAGATGAGGCTGATACAGGTGTTGGAGGTATCATGATGGAAGAGGCTGGCACTACTGTTTCCAACTTAGTAGTTGAGCAGGACAGTGCTAACATAACTAAGACCTCAACCATGGCAACATCTTTTGTAGAAGGTTCTCAAGAACCTAATACAACTGATGGTAACCCCAGCCAAATGGCTTCTATGGGGGGCTCAGCTGTTCAATCTAGGATTGAGACTGAGTTTGTGTCCCAAGATTCACCTCTCGGAGAAGTTAACACATCTCGAAGTGATGAGGACAGGACTGAAACATATGAATTGATGGACACTGATGTACATATTGACATTGCCCATGATACACCTCTCGGACCAGGTCACACAGGTCGAAGTGTTGAGGCTAGCATTGAACTTGAAAAAGAGGATTTGACGGTTAAAACCCCTGTACAAAATGCCAATTCCAGTGATCAACCTCTCGGGTCAGGTAACACAGACCGAAGTTGTGAGGATATCATGAAACAATTTAAGGAATTGACGGATAAATGTACACAATTGTCACAGGAGGTTCTTGGACTAAGAAAGGAGTTGTCTACAGTCAAAGCTTCTCAAGGTGCTGAGATAAGAAGGCTTAAGCTCAGGGTTACCCATCTTGAGGGGAGGTTGAAGAAGAGTTCCAAACCATGTTTGGAAGAGGATGCTTCCAAACAGGGGAGGAATAATCAGGAGGCTGTAGTGAATGTTCAGGATCAGGAAGTTGTAATAGGTTCAGGGGAGGTTGTCAAGAAATCAGGAGAAAATGTTGGTGATAAGAGTGAAAAAGTTGTTGACTCTGCTGGAGCAGAACACTCTGCTGTTGGGATAAAGGTTCCTGCTGTTGATACTGAGAAGAGTGCAGGAGAAAAGGACTCTGCTGATTCAGATGATGAAAAGATGACTTTAGCTCAAGTACTTTTGAACATGAACAAAGGAACTAAAACACCACACCATCACAAAAAGAACCTGCTGCTGAATCTACAACACATCATGATAAAGAAGTTGCTATAGAACTTGAAAGGCAACTTCAAGAAAAGGCATTAGCTGATGAAAAAGCTCAAATTGCTCAGGATGAAGAATATGCAAGAAGTATTGCAGCTGATGAGGAAAGTAATATGTTTGAATTTAAGGAAAGCTCCACATCTAAAGAAGTTAGTCAAGAAGAATTCAATGAACAATTGCAGTATTTCTTAGACTCTGATATGATTGTAAGAGGTGAAGCTTTCTTGATAACAAATAATGAGCAGTTGGAAGGAAGTGAAAAGACAGAAGAGCTTGTTGAGTTTATACTCAGAAAGAATGGAGTAGTTAAGTGGGAAGAGCTGATTATGAGGATTAAAGAAGCACAGAAGCATGGTTTCAAACCAAAGTCATCTTCAAGGAAAGCATTGGTGAATGATATGAAGTATTATTTGAAGAATGCAAGAGGTTATCAGATGAAGGATTTCAAGGGAAAGTCAGATGCTATAATTGAAAAGGAGTTTTATGAAACCTATGCTAAACTAAATCCAAGAAAAGTTTCTGAAAAGAAGAGAAAAACAGAGGTTATGGAGTCTGACCATATGACAGCATCTGGAAGTGTTTCAAAGAAGCAAGATGACAAGGAAACCATGGAGGTTGAGAGGGAAGAAGTTAAGAAAGTCATTGGTTATAAGAGGACTGGTAGAAGAATAAAACAGGTGGCTAGGAAGAAGAGAAGAACTCAGTCAGTATTGATGAGTGATTCAGAGAAAGAGGATAGTGTTTCTGAGAAAGAAGAAGTGACTGATGAGCATAATTTTGAAGAAGTAATTGCAGATGATATGAAAGGGATTATGGATCTCACAGTTCATAAACCTCAAGAAGAACCTGAGTTACTTAATGAAGTTCCTTTGTCAACTAAATATCCAATCATTTCATACTCACATGATGTTCTAGATGGTAGTCAAGCATGCTGGGTGATTAAGAGATCAAATGGTTCAAGTGTTGGATATGTTAGTTTTTCTCAGATGGTGCACCACATGGATAGGGATGATATTGTACAACTCTGGAATCTTTACAAGATGAAATATGGTGATACTAGACCAGAGGTGGTACACGAAAGACATAACTATTACTTTTTGAAGAATATGTTTGAACCTGATGAAAGAAGTCTTGATTGGAAGAGTGTGATTAGTTCAAGCAGATTTATCAGATGGTATCTATATCAATCATGTGGAGTACATGCATTGACTGGAAGTGATGGTTTGTGTTTGTACATGTTAATAGAGAAGGATTATCCTGTGTTCAAGAATACTGCTCTTCTGACTAACATGTTACAACCTGGAAAGTTAAGTTTGCAAAGACCATTCTTATCAGATCATCAAGCTTTTGAGTTAGTAGAGAGATATAGAAAAGTGCTTGAATCAAAGACATCAAAATATTAAAGTGTTTGGAAGCATCCTCCTGGTGGTTAGCTGGGTTTAAAAGAAACTTGATGATTTTTGAAGAAAAATATCAAGTTTAGGGGAGGATTGTTGGGTCTAAAAGATGCTGCTGATTCGAGAAACATAACTCTGCTGAATAGTTATGTGACTCTGCTGATTAGTACAATAACTCTGCTGTTTGTGACTCTGCTGATTGGAAGAATAAGCAAAGTGTAACTCTGCTGCTAGCTCACGAAGACTCTGCTGCTAGAAGATTTACTCTGCTGCTTATTAGATATGTATAGTATGTTAAGGATAAGTATAGAAAAGATACGTAAGATATTTTTCTTGTATAGAAAGTCTTGAAAACCGACTAGGACTCCTTACGCTATAAAAGGAGATTCTAGGGTTAGGGTTAGACATCAATTATCTTAGCATACGTAGTATTGTTTACACTTCAAGGTTTCTGTAACCCTATTGCTATTGAGCAATCGTTATTAATATAATTGAAGTGTTGTTTGATAATTCGTTTGTGTTTATTCTTCTTAAGATCAAGTATTAGTTTCCGCATAATATTTGATATATAACTCAATATCAGTTTCTATACCAATTGTCTTAGATTTATCTAAAGCAATTAATAAGATCGTGAAGCTCAACTGGGATCAACAGATGGGTTGGCCTCAGTAGTAATTGAGGTGTCCTTTGGTGGGTAAAGGGAAGACTCAAAAGCAGAATCACCACCAGGAGAAATAGGATCAACAGCAAGCTTGGGTGTGGAATCCTCTTTTGTAGCAGTATCAACATCATTGAGAGAACCAGCAGAATCAGTAGACTTAAGCCTCTTAGAAGAAGGTTCTTCTAAAGCAGGTTTAGATCTGGGCAAAGTCTTGTTCATAATCCTCTTACAATGCCCCTTGAGCTCATCATCAGAAAACCGCTTAACTTGTGCCATGCTCCACCCAGTAGTATAGAGAGCATTACTCTGGTTTTTGATAACATGTCTCATATACTCTCGTTGATGTGCCTGTGTCATAGGCCTATCCCTTTTCTCCTTGGCTAACCTTTCTCCATCAGCCTGCCTCCTCTTTTTCATCAAAGCAACCATTCGTTCACCAAAATTCTCCTTAGTCACATCTTCCCCTAAGAGTTCTTTGGAAAGTGAAGTATTGATAGCAACCTAAATCTGGATGTGCATCCAATCAGCTTCAGAATAGAGCAAAGAGGCAACATCCAACTCTTTTTTTCGTTGAGGAGGTAAGGTTGTAGCAAATGGTGCATTTTGCCTATCAAATTATGCATCAAGCTCTGCGTGTACCTTCTTTGCCAATTCTGCTCCTCTCCTTTCATCTTTGATATTCTTGAGAAGTCTTTCTTGTTCAACCCTTTCTTAGTCAGATACAAGATCCTCCACCATTGGGGCTTTACCTTTTTCAAGGTGGGCAGAAGAAACACTAGGAGTGACAGCAGGATCAGAAACAGCAGGAACAGATTGACTAGCAGAGGGAACAGATGGACCAGCATCATAAATATCTTGATTTGAAGATATAGCAACACCACCAAAAGAAATGTCACTAGAAGGAATCACATCAACAGGATTAACATTGCCAGTAGAAAAGTCAGTAGTGGGATGATCAGCAGGAACTTCTTGGGTAACAGCAGCAACATCATCCATACTACCAGCAGGAAAACCTTTGGCACCAGAAGGAGTATCATCAGCAGCAGTAAAAGAAATAACAGCAAGAATAGCTCCGCTACCAGCTGCAACACCAGAACTACTAAGAGCAACATTTGATTGGTACTGTTCAAAAGCTGATATTTCCGAAAGCTGCCTGTTCCTTCTCCTTCTGAAAGCTTGGAACTTGGCAGTTGTATGAGGCTCAGACATAGAGAAAGTATCTTCCTCTGTGTTGGCACTAGCCAGTGAGGCAGTAGCTAATACATGGAGTGCATCCAAGTCAAAGTGATCCTATGTCCTATTCTCTTCATCCTCTGAATCAGAAACCACAACCTTTCTTTTCCTTTTCGTTAGTTGACCTTCCAAATGATCAACTCTGCCAACTAATTTAAGTATAGCACCACCAAGAGTCTTTTTGGTGTCCGTGAGTTCTGTCTCCAATGCGTCCACCTTTTGCATATACCTGTTAAGCAAAGTAGACATAGTGGTGAGAGCATCAGGATCCTCAGCTCCACCAGCAGGATTACCTGTGGTTTTGGGAGCCTCATAGGATCTGGGTGGAGAGTCATAAAAGCCTCCACCAATGTTGGTGTCATAATCAAAAGACTGCCTAGAAGGACTAGGAGTTAATAGCCTTGTAAATGTGGGTGTCTCAATATTAGGCTCAACTGTAGTGGTGGCTGGCTCAACATTTGGGTCAACATGAGAATTAGCTGGCTTTACAGGGTTATTAAGCCTAGGGGATGGTGGTGGGTTAGGACCAGCAGCATCAGATGTACTGAAACCAGCAGGATTAGATGATGATGGTGGTGTAGCATCACCAGCAGCAATAGCTGGAGCAACACCATCAGCCCCACCAGGCAACATAGCAGCCAATAGTGGCTTATGTTCCCCTTCAAAATTGGTCTTCATGGTGGCAAATAGCCTCACCATGGGTCTAGGTGTATGGTCAGTGGTCTCAAAACCCAATATCATTTGTAAAAACCTAGGGTACATAAGAAATTTATATTTGGCATCCCCTATATTCTTAATCATCTCCTCAAAGATGTACCTAGAAAAGTTATAAACTCTTCCATCAGAGAGACAAATGAGACCAGAGGCAAGAGAGCTGGAAAATTGATCCCAACCTCCTGACTTGGGACTGATGCACTGAAGGAGGGTGTCGTGTGTATAATAAATCTTCATTTTGGACAAAATCTCTTTTTCCAATAGGTAAAAGTGTCATCATTAGGATAGCCAAGTTTGCCAATACCCTCAAGCATTTCTTTTTCTGAAAACACAAACAACCCACCCTCATTATTTAGTTGAAGCTGAGTCCGTACAGAGGACTCAGTGAGCACATATTCCATACCATCAATAGTGGCCACACTCTCTTTGGGTGTACCCTCAAGAGATCTTACAGAAGCCGTGGCCCAGAATTGCCTGACTAAAGAGTCATAAACAATGGGAGGGCAATGTGTCAAAGCGTACCGCAGTTTAGAACGATTCAAAAAATCAATCATTTGATGATACACGTCACTTCCTTTTGTTTTTTTCCAGAAAAGCTACTTTGTTGTGATCTCCCTTGAATTTTAGAGACGCCATTGTGACGAGTCCATGAATGATTGTGAAAAGAAGGAGTGAGAGAAAAATTGTTTTTGGTTGAAAGAAGAGAGGTAAAAGTTTATTTTGGGCGTGGGATTAACAATCTATGTCATTTAAAAGGTTACCTAATTTAGCAAATAAAATGGCAAGGATCTCGTGGAAGAATCTTTGACCAATTTGAATTTGATATTGTCCCAAATAAAATACCCAATTCAATCGCTACCAGCAGCAACCAATAGTCAATCAGCAGAACCACATGGTCAAACACCAGGAACCAAAAACTCTTTTAACCAATATTCACAATTTCATCGGATTTGGTCAACTCCTTAAAAATTAAAAGACACCGATATTAAACCCATTCCAGCAGAGAAGTTACTCCATGTAACAACCCAACATTTAATTGCCTGTATTTACTTTTGGGTTTATAAAAAGCCGCGAAACTCTCCACAAACACACCACACAATCTTCAAACCCTAAAACATCCTTCAAACACAAACATGAGTGTGAAACCAGATATCGTAGAAATCTCATCGGACTCATCAGCATTAGACGAACCTAAGTCTGCCTCATCATGGGGCAATTACTTTCCCCCCAATGCCTCAACTTCTAGGAACAGAAAATCAAAGAAGAAGATCGAGGCAACTTCTTCTGATGAGCTTCCAACTCCCCCACCATATGTGGATGACACAAGCTCAGATTATGAGCTCAAGTCAATGCCAAGCTATGTGTCCTTCTATGAAGATTCTTCTGATGAACAAGCAGCAGTGACTTCAAAGTCTGTGGTTGTGGCAAGCTCTGCTCAAGTGCCAACGCATTCCCACCCAAAACCAGGGAAAAGAGAACATGTACTAGGCCTTGCAAGCGGTCATGTGTGGGAGGACATTGGGAAAAGAGGGAAGCAGAGCATGCCTGACTACAAGGGAAAGGGGAAGAGGCCCATAGGATAGTTGTTTTAGGTGTTTGGTTGTAGTCTTTTGATCCTTGATTGTAATGAAACTCTTCTTATGTAATGTTGCATCTATGAATGCACCACTTTATAATGAATAAACATTGATGTTCCTTGTTTACATGAGGTTCTTTATTGATTATGTGTGCTTAAATTCAATACCTGCAAAAGGGTTAGTAGACATAATATAGAAAGTATACACAATTATACAAAATATACAACATTAAGCCTCCCCTTAGGCTTATGCCTTCCCTCAATCCCAGGAATTAGGGATTGATCATCCCAATGTGGACAACTAAGTAATTAAACCTAGGTCCATCAAAAGCTTTTGTCAACAAATCAGCCACATTTTCATCTGTGTGTATTTTAAGTACTTGAATAAGATGTTTTTCATTAGCATCTCTTATAAAATGGTGCCTAATCTCAATGTGCTTTGTTCTTTGGTGAAAAACTGGGTTTTTAACAATGCTAATTGTGCTTTGGTTATCAATAAAGATTTTAGTGTTCATAAAATTGAACCCATAGTCCCGCATTTGAATTTGTATCCAAAGTACCTGACCACAACAACTAGCAGCAGCAACATACTCTGCTTCAGTAGAAGATGTAGCCACAATGGTCTGCTTCGTGCATTGCCAAGAAATCAATATCCTACCCAGAAACTGACAACCACCAGTAGTAGATTTTCTATCAAGATTAGCACCAGCATAATCACTATCACTATAAGCTTCCAACACAAAAGGAGAATCTCTTGGGTACCAAAGACCCAACTTAGGTTGTCCTTTTAGATACTTGAAGATTTTCTTGACTGCATTCAAGTTGGAAGTCAATGGTGTAACTTGATGTCTTGAACAAGCACTAACTGCAAACATTATATCTGGTCTTGAAGCTGTCAAATACATAAGTGAACCTATCATTGATCTGTAGAGATGAACATTAACAGGATCATCTGGTTCATTCTTTGATTTAGGCTTGGGGGCTTCATATGGAGTTGTTGCAGTTCTCACAGATTCCAAATCAAACTTCTTAAGTATGTCTTGCACATACTTTTCTTCGCTGATAAAAATCCCATCAGGCTTTTGTTTGACCTGTCAGCCCAAGAAAAATGTAAGCTCACCCATAGCACTCATCTCAAATTCACCCTTCATCAATTCTTCAAATTCCCTACACCAAGCCTCCTTTGTAGAACCAAAGATGATGTCATCCACATAGACCTGGACGAGGATAATATCTCTTGAGTTCTTCTTAGTGAAAAGTGTCTTGTCAATGGTACCTTTTTGGTATCCATGCTTCAACAGAAAAGTAGACAATCTTGCATACCATGCCCTTGGTGCTTGATGAAGTCCATAGAGTGCTTTCACCACCCTGTAGACCCATTTTGGATTCTGAGGGTCCTCAAATCCTTTGGGTTGAGTCACATAAACCTCTTCTTGAATCTCTCCATAGAGAAAAGCACTTTTTACATCCATCTGGTAGACCATAAATCCCATATATAAGGCAAAGGCTAAAAATAGCCTAATGGCCTCAACTCTTGCCACTGGAGCAAACACCTCATCATAATCAATACCCTCCTCTTGCCTGTGACCTTGAGCTACTAATCTTGCTTTATTCCTTATCACAATACCTCTAGCATCTCTCTTGTTCTTTAGAATCCATTTTGTCCCAATTACATTCTTTCCATCAGGTAAAGGCACAAGCTTCCATACATTTTGATTAAGAAATTGTTGCATTTCTTCTTGCATAGCCTCCACCCAAGCTGGATCTTTAAGAGCTTGTGATACACTGCTTGGTTCAACTTGTGAAAGAAAACAAGCAAAGAGACAATGTAGAAAGTCTGTGTGATTGTTCCTTTGCTGATTATGAACATAACTGACAAAGGCACTTTCACCGAACTTTGTTTGTTTCACCTTATTTCTTGTCTGAACAGCTGAGGTAGGATCACCAAGAATCAAGGATTGAGGATGAATGGTATTGATACTCTTAGTAGCAACAGGATTGACTTCTACTGTGGGTGCTAGATTATTGACATCAGGACTAATGTCATCATCATATGAGGAGGAGGTAAAAATGCCAGTACTTAGATGATGATGAATATCTTCAAATTCAGTTCTTGAGGTTAGTGAGTTACCAAGATCTGTAGGTCTTGGATATCTTGTGAGAGGTTCAGGAAAGCCCAATGAAGGATCAGAAGGAGTTAACAAAGGAGCAGCAGGAGTGGAGACACCAGCAGGAACATTAGAGCTACCAGCAGAATTGGTAGTACCAGCAGTAACAGGAACACTACCAGTAGGAATAGAAGAACTACCAGCAGAATCCATATTCCTGTGGGCTTGAACTGCGGCTTGTCTTAAGAGCTCCTCTGTTTCTTTTGTGAATTCAAAACCAAACTTTTCAGCTGCTTCCTTGGCATCATGTTCTTGTCTTTGAAGCCTTGCAAGGTCTTCTGCAAAACATGAATCACCTTCACCCATGCCAGAATTCTCTTTAACTTCAGAACCTGCAAAGTGGTTAGAAGGAAAAGAAGGAACAACAATGGTTTGTTCATCACACTCAGAGTCTGAATCATCATCTGGGGTACCTGCATTGTGAGTTTGAGACTCATGTGTACCTGCAGATTGATTAGCTTTAAAACGAGTATATCCTAAAGTATCAGTTAGATAGTCCAGGTCAAAATACCACTCATGACCTGCACCCTGAGTGTTAGGTTTATCCTCAAGATATCTCAGGTTTAGTGTCTCTTCTATCTTTTTGGTAGATAAGTTATAAACTCTATAAGCCTTGCTATGTGCAGAGTACGCAACTATAAATCCCTCATCAGCTTTCTCTTCAAATTTACCCAATGGTCACTGGTGTTTAGAACAGTCACATGACATCCAAAAGGTTTAAAATGACTGATGGTGGGAACTTTCCCACACAAAAGTTCATAAGTGTTTTGTTTTGAGGATTAGTGATCAATACCTTATTCAAAACATAACAAGTAGTGTTAACTGCTTCAGTCCAAAACATGGTAGGTAGCTTAGAGTCAGCAAGCATAGATCTTGCAGCTTCTATAAGGGTTCTATTCTTTCTTTCAGCAACCCCATTTTTTTGTGGGTTTCTGGCATTACTATAGTCCCTTTTAATCCCCTTTTTCCCACAGAGTTCAATTAATTTAGAATTTTTAAACTCTGTCCCATTGTCACACCTTATAGTCTTAACCTTTTTATTTAGCTGGTTTTCAATTAAGGCAAGAAAGTCCCTAATCACATGAAAGGTTTCATCCTTAGTACCTAAGAAGAAAGTCCAACAAAACCTGCTAAAGTCATCTGTAATCACCAGGCAATAGTACTTATGGTCAATACTTCTGATGGAAGTAGGACCAAAAAGATCTATATGAAGTAACTAGAGAGGTTCAGCGATGGTGCTCACAGCTGTGATGGCTTTGTAAGAAGCTTTGTGTTGCTTTCCTTTGTTGCAGGCAACACAATTATGTTCATTTGTAAAGATCTTGGGAGGAAGCCCTTTTACCAATCCATTCTTTGCTAGCTTGTTGATGGTTTTGAAGTTAACATGAGCCATCCTTCTATGCCATTTTGTAGATTCATCCAAGGATGCCTTTGCCACCAAACAAGCTAAATCACCTTCAGGTTGGAGTTCATTTAAGTTGAAACTGTATAGATTGTGTCTTCTTGGAACTTTAAGTACAACTTGACTTTCATCAGGCAACTTGAAGTCTTTAGAAAGCACAAGACATTCAGTCTCAGTGAAGAGAACACTGTTTTTCTTGTCACAAATTTGTGAAACAGAGAACAGATTAAAATTCTGCAACTCTTCCACATAATAGACATTTTCAAAATCCAACTTGGAAGTTCTGATGGTTCCTTTGCCTGTTATTTTACCATCTCCACCTCCAAAAGTCACAGTGCCTCCTCTTATAGTCACAAAGTCCACCAACCTGTCTCTATTTCCGGTCATACTTCTAGAACACCCACTATCAACAATACCTAAGTCTTTACTTCTATGAGGATTTTCCTACAACATTAGATACAATGGAAGACCCAAGTCATGACTTACTTGGGCCTGCCTTGTGGATCAGAAAGATTTAAACCATGTAGATTGATGAGATCCACCATTGTTCTTGGATCCCTTCTTCAAATATGGTCTGTATTGTTTCCAAGAACAACCTGCTGAGGACTTAACAGCAGTTTCCCATCTTTCCTCCCCCCCCCTTTTGCATTGGGTCATAATAAACAGGCCTATAATCATTCTGAAAATAAGAGCTTGTAGGTCTGATGAAGGATCTAACAGCATTTCTTTTTCAACCAGCAGGAATAGATTTACTAGCTGGAACTGGTTTACTAGCAGGAACTGGTTTACCAGCAGGAAATGTAGCTCTGACCGAGCTCATTTGTGCTGTTTGAGGAACAAATGGGGGTATATTTTCAACATTATTCCACAATGGTCTAGATTGCTGTTGCCCAACACACACACCCATTCTATTCTCATAAAAATCACAATCTTTAATAAGATGAGAATAACTACCACAAACAAAGCATGATTTATTTCTAAAAGATTTGTTCTTAACATGACTTCTCTTATTACACACAAACTTATCACAACCAGAACTAGAAATAGAATTGTTTTTAACAAAATGAAAAGAAATGTCTTCAAAAGATGTTGTCTTTGAATTGGATTCATCATCAGCTACTCTTTGAGGAGAAGTCATCAGACTTGGGTGTGCGAGACTTGTCACTTGAATCACATGAGGCAAAGTCATTGGTCTTGGGTTCTGAGGACTTGTCACTGTTTGAACAAGAGACAAAGTCATTAGATTTACAATCAAGTTCAGGCAAGTCATTGGACTTTTTGCCATAGGTCATATGTGATTCATCAAAGTCTGTGTGGGTAGAGGTAGGCTTAAATACTCCTGTTATAGGTGGAGAAACAGTATTCATTCCTCCTTCTTTAACATATTTAACAAGAATTTGATAATCCTCAGGTTCAGGGGTAGGGTCAAAAATGCTTGGCTCATTAGGGTCATACACTTCATCTGGCCCAATATAATCTCCATACCCCAACCCTCTCTTAGACCTTATAGAATGAGAGCTATTATTCAACTTAGCTAGGTGTTTAGATGATTCTTGCCATATATTACACCTGGCCACTTCACTATCTAACTTAGCCTGCAAGTCCTGTTTCTCTAAATTCACCTTAGCATTTTCACTTTCAGAATATTTTAACAAATTAGTAGTGTTTTCCAAATCTCTTTCTAAAACCCAAATCTTTTCTTCATATGCCAACTGATTAGTTTGGTACCAAGCCTTTTGTATTTCTAAAGTTTTAAGTGTACTTTTATAAGCTTGAACCTGAACATAATAATCTTTATATTGAGTTTCTACATCATCAAACTCCTTTTTAATTTTAGCATAGTTATCATCACATCCAAAAGGGCAAGTTTGTACCTGAGATGAGATACCCATCAATGCAAATTCCTCAGCCACATCTGCCTCATCTTCTGTCTCACATCCAGCAAGCATTCTATAAACTTGAGCAGCACCTTTTTCCTCATCATCTATCTCATGTTGTGACCAATCCACCATGAAATCAACAGATAGCAAGGCTCTAGGCTCCTCTGAGTCTAATTCTTTGAGCTTGAATGCAGAGTATCTGGTCTTATCATCTGCCTTCTTTTCTTTGCATTCTCTTGCAAAGTGACCCAGTTGTGAGAAGTTGTAACATCTAACCTTCCTTTTATCAAACCTTGCTCCATCCTTCCTATTGAATTGGATCTTCCTGCCAGCCTTCTTTTCAAATCTGTTCACCTTCACTGAAATCATAGCCATCTGCCACTTGATATCCAATTCTTCCAAGTCCATCTTATCAATCTGGTCAAAGTCTTCATATATAAGCTGCTGTTGTGGTTCACTTTCAGCAACAAAAGAATGAAGCACATCTTCAATCACATTGCCAGAATTTGAATGTGTTCTTGGTGTAGCAGGGGTATATGAGGTTGATGAAGATGATGAGGTTGGGCTATCAGCATATGACATCTTGTTATTAGTACTGGTAGTACTAACAAATGCTGAGTGAGTTGGAGTATGTGAATAGCTTGAACCTCCTTTAATATCAATCTCAAGAGTCTTGAGTTTGTTCTAGAGGTCATCAAAACTCAAGTAATCAAGCCCACCTCTTGCTTTGAGAGTGATGGATACCTGTGACTCGGAAGGAGGCAATGCCCTCAAGAACTTGGTATTGCAATCTTCATTATCTGGCCTTGCCTGCAGCTGATTGAGTTGGCTCAAAATCTTCTGGAACCTATCATAGCCTTTATGCAATCCTTCTGCTTCAGAGATCTTGAATTCTTGGAACTCTTGCTTCAGCATGGACTTCCTCATCTTCTTAGATTCATCATTACCTCCAAATCTTGCTTTAACAGCTAACCAGATGTCCCTTGCATCATCTAGGTGATGAAAATCACCCATGTGGTCTTTTGGGAGAGACTGAAGCATCAAAGTTCTTGCTTTTGTCTCCCTTTGAACAGCAATATGTTCTTCTGCAAATACAGGGGGAAGAATAATGATGTTCCCTTTTGGATCTCTTCCTATTTTCTTCTTACTGTTTCCATTCAGGATGATGTTCCAGAGGTTATGATCACTATTTGAAATCCAGTACTCCATATTCATGCCCCATATATCATATTCATCCTTCTTGAGGTAAGGAAATTTTGCATTGCTGTTTGAGACAGTGGTTGTGAGAATTTGTTGTTGGACATTCTGTGTTTCAGGTTTTTCATTGTTGACAACAGACTCATCTGTTCCGGATGAAGTCATTGTATGAGGGTTTAAGAGATTTGTTTGAAAAGGTTTATTCTTTGACAGAGACTCAAACCAGGCTCTGATACCACTTGTAGGATCAGTCCTAGATAGATCTTTGAGCCTTATGGAACCGGTAGAATTCTTATGTAATCACAAACAAACTACAAGAGAATCTCTGACAATAAACTTATGTTTACGCGGAATATAAACACAAGAGTTAAAGAAGAAATAACTAATAAACACTTTATCCTCTATGGATCTATATTAACTATTAAAATTGTTTTCAAGGTCGTCCATTGTTTATAGCCGTGTGTTTCTTTTATACTCCCAGAAACCCTAATTCGGCATTCACTACAAAACGTGTAGAGGAGATATGCATTATCACTTCCTAATATAACTCATGCATATCTCTTTCTCTAACAAACTTCAAAATATACGGGTTTGACTATTTCTATAACGTGCAGAAACAAAACTAGCAGCAGTAACCATAATGTGCTATCAGTAGAAACAATAAAACTACTATACCAGCAGGAACTATATACCTGATAGCAGAAACCAATACTACTCTAACAGCAGTAATGAAACTAAATACAATTTTAATAATTCCTAACAAAGGTTTTATGCCTAAGTTAACTGATTCTTTAAAACTTCTTTCTTGAAATCTTATTATGATGTTTTGTATTGGAATTGATGGCATAGTTAGTCAGATAGTAACTGATCTAACTCACTCTCTACCATTTTATACTTTTAGTATAATGTGTTAGTACAAGGACATCTGGTAAAGAGAACAGCGAGCAAAAGTGAATCTAGCACATTTTTGTTAGAGGCAACACCTGCCACGAGCTTGAAACCTTGTCAAGAAAGCTCTTTTAACGAGTTTATCTGATCACAAGCAGTTATTTATAACTGAAATCATTGGTTCTCACACAACCAGAGGTTGCATTAAACCGAAATTATGATTAAGTGTCTGTCTTTACACTTAATCCCTTCAAAATGGTTGTAAGCAGTATTGATTTAATCAAAATTGAGTTCGTACTGCTAAGTCAAAATTTTTCCAAAAAGTTCGTACTGCCAGGCAAATAGTTAGTACTGGTAGGCTTAAGTTTGTACTGCTTGATAGACGTTAGTACTGGTGCGAATTAACAGCTTTTTGAAAATAGCCGTTAAGAGTTAGTTGAGATTTTTACTAATCAATATCTTATCTTAAGGGTTTCCTTTTTTGATATTTTTACTTTTAAACTATTATATTCACCTTTTCTTCAATCAAAAGTTATCTTTTAATTGAAGTCGGTCCAATAGAAACCCTCATATGACTTTCATAATATATCAATTCACTTTCGTCATCTACTTTCTAACCTAAAATTACTCTAATCCCAGCAGTCAAATCCAACTTTTACTGACAAATAATGGCATCTCTATCTTTTGTTGACAAGCACAACATGGTCACGTATTTGGAAAAAGCAGAGGATGATGCACAATTCCATCAGGTAGTGGACTTTTTAAATGCTTCCCACATAAGGTATTCTTTAACATTAAATTCCATTATCTATGTCTCCCAAATCAAAGAGTTTTGGCAGACTGCTACTGTCAGAACATTTGACAATGGAGACAAAGAGTTAAATGCAACAGTGGATGGAAAATCCATCACTCTTACTGAATCATCACTTAAAAGGCATCTCCACATGAATGATGACAATGGTATTAGTGCTATGCCAAACACTGAAATCTTTGAAACTTTAACTAGGATGGGGTACAACATCCAATCACAATCTTTAACTTTTCAAAAAGGTTGTTTTGCCCCACAATGGAGGTTTTGATACACATTATCCTTCACTATCTCAGTCCTAAGAAAACCTCATGGGAACAGTTCAGTAGTAATATTGCAATTGCTCTCATCTGCTTAGCTACTGACAGAACTTTCAACTTTTCAAAACTCATCTTTGAAGGAATGGTAAAAAATGTTGATAGCAAATCAAAGTTTTTGATGTATCCCAGGTTTATCCAAACTATTTTGAACATGAGGAAACATCAACTTCTTCCTCACAAAAATGTTTATCCAACACCTAAACTTACCCAAAAACTTTTCAGTAATATGAGGATGGCCTCAAAAGGGTATAGTGGGGAAGAAGTTCCATTATTTGATTCAATGCTACAGGTACAGGGTAAAGGATCAACAAGCCCAGTTGACTCCCAACACACACCCACAACAATAGACCAATCAGCCTCACAACCAACCTCATCACTAGATAGGTATTCATCTAGAGAGGGCTCTGTTGTTCCTCAGCAAAGAGTTCCTACCCCTCTTTATGTAGCAGATGAGGCTAACTTTGTCAGTATAGGAAGGGCTGCTTATACTGTCTCAGGCTTAGAAGATGGACAGGACAAAAGTAACATTAATAAGACCCAACCTATGGCAACACCAACAGTACCAAGTTCTTTTAAACCCAATACTATTGTTGGAATCCCAAGCAAACCGAAAATATTGGGTGGCTCAGAGGCTCACCATGTGGTGGAGTCTGAGTCTATGCCCCATGATGCAACTCTCCCTGAAGGTTACGCATCAGGAAGTGCTGAGGGCAGTAAGACACTTAAGAAATTGACGGATTTATGTACAAAATTTTCTGAGAAGGTTGCTAGCTTGGAAACTGACCCACAAGATGGTTTTTGGTAAGGTGTATACTAAAATGTTGCTTAAAGTCAAGAAATTGGAGCAAAAGGTCAAGACACTTACAAGAAAGAGATCAGCTCAATTGGTAGCATCAACTGAATCATCTTCTTCATCAAGTTCATCAGATGGTCAGAGGGATGGTCAAGGTGAGGAATCTTCCAAATAGGGGAGGAAGATTGCCCAATTAGATGAAGATCCTTATGTTTCTTTTGTCCAAGAGGAGTTCGATACTCAGGGGAGGCAAGGTGATCAAATGGATCAAGGTACTAGTGGAATAACAAAAGGTACTGGTAGTGCTATACATGGTACTGCTAGTATTCCAGAAGAAGGTACTGGTGGTTCTCAAGGTACTGCTAGTGCAGTATATACAAGAAGGCCTAAGAGATCAAGATCAAACAAGGTTAAGGGAATAATGGTAGAAGAAGAATCTTCTCTGAAGACAACCAAGAAGAGCCAAGCTCAAATTGCTCTTAATGAAGAGTTAGCCCAAAGGTTTTATGAGGAGGAGTTAGCAAAGGCAGCTGAAGAGGAAAGATTGGCAAAATTCATGGTTGAACGCAAGTTTCAGACTGAAGAAGAAGAAAGAGCTGCTTAGGTTCTTGCTGATAGTGAATTAGCTGCCAAACTACAAGAAGAAGAAAGGTCACAGTTCACAAGAGAAGAACAAGAACAAGCCATTGATGACCTATTGGAGCATATCAGAAAGAGACAAAGCAAGAAGAAAGCTGCTCAGAAGAAACCTCCTACCAGGAAAGAACAGTTAAGCTATATGAAGACTTATCTGAAGCACCAAGATACCTGGAAAGAACATCATTTCAAGGGAAGATCTTTTGAAGAAATAGAAAGGATTTACATTGATACTCATAGAAGAATGAAGATGTTCCTGAGAGGTGATCTAGAAACAAGTCAAGAAAGAGGAGAGAAAAGAGCAACAGAACAATTGGAATCAGGAGAATCCAAGAAACAAAGAACTGAAGAAGAAACAGTTCTAGAAGAATCAGTTGAGCAAGAATAGGAAAAAGAGAAATTGACTGATGAACATATCCATGGAATGATAGTGGTTGTTCCCGAAGCTCTTAATGTTGATCTCATTCAAGCCAAACATCCCATCATTGATTGGGAAGTTTATTCAGATGAAATGATCAAGGGATGAAAAATCATTAGAGTACGAGGAAAATTTGAAGTCTACAAGTTCTTTGAAGACATGATCAAAGCTTTTGACAGAGATGACTTGGATAAGCTTTGGAGCTTAGTTCAAGAGAAATTCAAGACCACAGATCCTACAGATGATAAAGATAAAGAGCTATGGGTTGAGCTGAAAAGGTTATATAAGCCAGATGCAAATGATACACTATAGATATTTCAAGCTAATGACCTGGATACCACATGGAGATTATTTGACAACTGTGGAGTTCACAAAGTTTCTACTAAAGCAGAAGTGGAAGTATACATGTTAGTGGAAAGGGATTACCCACTGAGAGCAGGAATATTAATAGTTATGCTTGCATCAAGACTTAAAGTTGAAGAATATTCAGAGATGGCAAGAGAATTGATAAGGAAGATATTCCAGCTATTTGAATAAATGAAAGCCAGAAGACTAAGGTTGACTATATAGTTTTTGGAAAAGTCCTCACAATCCTCACAAGGTATGCATTTAATTCAGAAAACTTGATGATTTAGGGTAAATCACAAGTTTAGGGGAGGATTGTTGGGAATTAAATGTTCAAGACTTAGTACTGCTGGAAGATTGCACTAACAGTACAAACTGTTAGTGTATAACTGAAGACTACTGAAGAATAACTAATAGCACAAACTGTCAAGTTAGTACTGTTAGTATATTAAATAAGATATTGCTGCATGAAAAGGGTCTAGAAGAACGTGTAAAGGATAAGTATGGTATAGATTGTATGTATATCACAATTAGTTAGAATTATATGGGTAGATACTTATCTTGTAAAGGACTCCTTATGTCTATAAAAAGAGGTCCTAGGTTAAGTCAGATACATAGAAGTCGAGATATCATATAAGTTTTTGTTAAGATTCAAAGTCATTGTAACCCTAGTGATATTAAGATCACTCGTATTATTCTTGAATAATATTGAATCGTTTGAAGTTATTCACTGTGTTCATTACTCATATTGCATTACTGTTACATCAAAGTAAATCTTCTAAGTATTGTTAAGTAGATTCCGCATAGTTAACAATATAACCTCAAAGTATCTTAAACACATTATAAAGGAGTTACATCCTCAGTGTTTGATCCTCTCATTCAGCCTCCTAGCATAGTTCCAAACAGGTTTTTGATAGTAAAAACAATTATCCTGTAAATGTTCAAAACTACCACAATGATAACAAGCCTTGTTGATCATCTCAAAATTACATCATAACCTTTGAGATATCATGTTATTCCAATTTCTCTGGTTACCTCTAGGCCTGTTAGTGTACTCCCTAGGTTGCTCATTGAAATCAACAATTTTCCTAGACAACTTTTTACCAAAACTAGGTTTGACAAACTTAACTTGTTCAACACTAGGTTTAACTGTTATACTCTCAACCTTAGGTTTAGTCTTCACCTGTTCCTTATTAGACTTACTATTTTCTCCTAAAGGCTTAGCATTAGACTAAACTAAACAAGACAATTCAGGTATAAGAGGTACATACGTTCCTGTTATTGAAGGAGGAACTTCATTATAACCTATATCACTACCTCTCCTCATAACTTGACAATCTATTGTCTTATTTACACTTTCAGATGCAAATTCAAGCTTATTAACCTTAACCTGATATTTTTCTTTTTCCTGATAAGCTGCATTTTTTTCTTTTTGAGCCTTTTCTATCCTTTTAGTAAGGTCTTTCACTTGATGTTCTTTAACATAAAGTTTACGTTCAAGAACATTAACTTTCTCAACATACTCTGACTCATTCTGTTTAAAAAATTCAAGTCTTTCCTCAATAGATTTTCAGCCTACTTTATAGCCTAAATTGACTAAATTTAACATCTTTACCTCTTCTATTAGTTTTTCATTCCTAGACTTAAGTTCCTCAATATTATCTAAACAAGATTTATATGAACAACCTGAATCATTAGATACCTCATAATCAGAACTTGATGAAGAAGAGTAAGCCATAAGTGCAAGGTTGGGTCCTTCAGCTGCCTGGTCACTCCAATCATATCCTCCTAAACCATTACAAGACACCAAAGTTGTAGAAGTCTTAGGTTCCTCAGACACAGATTTCCTTGAGCTCTCTCTATTCTTGTAGTCTTGGCTCTTTGGTGCCCTACATTCCCTTGCAAAATGTCCATTCCTGTGGCAGTTGTGGCATTCTATATTGGATTTATCAAGACCCATGTTATCCTGCCCATTGACCTTGAGGTTTCTTCCCGTCTTCTTTAAAAATCTCCTTGCCCTCATTGTCAACATTGCCATCTGCCACTTCAAGTCCATCTCTTCAAGATCATCTGGATGAATCTGTTCCAAATCTTCATGCATAATCTGAGGACTAGTAGATTGACCAGCTAAGAAAGCATAGATAACAGCATCACTCAAAGTATCAAGGGTTGTAGACCCAACAACATTAACTTGTGTGCTAGCAGTACTAACTCTATAAGCAGTATTAACTGCTTCATTTGTACTGCTAGAACTGTTATTGGAGGAGGACACAAAAGCTAAGTTTTATGTGCTTGAGGATGAGCTAGATGACCCTTTGACTTCAAGTTCATATACTTTAATATTTTTATACAGATCATCTAAACTCATTGTATCAAGATCAGCCTTGTTTCTCCATACCACAGTATGTGTATTCCACTCTGGTGACAAGCTTCTCAAAAACTTTTGTGGAGTTTAGAATAACTCCATGGATCGTTTAGAGCACTAGGGATTAACAATAACAATGATAAGAACATACGCAGCGGACTAAACAAAACATCATTATTATTGATACAAGGTTTCTTCGTCATTATCTCTAACAACTACAATTACAAACTAACAGTCCCAATACTACTTGATCAATAGTATCTTATCAAACGATCTTGAGACTAAACAAAAACTCTAACCCTAGGCATTTTTCCCATACCCTACGCCTAGGTTACACATACACACATATCCTGGTGTTTTACATCTTAACACTTATTAAAACAAACACCCTTAATCTCTTTATATAATAGAGATTTGGGTTACAAAGACTTCTAACATAATACATTTTAAGCCCTTGTAGTTTCATTCTTCATCATTTGAAGAATTCTTCCTTTGTCTTCATAAGTCCTTCATCTTTCTTGTGTTTTGTCTTGTCAACTCAAATATAAAACCCAACAATCTTCCCCTAGTTGATAATGACAAAACCAAATATGCATGAACTTCCCCTGAAGCTAATACATATGAAAGACATAGACTTCCCCTTAATCCATGCTATACCACCAAGGATCTTCAAGTTGCAAAGCTTCAATGTATTACTTCTTCCCCTTTTTGTCATAATCCACTAGGAGACTCAAAGTAAATGCAACTTTGATCTTCACAACCATGAACCACTAGCATACTGCCAATCCGGTCTTCCAATATCTCGAATTACCCACCATTAAGAACACCAAAAAAGCTTACTATAAATGAACTCAAGACAAAAGAAACCAAAACCAGTAGTAATAAAAACAACTAGCAGTTGTAAAAACCTTCCCCTCGAATGGTGCATGTAAATGGTTAAACATTTTAACATTAAGCTTCCCCTTAAACCCATATGTTAACCATTTCTTGAATCTTCAATCCTGTAAGCTCTATGTAATGATTACTGTTGAAGAAAACTAAGTATTACCAACTTGATGCTGAAGTAGAATAACCCAAACTTGTGTCTTATGTCTTGTACTATATATGTGACTTCGAACGTATACCCAAACCGATGTATAAGGAGACCCCAATCTCTTGACAAAAATCCAGTTTGTCAAGTCTTAGTCACCACTTGAACACGCAAACAAGTTATCTTCAAAGTGTAACACCCACTTTAAGATATGATAAGAACACAATTTTGAATAATTCCACCTCATCATCAAATAGATGATAATTAATCCTCTTCGTAACCAATTTAACGAATAAAAATGAGCTTTTATATACCTTAAAGAACCTAAAATGAAAATCAATCTTCTTGTGTGTGTTTAACATCTTCAAAAATCCAAAACCATGTACAAACTGATATCGAAACATGCTAAAAACCATCTTGTCTTCCCTTCACTGCTCGTAACAAATGTATATTCAAAACACCAAAAATATAACCTCGAATGAAATTCCTTGTCGAATCATCATTAATCTTATTCGTATCAATATCACCAGGTAAGGAACTTTAATTATCATTTTCCCATTACATTACAAAACTTCCTTCTGCTCACTTGCACTCAAATACATGTCCAACACACTTGTTGACAAGAACAGGCAACATAAACAAATGTGTAGCAGTAGAAACTTCAATCAGTTCACTAGTAGCATAAACTTGTAACTTCAGTCAATCAAGTCTTCATATTAACCAGCCAATATGTCTTCCATCAAACCACTCATAGCTCGATATAATGAGCAGCAATAACCAATCGAATGAACAGCAGTACAAACAGCAATTGGCAGTATTAATCTTTATCGAGCAGTACTAATGAAACATACTAGCAGTACAAACTTATGAAAGTATTAATGAACAACAAGAATAAGCTAGCAGTACTAAAATTATAGTAGCCGTAATAACCCGCAACAGTAGTAACTCATTATTACTGGCAGTACTAACATGATAAGTAGCAGTACTAAAAACTACCAACCAGGATTAATGACTATAAGCAGCCGTAACGTTCAAGGAGGTACATGCGTGGTCTTACTACTTCTTTCGTTAGGGTTACCAGTAACATCACTTGAACTATGCGTGAGTCTTTTTCTAAGAGTACTAGACTTACATTGCAACCAGTAACCTTACTCTTCAAAACGTTAACCACAATACTTCGATATCACAAGATCCTCGCCTGGTCTTCAAAAAAACAATCACGATCAGAGATGCTAGCATCTGATCGCAGCAACTACAAAATTAAAAACCCTAATCAGTCGTGAAACACCACTGATTCGTCTCTAATACAGTCGCGTCAATCATTGCCAATACCAGCAGATCATCATATGAATTAGGGTTCATCATCAACATTAAAACAGCACAGCAAAATCCCTTGTATACATTCAGCTTCTTCAATACTTTTTATTTTTAGTCTTTAGTGTCACTTTTTAGTGTCACTAACCAGTTCTATGCGCCATGATTGCTAAGATGAACCCAGTTAACCACATATAGCAGCAACATACCACCGATATCGATCAATATTAGGGTTTTCAACTAAACCCTATCCGGCTATCATATAGAAACCCTAAAAATAAAAAAAACTTGAACATTTCTACAATAGTTTTTAAAAATTTACACCTGACGATTAAGAGCTCAGATTTGAAGATCCCTCCGGTGAGAATGTACCTTGATATGCAAAGAACCTCCAATAAAAATTTCAGCCCGATCCAACGGTTAACGAATGAGCTATCGCCTTTTAAAAACAGCTCTGCAGAATGTTTCAAAAATTGAAACCAGATTAGAATTTTTTTCTTCTTCTTCGCCAAGAAGACCTTTTGAATCCCTAGATCACGAGCTCCCCGGGCTCTGATACCAATTGTTGATCCCAGTTATGCACTTGATCAAATCCCTTAGCTTGTAAAGGTTTAGCTATGCTAGATAAATCTAATACAACTAGGTATAGAAACTGTCTTGGAGTATATTAAAGTTTATGCGGAATCTAAACTTTATTCTTAAGAAGAACTTAATATTAATCAGTAATATCAAACAAAACACTTCAATATAATTAATAATACAAATACTCAAAAGTATTAGGGTTTACAACCTTGAAGTTTTCTAAAGAATCGTGAAATCATGTATCTATCTTTATGCCCTAGGACCTCCTTTTATAGACTAAGAAGTCCTAGTCGGCTTACAATTACTTGCTATACAAGATAAATCTCTATAGAATCTTTTCTATATTTATCTAACCGACTATACAAGTTTATCTCATAAGTAGTAAAAATTAAACACTCTAGCAGTTGTATCTCTAACTCTAGCAGTTGTAACTCTTCAGCAGTAGTAAGTTAGTACTAGCAGTACTAACTTTTCTTCTAACAGCACTAACTACTTAGAGTATTTTCCTTCAAGTTCAGTAGCAGTTGTAACTCTGAAAGCAGTTGTAACTCTAAACTGGCAGCAGTAACATTTGGTCTAGCAGTAGTAACCACTTAGTGTATTTTTTTGAACATCTTCAGCAACACTAGAAGTAGTAAAATACATAAGCAGCTGTAATCTTTGTAACTAGCAGCAGTAATGACTTAGAGCATTTCTTGTGTAAGCCATTAGCAGTCTTAATAATGCAAGCAGCAGTAACTCAAAAACCCAACAGATATCAACAGTTATGACCACAACTTATACACAACGTATAGAAACAAAACTTATGACTACATATCAGACTTAAAAGGATATCTGGAAGCACTTAGTTTGCAACTGCAAAAAATAGGCAGAATCTATTTTAAAGGACTTATCACCGATGCCCTGATTTAAAGATTTCAAATTTTGAAGCAGGAGATTCAATTCCTTAAACCACATATTCGAAAACTACCGTATATTAAACTCAAAATCATAAAACTGATGCACTAAACTAAAATGCAACGTTACATAATACGATTTCACGTAACGCTAAAAACGAATCACCAACTTACTCCCACATCTATAGACATGTAGTAGCAACTTAAGACTTTTTGCAAAAGATTTTATTCTCATACTCTGAACGATTTGATACAGTTAACTAATATACCACATATTTATCATCATCACCTATCCCATTAAGAATATTTGAACATAAAATCTCTTTGTAACTGTCACATTTAGAAGATCAATTTAGCAAAAAAAAATAATAATAAAAAATGATTTATCATTAGTTTCGCAAAATCACAAATACCTTTTAGCTTCTTCCATATCCAAAATATAGGCAATGCCTACTACGCAATAACAAATCATAGCGCAAGATTCTAACCCTAAAAAAAGCATTGAGGTTCCTAAGTATAATCTTAAGCTGATACGCAACAAAGGTCAAGATAATATCAAGCACCCTGATACTTTTTCAGAATCTCATGTGTTAATACAAACAAACCATATAAACGTTTATTTATATCTTACAATCTTTCTATGTTTTGTTGATCACAATCGTAAAATCATTTTAACGAGATAAATAAAATACGTAAGTTTTCGAGCCAATAGTTTACTAACTCATTTCACTAAACAAATAAACCATCAAACATTTCTAGTTTACATTAAGTCAAAACCATTTTTGTAAAAGATTTACAAGTAACTCTTGTTACTTACACTTTTATAAAAAGCATAGTTAAACTAGACAAATATGTAAGTAAATATAATGGGTACTTTTGACCCATAACCCATGACACATGAACCTTGACCCAAAACCGATAACCCAAAGTATGCTTTGCATCATGCATGACATCATGTTGGGTACCCATGACCCAAAACCCGGAATTATAACCCAAAATGTGGACTGGACTTACCCAACTGCCAGATCCCTTGGATTACATTGGCCGGATCCCTTTGAGAAGGGATCCACCGGATCTGGTTGTACAGTGGTGTGTTTTGTCTATAAATAGTGAGTCATTTTTTCATTTCTCCTCACCCCTTTCACACATATATTCTCTCTATACTTTTACCTCTCTAACCTCAGATCTAAGGATTATCCATGTAGTTTTTCTTTAGTAATTCTGTAGGTTCCTTTTAAAGGCGAGATCACAACGTTTTTCATTGGAGACTTGCAAGCTCGAAGATATGGGTTGCTAGGCTTCATCATCATCACAAGACCACTGAAGTGTTTCTTATTGTTGGTTCTTCTTAAGTATGCCATAGGTGTATTGCGATAGTAGGTGTTGTTGGGTTGTGGTTCCTCCATTATAAAGGAACCTGGTATCTAGCTTTGTACCGGACAAAGTGTAAGCGACGTAGGTTTGGTTCTACCTTGTGTAAGAACCTGATATCTAGCTTTGTACTGGATAAAGTGTAAGCGACATAGGTTTGGTTCTACCTTGTGGAAGAACCCGGTATCTAGCTTTGTACCGGATAAATTATAAGCGACGTTGTGAAGGCTTCTCCGCCAAGATAAGGAGCTAATGGATTTAGAGTTTACGAACTCTCGAGTTGGGCACTCGGGGAGTGGAGTAGGGCAAGGAAGGTAACCTTGTAGCCGAACCACTATAAATACTTGTGTCAATGGTTTTATCTTTCTTTACCTTTCCTCGTACTCAATATTCTCATATATCTTTCTATCAATATCCATATTTCAAAATGGATTGACATAAGTCAATCTAAATGTTTTAAAATGAAGTTTTGATAGGTAAAACTATTCAACCCCCTTCTAGTTTTCTACAATTGGCATCAGAGCTATGTTACCAAGTTTCTTAGAGTATATTGTACTCTAAAAACTTGAAATGATCAGTGAATGTTTGAAAACTACAAAGAAGGAAAACCTTTATATCTAACTTTAAACATATTTCTTAAATCCCAATTAAGATAATGATAGTTTGGATAATATTACTTTTAATATTCATCTTTACTAATTTATCTTCATGATAGGAAACTTCAAATATAATTTTTAACCAAAGAAAAGATCGAAGTTGAGACACTAAAAGGATATATCAAAATCCTTTGTCAAAAAGCCTTCAGGTGTGTTAAAAGCCTATGAAGTATCCATTTAAAACTATCTCAAGAAATTTCCCAAGAAAACAAAACGTATGTTACTTCTTTAAATAACTTTTCTCATAACATATGTTTTCTTTCACCTAGCTAGAATTTTCTCTACTTATATGTTGATGATATCAAATAACTACATTTTATTGGCATCATTTATCCTATGTTATTCGTTTGTTTTATATTATTTTATATGAGAATTGATACTTAATCGCTTACTTTTGTAAATCTCAGCTTGGTGAAAGTTAGCTATTTTGCACGTAAATTGGAGCAAAATGGATCAAGATGGAAAAGTCTACTGAACTGAAGGAAGATACGCCGTACCATTCTAGATAGATACGCCGTACATCAAGACTTAGATGATTATGAAGACCATTGCCCTTACTTTGAAGCATATGCCGTATTGATTTCCTCTATACGCCGTATATGAAACCTTGGTCAACGTAAGAAGATCTGACTCATCCTACTCCAGATACGCCGCATAACATTTCAAAGATGTGGCATATTAATCTCAAGAATTCACTAGAGAATCCAAGTTACTAAAGAAACATGCGCCATATGAAGATTGAAGGTGCGCCGTATCCTATGGCGGTGTACAAATATTCCAGAATATAATAATCTTAGACCCCACGCGAAGCTACCTAGATATGGCGTATCAACTTAATAGATACGCCGTATTGATCCTATTATCAGAATGTATAAATACCCCATTCGTCTGCCATTCGACACAGCTTTGGATATACACAATTTTACCATACATAGGCGACGACCAGACCACACAAGACACGACCAGAAAGAAGAATTCAGAGCTATAAGAAGGTCCTGCTAGTAATTTAATTCATAGGAAGATTCGTTAAATTTGTATTAGCAATGTTTTAATCGTTGAGTTATTGTCTTTTTCACTATTTGATCGGACTTAATTGTTTCCAGCTTTTATAAAGAGTATTTGTTGTTTTATTTGATCCTTATGCGTATGTTTTGATTACATATACAAGTTTATTGTGCCTTGTCGACCTTAGGCTCGCACAATTACTTCATTAACATCGTTTGCATAATTAATGTAAGCCTGTAAAAGGGATAAATAATATATAAACTTAGTAATCATTAAAGTGGACTTTATACGGAGATCTGATTAATCGTGACAGGATTGCTCTATCGAGAAGACTTAATACCTGAAATCTAGACATTTAGACTGGATTTAGACATTGGAATGATATACACATATACGTAAGAATCCACTGAGAGAGAATAGATTTTAGTACTCATCTTATATAGCTACGCGATTAAACGGGTGACAAATCTTCCTAACAATCGGCCAGGCCTCTTATTTGTATCTATTTTCTATCTGTGTATGTGTGTGTCTATCGCCTTATTAGTTTAATTTACAGTTTTACTTAATCTACACATCGTGCCAGTCTCTCAGGCTGAAAACCCCCTGCGTTAGATTAGGTTTAATTAGAACTAACTTTAGGATTAAAATACTGATAGATACTTAGGTGTTAACATTCCACTCTTAGTGATCGACACTCTACATACCAACTAGGCTACATTGATCGGGTACACTGCCCGTTAGTTTTTGTTATAGGTTAAGTCGGCTAAATATAAATGTAAAACTTGATAACAATAAAAACCTATACTAAACGACACATCATATGTGTTAATCTATGTATAAGTAGCCTTGCTAATTTTCATAATTATCTACACGTTTTTCTTTTAGTACATATATTTTTCTCGATTCATATTTGTTTCAAATGTTTCGGTTTTTTCAAAATATTTTTTATCTAACCCTAAAGTGAAATATGTGTAAGTATCAAATCACAACATTCAAAAATCCCTCTTCACAATTTTCCACACCACTCGAACCTCCAGCTATAGTAATCCATCTTTTTAAAATCTTTTTGATGCGGCGATTGTAAGACCTCACAAGAAGTTTTACAATCCTCCTAGGCAGTGTACCTAACCGTTGTAGTGTAGTATAGGCAAGACACGGGGGATTGATCGTTCTCTAAAGGAATAGTGTATATGAAGGCCGAAGTGTATGTCGATGAATCTTTTTGTATTTTTATATTTTATAAAAAGAAATTAATAATCTTGGGGTTTGAAGAGTGGGCGGTTTAGCTACTAATTAACTAAACGAAAACTAATAATTAAAACTAAGCTAAACTAAATAACAAGAAAAGTAAAGGTGGTAACTCTTATTATGAGAAAAACGTGTTTACTTAGATTTCCTTACTCCCTAGTTATCTCATATTGATTTGTCAAATTGTCACGTCCTTGTTTTAATTGAAGCATTGTATTCCTTAATATTGGTCGTGGGGAGGTGCCGAAGTCCCCAACTATATGAACGTATAAGTCTCCCCTAAAAACCTTAAAGTCTATTAAGTTTTCCAGGATCTACAGGCCGCAATTCACGCAATAAATACAACGAGAAAAACCAATGGTGCACTCTATGGTTGCGTTTAGTAAGACGTTCAAGCTAGCACATATAAGAGAGAGTCCAGTTTTCCTACTCCTAATGCTAAGCAATCAATTAAACAAGAGATGACAAATCAATGATCAATAAGTAGGTTTCATTAGACCTAAGCAAACACAAATAAATCTAGCCTAGCATGTTATAACGAAGAAAAGAAAAACAAATAATGAGACAACACATAGACATATTAAATGATTAAACGAATAACTTATCTTCAATTAAACATGGATGAAAAAGGTAGAAAAAGCCTTACAAAAGCTTTGAAAATCGTCTAGGGTTCTTGTCCTCCAAAGTGTTACAATGAATGAAAAAGATTCGAAAACTATATATAGATTTAAAACCATGACGGCGTCACTTGCAATCTGTGACACCGTCAACTCTCCTCCAATCAGGGTTTCGTTTGTGTAATTCGCCGTCATGACACCGTCAGGTGTGTCTTGCATCCATCACGTTATAATTCTTCTAAGCCGTCACGTTATAAAATTGCACTGAGTTTGGGTCTTCAAATACAAGTGACAGCGTCAGGTTGTAGACTGTAACGCCGTCAGGTCTCCATCTTGACAGATTCTTGATTTGTCATTTTTCTTCGTTTCTTGTCGATTTTGGTCCAAAACATGCTGGTTTCCAAAATTCTCGTCCCAAGTACCTAAAATGCAAAAAAAAGAAAAAAAAAAGATTTAGGGCAATATTCGATGAATTACATATGACTTTTATGCTTAAATTACCCCTTAAAAAGGTATCAAATAAATCCTTGTCAAGTATCCCTACACTTGTAATTTGCTTGTCATCAAGAAAATGTGCTTTTATCTAATCAATCTAAAAGTTAGGGGTCATTTAACAGTGATATAAAAGTCATTACAACGTATATTTGTTCCACCATAGTCACAATAAGCACATAAATTATATACTAGCACCTCACAATAAGTTATATAACATGAATGGAAGTGGGAAAAATAAACTCCCTCTACCTGTCATAGCACATAAATTACCATAGGCTTCAGAACGGATCAAACTTCCACCACTTTGGCGTAAGCACCTAGGATAAACTATCAAAGAGGGCTTTTAAAGGGTTGTAACGTTAGGTGTAAGGGTATGGAAAACACGTTTTTATTGGATATAGGGAATATTTACTGGTGGCAAGTCAATTATCTAAGTCAATCACATGTACAAGGTGGGTTGCTAAGCCAAGACTCGACTTACTAACTTCTAACTCTTTTTGTATTTTTTCTTGACACTATCTTGACTTAAACAAAAGATAAAGACGGGATGGCATTCCGGATGTTTTTTCTTTCTTTTTCTTCTCTTTTTTTCTTTTTATAATTTTTTTTCCTTTTTTTTTTTCTTTCATTTTCTTTTCCGATCATTTTTTTTCCATACACTCTTGCCCTACCATCCAAAATATACATCCATACAAAAGGGATTTATAGTTGCATCCCTACACTTGAAATTTTAAATAATTAAAGCTAACTAATGATTCAAATTAAGAGGATCAAAACACGTGGAATACTTTAAAACATTTAACGTACATATGGGGGTAATAACATTAGGCTTTCTTCCCCATTACTCCAAAATAACTAGTACTTTACCCATGAGTCCCAATCGTCCCAAAACTGTATTTACAAGATATGACTCGACTTAGCAACCATGTAATCAACTAGACGATTTGGGTTTGACAAATATGTTTTAACAATAATGCACTAAAGATGAGTGCATACAAGGTAGGCTAATGCGATTTGGGTGTACATTTGGAGGTGGATTGTAAACAATAACCGCGAAAAGGATAGGCTCTAAGGGGTGTACTAGGGATATCTTGTACTAAAAATGAGTACATAGCAAGGGTGTGGGAGAATTACTTACCAATGAATCCAATGTAATTGTAATTACAGGTTTAAAACAAGGGTTATCCTAATGCCTCTTATTATTTAGTAAATCCTAACTACAAGAATGTAGTCTCACTAGCGATCTCGGGATGCATCACAACGCAAGTTCTAGAATCTATATACTACCGTTACACTCATAAGAATTAAAGATGAATGCTTTTTCCTAATAATATAAAGGCGAACCTCACATTTTGGAGTGGAAATTTTTGAGTTGAAGGGTTTTTGTATTAGCTATATAATTCCTATCCATGAGATGCTTATTAAAACTAAAATTTCAATCCTATATGTCATAAAAAAAATTTAAATTTGGTTTTAAAATCACCTTTACAAGTATCTCTTTTAGTTTATTACACAATTACTCTAAGACAAAATAAATATCAAGCGAGTTATAGTTTTTAAGGTATCCCATTTTTCCCTCCCTACACCTAAATTGAACATTGTCTCCAATGTTCTCGAAAAGTATCAAAGTTATGATAACGGAAAGTATAAAAGAGATGAAAGAAACTAATACTCCCCTGATTTGCTCGGCATGAACGATGTAAACTATGGTTAAATCCTCCTCCAAGAAGATAAATAAAATAAGCTTCACTTCCAATGTATACTTAAATCTTCTTATCCAATATAACCTGTAAATTGCTAAGAAAATGAATATGAAACCTCGCATAAAATTGGCGGTAGACACTATATATAATAAAGTTAAAAATCCTAGAAAGCAAATAAGATATAATGCTTGCAAAATAAATGTTTACAGAATCATGGAAATTTAAAAATTCTGGAAGTTTTCAAAAATTAAGTTTAGACAGAAAAACAAAAATCTGGAAAAATGTTGCTACAGTGCCTGACGCCGTCGGGTGTAAACCCTGGCGCCATTAGGATAGACCTGACAAAATTTTTACGTTTTGTTTCTTGGAAAATTTATGGAAAAAACTAATTATGAAAACCTGGAAATTCTGTAAAACTTTCATTGTGACTCGATACAAGCATTTGACTCAAACAAACACTCAAATACGATAGAATATATGTTAATCATCAATTATTAACTTTCATGTTCGAATTCGTTCTTTGAAACAATTATGATCTTCCCTACACTTATTTTTTTGTAAAATATCTTTATTTGCAATTAAGACGAGGTTAAAAACAAAATGAAACATGAAAGATTAAAAAATAATGATTAAACATATATATGACATAAACAAAATAAAAATCAATCAAACAAACAAAAAGCTTGGATTGCCTCCCAAGAAGCGCTTTTCTTTATTTACGAGTCTTGTAGCTAAATGTACCAGAATAAAATAAACAGCCACACTTGATCCGACTTGTGTGATCATTTTGGAATTACATCTGAGGCTATAACCACACATTTGAATATTTTCGTGACTAGAGGTATCTGGTAAAACTTGTTTTGATTATTTAGTTACTTATCATTTGGGACGTGTGATGGATACAAATAAGTTTGAAACATTAGTCACACTATATATATACATATTTGACAAATATATGTCACACAATTGAACAGTGTGACCAAAATCCATATATGGTCAGATGAAGTAATTGTTGACTGCTAGTTTGTCACACATTATTTAAATGTGGCTGCTAGTTTTTGTTGAAAATTTAGCCACATATGAATTTGAAATGTGTGACAACTGAAAAGTAAGTTTCAAGCATTAGTCACGATATGCATTTAAAAGTGACAAATATATATCACACACTTGAATAGTGTGACCAAATGTCATATATGGTCACACTTTTGCTTTTATAGTTCAAATGTTTTATAAACTGAACAGTGTGACCAAATGTCATAGATGCGATTTGTTTTTGTTTATGTGAGTCGGTTAAGGTTGTTAATGGTTTGTTTTTGTTTATGTTAGGTTGTTAAGGTTGTTAATGATTTGTTTTTGTTTATGTTAGGTTGAGAAGCAAGTAGTGAGTAGCAAGAAGCAGAAAGTTGTCAATGGAGCTGTGGTACAGGCAATTAAAAAGACGAAGACTGAGACCAAGACTTCAAAGAAGAATGCCAAGAAACAAGAATCTTCATTTGATGAGGATAGCAGCTCCTCAGAATCTGAGGAAGAGCAGAAGAAGGTATAATCTTTATATGTTTAGGTTTGTTTATGTTATACATGATTAATAAGTATGATTTTTATAGTTTATACTGCTTGTTTGTATTTTTGAAAAATTGATAATAAACAACTTGTAGTTTTCGATGATAACTTGATAAAACACGGATGTGATCTACCTAAAGAACTTTGGTTGTTAAGAGTGTGTGTGATTTACCTAGATTTCTGGTTTCATGCGATTTATGCCTTGTTTTATGTTCATAATGTTTGTGCAAGTTCAGTCTCTTTTGTATCAGTGTATGCTTATATTCTTTTGAATAAATAGCTATGAGTATATGCTCTACATCTGGATAGAGAGATTCCATCTTTGTTCACTTATGTTCTGTAAAAGTAACTTTTTTCATAGCTTTGACTATGGATATGTTTATATTGCTGCATTGAATGCCTTATTTGCTTTTAACTCTCTTCTGTAATTTTTTTTTGCTGGTTGGAACAGAATTGTTTATTATATCTGTTCACTGTGGTTTTAGGCAATGTTCAGGGCAATTGGAATTGGATACGCTAGGTCACTCCCGTCAGCAGCAGCCTTGAATTGGGTTTTGAAAGATGGACTTGGCTGGTTAAGTAGGTGCATCTACACAGCTAGTCTAGCATTTATACCAGTTATCTTGTCACAGTGACTTAAAGGAGCGGCCAAAGGATAATGCAGAATGGGTATGTGATAGCCCTGTAAATTCAGAATTAGAGGCAAAATTGGGGCCCTTATTCGTTAAGCTTGGGAATGCTGATAAAATACTTGGAATCCAGGTGCATACATGATACATCTTTCTATTTACACATGCATAGAAACACAACCAAACCAGTATTTGTACATAGTAAGTACATTGTTAGATAATTCAATGTGATTGCATCATATATATATACTTGTTCAGATAAGGTAAGTGGGCGGGCTATGCAGGTTGTGTGACGGGTCTAAACTGGTAATGTTCGTTATGTGACGGGTCTTAATCATGATATAACTGGAGTGACAATCTACCATTTACAATAGTTACAATACTATTAAGGCAACTCTAATTAGCACTGAAGTTTTAAGGGACAGGAAGATCATGTTAGCAAGTTATGAATGATAAAAGGTTGCAGAAACTTAATTGTTTAAGGGAAAATCAGGATCTGTGTCATTTATCTGAATTCAGCTTCTCATTATCTTAATTTTTCATATTTATTTATATTATATAATATCTTATCAACAAAATTAAGAGTAAATTGGAAGGGGCCCTTTATTATAATAGATATATCTTCTTAACGAGTGACATTATGCTTGCAGGCAGCTGCTGGGAGAAGAACTTACTGGTATGAATGTCAATGATCTGCACAAGCTGGAAGCCAAACTGGAAATGAGTCTAAACGGTGTCAGGATAAAGAAGGTTGAATTTTTATCACACCATTTTACATATTATTGTCACCAACAACAAATAATTTTATTGTTAGGAGATGAACATATAATAGGTTTGATAGGTGGCACAGCGTGTTACAAAATGGAAATGTAAAATCTTCTATAATCACTTATACATATAAATGACTGTTTTAGACTTGGACAACAAGCACACTAACATGTTGCTCATAACTACATGGTGAAAGACCAAAAAAAAACTAATATAATATACTGTTGTACGTGCTGGTGATTCTAAGCACACTTATTTCATTCTGCAGGAAAAGGTTTTAACTGATGTAATACAAGAACTACACCGCAAGGTATAATACTATAATAGCAACAAAGGTAGTTACCTTAGATTATGCATGAAACATGTTCTGATTGATACCGTTGCAGGGGAGTCTTGTTTGTCAAGAAAATAAATAATTGCATAAGCAAATAAACCTCCTGGCTCAAGAAAACGTAGAGCTGCAGAAGAAGGTATACATCTAGACAAGCTTTCAAAGTCTAAGTAATTGATCTGTTATCATCACTGAACATTGATAATCTTTTCTTCAGCTTTATGCCAGAACTCCTACTACCCACATGCATCGTAGTGATGTCGAGTTGCATGCACCCATAGGTCTCTAGCTAAGCCAGCCAGAAACACCAAAGAGCATCTTTCCCGCAGAAACCATGAAATTGGGGTAAGCACTGAATTTACTTTGATTGCTTATACATTTCGCCATTTCGACATATTAAAATTTTATTAAACATGTACGACAGGTTACAGTTGAGCTCCAAATCAAGTTGAAAACAGGAAGATATCAGTGGATCCTCAGACTGCTTGAAGTTAATACTGCTAGTGTATTAGTTACAACTGTTAGTTATAAGTTAGTATTGTTGGTTCATATAGTTAGTACTGCTTATATGATATGTATTAGTGGTTCAGTTATATACATTCCAATTTTATTGTATTTGAATTTGTTTTGATATATATTTGAATTTGTTTATATATATATATTGATTTCTTAAATGTGACTAAAATATGTATATAGTCACACTTATTAACACTTTTGGTCACTGTTTGCTTAATTCGTTGTGTGACTAAATATTACAAAATGCCACACACACAAAAATTCATGTGGCAATTGGATGATCAATAGTCATACAAAATACAAATTTCTTCACTTTAAACTGCATATGGTCACACTTATTAACACTTTTGGCCACTTTATGCTTAATTGTATGTGACTAAATACCCAAAACAAACATGCTTTGTGTGACTTAATATTACAAAAGGCCACACAAAAATAAAATTCAAGTGGCCATTGGATGAACAATAGTCACACAAAAAACACATTTCTTCACTTTAAACAGCATATGGTCACACTTATTAACACTTTTGGCCACTGTTTTTTAAATTGTATGTGACTAACTCCAAAAAACAACACACATTGTGTGACTAAATCATTACAAACGTCACATTTATTATATATTCATGTGGCCATTGGACGGGAAATAGTCACACAAAATACACATTTACTTGAATAAATCATATCAATTGTCACATATATTATATATTTATGTGGCCAAAGGATGAACAATAGTTACTCTCAAAAAACATTTGTATGACTATAAAGTGTTTACGGTCACACAAAACTGATTAATCCAACAAAACTTGGGCCTAATTTGTCACACATATTCAGGTTTTGGTCACTCTTTTTCAATGAAAACGGCCACAAACTAAACAATGTGACCATATGCCACCTACGGTGGTGCGAATTTTGGTGACAAACACCAAAAAAAACGTGTGTGACTATATGCATATCATCACACATTTTTGGAGTGACGAATACCACTTTTTGTACCAGTGCAAGCCTTATAATATACGACCTATTACAGATACTAAACGACCGAAACTTTATAATGATTACACGTAATCCCAACAATCTCCCCCTAAGGGTTGGTCATTTCAATACTTAGGTCGTCTGACGTCTTTATCGCTTTTCTTGATGTTCTTTTTGTTGTGATCATATGATGGTTTCGCCTTGTTTTCATCAACGTCTTTGTCACTGGTTTCTTTACGTCTTTTCCAACATGCTCCTACTTCTTTTGACTATGAATCTTCATACTTGTGTAGTTCTCATTTCCTTTCTTTCATCATTTTCTATTAACTTTGTAGATTCATTGACTTTGACGTAGAATCATTCTGAACTTTGCTTTGCATTGATCTTTTGAGAGAACTTTCTTTGACATATGCTGATCTTTATCTTTCATTTGGTATGAGCATGTGGATCTTGATTGTGAGTTGATGATTCATGATGGTGGTTATGTAACTCCCGGTCTCCATGTGTACCTGCATGAAAACAGTTAGCAACAAAGTTTCCAGCACTTACAGGTTCAGACTTCAAGATCATTAACAGCATAGTGTGAAAACTTTCTCTAATCCTTACCAAGGCTGTTCCTGAATCGGATACCCTCAAGAGGGCTTACACAGATATACCAAAGTATATCAACGATTCAGGTGAAGTCGCTGAAGTATACCGAAGTATCACTCCATGACTATAGACCATTTGAAACCACCGTGAACACTAAGCGTAACCCACAATGGATTACCGAAGTGACCTGCTGTCAGGCCTGTTTGATGTTGACCCTGGCAGGAATTTCCAATCAATCACTGAGAATTACATTTGTAAATTCTCTCATAAATGTTCTAGCAGATTGCTAAGATTTGCGTAGGACTCAAATATTTACCACTATTGTTCTTATTGTTGAACAACAAGTGTAGAAATGTTTAAGTGTTCCTAAGAGATCTTTTGATGAATCTCGTGGCTCTAGACTCGATAAGTGCATTTTAATTTTAGTAGTCAGAGACTGAAGCGTTGTCTCCTTTTTCAATATCAACACAACTCGTAGTGAGAGGTCGATAGATTATGCAGGGTTCCCCATGAGAAATGAAACAAGTCCTTTTGAGAGAACTTGAGTGGCTAGAAGGTTAAGTGCAGTGCGTTACTGGGTCCATGACGTCTTTGTCTTCAATATCAATGTTACCTTAGTAACAACCAGTAGCATATGAGTTGAACCCGGTTTCTGCCCTAAAGTTGAATATATGGAGGGCTATTTCTTTTCACCCTTTTCATAATTTTTCTTTTTAATTCTTCAACCCCTTCTTTCTCCTTTCTCATATTTCTTCTTTTTCAATCATACCTAAGGACTTCTAGTACTAAACTATTGGTGTTGTCCTTGGGTAGATCCCTACGGCTCTGGCGGATCATAGGACGTATTTCTTAATCTTAGTCACCTTATAACTCCATAACTATCCTATGTTGCCATAAACCATTCATTTGAAAAATCTCTCGAAGTGCTCATGAATATAAAATACATTTTGTTAACACTTTGAAAGTTTTAGACTTTTCAGAAATACTCCCCCTTCACATGTGCTCATAGGTTTTTTAAATGAATTTGCACATGTTGGGTAGAGTTCGCACTTTTGAATTGATCCACTTTCAGTGAACAAGACCGATTCGAGACACGCTTACATCACTAGTTAGACTAGCTTGAAATTATTACCCGGCCTGGTCATGTTCAAAGAAAGTTTCTCGAAAATGGTACACTCTACTTAGACAAGTCCTATTCGAGACACGCTTACATCACTGGTTAGACTAGCTTGAAATTATTATGCGTCCAGGACAAGTCCTTTGGATTACTAACATTTGAGTTTCGTCAATTCATGGGTTAAATCTGAGTCGAGCTCATAGGAGATTCCATATTAGATTCCACACAATTGTTATCATATTTTAATCACATTTTATTCCCCCCCCCCCTCAAAAATAGCATATCGATGTTGTTTTTGAAAAAACATTTTGATTAAAACATGCTTTTTGATGTTTACGGGAAGAATTTAACAAAAACTTTTCATTATAAACAAATATTGTTTCAAGTACTCTCCCTCAATAAGTGAAATAACTTTTTGAGGTTTTTGATTATTAGAGGGAATACTTGTTCTGTTGAGCAGAATTATGAAAAGACTTAAAATTTGATTAATTCTACTCAAAGGTAAGAAGCTTTTGCTCCTTATATTAGGATTAAGGCACTGAAGCGTACCTCAGGATCCTTTCTTTAAAAAGAACGGGTTGTGCACTGTTATATGTGCACAAGCCATACATGTTTTAATACAAAATTTGTTTTCTTTTAACAAAATACTCGCCCTTAAATAATGAACTTTATTCGAGAGATAGTCTTGTTGAGCATAATTTTGGATCGTATTAAAAAAAATACTTTTTGAAAATTCGTGAGATGATCCTGCTCAAGGTTTTAGAAAACACAATCAAGTATTATACAACAAAGATTGCTTGAATATCAGATTAGACAACAACCTCGGGAACCCATTTAAGCACGGCGCCAACGAGTTTACCAAAATTTGAAATCCATTTGTAGGTTGTCTCAATCCAATCAAAAGATGTTGAATTTCAACGAGGACTAAAAACCTTTGTTTCATTTTGAAATGACACTCGTGGAATCAATGGAAATTTAAAACTCTTTTTCTGTTGAAAGTTGTTTGAGAAACCCGGTGTCTTTCTTTGAGTTTTAAAATCTGAAGAAGAAGATTTCCATCTAGAGTTGAACCTCATGGGTTCTTTTTGAATAGTTGTTTTTGAGAAAAATGGAAATCTTCCGGTATTTGGGATGTTCAAAGCAGAGTCATTCTTATATTGCAGCCAAAAGCATTCCAGATTTTGAAAATTCGAAAGGTTTTGAACGACTTTGGTTTGGTCTCCATACTTGCTTTACCGGTGTAAAACAAGAGTGGAGTTTGAAAAACTTGTTTCTCATCATTTGATTCATTTTTCAAGTTTGGCCGTTTGACACATTTAGCCCATTGACCTCTTCTCATTAGTTAATTTTATACTTTCAAATCAAAAAAAAAAAAAAAAAAAAAAAAAAAAAAAATTCAGGAGAGATTGGTGCCGCAGAGATCATGAGCATCACAAGTTTTCAATGATTTGAAAATATGCAACTACATGAACGAACTAGTTTTGTAACAGTTCACTATTTTTCACCCCCTCAAAATATGTTCCATAAGAAACATTTTTACAATTATTGAAATTTTGACGAAACGTATTTTGACTTTAAATGGGATGACATGTACTTAAACATAGAAAATGCATCAGGCATAAACAAGCATACGGATGAATCAAAAACTCATTATAAATCTTCGTAAGTGCTTAGAATTCTCAAATTAACATACAAGATCACAAATTAATTCATTCTTTCACTCAAAATTTTCCGATTATTATCATGGTTTGGGGTTATGATATGAGACTTTGCACGCATGTTAGCATCATAATGCCTGAATATTATACAAACAAACGCCCTAGTAGTAGCAACAAAAACATCGACATCTTAAACCCTAAATCACTTGATTTCAAACCTCTGTTGTTTCTAATCGTGCAAACACCCAATCGAGCATTCTTTAGTGTTCTCTAAAGCTATATGAACTGATTAATTAGACTAAAACACATAAAAAAGAAATGCCCGAATCGATAATTATATAAGCCCTAGTTTCTGATTATGCCTTTTTGACCATTGAAATCATTTGAAACATTTAGGGAACGATTAGACAACAACCATGAAGAAGTTAGAAACTCACAATCGTGAAAAAAGATCGAGGATCAAAAAATTGTTAGTCTGAATCGTTGAGGTTTTCGATTATGTGTGATACTTTTGAGAACATTTATGGAAACATTTATTAGTGTCCCTAAGTGTAGAGTAAAGTTTGACTGTTTGACACTTGTAGTCCCTAATCCTGTTTTATTTTCCATCCAAGGTCCTTTTACCTAAGTTTAATACTATTGTGTAGTTTACTCATTAAAGGTTAATTACTTTTCCATTTGAAGTCTAAACATGGTTAAATTGGGATCATTGCAGAAAAAATTCTTTTCTTCCCCTCGAGCTAGTATTTAATTTGTGAGACTTTTTTTGCCCATTTTAATTCGAGAGATCATAGAACTTTTGAAAATGAGTTTTTAATCCGAATGATGAAGAAACAATTTTTCTTGAAGACTTATGATAAGGTGTGCAAACTTCATGATGTTGTGAAAATTTTCTCCCCCTCAAAACATGTTCCATTTTGACAATTTAAAGTAAAATTTGTTTTAATGGAGGAACGTAGTTTTCAAGATAAGAAGTTTGTACACAGAGAAAGAAGATTCTTTTTGTAGTTTTTGAAAGTTTTATATTTTTGTATTTTGTTTTTGATAAGATATTTACAAAATGTTTTGGTGTTTGACTTTCTCAGTTGTGTTTAAGAAAGTTTTTCAGATCATCTAGAGTCAAACACCGCATACCAATTTGGTGAACTAATTCCACAAATCTTGCATGGGGCAAGGCTTTGGTGAATAAATCCGCTAATTGGTATTCAGTACCCGCAAAGTATAGTTCAATTGTACCCTATTTAACATGTTCTTTGATGAAATGATATCGGAGTGCGATGTGTTTTGACTTTGAATGTTGAACCGTGTTGCATGAAATGGCAATGGCACTCTTGGAGTCGCAGTACATGGGAATCTTATTGTAAATGTAACCGTAGTCCATCAGTTGTGATCGCATACAAATGAATTGAGCACAACATGCTGACATGGCTACATACTCCGATTCTGTTGATGACAATGATGTGCAATCCTGCTTCTTTGACTGCCATAATACAAGTTTGTCTCCTAGAAACTGCACTCCACCAGATGTACTTTTGCGTGTGTCTAAACATCCTTCATGATCAGCATCTGAAAAAGCTATTAGTTCAAAACCAGAATCCTTCGGATACCAGATCCCCAAATGGATGGTTCCCTTTATGTATCGAAGGATTCTTTTAACCTCAGAGAGGTGTCTTTCACTAGGGCGAGACTGATAATGGGAGCATAGATATACAACAAATACAATATCTCGTCGGCTGGCTGTTAGATACATAGGGTCAACAGGTGTACCATGTAAATCAGCATCCAGCTTTGGGGATGATGCAGACATAGGTGTGTTATAAGTATCACAACTTGTCATGCCATGTTTCTATAAAATCTCAAAAGCATACTTGGACTGACTTAGAAAAATTCCATGGGGTGATTGATGAACTTGGAGTCCTAAGAAGAACGTAAGTTCACCCATCATGGACATTTCAAAATTTTGTTTCATTAATCTTGCAGAAGCATTTGAATATTTTTTGTTTGTAGATGCAAAAATAATGTCATCGACATAGATTTGAACAATTAAAATGTCCTCCCCGTGTTTTTGAATAAACAAAGTTGGATCCACAGAACCTTTAGTAAAGTGATTGGTAAGCAAGAAAGCAGTAAGTTTATCGTACCATGCCATTGGGGCTTGTTTAAGTCCGTAAAGGGCCTTCTTGAGTTTGTACACATGATTGGGATGCTTTGGATCGACGAATACTTCTGGTATCATTTTGGATCCTGCAAAGATTGGGATTATCACTAGATGGTCAAGACCAACGACAGCTAATTGGGTTAAAACCTTTGAGTCTTGTAGAAGGATTGTGGAAGATGTTCACGACTGGTGTTATCGTTAATGAAGCGGATAAGAAGAGAGGATAAGTTTAGTTGGGATGAGGAATGGGAACTGAGTTTGAAGAGCTGAAAACAGGAATTAGCTTATAGGTGGGTACCAATTTTGGAAATGATTTCAAGAAGACACTTGGTTATACAGTTGTGCAGCGGGAAGGATATCGCTTATGCATCAAGACAACTAGAACCATAGAAGGTGGAATATCCAACGCATAACTTGGAGTTGGCAGCAGTGATCGTGTCAGAGATTTGCATTTTACTTCACAGCTTCAGGAGAATTACAGAAGGCTTGAGGAATCAGACTCAAGTTAAGATTTCTTTTCTCCCTCAGATAAATGGACAGAAGGAATGAACTATTCAGACTTTAGAGGATATGTTAGGATCTTGTATTTTGGTAGGGATGGAAGTATAGAACATCTTTTGTTGGAAGGGGATTATATAGCTACTTATTGAAGATCCGGAGTTGATTATAGTGACTGGAAGAATAGTTACCGTGGTAGAGGAACTTTGGAATTTTAGACCGGGGGTTGTGTGTTCTTGGGGTATCTCCGTACAGAAGGGTTAGACGTTCTGACATAATATAGAAATTTATTCAGTGATTCGTTAGTCCTTAAGTTCGTTGTTATCATTACGGATATTCTACCCTTTTCATTATGCATTTTATACGTTCGATAATTCGATAATTTCTTCGTTGATCGTTTATACGTTTTCCTTGATTCATCGGTATTTTAGAATAGGATTGTGAAAATTCTTACCGTTTAGCATTGCCTCTGTATTTATCTCATGTTCATATCATGATTCAGTTCATATATCTCATTTGGGATGTCTCGGTTATCTTCCGTCACATGTGGTTTTGAATCCGTTGGCCGGATCTGATTTGTTATAATTTGTTCTGTTGAGAGAGCCTGAGGCTATTTTGGACCGTCAGGATCGAGTCATGAGAAACAACCTTTCCGTTTGTTATAATCATTTTCATTTCCTTTTGTACTCTGGTACGTTTCCATTTAATCATTTCATTTCAATTTCGTGGACGAAATTTTCTTTTTAGAAGGGAAGAGTTGTAAAACCCTAAAATTTTGATTCGTATTTAATTAATCATTTGAATTATAACCTAAGTTTAACATTAAGTAAATGAAACTTAAAACTATATGTTATATATATTAGGCACATTATTAATTTTAACCTAAAGTAAAATAAATAAAAGACTTTCCTATTTATCCTAATCCTAAAATTAAATAGAAATCGGTTTAACAATTATGTGGGCCGATTATTTGGTTATTCCCTCCCTTAATTATAGCAATCAGTATTTATTTTGATTAAATCAGTATTCAATAGTTTCCTAAAAATAATACAGGCTCCTCCTTTATTTTCTATATGATCCGGCCCTTCTCCCTACTTTCTTTTTCATACGACAAAAAAAAAAAAAAAAAAAAAAAAAAAAAAAAAAAAAAAACTCCGGCTCCTTCACTCTCCTCCTAACCGATCCTAAAACAAACCCTAATTCATTGGTTTTTCTCTCCGAAGATCAAGGTAGAAGAAGGTTGGAAAGTTGGTCTTGGTCGTGTGATTTTTGGGTTGATTGATATTGAATTCGTGGGTCTCTTTTCTTGTTCTCTTTGCCTCGTAAAAATCTGTTTCAAGGTATCATCTAATCCTTTGTTTTCTGCCCTAATTCGACTCTTATACACATGTAATTAAACAGAAAAACATAAAAATCTGATTAAAATGGTTTTAGGGTTAATATGTTTTGGTAAATGATGGAATTCGATGTATATGAGTTTTTACCAAAATTATACTAGGGTTTTGATAGGGTTTATGTTTGTGTGATCTTATGAATATGTTAAGAAGATGTTAGATACATGTTTTATGAATTATTAGGGCTTGTGTGATGCTTGTATGATTAAAACATGTTTTATAGTGGTCTAAAATGGATTCTAAAAATGGGACAGCTTGTAGGTCGAATATATGTGTGTTATAGATTGAGTTCCATAAGTGTTTAATTCTGTATTTTTGCATGTAAACTTATTTTAATGTCATATTTAACTTTCCCAATTGGTTTGGAGTGATTTGGAGTCGTATTGGTCATGTTTATGAATTTATGGGATCATGGGTTAATCCTGAGTTTATGAGTCTGGAAATTCAGCTGGTGTTTTTAAATTTTAATTTCCAAACTGTGGGTAATTAGGAGGTCTCCTTTTACAAGTAGTATATTTAGGATGTATAGGACTTAATGGAATTTTTATAGGTTTTTCTGAAGCGTTCTAATGGGGTAAACAAATGCAAACTTTCTGGGTATCTGTGAAGTTATCTTTCTGGGTAGGTTTGGGAAAATGATTTTTGAAATGGTACTATCACTTTGAAATAAAATATGAGAAAATTAAAGTAAGTTTCCAACATGTATAGCTATCTATGGAAAATATTTGAGCTTCCCAGTAGACAATTAAGTATGGTGTAAAATTCATAAATATCATGACCAGAATAAGATAAAATCTGAACTATATTACAAGTTAAGAATTTAGTGTAACCTAACCCCATTTTATGTGTTTTGACCTAAATAACATTTGTAACGTTAATACGGATACTCTTAAAAATGTTTTAACCTACTTTCGACCTAACCCTATATTTAATTAATTTTGCTTAAACTCTAAATTGGTCATCAATGTAAATTAAATACGATATAAACCCTAATAAACTATTTATTATACTTCAACCCTAACTTTATTATACATTGATTTTAAGTGCTTTTAAACCCTAACCTTAGCTGATTATCGATTCGAAACCCTAATTTGACCAATTAACGGGAAGTTACTAAAAGTGGTAAGTTACTAAAAATGGAAAGATACTAAAAATGGAAGGAAACCCTAAAAAAATATAATAATTGAACTTACAAATAATAATTGATCCATAATTCATGTAGATTCTTTGAAGAAGGAGTAATCTCCATCCTTGTGTTCATTTCATTTCATTTCCATTTCGTTTCTTGCTAAGGTACAGATATTCCACCCTTTTTCAGTAAGGGTATCTCATGACTTTGATTCCTTGATATTTGCTATCGTTTGGTTATTCTGTCTGTTATGGTAGATTATTCGTTTTTTCTGGTGACTTCAATATCCGTATTAGATTCATTTGATACTTTGTAACCCATTTAATATTACAACTTCATGTGAAAACCTTTCTTAAATATATCATGAAAATGTTTTGAGAAAAAAAATGTTTTAAAATGATTGATATGAAACCAAGGCGATACCACTTTTATATGAAGGTTTAATGACTTTTATGAAAACTGATTTTAAAAGAATACGTTTATCAAAATAGTGTTTAAATGATTTTCACTATTACTTAACCTATTTGTACTATATCTTTTCCTTAAAGATTTCTCATGATTTGCACTCTATTTCATTTACCATTTTGCTATTCTAATTTATGATCCACATTTGATTAGTATGCATTTGCTATTCTGTTGATATAATTCATTCAGTTGGTTTTATCTGTTTGGATAATTGATAATTATCCTTTATGCTTTATTTGTATCATTTGTTTCATTCTATTGCCCATATTTGTAGCCAGATATAAGGAGTCCATGGTTTTGCCATTGATGCACCAATTGTATTGAGACTATCTGTGGAGTTGGGTTTTAGTCCACAGCATTCCCACTTATGCTATATAGCAACCATGGCCGCCTTATTTATTATTATTATATTAACGTACGTATGCACAGTCTCAAACTTGTATATGTATATCTGTCTTGCAGGGAGCGTATGGATGCATCCTAGGTACTTTGTTTAGTTCATTTATTTAGTGAATGGATTGTGTGTGTGCCATACACCCCATTTCACACTAGTACTATTGGAGTCTGCAGCTCCTATGTACAATTTGCTATGATATGATATATGTTTATTACTTGGGCATTTCCTTGTTATGATTGTTATCCGTTTCATATTCCTTGTTATGCTTTGATTCCATTATCATATATCCCATATTTCATTGATATCTTGTTCAGCAGGTTCTCATGGTTTCGTTTCACTTATCCATTCATTTTACTACTTATTGTGACTTATATCATTTTATCTAGTAGATCCTTATGATTTCATTCAGTTATTCTTTTGCTTTAGTTATCCATTTGTATATATCTGTTCACTGGGCTTTTTAAGCTCAGCCGCATTTCTTTTCTTGCGGCAGGTTTTAGGTGGGAAGCTGGATTTTGAGTGAAGAGTGCTTAGGAGCTCTTAGTGGACTGCACCTTGATAGCTTCCCATGGATTAGAGATGCATTTAGAGTTTTTCTTTTGGACTTAGTTTGTATTTTAGTATGGAAATTGTAATGTTCAAATTTAGTACTTTATCTTTTCCGTAGAATACCTTTGTAAACATTGTATTATTAAAGTCTTCCGCTTGCGTATGTTCTATTTGACGCCATAAATGTGACTTTTAACCCATTCTCGGATGGGGGTGTTATAAATGTTGGTTTGGATCTTCGCAACGAAGTCCATGGAATGTACATCCGTTTTGCACCAACCGGATGGTATCGGATCGCAAAAGAGACACATTGGCTCTTTGGGGGAGCTCAATGGTGTTTTGATAGCCTTGATGGCTTGGTTTGGAGTACTCACCTAGAGTACGGGCTCGCGGTGGGTCTTGGTGCGGTTGTTCTTGGTGTGGTTGCTCTTGGTGGGGTTGATGTGGTTGGTCTGCTTGGTGTGCTTGGTCAAGGGATTCAAAGATGCCTTCATTCACCATGATGGTAAATGAAGAGAATTACGAAAAAAAGGGAACAAAGAAGTTTTACTTGATAGGAATCTAGTGAGTAGACCTAAACGAGATAGAAATCGAAACCTATACTATTCCCCGACAGCGGCACCAAAAACTTGATGTGGCGGTTGTGAGACCTCACAAGAAGTTTTACAATCCTCCTAGGCAGTGTACCTAACTGTTGTAGTGTAGTATAGACAAGACACGGGGGATCGATCATTCTCTAGGGGAATAGTGTATGTGAAGGCCGAAATGTATGTCAAGATAGGTTTAAAAGTGAGGGATGAATCTTTTTGTATTTTTATATTTTATGAAAAGCAATTAAAAATCTCGGGGTTTGAAGATTGGGCGGTTTAGCTACTAATTAACTAAACTAAAACTAATAATTAAAACTAAATTAAACTAAATAACAAGAAAAGTAAAGGTGGTAACACTTATTATGAGAAAACTTGTTTACTTAGATTTTCTAACTCCCTAGTTATCTCCTATTGATTTGTCAAATTGTCACGTCCTTGTTTTAATTGAAGCGTTGTATTCCTTAATATTGGTCGTGGGGAGGTGCCGAAGTCCCCAACTCTATGAACGTATAAGTCTCCCTTAAAAACCTTAAAGTCTATTAAGTTTTCCAGGATCTACAAGCCGCAATTCACGCAATGAATACAACAAGAAAAACATATAGTGCACTCTAAGTTTGCGTTTAGTAAGACGTTCATGCTAGCACATATAAGAGAGAAGCCAATTTGCCTACTCCTAACGCTAAGCAATCAATTAAACAAGAGACGAAAAATCAATGATCAATAACTAGGTTGCATTAGATCTAAGCAAACATAAATAAATCTAGCCTAGCATGTTATAACGAAGAAAAGAAAAACAAATAATCAAACAACACATAGACATATTGAATGATTAAACGAATAAATTATCTTCAATTAAAAATGGATGAAAAAGGTTGAAAAAGCCTTACAAAAGCTGTAAAAATCATCCTGGGTTTTTGTCCTCCAAAGTATTACAATGAATGAAAAAGATTCGAAAACTATATATAGAGTTACAACCGTGACGGCGTGATGCGTGCGTGCGTATGCTCTAATTTATACCCATGGTATGTCGTTGTGGTTTTAGCAGTATTCAAGTTTTAAATTTATATTTAGCCGACTTATCAATAACACACACACTTTAACGAGCAGTGTACCCGGTCAATATGAATATAATGGTAAGTAGAGTGTCGATCACTAAGAGTGGAACGTATTATCTAGTTATTCTAATCAGTATTTTAATATCTTAAGTTATCTATACAACCTATTCTAACGCAAGGGGGTTTCAGCCTGAGAGACTGGCACGGTTTGGTTGTAATTAAATAATAAACTAAACTAATGAGCACGAATCAGCGAGTAGCACACACGTACACAGATAAATACTCGAGACAATAAGAAGACCTGTCCTGATAGTTAAGAAGCTTGTCACTTGTTTTATTGCTAGTTTTATATGAAGTGTATAGTTCGATGCAACGCACCGAGATTAAGTCCTTTCTCGTTGGTTCTAATCTTATCGGCGAGTAAACCCTTAATGATTACTTATGACTATCCTATTTATCTTTCTTCCTACTTTTCTACAGACGATAGAATGCATAGGCGATCTAATAAATAGGCGAGGGCGGAGGCATGGCGACCCGATCAACGCTCAGCTAGACACAGAGGTTATCAATGCACTAATAAAAGTCACCAAAGACATCAACATATAAACTTTAATTAATGGGAAAGCAGTTTTAAGGGAGTGCAACCTTTCCGTTGTCACATTACACAAGCCACCAATCCAGATGAATTAAGGTTTACTAATACAATAAAACAAAACAACTTAATGAATTGAATACATGCAGGACCTTCTTACAGCTCTTGTATCTTCGTTCAAGGTGTGTCTTGTGCTGCTACTTCAACTGAATTCGTCCTAGGGTTTCTGTCTTCTCGTACTTAGCTAAATGTCGAACTCTTTAATTCGTCTGTCTTTGGGGTATTTATAGTTTCTGTCTGAGGGTAAGATGCGGCGCATCTAATAAGTAGATGCGGCGCATTGACTTAACTTCGCGTGGGGTCCAAGATTAATATATTCAGGAATATTCGTACACCGCCAGAAGATGCGGCGTAACTCCATCCTCAGATGCGGCGCATGTCCTTGCTGTCTTGGATCGTATCTTGTGAAATCTTGATAGTGATGCGCCGTATGTAATAAGCAAGATGCGGCGTATCTGGAGCAGAATGTCTTGATCTTGTACATTTCAGTAGACTCTTATCTTCTTGCTTGTTTTGCTTCATAATTAGTCCAAAATCGCCAAGTTTCACATAATACTTGTTTTTACCTGAGAATTACAAAAGTAAACATTAACGTATCAATTCTCACAGATAATATAATAAAACAAGTCAAATAAATAGGATAAATGATGGTAATTAAATGTACTTATTTGAGTTCATCAAATATCCCCCCACTTGAACTTTACTTGTCCCCAAGTAAACCTTAGAATTAATCTTATGAAAATGTATCCTAAAAGATATTAGGATTTATTTTTATATTTAAGCATGTATTCATTTTTGTCATAATCACACAACCAAACACTTAACGAATTAGAAGTAAAATAAAATATTCTGATAAAAGCAAATCTAATCGTTTAACTGTCCAGTCGTGACGAATATTCTATTATAGGCTTGGCAAGTATACACATCTCCTCCACTAAAGCCAAGGAATAACAAGTCTTAAGCGGTAAAAAGGGTTTTGAGGTTTAAGGGTTAATCATTCTTCTTAATCTCTATCGATCTCAAATTCCAGAAAAGGCGACCAAATCACAAATACATGATCGAATCCGCGAACACGATACTTGCAATTGCTCAAATCCTTAACTCGAATAGGCTAAAGATAGGACCAAGTAATCTTCACCAATAATATTATATCAAAAAGGGCGACAAAATCATAAATACATAGCCGAATCCACGACTACGATACTTAAGATTGCTCAAATCCCTAATCTCAATAAATCAAAGGTTTGGATAAAGAATAATATAGGGTATGGATAATATTTGGGATATAAATTGGTGTAAAATGAAAAATAAACAAAACAGATAAATTAAAATCCTAAGTGTGGTTAATCACTATCCCAACCATCCCATGAATAAGACTCATATCATAGAATAACTCACGCTTTAACACTTGAAACACACGCTTTAGGTAGACACGAATTATACTCAACAAGATCTCAATCAAAAAATAACCTTTAGTTGGCGTTCCCATAACGTTTACAAGTCACCGGCACACTCATAGATTTGTGAATTTTGAAAAATCACAATTTTTGAAAATAACGTCATGTGTGCAGCTATGCAACTTAGATCTTAAACAAAAACATGCTAAAAATTTTTAATTTTGATATATTAAGCACATTTTAAGCATAATTTTTGAAAAATTTAGGACAAGTAAGTGTTCTAATTCTCCAATCCCCCCACTTAAGTTAAACAACGTCCTCGTTATTTGTATCAAAGGTTAAAAACTGGAAAATAAAATAATTAGAACTAAAAAACTCCCCTGAGATTTGCTCGGTATGATCCTCCATTATTTGTATAAGAGCAAAAATCATCTTTCTTGTGGATGAGAACGTTTAAGCTTCATATTTGATGTATCCACAGGAAATGCAGGAATCTATAATACCATCAAGACTTTAACACACCTAAGTTAAGAAGGTTCAAACTTGCATAATACATTAGTAGTTAGCAAAAATAAAACATAAAAATTAAAATGAAAATCATCAGGTCAGTCGATACGCCGTATCTTATGGAAGAAGATACGCCGTATCGAGCCTGGAATAATTACGAATCAGAATAGAAGATGCGTCGCATCCTTAACCAGGGATGCGCCGCATTAAAATAAACTGACAAAAAGTTTTAAAGTCAAAAGTGAAAATGCAGGAAATAAAATAAGATATGACCAGTGCAGGAGATGCGTCGTATCTTGGGATTTAGATGCGCCGTATCTGCTGCGGGCCTGACTGACTTGACACAGAACAGAATAGTAAAAATTCTCCGGGTTGTCTCCCGGTCAGCACTTGTCTTTATTCCATAGTCTTCAAGTTAGACTCACGTTTAGCTCTTTTTTCCAATACTTCAGGTTCAAACTCCACCACCTCGTTCTCAGTATCCTCAATTTTATTATCAAAGTATTTCTTCACTCGTTTCCCGTTTACTTTGAATATATAACCATTTTTATCGCATATTTCAATAGTTCCATATGGATACACTTTCTTGACAACGAACGGACCCGTCCATCTTGATTTAAGTTTACCTGGATACATTTTTAATCAAGAATTAAATAGCAGTACTTTTTCCCCAATAGTAAACATTTTGTCTCCACGTAACCTCGAGTCATGCCATCTTTTAGTTCTTTCTTTGTAGATCTTAGTATTTTTGTAGGCCTCATCTCTTAGTTCATAGAGTTCATTAAGTTCCAAGAAACGGTTCTTCGTTGCAGCTTCCATATCCATATTACAATTCGTTAAAGCCCAATATGCACTTTGTTCAATTTCGACCGGTAGGTGGCATGCTTTTCCGTATACAAGACGAAATGGAGTGCATCCCGTTGGTGTCTTATAGGCTGTACGGAATGCCCATAAAGCATCATTTAACTTGTCAGACCACCCTTTCGGATTATATCCAGTCGTTTTTTCAAGAATTCGCTTTATAGCCCTATTGGTTACTTCAGTTTTCCCATTGGATTGAGGATGGTATGCGGTGGAAACCCTATGATATACTCCATATTTTTGCAAGGCTCTTCCCAGATGGTGATTACAAAAGTGTGTTCCCCTATCACTAATCAATGCTTTAGGAATTCCAAACCTAGAGAACAAACTTTGCAAAAATTTAAGTACTACCTTGCTGTCGTTTGTTGGTAATGCTTGCGCTTCGACCCATTTTGATACGTAATCAACAGCAACCAAAATATATTTATTACCTTTAGATTCAGGAAACGGTCCCATGAAGTCCAATCCCCATATGTCGAAAACTTCACATACATGGATATAGTTTTGCGGCATTTCGTTTCTTGATGTTATATTCCCGGATCGTTGACACGCATCACATCCTTTTATATAATCTTTGGCATCATCCAACATAGTGGGCCAATAAAATCCCGCATCAAGGATTTTTCTTCTTGTGATAACTGCACCGTGATGTCCCCCCGTCGGCCCTGAATGGCAATATGCCAATATTGCCGGGATGTCATCACCATCTACGCATCTTCGTATAATATTGTCAGGACATAATTTAAAGGCATAAGGTTCATCCCAAATATACTCGCTAGCGCGAGTTAGAAACCTTCTTTTCTCATCGGATGTTAGTCCTTTTGGAATTTCATTTGCAACAATAAATTTTATATAGTCGGCATACCATGGTTCATTATTATTGCTCTTAATTCTTACCATCATAAGGTGTTCATCAGGAAAGTCATCAGTGATTTCCCTTTCATCAAGTACCTCCATATCAGGGTTTTCAAGTCTAGATAAGTGGTCAGCAGCTAGATTATCGGCACCCTTTTTTATCTTTAATTTCAATATCGAATCCTTGGAGCAATAAAACCCACCTAATAAGTCTTGGCTTGGCATCCTGTTTATTAAAAAAATACTTCAAAGCAGAATGGTCAGTGTAAACCATAGTTTTTGACAATATAAGATATGATCTAAATTTATCGAATGCAAAAACTACTGCTAAAAGTTCTTTTTCCGTGGTGGTGTAATGTTCTTGGGCATTATTCAATGTTTTGCTAGCATAATAAATTGGCTTAAATTTCTTATCTATCTTTTGGCCAAGTACAGCTCCAACAGCATAATCACTAGCATCACACATTAGTTCAAAAGGCAGATTCCAATCCGGTGAAATTATAATAGGTGCAGAAGTTAGTTTTTCTTTAAGTATATTAAATGCCTTTTTGCAATCTTCAGAAAAATCAAACTTCGCATCTTTTAGCAATAATTGGGTCATAGGCCTATATATCATTGAAAAATCCTTTATGAACCTACGATAAAATCCAGCATGCCCTAAAAAACTTCTAACACCTTTTACATTAGTGGGATAAGGTAGTTTGGCAATTACATCAATTTTTGCTTTGTCGACTTCTATACCTTTCCCAGAAATCTTATTTCCTAACACATTTCCTTCTCTAACCATAAAATGACATTTTTCCCAATTAAGAACAAGGTTAGTTTCTTCACACCTAGCAAGCATTTTATCAAGTTTAAAGAGACAATCACTAAATGAGTTACCGAACACCGAGAAGTCGTCCATGAAGACTTCCATAAAGTCTTCTACCATATCATGGAAGATAGCCGTCATACAACGTTGGAAAGTAGCAGGGGCGTTGCATAGTCCGAACGGCATTCTCCTATAGGCGAAGGTTCCATAAGGGCAGGTGAAAGTCGTCTTCTCTTGATCCTCAGGGGCAATTGGTATTTGGAAGAAACCTGAAAAACCATCTAAAAAACAATAATAATCATGACCTGATAGTCTTTCTAACATTTGATCAATAAATGGAAGAGGGAAGTGATCTTTTCGCGTAGCATCATTGAGTTTGCGGTAGTCGATGCAAACTCTCCATCCGGTAACAGTTCTTGAAGGGATTAGCTCATTGTCGTCATTGAGTACTACCGTCATTCCTCCCTTTTTTGGTACAACATGGATAGGACTGACCCACGAACTGTCGGAAATTAGGTAGATAATTCCGGAGTCAAGTAATTTCACAATTTTATTTTTTACCACATCTTGGACTTTTGGATTCAAACGCCTTTGAGGTTGGATAGTTGGTTTGAATTCATCTTCCATAAGGATTTTATGTGTACAAAATGACGGGCTAATTCCCTTAATATCAGACATACTCCATGCTAATGCTCCCCTTCGTTTATACAGTACCTGCAAAAGTGATTCTTTTTCTTTTGGCGTTAAGTCAGATGCAATAATAACGGGCGAATTAGTGTTCCCATTTAGATAGGCATACTCCAAAGTAGAAGGGAGATCCTTAAGCACAGGTTTAACATTATCAATTTCAATAGCACTAGCGGAATAAACTCGTTCTTTAATTATATTGCTGATGTCATCAGATAGATGCGCCGCATCGATATTTTTGATGCGCCGTATGGCGTTACATACAGCAGAGTCAGCAGCTAAATTTTTATCAATAGTATTCTCATCAACTTGATCTTCTATAGCAATTGTGTTTTCTAAATTTTTAAGCAGAAAAGAATCAAGCAAATTTCTTTTTAACAATTTCTTAGTAAATTTATTAATCGTGTCATCAGAAACATCGATATTATAGCATTCATCGTCATCGGAATTATCTTTACTCATAGATTGTTCCATGTTAAACTCAACCTCATCTTTTCCTATGGTAAGAGTTATCTTTTTATTAAAAACATCAATTATGGCCCTAGCAGTGGCTAAAAATGGTCGTCCTAATATTATAGGAGTTCTAGAATTTTCGGGCATATCGAGGATAATAAAGTCAATAGGTAATTCAAATTTATCAACTTTTATTAATATATTTTCAGCTATTCCTAATGGGTATTGTATGGACCTATCAGCTAGTTCTAAGCACATCCTAGTAGGTTTTGGTTCACCAAGACCTAATTTTTCATAAATAGAAGAGGGCATAAGGCTTATACTAGCTCCTAGGTCAGCTAAAGCATTGTCAATATGCAAATTTTTAATTTGACAAGGAATAGTGAAACTCCCTGAATCTTTTTCTTTAGACGGAAGTTTGTTGAGCAATGCTACTGAGCTTCTTTCCCCCATTGTTACAGTGCAGGCTTCTTCAAGTGTAGACTTGTTTGTAAGCAAGCTCTTCAGATATTTAGCATATTTTGGCATTTGCACTAGGGCTTCCATAAATGGTATGCTTAGCTGCAGCTGCTTGAGATTCTCCAGGAACTTCTTTTGATAGGCATCTTCTTTCTCTTTCCTTACCCTATGTGGAAAAGGTAGTGTTGATCGTTTGAGTTTATCAGAAGGTTCTTCTCGGATTACAGGTTCTGGACTAATCTCTTTTGGTTGCTCTTGTTCAGATGATATAGATTCAGGGGAAATCTTGTTTGTGTTTTCATCCTCGGGTGTCTCTTCGGTTTGAAAGGTTGACTTTCCGCCTCTAGTTGTAATCCCTTTCAAATCTTGCTTTACCAAAAGAACCTTGTTAAGCACCATTGACAATTGGTGCACTTCAATTGCCAATCCATAAATCATGTTGTTTTGTTCCTTTAGTAACAGCTCATGACTGCCTTTTAATTCATTAATAAAGTTTATTGCTTCATGATGTTCTTTTTCATTGGCTTGAGCGATTTGTAGTGCAAACTCTTCCATGGTAAGGTTTCTTTAGGGTCTTCCGAACCAGTTGGGGAAAATATCGAACATTGTCCCTGAAAATTAAAGACATGTAGATTTCAAAGTAAAAATTTCCTAGTATAAGGGTCAGAGTATTTTTCGTTCGGAGACAAGAAAAATAAAAGTTGCTGATATCTGCAGACGATGCGCCGTATCCAAAAAGATGGATACGCCGTATCTTATAATCGTTAAAATTTAATCAGACTTTATTCAGAAAATAAATACGCCGCTTATAAATTTAGAATGCGCCGTATCAGTTTTAATTATCAAAAATCAATATACTTATTAAAATTAAATGCGTCGTATTAACAAAAGTTAATGCGCCGTATTTTCGTTACGTTTCAAAATACAAGATTTTTGATTCAGAAGATACGCCGTATCGACAGAGATCGATGCGTCGTATCTGTTTAATAATTCGAAAACTGTTTTTAATTAAAATAATAGATACGCCGTATCTGTAAAAACAGATGCGTCGTATGGCGTTATCGTTTAGAAAAATTTCTTATTAAAAACAGGATACGCCGTATCTTGAGGAAAGATGCGTCGTATCGAATTAATTAAACGCGTTGTATTTTATAAAAATTAAACGCAATACGCCATATCTATGAAAATAGATGCGCCGTATCGTTTGAATAAGCTCAGTACAACGATAGCAGAACACAGAAAATACGAAAAATAAAAACAAATAAAAACAAACCAAAATAAACACAAATAAAAGAAAATAAAAACACACGAAAACAGAAAATATGCAAAATAATACAATGAATGCAATTTAACCTAATATAAAACAGAGTTAGCGGTTAAAATCTAAAAAAAAAATTAAAAAGAAAAACCTAATTAAAATAATAATCAAATTAATAGATAATAACAATTCACTCCCCGGCAGCGGCGCCAAAAACTTGATGCGTGTGTGCGTATGCTCTAATTTATACCCACGGTATGTCGTTGTGGTTTTAGCAGTATTCAAGTTTTAAATTTATATTTAGCCGACTTATCAATAACACACACACTTTAACGAGCAGTGTACCCGGTCAGTATGAATATAATGGTAAGTAGAGTGTCGATCACTAAGAGTAGAACGTATTATCTAGTTATTCTAATCAGTATTTTAATATCTTAAGTTAGCTATACAACCTATTCTAACGCAAAGGGGTTTCAGCCTGAGAGATTGGCACGGTTTGGTTGCAATTAAATAATAAACTAAACTAATGAGCACGAATCAGCGAGTAGCACACACGTACACAGATAAATACTCGAGACAATAAGAAGACCTGTCCTGATAGTTAAGAAGCTTGTCACTTGTTTTATTGCTAGTTTTATATGAAGTGTATAGTTCGATGCAACGCACCGAGATTAAGTCCTTTCTCGTTGGTTCTAATCTTATCGGCGAGTAAACCCTTAATGATTACTTATGACTATCCTATTTATCTTTCTTCCTACTTTTCTACAGACGATAGAATGCATAGGCGATCTAATAAATAGGCGAGGGCAGAGGCATGGCGACCCGATCAACGCTCAACTAGACACAGAGGTTATCAATGCACTAATAAAAGTCACCAAAGACATCAACATATAAACTTTAATTAATGGGAAAGCAGTTTTAAGGGAGTGCAACCTTTCCGTTGTCACATTACACAAGCCACCAATCCTGATGAATTAAGGTTTACTAATACAATAAAACAAAACAACTTAATGAATTGAATACATGCAGGACCTTCTTACAGCTCTTGTATCTTCGTTCAAGGTGTGTCTTGTGCTGCTACTTCGAGTGAATTCGTCCTAGGGTTTCTGTCTTCTCGTACTTAGCTAAATGTCGAACTCTTTAATTCGTCTGTCTTTGGGGTATTTATAGTTTCTGTCTGAGGGTAAGATACAGCGCATCTAATAAGTAGATGCGGCGCATTGACTTAACTTCGCGTGGGGTCCAAGATTAATATATTCAGGAATATTCGTACATCGCCAGAAGATGCGGCGTAACTCCATCCTCAGATGCGGCGCATGTCCTTGCTGTCTTGGATCGTATCTTGTGAAATCTTGATAGTGATGCGCCGTATGTAATAAGCAAGATGCGGCGTATCTGGAGCAGAATGTCTTGATCTTGTACATTTCAGTAGACTCTTATCTTCTTGCTTGTTTTGCTCCATAATTAGTCCAATATCGCCAAGTTTCACATAATACTTGTTTTTACCTGAGAATTACAAAAGTAAACATTAACGTATCATTTCTCACATATAATATAATAAAACAAGTCAAATAAATAGGATAAATGATGGTAATAAAATGTACTTTTTTGAGTTCATCACGGCGTCACTTGCAATCTGTGACGCCGTCAGCTCGATTCCAATTAGGGTTTCGTCCGTGTAATTCGCCATCATGACGCCGTCGGGTGTGTCATGAGGCTGTCACGTTATAATTCTTTTGTGCCGTCATGTTATAAAATTGCACTAAGTTTGGGTCTTCAAATACAAGTGACGGCGTCAGGTTGTAGACAGTGATGCCGTTAGGTCTCCATCTTGACATATTCTTGACTTGGTCGTTTTTCTTCGTTTTCTTGTCGATTTTGGTCCATAACATGCTGGTTTCCAAAATTCTAGTCCCAAGTACCAAAAATGCAAAAAGAAACGATTTAGGGAAATATTTGATCAATTACATATGACTTTTAGGCTTAAATGACCCCTTAAAAAGGTATCAAATAAATCCTTATCACTTAATTTATCTAATCCCTCTCATTTAAACATCACTCACAATTCAAAATTCAAATTTGCACTTATCTCCGCAAAAATGTTTAGTGTCGTCCTTATGATCATCGTCATTTTTCTCGTCGCGCTCGTCTATCCAATGATCAAGTTCACGCATGGAGCATTGTACTTTGTTCTAGGCATTTATGTTTTTATCATTTATTCAATCCTTTATATTGCATTATGCATTGAAATGAATGGAATGTGATCTTTGTTTCGTTTACTTTATCTCGTGTTTATTTTCTTTCTCGTTTTCACGATTCTAGAAATTTCATATACGTGAATCCCCATTTCTCTTAAACCACAACATAGACTTAGAATCAACAATTATCTCATCATAATATATACAAATAAACATTAAACTTGTAATAATTAGAATCATACTTTACGTCAAAAACTAAATAAAATAAATTTTGTGATCACTATTTTGCCAAATCCCTTGGCTATAATGTGTCGGATCCGGCATATCAGCAAATAGTTTATCTGTTTGGTGATCACTGTGCACTTCACACTTTACTCTACTCATCTCAAAATTGACCTAAAACACATTCTCACCTACCCTTGAGCTAAATCATCATACATCCCTATGTCCTTATCATCCTCGTAAGTAATAATTTTAGTACATTGTACTTTATCTAATTATAGGGTTTCAACTCTTAATTTTGATCCAAATGGGTTTATCACAATTAACTCTTATTTGATGTCACATTGTGAAAATTTATAATAACCTGAAATACGAGATACCATTTGAACTTCCGAATACGAATATAACTTTAAGTGAACTATACGTTATGGATTTAAACCTACTATTATATGAAATCCTAAACCTAAGTATAAAGAAATCGAAATAACTATAATCTAAGCATCTATAAACGTAGGGTATATTTCTTCTTATTTTGTAAACATCACACGTTAACAAGTATATAGGGACCCAATGTATTTAAATGTTGTGCACACATTTTAACAGATATATACCAGCATTTAAAATGGAAACTTGAAAGAAATAGTCTCCTAAATCTTCCCTAATACTCGGCACATCATTCCCCTAATTACCACATGTTCCTTTTTTTTCCCTCTCAATCAACACCAACCATTCGGCCTCTTTTCTCTCCCACAAATACTGAACCCTAAACAGACCAAAACCAATTGTTTTCCTCTCCAAAGATCAAGAACATGAAGGTGTTATAGCTTGGAAATTCATAGCAAAATTGTTGGAGTGTGTTGTTGACCTGTTCGTGCCCTTGTTCTCTTTTTGATCCATCCCTTAATCAGCCTAAAGGTACTCATGATCATCCTCTTTTCTTTCACTCTATATATGACATATATGCATGCTATTCAGATCTGGAAACATGTTATGCTAATTATAAGTCACGTTGAAAATAAACGTATGTATGAGAGGTCATACGCCCCATAAAATAATGAAACATGTGTGTGTCGACTTCTTGTTATTCTCCAATCGGATCAGTTTTGCTGCAAGCCCTAATCGTAAATTATAATCCCTAATGTAATCATTAATAACTCATTAAATGTGACTTACAATCTGGTAACCCTAAAATTAATAGAGAGAGGCGTACATGGGTATAACGAGGGGTGTAAGGTTTTTAGTCTTATGATTTTATGTGAGGTCCATACCTCGTTATTTTGTATTTGATGTGTGTGTGGGTTTTTGTCGACAAGAAGGGTATAAACATGTGTTGAACCTGTGTCTAATTGTGTTTGGAAACATCTAATACCATGCGCATTAAAATGGGTTAAAAAGAGTTTAGGTTAGGGTCGTTTGCTGTCTCAATTACGTGTTGTCCAGAATTTGGGTTGTTTTGCAAGGGGTCTATATTGATAATACCAACATGTTTTTATGTGAATCTTGATTCTAAAACTTATTTTGGGATGTGTACTCTCTGGATATTAAGTTTTATAGCCATTGGAGGTCGGGAGGATGGTCTTGTGATTTTTGGGAGATTAAGTGTCAAAGCTGAGAAATCAGAGTCTGAACATCAATCGATGTTTTGATTTTTAATTTTCAAACCACAAGGAACTGAGAGCTCTCCTTTTAAAGGGGTGATATTTAAGTTATGTGTGACTTCCTAGAATATTTGTGGATTTTTCTGAAGTGTCAAAATGGGTTAATTAAAGACTAACTTTTTGTGTGTATCTGCAGTTAATTTTCTGGGTAGGTCTGGAAAGATGATTTCTGAAACAGTACTTGTACTTGGTAATAAAATCTATGAAAATTTGTGAAGATACTAAACTAATATGGGAATCACTGGTAATTATTTCAGCATTTTTGGAGCTTAATTGGCAGGCCTTAGAAATCATAAGAATGTGATCCAGATTCACTAATATATCCTAATTATGTGGTGTTTGATTTGGAAGTACCTATAAACCCTAAGTTTGATTAATTATGAATCTGACCCTAACTTACTAATTATGGAAACTTGCTAAACATGGAAAGTTACTAATTCGGGAAAGTTACTTAATTCAGAAAACTCACTTAATTTGGAAAGTTACTAATTCAGGAAAGTTACTAAATTTGGAAAGTTGCTATAAATAGCAGGAAACCCTAATATGTCAATCTGAACAAGAATAAGTACTGAATCAGAAATAACTTATGAAAAGGTTCTTAAATAATAAGACGATCATTAATTCATGTAGATTCGCTGAAGAAGGACTAACTTCCAATCCATGTGTTTTTTGATATGGTTTCATTTGCGGTTTGAGGTACAAATATTCTACCTTTTCTCTGTAAAGGTTTCTCATGACCTATCGATCCTTGACTTTGATTTGTTGCTATGTTATAATCTATTTGATATGATTCGTTGATATGATTCATTTGCTATGATTCCCTTTTGATATGATCCTTTGATTTGATATCCGTTTGATATTCATTTGCTATGATATTCGTTGCTATCCATTTGCTATGATATGATTCAGTTCAGTTTGATATGTTCTGTTTGGATATGATATGATGACTTGATATGGTATGTTATGATTTGTTCTGTTCTGTTGACCGAGCTATTTAACTAGCCATGAAGGTACTATGGCCATGTCATTGATGGCAGCATTGGCATGACACTATCTGTGACGGTGTGATTAGTCCACGGCGTCCCCATTTGATATTATATGATGTGTGATCACTTGGCCATTATAATATGAGTATATACTTGTCTCGTACAAGTGTATATATGATTTGTTTTGTAGGGGGCGTATGGATGCATCCTAGGTACTTTGTTTCGTATTGTGAGTGATTGGGTTTTGCGTGCCTTGCACCCCCTCACTTCTGGGAGCTAGCTACTCCATTTGGTACTTGAGAGGTCTCCTGTCCTTGTGCACCTATGATTTGACGGATATGTATATGTGGTTATGTGGTCTATTCATGTATCATGTTTTGACATTTGTTTTGAGCTCGTGGGCATTCCTATATGATTCGTTTGATTTCTTATGATTATCTGATCCATAGTGTCTCTTGATATCTCACTTCATTTGACTCATTTGACTTATGATATTTGTTCAAATTGATCTTTGATCTCTCATTCTTTGACAGATGATATTCATTTCAGCAGGAGCTTATGGTTCCTTTTCCCTATACTTATATATCTTTGATCTCTCATTCTTTGACAGATGATATCGGTTCACTGGGCTTTTTAAGCTCAGCCGCATTTCTCTTCCTGCGGAAGGTTTTAGGTTGGAAGCTGGGATTGAGTAAAGAGTGCATAGGAGCTCTTAGTGGACTACCCTGTTGATAGATGCCTTTTGCTTCTGGATTAGACTTGGATTTAGTTTCAGTTAGATTTAATTTGGATTTGTATTTCAGTTTTGGGAGTCATCATGGTTAGAGTTAGTATTTTATTGTTATCTTAGAATATGTTTGTAATCATTATGTTTATAAGTCTTCCGCTTGCATTTGTATGTTTTGATGGACACCATAATGTGGCATTTTGACCCTTGTCGGGTTGGGGTGTTACAATTATGGTATCAGAGCTCAGGCTTCAACTTGTAGCACATAAGTTATAGCCTGTGAAGATTTGAACCGTTAGGTTTGCACTATAGGAGCTTATGGAACAACCTTTGAAGGATTTGCTTTAGGTTTCTCCCCGTAGAAACTTCAGTTATGACCGGTGAGGATTGGGTAGTTTATAAGATAAGGCATTGATTAGCTATCTTTCTTCCGCACCACTCTGATTTGTACCTCTGCTTTCAGTTAAGCCTTTATAAGATCATTCGTTCCGGAGAATTAGAAAATTTATCAGGATACGAAACATAAGTTTAGAATGCTTTGAGAATATGTTGTAATTCCTTTTAGGTTTCACTTTTTGAGGTTAGCACATTCTTTTGAACTTCGATCTTTGATTCATTTGTTATTCGTTTAGATACCTTTTTGTTCGTTCAGAGAATTCATATATGTATGAATCTGATGTGTTCAACACGTGCTGTGGTTGCTCTTGCTATTTCTAAGCATTTTAAGGTCCCCTCTGCACTATTAAGAATTTGTTATACCTAGTTCTATCCCTATGAGAAATCTTGTGATTATCCGTCACAAGTATCAGAATTGTCCAGTACATTTTGAAGATAACTGAAAATAAGTTTCGTTCTGCTAATCTGTTTCCTTTGGGAATGTTTAATTCGATGTTATTCTGAAGATGTATTTGTTGACTGAGCATCAAGATGCTAACAACCGTCATATTAGATTTACATCTTTGGCGATTTGAGAAACTCAAAAATTCAGTAAGTGTATATGATGCAATTATTATGACGCCTGGCCAACGTGATAATAGTTATATCATATAACTGAACTTATTGGGATCATAGGATGTCGTGGGAAGTGCCTGAGAACAGTAAGTTGGTCGATTTAGAACTCTATCCGTATAAGAGCGACGTTTTATCTAATTCTGAAACTCCATTTTGAACGACATCAGTTGAAGGGAAAGAATTGAAGGACCAACTTCTAGGAAGTGGTTTTATCCGTCTGAGTGTGTCTCCGTCTTGTGCTCCAGCTTTATTTGTGAAGAAGAATGATGATAGTATAAGGGTATGTACTAAATTCTGGAAGCTGGATAGTATTGTGGTTAGAACCGTTATCCGTTACCTCGAATCGACGATTTGATTAATCAACTTCAGGGTGTTAAGTTTTTCTCAGTGATTGAGTTTTGATCCGATTATTTTCAGTTATGTTTGAAGGAGCGAGATGTTCCTAGAATTGCTTTTCGTATTCGTTATTATCTCTATGCGTGTTGAGATGCCAATTGTATTGGCTACTGCTTCGACTGTTCCTATGGACTTGTTAAATCGTGTCTTTCATGAATACTTGGACAATTTATCATAATATGCCATATTGGTATATTCATAGACGAAAGAGAAACACAGAAATCATCTTCGTATTCTTTGTTGAGATTTCTACGTCAGAAGAAGCTATATGTTATATTCTCGAAGAGTAAATTTTGGTTGGGATGAAGAATGAGAGGAGAATTTTGAGAAGCTGAAAAGAGATTTGTTTCTACTCAAGAAGGAGACTTAGCTATGTCCTTATGCAACATGGGAAGATTGTTGGTTATGCATCAGTACAGCTAGAACAGTAGGAAGTGAACTATCCCACGCATGATTTGGAAGTGATTTGTGACAGACATGAAGAAGCTCAGGAGCAAGTCGATGGAATATGATCTATGTTAGAAGACCTGAAGGAAGCGGTTTTGATTGAAGCACATAGTTCTATTTTCTCTATTCATCTTAGTTGCACTATTATGTATAGAGACTTGCAGCAGAAATTTTGATTGAATGGTATGAAGACGGTTGTGACTACATTGGTGGCGAAGTGTTTAGAGTGTCAACAGGTTAAGATTCAACATCAGAGTACAAGTGGTTTTCCTTAGTTTTGATTTTCTTATGTGGAAGTACGAGTTAACCTTCATGGACTTTGTAACGGGATTTCCACGCACATTTAGGAAGGACAAAACGAATTGGGTTGTAGTAGATCATTTGGCTAGGTCGGCTCACTTTAGAAGATTGGCAGAGATTTCTTTGGCAGAATATTATTCAAGCTACATGGCGCACCTGTAGTGATCGTGTCAGAAGATTTTCGTTTTTACTTCACGTTCCTAAGAAGAACTACTGAAGGCTTGAGAAACCAGACTTAAGTTTAGAAATGATTTACATCCCAGATTGATGAACAAATAGAACAAGCTATTCGAACTTTGTGTTGGGAATTAAATATTTCTGACTTAGTACTGCTAAAGAATACACTAACAGTACAAACTGCTAGTGTATAACTGAAGACTGCTGATGAAACAACTTACAGTACAAACTGTCAAGTTAGTACTGCTAGTTGTATTGAAGGTACTGCTGGCATGAAAAAACGTTTTAGAATATATGTAAAGGATAAGTATGGGATAGATCTTATGTATATCTTAATTAGTTAGAAATATACGGTAGAATACTTGTCTTGTAAAGGACTCCTTAAGACTATAAAAGGAGATCCTAGGTTAGATGTTTATGTACGAGTTATACAAGTTTTGTTAAGATTCAAGGTCGTTGTAACCCTAGTGATATTGAAATCACTCGTATTATTCTTGAATAATATTGAATCGTTTGAAGTTAAACTTTCTGTGTTCATTGTTCATACAAGCATTACTGTTCTATCAAACAAACAAATTCCTCTAAGTCTGGTTGAGTAGATTCCGAATACTTAACTACATAATCTCAAAGTATCTCAAACACATCATAAGGGAGTAACATCCTAAGTGTTTTAAATCCTCACAAGTGGTATCAGATCCAAGTTGATACTATTGATTTAGAAGAAAAGTAATGGACATGGAGACTACACAAACTAACATGGCTGCTAAACAGCCTATGTTGAAGCAAAACGAGTTTGAGATGTAGAGGCTGCGAATAGGACAGTACTTCCAAGTGCAGGACTATGCACTATGGGAGATTATTGAAGAAGGAAACTCCTTTAAACCTACCACATCTGTATCAATAGTTGATGGTAAAGAAGAAACTGTTGCGCAAACCTTTCCAGTGACTACAGAAGAGAGGCTACAAAAGAAAAATGATGTCAAGGCTAGAAGCTTGCTGATGATGAGCATTCTAAATGATCAACTTTTAAACTTCAGCAAGTACAAGGATGCAAATTCTTTGTTTGAGGCAATCAATGCTAGGTATGGTGGGAATGAGGCCACCAAGAAGACCCAAAAGACTCTACTAAAGCAGAACTTTGAAAACTTTAGTGCAACTAGTAATGAGTCTATGGATCACATGTTTAATAGGCTGCAAAAGATTGTTAGTCAACTTGTTGTGCTTGGAGTTGACATACCTCAGGAAGATCTGAATTCCAAGTTCTTGAGGAGCTTACCTACTGAATGGGCTATGCATGTGGTGGTCTGGAAGAATAAACCAGACATTGATACTATGAGCCTCAATGATCTATTCAGCAACTTCAAGATTGTTGAGCAGGATGTGAAGAAAGCTGGAGGTACTAATTCAAGCACTGTGAATAAGGCTTTTGTCTTATCTCCCAATAATTCAAGTCCAGATGAAGTGAAAGTGGCTGTAGGAGTTAGTACTGCTAACCCTAGTGCTAACACATGAAGATCTATAGGAGATAAATGATGATGATTTAGAGGAGATGGATCTCAAGTGGCAGATTTCACTTCTTAGCATGAGGGCTAAGAAATTCTACCAAAGAACTAGCAAGAAGATCACTATCAGCAGTAATGATACTGCTGGTTTTGACAAGTCCAAGGTAGAATGCTACAACTGTCACAAGTTGGGGCATTTTTCAAGGGAATGCAGAAGACCTAGGCAACAAGATAGCAGGAGTAAAGGTTATGGAAGCAAGCCGAAAGCAATGGAAGAGCCTGAGACTTCTTCAAAGGCTATGGTCATTGGAGTTTTATGGCCGATGATGAGGAAGCACCTACTGAGATGGCACTTATGGCCTTCTCTGACTCTGAGGTACTATCTGTTAAAAGTTGTTCTAAAACATGTACTGCTCTAAAAGAATATGAAAATTTAAAGAAACACTATGATGAGCAGAGGATTGAATTAAAGAAAAAAATTACAATTTGTCTAATCATAAGAGAGGTTTAGCAGTCCTAGAAGAACAAATAGTGCATTATAAGAACAATGAGTCTGCTTTTGCTGAAGGTATAGCTGTTCTTAAGAGAGACTTGTCACTTAAGAATGCTGAGATTAACTAGCTAAAATCTGAATTAGTAAGAATCACTAAGGCAAAAGACAACATACAATTAACTGTAGACACTTTGGAATATGTATCAAAAGGTGTAAACAAAATCATTGAGTGTCAGATAGTTAATAAGGCTAAGTCTGGGTTGGGGTGTAAAACATGTCCACCTCCTAACAGAGGAGTGCCTGCACCCCCTGGAATTGACCAGGAGCATACAGGTTTACGTGAGTTTGAACAACCTAAGTTAGAATATGGTTGTAAGCCAAAAGAGAATGTAATTGCTGAAAAACCTGTAGAAAATAATGAGCCTTTTAAAAGTGCAAGTGACACCTCTCTTGTTGATGATAAGGTGTCCACTGATAGGAATTCGGATGCTACAACGATTGAGGACTGGACATCTGATGATGAGGAAGATCAGGTTGTAACTAAATCAGATGTGGTAAAGTTAGAAGGAACCAATGTTCCTAAGGTGGTTTGTAATGAAACTGTTAAGCCTAAATCAAATGTTAAACCAATTAGGAACACTGTTAGGTACTGTGAGATGTATTGGTCCACAGATAAGCCAAGAGGTAACCAGAGGAACTGGAATGACCTCATGTCACATCAGCTAGGATGTGACTTTGTTATGTATAACAAAGCTTGTTTTACTTGTGGTAGTTTTGAACACCTTGAGGCTTTTTGTCATAACCATCAGGGGAGAAAGATGGTTACTGGGAACACAAGTCAGAGGGTGAACTTGAATAGCTCGAGATTGGTTAGATCTCACCCTGATGCTAACAGAATAAATCTCAGGGCAAGTTTATTGAAGTCTGGCCTCAAACCAATTATTACTGCTCAACCAGCAGTTAGTACTGCCAGACCTTTTAGAACTGTTTACCCTAGACCAGCAGTTTCAAGTGCAAAACTAACTTTTAAATATGCACAACAAACTGTTAAAAGGCCTTTTCACAACAAACTGTTAAAAGGCCTTTTCACAACAAATTGTTAAAATGCCTTTTCACAAGAAAGCAGTGGTTTAAAAACAATTTTGGAAACCAAAGGCTACATCTGCAAAGCCAGCAGTTAGTACTGCTAGTCAAGCAGTTAGTACTGGTAACTCTAAAAATACTGCTAGGGATAAGAGGGTTAATGCTATTAAGGCCTCAGCATGTTGGGTATGGAGTCCAATCAAACCCAATGGTGCATCAATTGTATTGAAAAGATTTGACTATATTGATGCACGAGGCAAACCCAATTCAGTGATGGCTTGGGTACCCCAAGGAAACTAATTTCCTAATTTCATGTGCAGGGACATTCACAGGAAGATGATGAAGATCAAGGTTATGCAGACAGTGGATGTTTCAGGCACATGACAGGCAACATGTCCTATCTTTCAGACTTTCAACCAATGGATGGAGGATATGTTACCTTTGGGGGAGGAATAGAAGGAAGAATTACTGGTAAAGGCACCTTGAAAACAGGTAAATTAGACTTTGAGGATGTGTACTTTGTGCAGGAGCTTAAGTATAACCTGTTTAGTGTCTCACAAATGTGTGACAAAAAGAACAAGGTTCGTTTTACTGAGACTGAATGTCTTGTACTTTCCCCAGACTTTAAGCTTCCTGATGAAAGTCAGGTTCTACTTAAAGTTCCAAGAAAAGGCAACATGTACAGTGTTGATATGGAGAAGATTGTTCCTAAAGAGGCCCTTACTTATCTTGTTGCAAAGGCCACATTGGATGAGCCTATGTTATGGCATAGAAGACTTGGTCATATAAATTTTAAAACCATTAATAAAATTGTTAAGGATGGTTTGGTAAGAGGCTTGCCTCAGAAACGATTTGAGAATGACCAGACTTGTGTTCCTGTCTTAAAGGCAAACAACACAAGGCTTCTTGTAAGCCCAAGACTTATAACTCTATTAATCAACCTTTGTTTATGCTACATACGGATTTATTTGGTCCAACATTTGTGAGTAGTATTATGCATAAAAGGTACTGTCTTGTAGTTACTAATGACTATAGTAGATTCACATGGGTTTTCTTTTTTGGTTCTAAGGATGAGACACCTGGCATTCTTAAAACATTCATTATTGAGATTGAAAACTTAGTGGATAAGAAAGTAAAAGTCATTAGGTGTGACAATGGGACAGAGTTCAAAAATAGAGTTATGGATGAGTTTTGTAAGGAAAAAGGTATTAGACGAGAATTTAGTGCTGCTAGAACTCCTCAGCAGAATGGGGTTGCTGAAAGGAGAAATAGAACACTAATAGAAGCTTCTAGAACCATGTTAGCTGACTCTAAGTTGCCTATCACTTTTTGGGCTGAAGTAGTTAATACTTCTTGTTATGTGCAGAACAGTGTTTTGGTAGTTAAACCTCACAACAAGACACCATATGTGCTTTTTAGAGGTAGAACTCCTGCATTAGGATTTCTAAGACGTTTTGGGTGTCATGTAACTATTCTAAATACCTTAGACCATCTAGGAAAATTTGATGGCAAATTTGATGAAGGATTCTTGGTTAGATACTCTCTAAATAGCAAGGCCTTTAGAATATGTAACACAAGAACAAGGAAAGTTGAGGAGAACCTGCATGTTCAATTTCTAGAAAATAAATCTAATGTTGCAGGTGAAGGTCCAAAATGGCTATTTGACCTTGATACTCTAACCCAGTCAATGAATTATGTGCCAGTTGTTGCAGGAACCTTTTCTAATGATTTTGCAGGTTCAGAAGCTGATGTTGCAACAAATGAAGCAGGCTTGGGAAAGGAGAAAGATCAAGATCATTTGCTGATGCCAATACGGAACAATGTGGATTCATCTTCAAAGAATGGTGAGCCTTCTACTGATGAAGCCAAGGAAGGCATTGAAGATGAAAACAATGTAGATGGAGCTGAGGAACAAGAGAATCAAGAAAACAGTACTAATGGTGATTGTACTATTGAGCCCAAAGTTAGTACTGCTGGGCAAAATGTTCATACTGTTGGCCCATCAAATACTAACACTGCTAATTTCTCTGAAGATGAGGTGGATATCAACAATCTACCACCTACCTATGCAGTTCTCACTACACCACACACAAGGATACACAGAGATCACTCCCTAGACAATGTGATTGGGGACATACAATCTGGTGTGAAGACAAGAAGACAAACTATGACTTCAGACCAACAAGGTTTTCTTAGAACTGTTTATGAAGAAAAGCTGCATGAAGATGCCAACACATGCATGTTTGTGTATTTCCTCTCACAATCTGAACCCAAAAATGTTCTCAAAGCCTTAAAAGACTCAGGCTGGGTAGAAGCAATGCAAGAGGAGCTTCTTTAATTCAAGATTCAAAAAGTTTGGGTACTAGTGAATTTACCCACGGGTATGAGGGTAATTGGAACCAAATGGGTTTTCAGGAAAAAAATGGATGAAAGGGGTATTGTAATCAGAAACAAAGCTAGGCTTGTAGCCCAGGGGTATACACAAGAAGATGGAATAGACTATGAAGAAGTTTTTGCACCAGTAGCAATGATTGAAGCAATCAGACTATTCTTTGCCTATGCTTCTTTCATGGGCTTCACTGTTTATCAGATGGATGTTAAGAGTGCCTTCCTGTATGGTACTATTGAAGAGGAGGTGTATGTCTCACAACCTCCAAGTTTTGTAGATCCAAAACATCCTGACAAGGTGTACAAGGTTGTGAAAGCTCTTTATGGACTACATCAAGCTCCAAGGGCATGGTATGAGCCTTTGGCTTCTTATTTGTTAGAGAATGGATTCCAAAGGGGCAAGATTGGTCAGGCACTATTCATCAAGAAGAACAAGAAGGATATCTTGCTGGTACAGGTCTATGTGGATGATATCATATTTGGATCCACAAGGAAGGATATGTGCTTGGAATTTGAGAAACTTATGCATGATAAGTTTCAGATGAGTTTCATGGGGGAACTTACTTTCTTTTTGGGGTTGCAAGTAAAGCAATCAACTGAAGGCATATTTATCAGCCAAGATAAATATGTGGCAGAGATACTAAGGAAATTACAGTTTACTGATGCTAAAGTGGCAAGCACACCAGTTGATCCAGAGAAACCTTTTCTTAAAGATGCTGATGGATAATGTGTTGATGTACACACCTACAGATCTATGATAGGGTCATTAATGTACCTAACTTCATCAAGACCAGATATCATGTTTGATGTGTGTGCATGTGTAAGGTTTCAAGTAACACCCAAGGCTTATCATTTAACAGCTGTCAAGAGGATCCTTAGATATCTTAAGGGTCAACCTAGGTTGGGTCTTTGGTATCATAGGGAATCACCTTTTGACTTGGTGGCATATTTAAATAGTGATTTTGTCGGTGCAAATCTGGACAGGAAATCAACAACTGGTAGATGTTAGTTCTTTGGTTGCAGACTTATATCATGGCAGTGTAAGAACCAGATAATTGTGGCAACTTCTACAACTGAAGCTGAGTATGTAGCTGCTGCAAGTTGCTGTGGTAAAGTCCTTTGGATTCAAAATCAAGTGCTTGACTATGGGTATAATTTTATGAACACCATGATATATATTGACAATAGCAGTACAATATGCATTATTAAAAATCCTGTACAATATTCTAAAACAAAACACATAGAAATTAGACATCATTTTATAATGGACTGCAATGAGAAAAAGTTAGTTCAAGTTGTTAAAATTGATACTCTTCAAAACTTTGCAGATCTCCTCACCAAATCTTTTGATGTTAGAAGGTTTCAATACTTGGTATCAAGTATTGGAATGCTTAATCTTTAAAATTTTCATTCTGTGTGTTTTTGTACATTAAATTGGATTTGTAATGCTAGACTTGTCAATTAGTACTGTTTTTGTATAGTTTGTACTGTTATTAAAAATTTAGATTATTTTGTTAGAACTGTTAGTCATACGTTTATACTGTTATGAAGCAAGTGCTTTGCACTTTGTTTTCTTGGTTTTGAACTAATAATTATAGGTATGGAAGTATAAGCACAAAGGAATTACTAGTACATTGTGTGAGCAGCAAATGGTGGTTCAGTTGCTGACATAATAGGTTGATGATGGACAGAGTTTGGGAATTCTTTAACCAAGGTTTTATACCTAAGTTAACTGCTTCTTTAAAGCTTCATTCTTGAAATCTTATTATGATGTTTTGTATTGGAATTGATGGCTTAGTTAGTCAGACAGTAACTGACATAACTCACTTTCTACCATTTTATACTTTTGTATAATGAGTTAGTCTAAGGACATCTGGTAGAGAGAACAGCGAGCAAACGTGAATCTAACACAAATGTGTTAGAGGCAACAACCGCCACGAGCTGGAAACCCTGTCAAGAAAGCTATTTGAATGAGTTTATCTGATCACAGGCAGTTATTTATAACTGAAAGCATTGGTTCTCACACAACCAGAGGTTACTTTAAACCAAAATTATGATTTAGTATCTTTCTTTACACTTAATCCCTTCAAAATGGTTGTTAGCGGTATTGTTTTTAATCAAAAGTGAGTTCATACTGCTGAGTCAAATTTTTCCTAAAAGTTTGTACTGCCAAGCAAAAAGTTAGTACTGGTAGGCTTAAGTTTGTACTGCTGGATAGACGTTAGTACTGGTGCAAAATAACAGCTTTTTCAAAATAGCCGTTGAGAGTTAGTTGGGATTTTTACTGCTCCATTCCTTATTTCCAGGGTTTTCCAATTTGGATATTTTTACTTTTAATCTATTATATTAACCTTATCTTCAATCAAAAGTTATCTTTTTCTTAAAGTCGGTCCAATAGAAACCTTAACAAGTCAATCAAAATATCTCAATTCACTTTCTTCATCTACTTTCTAAACTAAATTTACACTATTCACAGCAGTAAAATAATCTTTTACTGAAAAATAATGGTTCCTTTATCCTTTGTTGACAAGCATAATATGGTTGCATTTTTGGAAAAAGCAGGGGATGATACAAAATTTCAACAGATAGTGGATTTTCTAAATGGTTCCAACATAAGGTATTCCTTAACCTTAAATCCCACTATCTATGTCTCCCAAATCAAAGAGTTTTGGTAGACTGTTACTGTCAAAACATTTGAAAATGGAGACAAAGAGTTAAATGCCACAGTGGATGGTAAATCTACCACTATTACTGAATCATCACTCAGAAGGCATCTCCATCTGAATGATGACAATGGTATTAGTACCATGCCAAACACTAAAATATTTGAAACTTTAACCAGTATGGGGTACAACATCCACTCACAATCTTTACCTTTTCAAAAAGTTTATTTTGCCCCACAATGAAGGTTTTTGATTCATATCATCCTTCACTGTCTCAGTCCTAAGAAAACTTCATGGGAACAGTTCAGTTGCAATATTGCAACTGCTCTCATCTGCTTGGCTACTGACAGAACTTTCAATTTTTCCAAACTCATTTTTGAAGGAATGGTTAAAAATGTTGATAGCAAATCAAAAATTTTTATGTATCCCAGATTCATTCAAACCATTTTGAACATGAGGAAACATCAACTTCTTCTACACAAAAACGTATATTCAACACCCAAACTTACCCAAAAACTTTTCAGTAACATGAAGATGGCTTTGAAAGGGTATAGTGGATAAAAAGTTCCACTTTTTGATACAATGCTACAAGCACAGGGTGAAGGATCAACAAGCCCAGTTGACTCCCAACACACACCCGCAACATCAGAACAATCACCTTCACAACCAACATCATCACCAGATTGGTCATTATCCAGATAGGACTCTGATGTACCTCAGCACAGAGTTCCTACCCCTCCCAATGTAGCAGATGAGGCTGACTTTGTCAGTGTGGAAAAGGCTGCTTCTACTGGCTCAGGCTTAGAAGCTGGGCAGGATAGAAGTAACATGGCTAAGACCCAATCCATGTCAACACCAACAGTACCAAGTTCCTATGAACCCAGTACTCTTGGTGGAATCCCAAGCCAAATGGAAAATTTGGGTGGCTCAGAAACTCACCATGTGGTGTACTATGAGTCTTTGCCCTATTATGCACCTCTCCCTGAAGGTAACACATCAGGAAGTGTTGAGGGCAGACAGACACTTAAGTAGTTGATGGACACTTGTACAAAATTGTCTGAGAAGGTAAATACTTTGGAATCTGATCTCAAAAGTCACAAGAAGATCTTTGGAGTAGTCTACACTAAGCTAGTTTTAAAAGTGAAGAAATTGGAGAAAACAGTCCAGACACTTCAAAGGAAAAGATCAGCACAATTGGTAGAATCAACTAGTTCATCTTCTTCATCAAGTTCATCAGAGGGTCCAAGTGCAGATTAAGGTGAGGAATCTTCTAAACAGGGGATGAAAATTGCCCAATTAGATGATGATCCTCATGTCACTTTGGTTCAAGAGTAGTATGATACTCAGGGGAGGCAAACAGAGAAGATGGATCAAGGTACTGGTGGTTTGATAGAAGGTACTAGTAGTGCTACTCATGGTACTGCTAGTATACAAGAAGAAGGTACTGGTAGATCACAAGGTACTGCTGGTGCAGTATACACAAGAAGGCCTAAAAGATCAAGAGCAGACAAGGGTAAGGCAATAATGACAGAACAACAACCATCTTCTCAGAAGTTATCTAAGAAGGATCAAGCTCAGATTGCTCTAGATGAGGAACTAGCGCAAAAATTTCATGAAGAGGAGTTAGCAAGGGTAGCTGATGAAGAACAAATGGCAAGATTTATAGTTGAGTACAAATATCAGACTGAAGAAGAACAAATAGCTGCTCAAATTCTTACTGATAGTGAATTAGCTAAGAAACTTCAAGAGGAAGAAAGATCTCAGTTTACAAGTGAAGAACAAGAATCAGCCATTGATGACTTATTGTAGGAGATCAGGCAGAGACAAAGTAAAAAGAAAACCTATCAGAAGAAGCCTCCTTCAAGAAGTAAACAACTGAGGTATATGAAAAATTATTTGAAATATCAGGATTACTGGAGGGAAAAATGGTTCATAGGAAAGTCTAATGAAGAAATAGAAAGATTGTACATTAGTGCTCATACAAGAATTCAGAAGTCCTTAAGAGATGAAACAGCAATAATTGAGACTGAGTCTAGCAAAGGTGTGAAAAGAGCAGCAGAGCTATTGGAAGCTGAGGAATCCAAGAAGCAGACGATAGAAGAAGAAAAGAATGATGAACCAGTTGAGGAAGAATCAGCTGAGGAAGAGGAAGAGGTACTGACTGATGAACAGATACAAGGAATGATGGTAGTAGTCCCAGAAGCTCTCAATATTGATCCTATTCAAGCCAAGCATCGTATTATTGATTGGGAAATGTACTCAGATGAAAGAATCAAGGGATGGAAGATCATCAGAGTAGGAGGAAAGTCTGAAGTTCATAAGTTCTTTGAAGACATAATAAAAACCTTTGACAGAGAAGATTTGGATAAGTTGTGGAACTTAGTTCAAGAAAAGTTTAGATCTGCAGATCATACAGATGATAAGGACAAGGAATTATGGGTTGAGCTTAAAAGACTATATGAGCCAGATGTAAATGCTTCACTGTGGAGATTCCAAGCTCATGATTTGGCTACTACTTGGAGGTTATTTGATAACTATGGTGTTCATCAGGTTTCTAAAAAAGCAGGAGTAGAAGTTTACATGCTAGTGGAGAATGACTATCCACTTAGGGCAGGAATCTTGATTGTTATGCTAGCTTCCAAACTCAAAGTAGAAGAAGACTCAGAAATGGCAAGGGAGTTAGTAAGGAAGATCTATCAACAGGCAAAAGACACAAAGTCTAGAAGATAGTGTTTAGAAGAGTCCTCACAATCCTCAAAGGTATGCATTTAATTCAGAGAAACTTGATGATTTGGGGTAAATCACAAGTTTAGAGGAGGATTGTTGGGAATTAAATGTTTCTGACTTAGTACTGCTAAAGAATACACTAACAGTACAAACTGCTAGTGTATAACTGAAGACTGCTGAAGAAACAACAAACAATACAAACTGTCAAGTTAGTACTGCTAGTTGTATTGAAGGTACTGCTGGCATGAAAAACCATTTTAGAAGATATGTAAAGGATAAGTATGGAATGGATCTTATGTATATTTTAATTAGTTATAAATATACGGTAGAATACTTATCTTGTAAAGGACTCCTTAAGACTATAAAAGGAGATCCTAGGTTAGATGTTTATGTACGAGTTATACAAGTTTTGTTAAGATTCAAGGTCGTTGTAATCCTAGTGATATTTAGATCACTCGTATTATTCTTGAATAATACTGAATGGTTTGAAGTTAAACATTCTATGTTCATTGTTCATACAAGCATTACTGTTCTATCAAAAAAACAAATTCTTCTAAGTGTGGTTGAGTAGATTCCGCATACTTAACTACATAATCTCAAAGTATCTCAAACACATCATAAGGGAGTAACATCCTAAGTGTTTTAAATCCTCACACTTTGGGGGATGTGTTGAGGTCAGTGTACTTTGGAATGGACAGAAAATTTGACAAGGGTTAGGCCTGGTTGTTTTGCTCACTAAGAAAAATGGCATGCTAGTGGCAAGGGTTTCCTTTCGGAGTTTTGTAAGAACGGAGATGTAGAACATCTTTTTGTTGAATTAAGTCAGAGAGTTTATTATTGAAGGTCCGGAGTTGATTACAGTGACTAATAGATTAGTTATCATTGTGGAAGAGAAATTTTTAAATGTTAGACCCGGAATTTGTGTGTTCCGTATGATGTTTTCGTACAGAAGAGTTAGACGTTTTGGCATATAAGGAATATTTAGTTCGCAATATGTTAGACCTTAGGTTCGTTCTTATCCGTCCGATTATTCTACCTATTCCGTTATGCCTTCTGATACATTTTGATATTCTGATATGTGCTTAGTTGATCGTCGATACGAATATGTTACCCACTTCCTTATGAAACTCTTGATACGTTTGATGAATCATTATATACTTCTCTGATTATTAGCAAGTTCCTTAGTTCATTCAGAAATCTGGATAGAGTTAATGAAGTTTTATCGTTTAGCACTACCTCCGTATTTGCCTCGTGTTTATATGCGTTTCATGTATCTCTTTGTGAGATTACAACTGTCATATGCTACGTATTTGTTTCGTACTCGTTGGATCAGATTTTTTATGATTTGTGTTTTATTGGAAAGCCTGGGGCTATCCTAGTTGGTCGGGATCGAGTCATGGGAAATAAAACTATTATGTTTGTGAAGATTCTTTTGGAAGAACCTCTCCGAGCGGGAGGCTATTTAATGTCAGTTCTTTCTGTGATTTGGTACACCTCTGTCTAACTTTTGCGACTTCAAATTTCGAGGACGAAATTTTTTATTTTTAGAGGGGAAGAATTATAATAACCTGAAATACGAGATACCATTTGAACTTCCGAATACGAATATAACTTTAAGTGAACTATACGTTATGGATTTAAACCTACTATTATATGAAATCCTAAACCTAAGTATAATGAAATCGAAATAACTATAATCTAAGCATCTATAAACGTTTGGCATATTTCTTCTTATTTTGTGAACATCACACGTTAACAAGTATATAGGGACCCAATGTATTTCAATGCTGTGCACACATTTTAATAGATATATACCAACATTTAAAATGGAAACTTGAAAGAAATAGTCTCCTAAGTCTTCCCTAAGACTCGGCACAACATTCCCCTAATTACCACACGTTCTTTTTTTCCCCCTCTCAATCAACACCTACCATTCAGCCTCTTTTCTCTCCCACAACCAATTGCTTTCCTCTCCAAAGATCAAGAAGATGAAGGTGTTATAGCTTGGAAATTCATAGCAAAATTGTTGGAGTTTGTTGTTGACCTGTTCGTGCCCTTATTCTCTTTTTCATCCATCCCTTAATCAGCCTAAAGATACTCATAATCATCCTCTTTTCTTTCACTCTGTATATGAAATATATGCATGCTATTCAGATTTGGAAACATGTTATGCTAATTATAAGTCACGTTGAAAATAAACGTATGTATGAGAGGTCATACGCCCCATAAAATAATGAAACATGTGTGTGTCGACTTCTAGTTATTCTCCAATAAGATCAGTTTTGCTGCAAACCCTAATCGAAAATTATAATCCCTAACGTAATCATTAATAACTCATTAAATGTGACTTACAATCTGGTAACCCTAAAATTATAAGAGAGGGGCGTACATGGGTATAACGAGGGGTGTAGGGTTTTTGGTCTTATGATTTTATGTGAGGTCCATACCTCGTTATTTTTTATTTGATGTGTGTGTGGGTTTGTGTCAACAAGAAGCGTATAAACATGTGTTAAACTTGTGTCTAATTATGTTTGGAAACATCTAATACCATGCACATTAAAATGGGTTAAAAAGAGTTTAGGTTAGGGTCGTTTGCTGTCTCAATTACGTGTTGTCCATAATTTGGGTTGTTTTGAAAGGGGCCTATATTGATAATACCAACGTGTTTTTATGTGAATCTTGATTCTAAAACTTATTTTGGGATGTGTACTCTCTGTATATTAAGTTTTATAGCCATTGGAGGTCGGGAGGATGGACTTGTGATTTTTTGGAGATTAAGTGTCAAAGCTGAGAAATCGGAGTCTGAACATCAGTGGATGTTTTTTATTTTTAATTTTCAAATCACAAGGAACTGAGAGCTCTCCTTTTAAAGGGGAGATATTTAAGTTATGTGTGACTTCCTGAAATATTTGCGGATATTTCTGAAGTGTCGAAATGGGTTAATTAAAGGCTAACTTTATGTGTGTATCTGCAGTTAATTTTCTGGGTAGTTCTGGAAAGATGATTTTTGAAATAGTACATGTACTTGGTAATAAAGACTATGAAAATTTGTGAAGATACAAAACTAATATGTGAATCACTGGTAATTATTTCAGCATTTTTGGAGCTTAATTGGCAGGCCTTAAAAATCATAAGATTGTGATCCAGATTCACTAATATATCCTAATTAAGTGGTGTTTGATTTGGAAGTACCTATAAACCCTAAGTTTGATTAATTATGAATGTGACCCTAACTTACTAATTATGAAAACTTGCTAATCATGGAAAGTTACTAATTCGGGAAAGTTACTTAATTTGGAAAACTCACTTAATTCGGAAATTTACTAATTCGGGAAAGTTACTAAATATGGAAAGTTACTAAATTTGGAAAGTTGCTATAAATTGCAGGAAACCCTAATATGTCAATCTGAACAACAATAAGTACTGAATCAGAAATAACTTATGAAATGGTTCTTAAATAATAAGACGATCATTAATTCATGTAGATTCGCTGAAGAAGGAGTAACTTCCGATCCATGTGTTTTCGGATATGGTTTCATTTGCGATTTGAGGTACAGATATTCTACCCTTTCTCAGTAAAGGTTTCTCATGACCTATCGATCCGTAGTGTCTCTTGATATCTCACTTCATTTGACTCATTTGACTTATGATATTTGTTCAAATTGATCTTTGATCTCTCATTCTTTGACATATGATATTCGTTTCAGCTGGAGCTTATGGTTCCTTTTCCCTATACTTATATATGTTTTGATTATTCGTTTGTTATATATATCTGTTCACTGGGCTTTTTAAGCTCAGCCGCATTTCTTTTCTTGCGGAAGGTTTTAGGTTGGAACCTTGGAATGAGTGAAGAGTGCATAGGAGCTCTTAGTGGACTACCCTGTTGATAGATGTCTTTTGCTTCTGGATTAGACTTGGATTTAGTTTCAGTTAGATTTTGTTTGGATTTGTATTTCAGTTTTGGGACTCACCATGGTTAGAGTTAGTATTTTAATGTTGTCTTAGAATATCTTTTTAATCATTATGTTTATAAGTCTTCTACTTCCGTTTGTATGTTCTGATGGACACCATAATGTGGCATTTTGACCCTTGTCCGATTGGGGTGTTACAAAATTAGTCATCCAAGTTAACTATCTTAGTTAGTAATTACATTCTTCTCAAAAGGTCTTTTCTCAAAACCGCAATAAAATGATTTTCTAAAATATAATCATAATGGACTAAGAGATGTGTTTAGCATTGTTAATACAAATGAAAAGGACATGTTAAAACTCATAATACTATGATTCTATGTAGTCAAAAAGTAAATACTTCCAACCAAATTATGATAATCCTCAAAACCAATTTGATTGAAATTTGAAAGTATTTCTAAATAAAGAAATTTTCTATATAAAACTACACAAACACATGATCTGCTATCACATTTCTTACTTCATATCATTTTGTTCTAGGTTAAAAACATGCCTAAGTCAACACAACAAGACCACCATGACACCGTTCACTACATTCCTAGGCATCATCGAAAAGATGGCCTCTCTCAAAAAGACCGAAAAATATTCAAGATGACCACCATGACACAATTCACTACATTCCTAGGCATCATCAAAAAATGTCTCTTTCATGAAGGACGTGTTGTTGAGCAATGATGCAGGATTTCTGACCAGGTTTTAATATTTATAGTTATCTCGTCTACCTATGGTCTACCTTAGGCACTCACGGGTAGTGTACCCGGTTGTGTGTAGTGTAGTAATTGGTAAAGCCGAGGTCGTCCCAAGAGCTATGTGTGTGGATTCTAACTTAAGTCTATGTTACGTTTTTAAAAGGGGTTTTGAGTTGTTTGATTAATCAAACTTATTAATAGAAATGAAATGCTGAAAGTAAATTGAGTTGAATGCAGTAGGGAGAAAATGTACTAGCCTAGTTATTCATCCTATGATGCAATGACTATGTTCTCTAATTAAGCTTCCTATCGCTTCAAGTGGGGCATAAGATTTACTAGACTCCTTTGGTCAATTCGTCTAGCCTATATCCCTGAAATCCTACTCAGATATCATAGGTCTGATCCTAAGTGATTATCAGAGATTACAGGTAGACTAGTTCAAGTCATTAAGTGCCACTACATACTAGATTTATTCTTTGTGTGATCCGGTCTCTCGGATCTTAGACCACACATCTAACTTCTTAAGTTCATCCAATACGGAAGGTGATCCTTTGGTCAATTTGCACACAAGGAATTGGTAGTCCTATGGTCAATTCTTACCAACCCTCGCAACTCACTACTCTAGGGTCCTATGGTCAATTCTCCTAGTGTAATAAGTACAACCGTCCTTCAAAACTACCAAAGCTAGTGGATCTTACGAAAAACAAAGCATGCACGCACTAGAAGCAATAATAAAAGCACGAAAACATAATCAAAACAATAAAGGAATCATAACTAGGCTAGCACCAAAGGTGCTTAGCCGATCATAATGAAAAGTACAGAAGATTTAATGTTTTGCATGGTAATTAAAGACATGTAATCGTACATGTAAATTGAATATAAATTGCTAAAACTTATTGATGTTATGTCCTGGTCTCTCCCTTGGAAAATGCTCCGTATGCTACTGGAGATCGTCCTTGTGGAACCCTACTTCGTTCTCGGACTTTTTGTGGTGTGAAAGATGTGTAAAATGTAGAAAATAGGGTTTGTATTTACAGGCCCGACAAAGCTACGGTGTAACCTCTAGGTATAGTTACGCCGTAACTAGTGTATCTTCAGACGATTTTATCCGTTAAGTAATATTTACGGCGTAACTTGATGGATAGTTACGCCGTAATCTTCAACGGCGACAATTACGTCGTAGTCTTCATGCTGGTTATGCCGTAATATATTCAATCACTTCAATCAACATTCTTTGTAATTTTTACGCCGTAACCTCTTGCATGGGTTACGACGTAACCTTCATAGTCACAAAATTCTTCTAAGTCTTTAAATTGTTACGGCGTAATATCTTGTGGTAGTTACGCCGTAATCCTTGATTTGCATTGACTTGGTCTTCGTTTATAAATCCTTAGTTACGGCGTAAGTGGAGAGTGGAGCTACGCCGTTACTTCTTCAAAGCTAGGATACTAAAGTGCGTATTATATTAAGTACTTTTCCAATTTCGCGTCTCTTTTGCTCCTATACTCATATACAACCTGGAAAAGAAATATATAGAAATCAAAGTATACATCCATATAAAACAATACAAATAACGAGCATATTAAGGGGAAATTGACACTAAAATATCAGGATTATTTGATGTCATCAAGCAATCTTTCCTTGATAGCACCGACATTCCCGAAGTCTTCTCTGCAATCAACTTTGATTACCTCCTTGAAATTAACGAACAAATTTGTCCCGTATTCGTCCTAGAATTCAACAAAAATATCTGAATCATTCGTAACGATGATGTAACAATTTCTCTTTGTTTTATCATAAACAATCAAAGAATTATCCTTCCCCTCACCGTGTTTTCCGAAATCCTCTGTATTCCATGTCGAGGTGTTTTCATGTATTCAAGTGATTGGTCTCTCGCTAAACTCAATCTTATGGAAGATCCAAATCCCGTTTACCACACTCAAATTGATGATCCCATTAAGGTCAGAAACATTGTGTTCATGGCAAGAACCACACCAACTCGTGTCACACGAAACATGAAACTCATTCATCGAGATCCATTCCAAATGGATCTTTCTGAGATGTTTCCACTTTACAAAAAGTGAGAAGAAATCCTTACAGAAAATGTCATTTGTCTAGCCGGAAACAAACATCACCCAAATGCATGTCTTGTCTACATGATCTACTATCTCATTCATGGAAGACGTTTCAATCTCACTTATTACATTACCAAGAGAATGGTCGGTGTCATCAAAACCGACAAGATGCTAATTCCCTATGCAATGCTTCTCACTCGCCTTGCAAGACACGTTCGTGGAATGCAACCTTCTCCCATGAAAGATGACTACTTTCTTGTTGATCATGTCATGGTACCTCTCATCGAGGGATGTTCAAAGAAATTCATGGTTGAAGGTAAAAGGCCACATCCTCCCACCGACTCTTCTGATGAAGTTGAGGTTGATCCAAATGACCCAATTCAAAACTATCAACTTGATCCTATCTCTTACATTGGTCAACTTCCTAGCATTCCAAGTCCTTCGCAAGAATTTCAGCAAACCAAGGGAATATTTAAATGTGCTAATTTCCTCATGGGCAAAAAGAAGAAGTGAAGAGGTGATGGATGTTGAGGGGTGGTCACAGATGGTTACATTTAGGAACATTTAGTTGATGTTTAAAAAATTATGATTCTGTGTCCTTAAAACACGTTATGTTTGTAATATATTGTCCTAATCGTATGGTAGTCCTAACTAATGGTAAGGTGGATAAAACAATGAACATTTGTAGCGGTAAAATATCTAATTAAGAAATTTTACCACTTTTGATCTTATATCAAAAGTTGATCTTTATCTCATTTGATTGTCCACGTGTTTTTTCACTTGCTTTCTGATGATATCAAATAACAACATTTTATTGGCATATTTATCTTGTAACACCCGGTAATTTTCCAAAACCCTTTTCACTAGCAAAATATTTATTTTTGCATCACCTCAGCATTTAAACTTTTCTGAAACTTATTTGAATTTGAGAAATAGTAGATATCTTGATGAACGAGAACGTTGTCCCTTTATTTGAGCCGGCACAACCTAGAAAGCACGAAACGAATCGATTTGCCAAATAAATTAAATTCAAGAAAGTTATGTGTGTTTATACTTAATTTTATTAGAAAAATTATTTCAGAAACACTGGCGCAAGTTTCATAAATTTCCTTGTCCGTTTGGTACGTTAAATTAGGCCCGCGAGAGATATATTAAAAGTTTTGCTAGTTGACACAATCACCCCCTCCACCCCCTTGTTACGCCGCGCACCCTAAACTTTCCCCTTTGCCTACCTTTGTCCCTCGTAGGAGTATAAAAGGGCTTCATTTTGATAACCCCTCACCGGAATAGTATTTTCCGGCAACGTTTTTTGGCCACATTCCGGCCATCACCAAAAACATCACCGCCACTCACCCCACCTTTCCCACATCATTTCTAGCACGATTGAAGCATCAAGGAGGTCCGTTTGGTTGTTTTGAAGCCACATCGCCATCACTGCCACTTGCCGCCGCTTCTCTCTCTCACTCTCACACGTTTGGTAAGCAACACGCGCCAACCCTCCTTGTTATTTTGTTTATTTTCAAAACCCTAACCCTAAAACTTATAAAAATGTTACCTAAGCTAGAACCTAAATTAAAACGTGATGTTTTGTAAGCTACTTGTGTGGATCTATTGTTTTGACTCAAAAATCGTACGACTCACCACCGAGTCGTGTGACTCGTCCGAGTCAACTCACGAGTCGAGTTGACTCGGACCGTTTCTTGTTGTTTTATGAATATTTGATGATGTCTCAGCGTATTTTGATTGTTTGTGTAACTTGGTTTGGAGTTTCGATTAGATTCGGTTTGGAGTTATGTTTGCCGAGAGCCCCTTTGGCTCGTTTATAGCCGAACCGTGACTCAAAGGATTCACGGCCAAGGGTTTAGTTGTTAGTTTGAGTCTTGTGTCGGTTTTGGTTTGAGTTTTGGTTTAACCGAGAGGTGTATGTCTCGTGTAGGGATGAGCCGTGACTCCTATGGTTTTGTTTTGCGTTTGGTTTGTAGCCGAAGGTATGGATTTGTTTGTTGTGGTCGAATAGCGTGAACCATGACTCAAGGGAGTCACGGCTAAGGTTTGGTTGGTTTTGGTTTTCGAGTAACCTGAACCATGACCCAAAAGGGCCACGACTTGTTGCTATGGAGGTTAGCCGAGACCTCTTAAGGTCTTGGTTTCGAATGAGTCAAGTCGAGACTCAAGGGTGTCTCGGCCGTGTCGTGCTCGAGTTTAAAAAACCTCGAGTTAGCATCGAGTTAGTTTGGGATTCGGAATTGTTTTTTGGGCCGAATGGGCTAAGTGAGCCCATGTGAGTCTAGTATTGTTAACTTTAGGCCCATTAGCCCAAAGTGAGTCCATGTCGTGTGTGAGTAAGTATTGGCCGAAGCCCAATACACATGGACCGTTTATTATTTCCTTTTATTATTTTAACTAGTTACTTCTTTTTCATTTCCGTTTGCTAACTTATTGTTTCGTTTGTCAATTGGTATTTCGGAAATTATTCGGGTATAACTTGGAATTTGATTTGGACATTGGACTTGGATATTGTAATAACCTATGCTTGGATGAGATTGTACGTTATTGGATTTACGGTATTAGTCGATGGACCTTATGGACAATTTTGGTACTTGAGACGGAAGAGTATGTTAGACTCGTAATAACTTAACATATTTGGACCCGAACATACACAAAATGGTCGATAAACTTGACAACTGATATACACGCGAATGATAATGTCTAATTACATATTTAACTTGTAAAATGTGCCGATGAAACTGATATTCAAGAGTCGTATCGAGTTGGAAATGCTTTATAAACGGACGCATCATGTCCAAATTTCTATAAAACCTTTTATGACTTAATCGTTTATGACTATTTAAAATCCTAAAACCTTTTCGACACTTATACGCTTTCCATCTAAATCATGACGTTTTATCAACTATTTGGGAAATGGGTAAAACACCGAAACAACCTATTGATGTTTTCTTTCTCGTTTTCTTATTTTATTCCTTCTTTATTTTTCTTATTTCTTCTCCCTTTTCTTTATTCTTTTCTACGTATTCATCTGTGTTTGCCGACTCTTATTATTTTAACTTTCTCATATCCACACGAGTCTTAAACGTTTATTTCTTTCAAACGCCATTGAAACTAAACTTTTCATTTCAAATACGAGTATTGCTTTATAAATCCTTTCTAGGTTTACTTCTGAGACATGCCATTTACTTATTAGGTTGTGCTGAGGTTCATTTGCTGTGTTGTACCATCTGATTATTTCCGATATCTCATTTCTCTAATACTAAGGTGTGATTCATAGTCCCACTTTACTTTTAAATTGTTGATAAAACCATGGGGGAGATACATGCTATTTACTTTTCATGAACACAATTGTTTAAATATATGCTATATGATGTACTATATTCGATTTATCACTAGGTATTTGGCAAAGTATCTAGCTTGAGGGCAACTATTATATTATGAAATCTGCGGTTACTGTCGACTTACGCTAATGTTATTTTTGTGCCGGTTAACGTTTTGCGTGTCATGAGCTTAGCAACTGTTTGACTCTTACCTGATATATGTATTTGTTACTTATATCTTCCAGACTTGAAAATCTTGTGTTCAACTATTTATTTTAAACCTATGGATTTCACTCAACCTTTGTGTTGACTTTTTAAGCGTGTTTTATCTCAGGTAATTGATGCATACTACACTGACACTGGGAGTGGCATGAAGATCATCGATGGCTATCGGCTTTTACTATCTATCTACTTTTTACTATCACTTGTCATTCGAAAAACCCTTTTTTGTACTATGTCTTTTATTTCCGCTGTGTATGATGTTGAGAATCTTTTGAACTCTAATGTTATTTATAATTCGAATGATATATTTTTATTAAAACGACTTGTTATGAGGTCGTTATCTATGATTGTGACTGTTTTACCCGAAAGTAATACCCCAAACTATGTTCCGCTGCATATTCCTAGTTGGGGGTGTTACAAAATGGTATTAGAGCCACGGTTTATAGAGAACGAGGTCATACTCGACTATAAATATTTTGGTTCGAAAGGTTTTCAAAATCGATAGCCATCAACCCTCCGTGCCACTTCGCTCTTTTTATGCTTTATTTAAACTTGTGTATGCATGCACTTACACTATTACATACTTAAATTTTCCGCTACTATTTTACTTCATATAAAACCATTTTTATAAAAATTGGCTAGAATTTTTATATTTTTCCGATACCCCTTGTAGAGTATTATATATGCACCAGTACCATCCGGTCAGTTATCAGTTGCACCCCTTGATCCCGCGCTTGCACCACCTAGTCCAGAGGAGGATCCATAGCCTATTGGTGATGAGACTGAGGATGATGATGAGATGGAGGATGATGATGAGATGAAGGATGATGATGACGAGGAGGAGGAACCGGAGGATCTCCCTATACCACTTTCACCAGCAGTGTCAGATGTCACATATGATTCTGATACGTTGGACGCATTGGGACATGCACTTGCTACCGAGGTGACATTTGAGCCACCATCGACGTTTGAGATTGGAGTGTCTTCAGCAGTGCCGCGAGTGACACCCTCAGAGCTTAGGGCTGAGCTGAGCCATTTGCGTCAGGATATCAGTTGGTGTACGGGTCACTACATGTTGATGCCTCGACGGTTGAGTGCGCGACAGACTGATGTTATTGGATTGAAGAAGGAGATTAAGGGAGATAAGAGAGCTATGGGTGATTTGTATGTTGAGTTGTATGAGTATGCTGCGAGGTTGAGTTCGACAGAGATGACAAAGACAGAGATTCGGGAGCGTTTGGGATCATTAGAGAAGAGGATGATAGAGGTCGAGAAGATTGTGTAGAAGTTGGACCTTGGTGCTGTTTTCAACGATATTGATAGCCGTCATTACCAGCGTAGTATTCAGGAGTTGAGAGATGAGATACATGCCATGCAGTGGCAGGCATACTATGACAGAATGGCGTGATTCCGTTTCGATGATAGTGTTGATGTCTTGGCTACATACGGAGGAGACCGTCAGTAGAGATTAGTGATCATCTTTATTATGGTAGTTTAGTATTATAGTAGTAGTTTGTCTTGTACGTACTAAACTGACTAGTTTCAGTTAGTAGATTTTGATAAGAAACTTGTAGTCGTTTTGCATATCTTGTAAAACTTATGACAAGTATTGAATCTACGATGTATTCTAGTGATGTACTATTTATGATGTTGAACGTACGCTATGTTATTATGTATCAATGTGTTGTTTACCTTGTGTTATGATTCTGTTACATTGATCAAATAATTACCGTGTTGTACACTTGTAATGATTGATAGAATTATGCCGCCTAGGAGAATGACACCAGCTGAGATTCAGAAACTGGTGGATGACAGTATCCCCGCGGTGCTTGCAGGGCAAGCGGGTGTTGGCAATCCAACTGGTGGGCATGCAGGAATGTTCGTTGCTAATGATAATCGTTTCTGCGCCTATAAGGACTTTATGAATTGCAAGCCTATCACTTTAAATGGAACTGAAGGAGCTATTGGTTTGACTCAGTGGTTTGAGAAGACAGAGTATGTGTTTCTATGAAGTAACTGTTCTAAGGATTTCAAGGTGAAGTATGCGACAGGTACCCGAGTGGAACATGCGTTGCCTTGGTGGAATTCTTTTGTTCAAACCATGGTACTAGAAAATGCTTACAACATTCCGTGGGAAGAATTCAAATGGGAAATGGTTAAGAAGTACTATAGTCGTAGTGATGTGAAGAGGTTGGAGACTGAGTTTTACTATTTGGCCGTGAAGGGTGTTGATCTTGCTACTTATGTGCGTCGGTTTCAAGAATTGAAGGTTTTCTGTGCTCACATGGTACTAGATGATGAGAAACTACTAGAGAAGTTCATTGGTGGGTTACCTTCCAGTATTGAAGGGCATGTGACGTCTTACAACTCTCAGACTCTGGATGAGACTATTCATATATCTGAGCGACTATTTGATCAAGTGATCAAACATGGTGCTGTTCAGAGGAGTAACAACTATGACAACAAAAGAAAGTGGGATGACAACAGGAGGAACACCAACTACAACAACTACAACAATCGCAACAACAACAGTAACCCTCACCACAAAAACAACAACAATCAGTACCATAACAACAACCATCACCAACAACAGAACAGAAGGCAAGAGACTGTTAAGGCTTATATGGCGGCACCAGCACAAGTCGGGGGATATGCTGGGCCGCACCCATTTTGTGATAAGTGTAGACAGCATCACGCTAGTCCATGCACAACTAGGTATCAAAAATGTCAGAAGGTTGGACATATTGTTAAACATTGTAAGAGCAGTGTTGTGGCTACTGGGAGTAACACACAACCAGTGGTGACTTGTTATGGATGTGGAGAGCATGGTCACTACAGGAGTCATTGCCCAAAGAACAACGGTCAGCGAACTGAAGGCGCTCGTGGGAGAGCATATGTGATGGGTAATGGAGAGCAGCAACAAGATCCGAATGTGGTTACTGGTACGTTTCTACTCAACAATCATCGTGTTAAGGTTTTATTCGATTCTGGTGCCGATATGAGTTTTGTTTCTTATACCATTTCACCATTACTTGATATCACCCCTACCACCCTAGACACTATATATAGCATTGAGCTAGCTAATGGCAACCTAGTTGACACTTGCACCGTATGCCAACACTGTACCTTAAACCTTCTAGATCACCCGCTTAGTATCGATCTCATACCCATTGAACTCGGAAGCTTCGACGTAGTGGTTGGTATGGATTGGTTATCCAAGCATCAGGCAAGTATCATTTTTGGGGAGCGAGTTGTTCATATTCCTTTTGATGGTGAAACTCTGATTGTCCGTAGCAACCGAAGCGGAACCCGTTTGAGTATCATATCTTGTATCAAGACCTTGAAATACATCGAGAAGGGATGTCATGCATTCATAGCACATGTGACTGAGAAGAAGTCAGGAGAGAAGCGACTTGAGGATGTTCCAATTGTGCGTGATTTTTCCGAAGTATTTCCCGAAGAGCTACCCGGACTTCTACCCATTCGACAAGTGGAATTTCAAATCGACTTAGTGCCGGGAGCTGCACCCGTAGCACGTGCACCATATCGACTAGCGCCGACAGAGATGCAAGAACTGTCTAATCAACTACAAGAGTAGTTGGATAAAGGGTTTATTCGACCAAGTTCCTCACCCTGGGGAGCACCAGTGTTATTCGTGAAGAAGAAAGATGGGTCATTCAGGGTGTGTATTGACTACCGTGAGCTGAATAAGTTAACCGGGAAGAACCGATACCCGTTGCAAAGAATCGACTACTTATTCGACCAGTTACAAGGATCAGGTTTCTACTCCAAGATAGACTTACGGTCAGGTTATCACCAACTCAGAGTCCGGGAAGAGAATATTCCCAAGACAGCATTCAGAACTAGATATGGCCATTATGAATTACAAGTGATGCCTTTTGGATTGAAAAATGCACCTGCTGTATTCATGGATCTCATGAACCGAGTGTGTAAACCATATCTGGACAAGTTTGTCATAGTCTTCATCGATGACATTTTGATCTACTCCAAAAGTGAAGAAGAACACAAGCAGCATCTGACGATCATCTTGAAGCTACTCAAAGAAGAGAAGTTGTACGCGAAATTTTCTAAGTGTGAATTTTGGATTCGCACTGTACAATTCCTTGGTCATGTGATTGAAAGTAAAGGGTAACATGTGGATCCCAAAATGATCGAAGCTATTTGGAATTAGCCGACACCCACCAACGCCACAGAGATTCACCAATTTCTAGGATTGGCCAGATAATACAGGAGATTCATCGAGGGATTCTCCAAAGTAGCTAAATCGTTAACTACGTTAACTCAAAAGAATAAGAAGTATGAGTGCACTAGTACAAAACTGGGCTTTCGTCACACCAAAAATGTGTGACTATATGCATATAGTCACACACATTTTTTTGGGTGTGTGTGACAAAAAGTCGCGCTACTATAGGGTTCATATGGTCACATTGTTTACTTTGTGGCCGTTTTCATTGAAAAAGAGTGACCAAAACCCAAATATGTGTGACCAATTAGGCACAAGTTTTGTTGGATTTATAAATATGTGTGACTATTTCCCATCCTATGGCCACATGAATATATAATAAATGTGATATTTGTGATGATTTAGTCACACAATGTGTGTTGTTTTTTTCGAGTTAGTCACATACAATTTAAAAAACAATGGCCAAAAGTGTTAATAAGTGTGACCATATGTTGTTTAAAGTGAAGAAATGTTTATTTTGTGTGACTATTGATCATCCAATAGCCACATGAATTTTTAGTTTGTGTGGCCTTTGGTAATATTTAGTCACACAAAGCATGTTTATTTTGGTTATTTAGTCACATACAATTAAGCAAAAAGTGGCCAAAAGTGTTAATAAGTGTGACCATATGCTGTTTAAAGTGAAGAAATGTGTATTTTGTGTGACTATTGATCATTCAATGGTCACATGAATTTTTAGTTTGTGTGGCCTTTTGTAATATTTAGTCACACAAAGCATGTTTGTTTTGGGTATTTAGTCACATACAATTAAGCATAAAGTAGCCAAAAGTGCTAATAAGTGTGACCATATGCTATTTAAAGTGAAGAAATGTGTATTTTGTGTGACTATTGATCATCCAATGGTCACATGAATTTTTAGTTTGTGTGGCCTCTTGTAATATTTAGTCACACAACGAATTAAACAAACAGTGACCAAAAGTGTTAATAAGTATGACTATATACATCTTTTAGTCACATTTAAGAAATCAATATATATCAAAACAAAATTCAAATATATATCAAAACAAATTCAAATACAATAATATCTAATAGCAGTACTAACTATATGAACCAACAGAACTAACTTATAACTAACAGTTGTAACTAATACACTAGCAGTATTAAAAATGATCCATCTGCTCATACTATATTATCTAACAGCAACATTAACGTCGACTTTGGATTTGATCAGCAACTTCACAGTTTGTATGGTACTAACTTGAACTGCGTAATGAAGTGGAATGACGACATAAGGATCACTTGATAACATATCACGAATAGCAAGATTTGCACCTTGAAGAATTGTGATCTTCAAGTTCCCAATAGCTCCCTCCACGCATACCTGTATTCATTTTCAGAATCAGCCAAAATATAATGATTTCTTAAAAGGACTCGATCTCATTAATTAACCTTAACAAACTTCAGAAGAGTTTTCTGCACTTATAGGTTTTCTGTACTGGATTTCAACTTGCACTTGGAGCATTATTTGATGAGATCTTTAAACTTGGTTTCAAAAAACACTCCTATGGTGGGTGACCTGAGATTCACATTAAAACAGTTTATAAGTGAAAGGAGACATGACTGGTAAGTGCTAGACATATAAACTATGAATAACAGATAAAATTTCTCCCATTATGACTGTAAGATTGTTGAGGTTGGTAGAACTTACGCCCATTTAGGATCGGGCGCACCACAATCAGCACATGTCCGATTATCACTTTGATGCATCAAATCTTTTAATTTTTTCTTACCTGCTTAATCAAGATACGTTACGCAATCTATCATACCAACAACTAGTGCAATTGTCATAACCTTGGAGCTACAAATAACTTGCATAGTTTCTTGCACGTCGAGATCAAGCTGATCTAGTATCTCTCGGGTGCACCATAGATAAGATGAGTGGCCCTCTATTATTTCTGTAACATTAACCTGCAGCCATAACAAAGAAGCACCGTTAACGCTTAAACAATGTGTAAGAAGGGTAATAATGGATTTAAATACAAAACTTACATTTTCAATTCCTGGAACATCCACCGGTTGAATTCTGGCTAATCCTTTACTGAGGAGACTGTTCAGGCTTGATTGATTCAAAGACATATAACACATCCAACAACATATGTATAAAATACCGATCGATAATGAAATTGATCCGCCCCGAACCAACACTTATATTTAAACAAATGCAGACTCGGAACAGGATGCTCGTGTGTAGTGTGAAACCAGGCAAGTGATCACCCGGATCGTTTCCCAACGAGGTGCGAAATTGAAAACTGTGAAAAGCTTTGGATTAAAGTGATTGATGATTGTGATATTGCTTGATTTATGATTTAACAAGATAAAATCTATTAAATAGAAGCTATCACTATTTTTCTGATTTTCGTTTAATCTAAATTACACTAAAAACGCTAGTCGGGAGCTAATTAAAACATGAATAATACTGAGATATATGTAAAATTAACCCTACAAGTGTTCTAATAAAAGAGTTTTGGGATTCTAAGCTAAAATATGTGAAGGATAATTAAAAACGATTAAAAATGTAAGAAAAACGGTTATCTAAAACTTACGTATACAAAAACTATAAAGAAAATTGAAAACGAGCGTTATTAATAAAAATAACGTACGTGCGCAAGTTAAAACGTAAAATTTGTGAAATATAAACACTATGGGTATAAATTTATTTTTTACAGGTTCTATTTGATAAAAGAAAATTTTAGAAAAAAGAATTATATTTTTTTTTACTTTTATATTTTTTATTATGATTTAATTACTATTATTCAAACAAAAATACGAAATAAATACTAAAACTATTCTAAAAAATCTGAAATTTTTATCTAAAATACTTTAATGTATAACAGATTTATTAAAATTAAAAACACTCGACCAGCTTATTCGGATAAGCGATTATAAGCTAAACTAGAAAATAAGCTTAACCGAAAAAACATAGGATAAAAGGAATTAAGTTAGAGAGATTTGCAGAACTGGTGCTCCAGAGCGTGTGGAAGGGGGTGTTGTGTTGGGCGCATGCTATCCTATCCGAGAGGTCTTGAGTTCGAATCCCACACCCCACTTTTTGCGTTTTTATTTTTTTTTTTCGATTTTCTTTTTACAAAATAACTTTTCAACTAATTATAAGAAACTTTTGTAAAGGAGCTTTTGCTAAAAAGCTTAAATGAAGCTTGTGCAAAATCGAAATTCCAACAGTGGGTTTATAAGGATTTTTGAGATTTTGCAATTTGCTATGCGCCAGGGCCAAAGTGGTCTGTTCGAGGGCTATTTTAGTGGCCTTCGAGTGATCTAAAAATCGACACAAAAATATCTAATGTAGGTGAGCTGGTAGAGATTAAGTATGAAAAAGATTTAGCTAATTCGGGCTTGTGGTTTGTGAATTAAAAATCTAGCAAGTTTCTAAAAATCCACAAAAAGACTGCATGCAGTTTTTTTGACTGATGTTGCTGCTATTTGTTGCACACTTGTGCACTTGGCCTAGGGCTAGGGGGATCAACTAAGTGAGCAAGATGGAACTCAAAACTACCAAAGAAATGACCTAAACAAGCTTCGAGCTTGTTTGAGCTTGTTTGAGGATCTTAGGGACTGAAAACAACACAAGTGGTCCAAAATCGATATAACTTGTTCTAGAGCTGGTCTAATGTCGAAAATAGCTTCTAAGGGCTGTGAAAAGCTAATGCAAACTTGGGCTTGGTGTCAAGGAACAGTAATGGTGGTGTTTGGTTCGATTGCAGGTACAAAACCAAACAGTCCTTTATGGACTGTTTTGGTGTTTTCGAATGAGATGGTTCTATAGAGCTTCGAATTGGAATCTAAAGGTACTAGTGAGCTAGTTAAGCTTATTGAAGTGACTTACGACTGAAAGGAAACAGATATCGACAAGCTAGCTTAATGTGGCTTATTTTTGGCTTTTTATAAGATTATTAAGTGAAATGAAAGACAAGGTAATTAAGACTAAAGAACTTGAATGAAATATGTCTGTGAACTATTGAAAAGCTAATATTTATAATAACAAGCTATTAATAAACTACTTAACAGTAATATTGAGAAATCAAGAAAACTTGAAAATCAAGCTTACAATCGAATTGAACAGTGAACCAAAGAACTAGGACCAAGAACCACTTATAGGCTTCCCATGAAGCCACTAAACCATTTCCTTCCAGAGTTTCAGCTTGTTACCCCAGAGTAGCTTATCATGAGCTTGTTTGACTTTCTTTGACCATTCTTCAAAATTCAAACTTAATACTAGTGAACTCTATATAAGCTTACAGAAAGCTATTATAAGCTTATGTAAGCTTATAGCAAGGGTGTTTGAGGCTTATGAGAGCTTTTGAGTAGGATTCGAGCTTATAAAGCTTAACAGGTTACTTGAAAATTAAGAACAACTGAAATTTATAACTAGAGTGATTGAAATGAGATTATTAAGACTAAAATTAACTTGTATTAATAACTGAAGCTTGAAATTACAATAAAATAACAACTGATTAAGAAATACAATTACACTAGATTTACTACTTAACTACTTACTGCCAATTAAGGCTACAAGACATTCTATTTATACTACAATAAAGTGGGAACTTCCTTGCATCTTCCTCTGAACATTTCCCAACCATTGGTTTGCTTCCATTCGATCTCAGCCACTCAAATGAATTTTGGCGCCAAAAGTGATAATAGTGGGCTGAGCAGGTTTTTGCAATAAATGCAAATCAGGGAGGTGGAGAAGAAGCAATCAATGCAATTTGTATTGTTAGGTAAGTGGGATTGGATGGGGGTGGTTTAGCAGAGAAACCATGGGTGAGGTGGTATGGTTTGGCAGTGATGGTGGTATTGGGAGGGAAAGGCAAACGGGGTGTTGACCGTTTGACCTGAGGTTATTGTAAAATGGGAATGGGCTGGGGTGGATTGGGCTTGGGTTGGTTTATTTTATTTTGGATTTGGATTTTATGGGTTAAACATGGTTTAGGATCCGGATTTAGTAGATAAGCACAAGGACCATTTTTTGTCATTGCTGAAAAGTTGAGGGGCCTGAGTGTCATCTTTCCAAAGTTATTCCAAGGACTAAACCTGCCATAAAATAATTACACAAGGACCAAAGTTGAATATTTTTATTATTTTAAAACTTTAGGGACCTAAAATGTAAATTTGGATTTTAGAGGGACTTGTTTTGTAAATTCCCAAAAGTTATCAAAATTGTTCCAAATTGTATTTTCAAGAATAGTACAAGGGTAATTTGTGAAATTTCAAGTTTTATAATACCCAGGGACCATTTTTGCCAATTTTGATACTTGAGGGGTAAAAGTTGCCAAGTTGTGTAAACTTTTATCCAGGGACTATTTTTGAATATTTTTGGTTTCCCATGGACTTAAGTTGACTTTTCATTTATTTAAAACCTTCAGGGACTAGTTTTGACAACTTTTGAAAGTTGAGGGACTGAAACTGCCAATTATGCAAACTTTGTTCGTTTTTCAACTGTTTTTAAACATTTTGCATCTGAAACATATAAAACACCATTTTGGGATAATTTCAGTATTATGATGCATTTCTGAGTGTTTTTGGATGTTTTGGCAGCTCAGATTAGGTACAAATGATGAGTATTTACACACTCATCAATCCCCCATACTAAACTATTGCTTGTCCCTAGCAATCATTTATGAAGATTTAATGGATTTTATCTCTTTACCAAAAGCCATTACTTCTGGAGTAGCCAAATGTTTCAGTTCAAGTAAGAACTTTGGTACAATGATAACCAAATGATTTTGAGCAAACCATAAGCTGTAAACGGATTTGATTTGTCTTTACCAGAAGCCGTTTGCTTCTGGACTAGCCAACTCTTAGATAAATTATCAATATTATCTTTGGTGAGCTGATTACCAATTATGGTTTTTCTACTGCCTTAACCACAAGCCATAACCTTGCGGGCTAGCCAACTCTTCACTTATGAAGATATGGTGAGTCGAATACCATACAATTTTGGGCAAATTGCAAGCCATCAACGGATTTGAGATATCTTTACCAAGAGCCGTTTGCTCTCGGATTAGCCAATCCTTATGTGGGTTAGACATGGCGGACTGATAACCATTTTTTGAGTTCTAAGTGAGAAATTTTTTTATTTTTTTTTTTTTTTTTAAATTTTGGCTAAAATGGGGGTACTAGATGGTACATTTGATCAAATTCGCTAGAATTCCCCCCCACACTTAGAACTGAATATTGCCCTCAATATTCAAAGAACCGGTTGTTAAACCAACACTTAGAACGTGAAAGGGAAATACTAATAGCCATTATTTTATATACACACATTTTTTTTTTTTTTTTTTTTTTTTTTTTTTTACTGAACATATATACAACATGTGGGGCATCCCCCCACACTAGATGGTAGAACAGAGAAAGAAAACAGAGACACGGGTGAAAACCCATGTTTTGCTAATGTTTTTTATCACCGAGTCACTAGCTTGACTCGACCCCGAATTGAGTTGATTCCTCCCGAACAGACAGGTTTATCACGCAAGCTAACCGCTTGTGAACGGTTAACTGTAACAAAGGGTTCCTGAAAAGCCCGGGAGAAAAAGCAATTTAAGAGTTTATGGGGAAGTAAGAGACCAGGAAATCCGGCATTTAAACCAATGTTAGATGGACAATGCCAGGGTCAAAAGTAATATCCTCACTCCCGAATGAGTGAAAGATAGGGGAAATCACCGAGTAGGTGAAGGGAAGAAGAGAGATCTGAATAGCAATTAAGACAAGAACTTCCTCCTCAAGAATTGTAAGCGGAGGAGGCAAGTTCTTAAACTTGATCTCTGGACATTTATCAGTTTCCTCAACTGATTTGATTTTTTCATTATGAAGTTGTTTTGGTGGAAGAGGGGAAAATGAATCTTCGTTTAACAAATTTTCTAGAAAAAGAATATCCCCCTCAGGATCAAGATAGTTATCATCAACCTCTTGCGGAGGTGAACTATCTACAGCAAGAAAAGCATCGACTTCATCCCAAAAGGGATCACTTCCCTCAACCGAAGTGAGAGAAGGGGAAGAGTCTGCTATGATAAGTTGAGAAGATGTGGTGGGATTCCCACTCACAGAATTATGAAAATAACCAAGATTTTCTTGAGAGTACTCCTTTGAAGTAATGTCAATGACATCGATTCGGTTAACCGAAGCAGAATTAAAATTTGAGGAGTAACTCGATGTTTGATCATGGTTAAAAGTAACAGCTTCCTTATCCACACGCAAAGTAATCTCATGCTTAAATACATCAATCAGAGCATGGCCCGTTTTTAGGAATCCTCGTCCAAGAATTAGAGGAACCTTTTGATCTGCGTCGAAGTCAACAACCACAAAGTCAGCTGGAAAATGGAACTTTCCTATTTTCACAAATACATCTTCGGCAATGCCGCAGGGATGAGTTATGGTTCGATCTGCAAGCTCAAGAGTCATGCAGGTAGGAGTAAGAGCCGGAAGAGAGAGTTTCTTCCATACTGAATGAGGCATCAGGTTGATGCTTGCACCTAGATCTGCTAAGGCATAACATTCAACCATTCCCGGAAACACACAAGGTAGTAGAAACTTTCCAGGATCTCCAAGCTTCTCCGGAAGCTTTTTCAAGATAACCGCTGAGCAGTTCTCATTTACTGGAGTTTTAGCCATTTCAATCAGTTTTTCCTTGTTACTTAACAAGTGTTTGATTGCTGCTGCAAATTTGGGCATCAGAATAGTAGCATCCGCAAAGCTTATGTCAAAGTGTAATTCTTTAAAGATTTGATAGAATTTATCATTTTGTTGACTAGCCTTCTCACGGAGCTTTTGCTCATTTAAGCGCGATGGGTAAGGAATGTGAGGTTTGGATTTAGGGATAACAACTTCAGGAGTCTCTACAGATTCAAAGACAACTCCTGGTTTGGATTTTTTCGGGACTACCGGAGGATAGACATGTGCTGTACGTTGTGGGATTGGAATTTGCACTTTGTCCGTTGTATCCTCCGTCTCTTTTTCCATTTCAAATAACGGAGGAGGAATAGGGCCAGCTGGCCCCTTATAAGAAGCACCACTCCGAGTGGTGATAGCTTTGACGAAAGTGGTATCTTCATCATCATCACTGTCATCAAGTACACTGACAGGAACAGCATTGAGCATTTCGGAATAATATCTGGCTGATCTTTGCTCACTAAGTTTGGTTGACAAACTTTTAACCGTAAATCGTGAAAGAGTAGGATCGATTCTTGACGGCTGAGGAGCAATTGTGGGTGTAGATTTTTGGATGACTGAAGGTTGGATGACCGAAGGTTGGACGTATTTAGCACTTCCATTGTTAGTGGGAAGTACCGGGTCCTTTATCACCTTGAATCCAACATGAGATTTACCACTATGTGTACTGACAGCTTTGAGTTCACCCCTAGGGTTGACAACAGTGTTACCTGGGAGACCTCCCGAGGTAGAAGGTATATCAGTTAAAGACTTTTTGATCTGGTTTAATTGGGCAACCAATAACTGGTTTGTCTCACGTTGTGTCTTATTTGTTTCCTCTTGGGTTTTCATGAATTGCATAAGCAACTCATCTGAGGACGTCTGATTTCGGTTTGAACCTTGGTTTTGATTAAAATTTGGACCACGGTTTTGGTTAAAATTACCCTGATTCTGACCTCGGTTTTGATTGAAATTTTGGGAATTGTGAAAATTTTGTCCCTGATTTTGAACAAAGCGGTTTTGATTATTCTGATTTGGTACGGGTGGAAAACCAGGTGGGACCATAGCATTCTGTGCTCGGTACTGAGTCTCAGCATGCGGACGGTATTGATTTTGATTTACTGCAGCTACGGGAGCTGGGTAAACAGAAGCATCGGTTGCTTGACAATCATAATACGCATGTGGGCCACCACAAGTTTCACACACTTTGTTTATTGCTTTGACTTGTTCCGGTTTATGAATCTCACTTTTTAATTCTTTCATTTCTTTCATCATACAACGCATTGAATCCGTTAAAAAGGCTAACTCTGAGGAGTTACCGGATGAAGAAGAAGCAGTAGGAGTGACAGGAACATTCACTTTGTTTCTTGAAATAGGAACTTTGGATTTATTTTCACAAATTTCAACCACCTCTCTGGGTTTACGATTCAAGATATTGCCACCGGAGGCTGCATTAAGTGCATCTTGATCGTTTTGGGTCAACCCATTATAAAAAGTATTTATCTGTTGTAACACATTGAAATCGTGATGTGGGCATTTTCTGAGGAGATCTTTAAATCTGTCCCATGCCTCTCCGAAATTTTCATCGAAACCTTGACGAAAACCAGCAATTTCATTTTTTAGGTTAGTCGTCTTTGATGGAGGGAAGAAATAATTTACAAATTTCTTAACGAGATCTTCCCAGGTTTCAATGGATCGAGGGGGTTCTTTATCCAGCCAAATCCGGGCTGCCCCCTCAAGTGAGAATGGAAATAGCATCAATTTGATCACTGTTTGCGGCACATTTTTGTAATTGATTGTAGAAGTCAGTTTGTTAAACCAACGAATGTGTGCATAAGGATCTTCTCGTTCAAACCCGTGAAATTGGTTTGTGGACACGAGCTGAATCAAATGTGTTTTCAGTTCAAAATGATCAGAATCGATGGCTGGTAAAACAATGGCATCTCCATAACCCTCGGTGGGTGCCTGGAGCATTTCAGCCATGGTGCGTTCGTCTGCCATATTTTCAGTGAGAACAGTACGAATCTCGGGTTCGACTATTTGGGCAGCACGTCTACGATTACGTCTTCTCGGAATTTCTACGAGTTCACGTAAAGGGCTTGATGACGTGGAAGAACGAGTGCGCATGCACTAAGTAAAATATTCCAATTAAAACAAGACAGAAGCAAAACACAAGTGAACTTAAACCAATAATCAACAAGCGTACGGTAGCTCTCTAAAAGATAAACGCACAGAGTGGCGGAGAAGCAAAGGTGGGCAATTACGCTCCTTAAAAACCCGCTTCTTTCAGTCCGACAATTTAATGTCAGACTATCCTAGAACCTCCGTTAGAGTTTGTTTATCAATTAAAGGTGAGCCGATATTCGCAAGTGATACAAAGGCAAGTTTTAAATCTTTGGTTTGGGAACTTATTATGGCCGTACCCCCAGTTAGGTAGTACTCTGTCTTGGTTCTCGATGGTAATTTTTTATTGTTTATTTATTATTAACAAAGAAAACGGAAATTATTTTTGGTGTTTTTATTTTTTATATGATAATATTAATAATAATATATATAGAAAAGAAAAGAAAAATATTTTTGTATTTTATATTGTTTTTGGGAAATAAGAACTTCTGATAGAAGGGTCTCAGATCACTAATCGCTAAAATTCTCCACAACAGTCGCAGCACACCTCCCCGGCAGCGGCGCCAAAATTTGATCCGCCCCGAACCAACACTTATATTTAAACAAATGCAGACTCGGAACAGGATGCTCGTGTGTAGTGTGAAACCAGGCAAGTGATCACCCGGATCGTTTCCCAACGAGGTGCGAAATTGAAAACTGTGAAAAGCTTTGGATTAAAGTGATTGATGATTGTGATATTGCTTGATTTATGATTTAACAAGATAAAATCTATTAAATAGAAGCTATCACTATTTTTCTGATTTTCGTTTAATCTAAATTACACTAAAAACGCTAGTCGGGAGCTAATTAAAACGTGAATAATACTGAGATATATGTAAAATTAACCCTACAAGTGTTCTAATAAAAGAGTTTTGGGATTCTAAGCTAAAATATGTGAAGGATAATTAAAAACGATTAAAAATGTAAGAAAAACGGTTATCTAAAACTTACGTATACAAAAACTATAAAGAAAATTGAAAACGAGCGTTATTAATAAAAATAACGTACGTGCGCAAGTTAAAACGTAAAATTTGTGAAATATAAACACTATGGGTATAAATTTATTTTTTACAGGTTCTATTTGATAAAAGAAAATTTTAGAAAAAAGAATTATATTTTTTTTACTTTTATATTTTTTATTATGATTTAATTACTATTATTCAAACAAAAATACGAAATAAATACTAAAACTATTCTAAAAAATCTGAAATTTTTATCTAAAATACTTTAATGTATAACAGATTTATTAAAATTAAAAACACTCGACCAGCTTATTCGGATAAGCGATTATAAGCTAAACTAGAAAATAAGCTTAACCGAAAAAACATAGGATAAAAGGAATTAAGTTAGAGAGATTTGCAGAACTGGTGCTCCAGAGCGTGTGGAAGGGGGTGTTGTGTTGGGCGCATGCTATCCTATCCGAGAGGTCTTGAGTTCGAATCCCACACCCCACTTTTTGCGTTTTTATTTTTTTTTTCGATTTTCTTTTTACAAAATAACTTTTCAACTAATTATAAGAAACTTTTGTAAAGGAGCTTTTGCTAAAAAGCTTAAATGAAGCTTGTGCAAAATCGAAATTCCAACAGTGGGTTTATAAGGATTTTTGAGATTTTTGCAATTTGCTATGCGCCAGGGCCAAAGTGGTCTGTTCGAGGGCTATTTTAGTGGCCTTCGAGTGATCTAAAAATCGACACAAAAATATCTAATGTAGGTGAGCTGGTAGAGATTAAGTATGAAAAAGATTTAGCTAATTCGGGCTTGTGGTTTGTGAATTAAAAATCTAGCAAGTTTCTAAAAATCCACAAAAAGACTGCATGCAGTTTTTTTGACTGATGTTGCTGCTATTTGTTGCACACTTGTGCACTTGGCCTAGGGCTAGGGGGATCTACTAAGTAAGCAAGATGGAACTCAAAACTACCAAAGAAATGACCTAAACAAGCTTCGAGCTTGTTTGAGCTTGTTTGAGGATCTTAGGGACTGAAAACAACACAAGTGGTCCAAAATCGATATAACTTGTTCTAGAGCTGGTCTAATGTCGAAAATAGCTTCTAAGGGCTGTGAAAAGCTAATGCAAACTTGGGCTTGGTATCAAGGAACAGTAATGGTGGTGTTTGGTTCGATTGCAGGTACAAAACCAAACAGTCCTTTATGGACTGTTTTGGTGTTTTCGAATGAGATGGTTCTATAGAGCTTCGAATTGGAATCTAAAGGTACTAGTGAGCTAGTTAAGCTTATTGAAGTGACTTATGACTGAAAGGAAACAGATATCGACAAGCTAGCTTAATGTGGCTTATTTTTGGCTTTTTATAAGATTATTAAGTGAAATGAAAGACAAGGTAATTAAGACTAAAGAACTTGAATGAAATATGTCTGTGAACTATTGAAAAGCTAATATTTATAATAACAAGCTATTAATAAACTACTTAACAGTAATATTGAGAAATCAAGAAAACTTGAAAATCAAGCTTACAATCGAATTGAACAGTGAACCAAAGAACTAGGACCAAGAACCACTTATAGGCTTCCCATGAAGCCACTAAACCATTTCCTTCCAGAGTTTCAGCTTGTTACCCCAGAGTAGCTTATCATGAGCTTGTTTGACTTTCTTTGACCATTCTTCAAAATTCAAACTTAATACTAGTGAACTCTATATAAGCTTACAGAAAGCTATTATAAGCTTATGTAAGCTTATAGCAAGGGTGTTTGAGGCTTATGAGAGCTTTTGAGTAGGATTCGAGCTTATAAAGCTTAACAGGTTACTTGAAAATTAAGAACAACTGAAATTTATAACTAGAGTGATTGAAATGAGATTATTAAGACTAAAATTAACTTGTATTAATAACTGAAGCTTGAAATTACAATAAAATAACAACTGATTAAGAAATACAATTACACTAGATTTACTACTTAACTACTTACTGCCAATTAAGGCTACAAGACATTCTATTTATACTACAATAAAGTGGGAACTTCCTTGCATCTTCCTCTGAACATTTCCCAACCATTGGTTTGCTTCCATTCGATCTCAGCCACTCAAATGAATTTTGGCGCCAAAAGTGATAATAGTGGGCTGAGCAGGTTTTTGCAATAAATGCAAATCAGGGAGGTGGAGAAGAAGCAATCAATGCAATTTGTATTGTTAGGTAAGTGGGATTGGATGGGGGTGGTTTAGCAGAGAAACCATGGGTGAGGTGGTATGGTTTGGCAGTGATGGTGGTATTGGGAGGGAAAGGCAAACGGGGTGTTGACCGTTTGACCTGAGGTTATTGTAAAATGGGAATGGGCTGGGGTGGATTGGGCTTGGGTTGGTTTATTTTATTTTGGATTTGGATTTTATGGGTTAAACATGGTTTAGGATCCGGATTTAGTAGATAAGCACAAGGACCATTTTTTGTCATTGCTGAAAAGTTGAGGGGCCTGAGTGTCATCTTTCCAAAGTTATTCCAAGGACTAAACCTGCCATAAAATAATTACACAAGGACCAAAGTTGAATATTTTTATTATTTTAAAACTTTAGGGACCTAAAATGTAAATTTGGATTTTAGAGGGACTTGTTTTGTAAATTCCCAAAAGTTATCAAAATTGTTCCAAATTGTATTTTCAAGAATAGTACAAGGGTAATTTGTGAAATTTCAAGTTTTATAATACCCAGGGACCATTTTTGCCAATTTTGATACTTGAGGGGTAAAAGTTGCCAAGTTGTGTAAACTTTTATCCAGGGACTATTTTTGAATATTTTTGGTTTCCCATGGACTTAAGTTGACTTTTCATTTATTTAAAACCTTCAGGGACTAGTTTTGACAACTTTTGAAAGTTGAGGGACTGAAACTGCCAATTATGCAAACTTTGTTCGTTTTTCAACTGTTTTTAAACATTTTGCATCTGAAACATATAAAACACCATTTTGGGATAATTTCAGTATTATGATGCATTTCTGAGTGTTTTTAGATGTTTTGGCAGCTCAGATTAGGTACAAATGATGAGTATTTACACACTCATCGATAAAGAAATCCTTGAAAATATGTGATGATTCTGCATAACATACCTGGCACGAAAGGCTACTCCAAGCATCCAATTATTTATGGAGTAAGCGTTTATCAATCTCCCTGAAACAACCTGGAGAAGAAACAGATCTTTAGAACTAGTTTTATTGTCAGGATGACATAAGGTTATAACTGCTATAGAAGACTTATAATACATAGATTAAAAGACAGAAGAACAACTCTTACCACCTACTATAGAAGACTTATTATTCTATTCACTAGCATCTTCCCACATCTCACGATGACGCAAACTCAGTAACCACCATAACCACCCATAGGGTTTCCAGTGGGCATAGACGACACAGGCTCCTTGACGTCAACAGCAACAGCATCTGATGTGAGGAATATCTTTGCAACTGACGATGCATGCTCCAAGCAACATCTTACCACCTGGCAAAATTCATTGCATACATACCATTAGCATAAACATCATCATTTGATAGCCTAAATTAGAATATGAATGAAAGCTTAAAGCTTGCCTTTGTTGGATCAATGATACCAACAGCCATCAAGTCCTCGTATTTTCCAGTTGCAGCATTGTAACCAAACTTAGGATCATCACTAGCCAGAACTCAGAACTTCATCTCTACTTATAGCAGCATATAACCAATACCTGGAAGATCATCCAAATTTTAATCCTTGAGTATAAGTTTAATAGTAGTTTATTTGTAGTTTTATTTGAAAATTTCACTATGAGTTTCATATGAGACTTGAATCCAATAGAAATTAAGCCACGAGCTAAAAACAGACCTAAAGGTTTAAGGGCTCAGTAGGCCACTAAACAGCTTAGGTCAATCAGGTTAAAAGTGAGCTAGTATAATTTTTGTAATCAGATATGAAAGAGTGGTTGACTATAATAATAAATCAATAAATTAACCTAATCCAATTAACCATTTCGCTTTTACCTGATACGTTTAGAATAAAAACAACCAAATCGACATGTTAATAAGTAGATGAATTTTAAATTACAACAAAGCATAAAGCAAATTGACATTAAATCAGCTAACACAAACATTCTGTTAAACAATCACAAAATTTGACATATTAACAATACCTTGCAATGTGAGTTTTTTAGAGTTTGCTATTGATATCGTTTCTTCAAACTTAACATCCCATGAGGCCATGAGAGCCAATTTGCTAACTAATGTATTGTTTTACATATTTTAAAGGGTCTAGTAAAAACCTATTTCTTCCATCTACAATTGCAGCCACCTTTAGCTAATACAATATCTACGAGTAGAACATTATTTGAGAACTTTAAGCAGAAACATGTAACGTATTTTCCCACCCTATAAGCTAGATGTATTCAATTATATAAAGGTGACAGATTGTTTATCGGATAGGTATCCCAAACTAGCCAAGTCTTCAAAAGTAAAGATCAATTTCCAAATGCAAAAATACGTATATATCCCATATCAACATAGTTCTAAGCTAGATACTCTAAAAAACACAAGTACCTTGAAAACTTAGAGCAAGACCAGTACAGCATCCAGCTACACTTGCCTTAATGACTGTAGAGACAAAGGTGTATTAGTATTGTTGATTTTGTTATGATTTAGTTCTATAACCGAAAGTCAAAAGTGACGTACTATCATCTTTCCCTCGAAGCCTCTTTAAGAAACATACAACCAAACTGTGAACTCCAGATAAAACTGCAAAAGTCTGTCGAGAACAAAAAACATAATCAGCGATACTTATTGACTATGGGGAAAGCTAAATTATACAACTTCTGTAATCCATTCAAGTGTCTAGTTGCAAATAGTTAATATTAAATACCTTCGCAGATGACGCTGCTTCTGTGAATGATCCTTTAAACCCTTGCTTCTTAATCAATCCGGAACCTTAAAAACCAAAGCAAAATGGAAAGGTCAGAACACACGTTCCCGAAACGTGAAAAGTAAGTTAAAAGTGATGAGCAAACCAATAAAAACGGTCTGTGTGGTTACGCTTAATAACGTGACATCCTAGCTCAATTCAATAGCAGAAAAGACACAACAACTGCAACTATATAATATTATGATCCATTTTTTAAACTCTGCACGTGCAATCAAAATGAGAATACTGTTGTAACTCAAAGATGTGTAGTTATTTGCCTCAGTGAAACAATATAGACAATTGGGCACAAAAGGCTTCTAAACACAATTATCTAGGTGGGCTTACTGACCATTCACACAACACGATAGCCATTCTGGCAAGATGTGACTGGCTAATTAGCGACCAAAAAGTTCCCACAAACTCTAACCCCTACTTAACAGCAAATCCAGAGCTGCTATAAGTCAAACATGTGTAGTTAATTGCCTTGGCATAACAAGATAAAGCTTAAAGAACCAATTGCTTTAACACGACACTCTAGGTGAGCTCACTGACCATTCACACAACATGACGGGAATTCAGCCGATATACAATTGGCTAATTAGCCACCAAAATGTTATTGTTGGTGATACTACTACATCCCACGAATATTCATCTCTATTTACAGAAAAGTCCAAAGTGTAGTTGAACAACAAGGCTGCTAACAAAATTTAAATTAATCTAGGTGAGCTTACTGACCATTCACTACTCTTTCAAAAACTGCAAGTCTAGAGTTACTCACTGACTAATATCATATGAAAGAGTGGTTGACTAATCTCATCTTTCCTCTTATTCTTATCAAACACCATTTTCGCAACATCCGCAAACAAATTCCTCTCAACAACACTTTCACACACCACCAAACTCTACAAACCAAACACAAAAATCAACACATCAATCTTACAAAAATCATATCCCAATGGAGGCGTTTGACCAACATAACGAAATTTACCTGTTTCCTTTTTAATTGACTCTTTTACTCCAGTTAAACCCAAATTGACCCATTTGCATACAAATAGAATAAAGATGATGAATAAAACTGGTGATTCTAATAAAGATGATAAATCATGATAGAGGTTTTACCATGAGCATAATTGGAGCCATATGGCTGAGGAGGATAAGTTGCCGCCTGAGGAGGGTACGGGGATGGTGGATAAACGCCAGAAATTAGGTGGGTATGGGGCTGGTAAATAAGTACTTGAATTTTGGAGTACATGAGTATATTTGGTGCGAGTGTGGTAGAAGAAGAAGACCAGATGTATGTGAAAAGTTGAGAGGGATATTTGGGGTATTTGGGATATTTGGGAAGGAGGGCAGTTTGATTCTTGGGAAAATTTTAGGCGGGCCTGAAGAGTGAAATTTTATTTTGGGAAAAATTTAGTCACTTTTAAATATTTTAAATAATGTGTGACAAATTTGACTATAAGATTTAGTCACTTTTAAATAATGTGTGACAAATTTGAGTATCTGATTTAGCCACATACACAATTACTTCATGTGAACATATATGGATTTTGGTCACACTTTTCAATTGTGTGACATATATTTGTCACATATGTATATATATGGTGTGACTAATGTTTCAAACTTATTTGTATCCGTCACACGTCCCAAATTATATGTGACTAAATAATCCAAAAAAAAATTTACAAGATACCTTTAGTCATGAAAATATTCAAATGTGTGACTGTAGCCTCAGTTGGAAAGACGAAATGGTCACACAAGTCGGATCAAGTGTGGCTATTTCTTTTATTCTGGTACATTTAGTCACATAAAAAAGTTACTGTGTGGCCGTTCGAAAAACAACATGTTTGACTAAATCCCATTTTTGTACTAGTGGTGGGGTAAGGATAAAGAAGAAGCATTCCAAGCACTGAAGCAGAAGCTTTGTAGCGCACCAATTCTAGCATTCCTAGATGGAGCTAAAGATTTCGTAGTCTATTGCGATGCATGACACCAAGGGTTCGGAGCAGTTTTGATGCAATGAGGGAAAGTCATGGCATATGCTTCCCGTCAACTTAGGACTCATGAGGAGAAATATACCACGCACGATTTTGGAATTAGGAGCTGTGGTTTTTGCACTTAAGATGTGGAGACACTATCTATATGGAACGAAGTGTACAGTCTTTTCCGATCACAAGAGTCTTCAACATATTTTGGATTAGAAGGAGTTGAATATGAGACAGCGATGATGGTTAGAGACGTTAAGCGACTATGATTGTGAAATCCGATACCACCCAGGAAAAGCGAACGTCGTGGCTGATGCCTTGAGCCGTAAGGAACGGTTGAAGCCGTTGTAAGTTTGAGCTTTGGTTTTGACTATCAACTCAAACCTTCCCGCCCAGATTCTTACGGCACAAGAAGAAGCCGTGCAACAAGAAAACCTCAAGAGTGAGAAACTCTACGGCATGATACAGAAGAAGCTTAAGAAACGTGCAGATAGGAATTTATGTTTTCAAGGAAGAAGTTGGATACCTCATTTTGGAGGACTGCGAGACTTGATCATGCTCGAGTCTCATAAATCAAAGTATTTAGTACACTCTAGATCTGACAAGATGTATCACGACCTCAAGGAGCTATATTGGTGGCCGAATATGAAGGCTAACATTGCCGACTATGTCCGAAAGTGTCTTAGGTGCTCTAAAGTTAAAGCCGAACATCAAAAACCGTCTGGTCTTCTACAACAACCCAAGATTCCTGTGTGGAAATGGGAACGGATTACTATAGACTTCATCACCAAAGTTCCAAGAACTTCAACCGATTTCGATGCTATTTGGGTAATAGTCGATCTACTAACTAAATCTGCTCACTTTCTACCAATCAAAGAGAACTACAGTATGGACAAACTGACTAGACTTTACGTTAAGGATGTAGTCTCTAGGAATGGCGCGCCAATAGCTATCATCTCTGACCAAGACAGCAGATTCACCTCAAATTTTTGGCAGTTACTTCAGGATGCCTTTGGTACAAACCTCGACAGGAGTACTGCGTACCACCCGCAAACCGATGGCCAAAGTGAAAGGACAATTTAGACCTTAGAAGATATGCTTCGAGCATGTGTAATTGATTTTGGAAATGGGCGGGATACCCATTTGCCTTTGATTGAGTTTTCGTACAACAACAGTTATCATACAAGCATTAAGGCTGCACCGTTTGAAGCATTGTATGGTCAAAAATGCCGATCACCCATTTTTTGGGCTGAAGTAGGAGAAGCTCAGCTCATTGGGTCAGATATTGTTCGTGAGACAACCGAGAAAATTGTGCAAATTAAGAACCGATTGCAAGCCGCAAGAGACCGACATAAGAGTTACGCGGATGTGAGGCGTAAACCACTGGAGTTTCAAGTTAGAGATAAGGTTATGCTGAAAGTCTTTCCATGGAAAGGCGTGATACGGTTTGGTAAGCAAGGAAAGCTAAACCCTAGGTACATTGGGCCATTCAAGATTTTGAAAAGAGTTGGTCCTGTAGCCTACAGACTTGAACTACCACCAAAGCTCAGTAGATTGCACCCTACGTTTCACGTGTCCAATCTGAAGAAGTGCTTATCCGATGAGTCAGCCGTAATTCCTCTAGATGAAATTCAGATTAATGAGCAATTAAACTTTATTGAGCAACCAGTCGAGATTATGGACCGTGAATTCAAACATCTAAAGCAGAGTCGTATTCCCATCGTGAAAGTCCATTGGAATTCTAAGAGAGGACCCGAGTTCACCTGGGAGCATGAACACGGGTTCAAGCGCAAGTACCCTCACCTTTTCTCAACCCCGGCTGGTAACACTGACTAAAATCCGGGACAGATTTCCAAATATGATGTAGGGGTTGTAACACCCGTTAATTTTCCAAAACCCTTTTCACTAGCCAAATATTTATTTTTGCATCACCTTAGCATTTAAACTTTTCCTGGACTTATTTGAACTTGAGAAACAGTAGATATCTTGATGAACGAGACCGTTGTCCCTTTATTTGAGCCGGCACAACCTAGAAAGCACGAAACGAATTGATTTGCCAAATAAATTAACTTCGAAAAAGTTATGCGTGATTATAATTAATTTTACTAGAAAAATTATATCGGAAACAATGCCGCAAGTTTCATAAATTTTCGTTTCCGTTTGGTACGTTAAATGAGGCCCGCGAGAGATATATTAAAAGTTTTGCTAGTTGACACAATCACCCCCTCCACACCCTTGCTACGCCGCACCCCTAAACTTTCCCCTTTGCCCACCTTTGGCCCTCGTGGGGGTATAAAATGGCACCTAGGGTTACTTTTTCTTCATTTTGATAACCCCTCACCGGAATAGTATTTTCCAGCGCCGCAACGTTTTTCCGGCCACATTCCGGCCATCACAAAAAACATCACCGCCACTCACCCCACCTTCCCCACATCATTTCTAGCATGATCGAAGCATCAAGGAGGTCCGTTTGGTTGTTTTGAAGCCACACCGCCGTCACCGCCGCTTCTCTTTCTCTCTCTCTCTCACGCGTTTGGTAAGCACCACGCGCCACCCCTCCTTGTTATTTTGTTTATTTTCAAAACCCTAACCCTAAAAATTATAAGAACGTTTCCTAATCTAGATCCTAAACTAAAACGTTATGTTTTGTAACCTACTCGTGTGGATCTATTATTTTGACTCACGAATCGTACGACTCGGCATTGAGTCTTGTGACTCGTCCGAGTCAACTGACGAGTCAACTTAACTTAGGCCGTTTCTTGTTGTTTTATTTTTATTTGATGATGTCTAAGCGTATTTTGATTGTTTGTGTAGCTTGGTTTGGAGTTTGGATTTGATTCGGTTTGGAATTATGTTTGCCGAGAGCCCCTTCGGCTCGTGTATAGCCGAACCATAACTCAAGGGAGTCAAGGCTAAGGGTTTAGTTGTTAGTTTGAGTCTTGTGTCGATTTTGGTTTGAGTTTTGGTTTAACCGAGTGGTGTATGTCTCGTGTAGGGACGAGTCGTGACTTGTGGGAGTCACGGCCATGGATTTGTTTTGCGTTTGGTTTGTAGCCGAGGATTTGGATTTGTTTGTTCTGGTGGAATAGCATGAACCGTGACTCAATGGAGTCACGGCTAAGGTTTGGTTTGTTTTGGTTGTCAAGTAACATAAGCCGTGACCCAAGAGGGCTACAACTTGTTGGTATGGAGGTTAGCCGAGACCTCTTAAGGTCTTGGTGTCGAATGAGTCAATTCGAGACTCAAGGGAGTCTCGGCCATGTCGTGCTCGAGATTAGAAAACCTTGAGTTACCGTTGAGTTAGTTTGGGATTCGGAATTGTTGTTTGGGCCGAATGGGCTATGTAAGCCCATGTGAGTCTAGTATTGTTAACTTTAGGCCCGTTAGCCCAAAGTGAGTCGATGTCGTGTGTGAGTAACTGTTGGGCCGAAGCCCAATACACCTGGACCGTTTATTATTTCCTTTTATTATTTTAACTAGTTACTTCGTTTTCATTTCCGTTTGCTAACTTATTTTTTCGTTTGTCAATTGATGTTTCGGAAACTATTCGGGTATAACTTGGAATTTGATTTGGACATTGGACTTGTATATTGTAATAACCTATGCTTAGATGAGAATGGACGTTATTGGATTTACGGTATTAGCCGATGGACCTTATGGACAATTTTGTTACTTGAGACGGAAGAGTATGTTAGACTCGTAAGAATTTAACATATTTGGACCCGAACATGCACAAAATGGTCGATAATGTTGACAACTAATATACACGCGAATGATAATGTCTAATTATATATTTAACTTGTAAAATGTGACGATAAAACTGATATTCAAGAGTCGTAACGACTTGGAAACGCTTTATAAACGGACGTATCATGTCCAAATTTCTGTAAAACCTTTTATGACTTAATCGTTTATAACTATTTAATATCTTAAAACCTTTTCAAAACTTATACACTTTCCTTATAAATCATGACGTTTTATCAACTATTTGGGAAATGGGTAAAACACCGAAACAACCTATTGATTTTTTCTTTCTCGTTTTCTTATTTTATTCCTTCTTTATTTTTCTTATTTCTTCTCCCTTTTCTTTATTCTTTTCTACGTATTCATCTGTGTTTGCCGACTTTTATTATTTTAACTTTCTCATATCCACACGAGTCTTAAACGTTTATTTCTTTCAAACGCCATTGAAACTAAACTTTTCATTTCAAATACGAGTATTGCTTTATAAATCGTTTCGAGGTTTATTTCTGACACATGCCATTTACTTATTAGGTTGTACTAAGGTTCATTTGCTGTGTTGTACCATCTGATCATTCGTGATATCTTGTTTCTCTACTACTAAGGTGTGATTCATCGCCCCACTTTACTTTTAAATTGTTTATAAAACCATGGGGGAGATACATGCTATTTACTTTTCATGAACACAATTGTTTAAATGTATGTTATTCCTGACTAAGATGATATTGCTAAGTACTGACCTTGCCGAAAGCAAGTCCCTCGATCATGAACCATTAATCACTTGCGAGTGAGTACGAAATTAGGGATATCGCCATGTTGACTAAGTCTGGTCCGCATGTGATGTACTATATTCGATTTATCACTAGGTATCTGGCAAAGTATCTATCTTGAGGGCAACTATTATATTATGAAATCCGCGGTTACTCTCGACTTACGCCAATGTTATTTGGTGTCGGTTAACATTTTGCGTCTCAGGAGCTTATAAACTGGTTGACGCTTACCTCATATATGTATTTATTACTTATATCTTCTAGACTTGAAAATCCTGTGTTCAACTACTTATTTTAAACCTATGGATTCACTCAACCTTTGTGTTGGCTTTTTAAGCATGTTTTGTCTCAGATAATTGATGCATACTGCACTGGCACTGGGAGTTGCATGAAGATGATCGATGGCTATCGGCTTTTACTATCTATCTACTTTTTACTATCTTTTTACTATCACTTATCATTCGAAAAACAATTTTTGTACTATGTCTATTATTTCCGCTGCGTATGATGTAGAGAATGTTTTGAACTCTAATGTTATTTATAATTCGAATGATATATATTTAATAAAACGACTTGTTATGAGGTCGTTATCTATGATTGTGACTATTTTACCTGAAAGTAATACCCCAAACTATGTTCCGCTGCCATATTCCGAGTTGGGGGTGTTACATATCCTATGTGTATTGATACCTAATCGCCTACTTTTGTAAATCTCAGTTACAAACAAGCATTTGGTGAAAGTTAGCTATTTTGGACGTAAATTGGAGCGAAATGGATCAAGATGGAAAAGTCTACTGAACTGAAGGAAGATACGCCATATCATTATAGACAGATACGTCGTACATCAAAACTCGGACGATTATGATGACCATTGCCTGACTTTGAAGCATACGCCGCATGAATTTCCCAAACGCCGTATATGAAACCTTGGTCAATGTAAGAAGATCTGATTCATCCTACTCCAGATACGCTGCTTGACATTTCAGAGATGCGGCGTATCAATCTCAGGACTTCACCAGAGAATCCAAGTTACTAAAGAAACATGCGCCGCATGAAGAATGAAGTTGCACCGTATCCTTTGGCGGTGTACGAATATTACAGAATATAATAATCTTGGACCCCACGCGAAGCTACCTAGATACGGCGTATCGACTTAATAGATACGCCGTATCGATGCTGTTATCAGAATGAATAAATACCCCATTTATCTGCTATTCGACAAACGAATTTTATGTACAATTATACCACAGAAGGCGACAAATTGGCAGCACAAGACACAACCAAAAGGCCGAATTCAGAGTAGTAAGAAGGTCCTGCTAGTACTTTAGTTCATAGGAAGACTCGTTTATTTGTATTAGCAATTTGTGAATCATTGAGTTAGGGTCTTTTTCACTATTTTATCGGACTTAATTGTTTCCAGCTTTTATAGAGAGTATTTAATGTTTAATTGGTTTCTTATGCATATGTTTTGATTACATATTGAGTTTATCGTGCCTTGTAGACCTTAGGCTCGCACAATTACTTCATTAACATCGTTTGCATAGTTAATGTAAGCCTGTAAAAGGGATAAATAATACATAAACCTAGTAATCATTAAGTTGTACGCATATACTAAGATTCCACTGAGAGAGAATAGATTTTAGTACTCATCTTATACAGCTAAGCAATTAAATGTGTGACAAGTTTTCCTACTATCAGCCAGGCCTCTTATCTACATATGCCTTCTACCTGTGTACGTGTGTGTCAGTCATCTTAATTAGTTTTATTCACTGTTTTACTTAATCTACTCACCATGCCAGTCTCTCAGGCTGAAAACCCCCTTGCGTTAGATTAGGTTTAATTAGAACTAACTTAGGATTAAAATACTAATAGATACTTAGGTGTTAACGTTCCACTCTTAGTGATCGACACTCTACTTACGAACTAGGCTACATTGATCTGGTACACTGCCTGTTAGTGTTTGTTATAGGTTAAGTCGGCTAAATATAAATGTAAAACTTGATAATAATAAAAACCTATACTAAACGACACATCAAGTTTTTGGCGCCGCTGCCGGGGAGTGAATTGTTTAATACTTGAATATTTGTTAGTGTTTTAATTTAGTTTTTAACTTATTGAGTTTTTGATTTTTAGTTTTTATTTTACTAACTTTGTTGTGTATTTGTATATCTGCATTCATTGTATTTTTCTGCATATTTATTGTTTTCTTGCTAGTTTGTTTTCTATGTTTTTGTTTGTTTTTAGTTTTTTTTCTGCTTTTCTGCATAATTACTGTCTGCTGTTATTTTGCTGAACAAATCGATATGGCGCATCTAATTTATTATATACGGCGTATTGCGTTTTTATTTTATATACAAAGTAATAAATTAAAAAATTCGAGTACGACGTATCTGTTTTATTGGGTTCGGCATATTTTGTTTTTAATCAGACATTTTTAAACCGTAAAGCCATACAGCGCATGAGAATTTTCTCATACGGTGTATTTATTTATTTATTAAAAGAAGATCCGAATTTAATTTTAGATACTGCGTACCGTAATTAGTCGATACAGTGTATCTTTACTCCATAATATCTGAATCATCTTTTGTGTCTTTTAGAAAGTGTTTACTTTGAAGCCCTTTTATCTTTTTGTTCCAGGAATCATGATTGATATTTACTCAAGATGGTTTGGACACCCGCCAATCAAATTGACAATCAGTGAGATCGTATCAAGGTTTGCTTTCGAAAGTGAAAAAGAGCACTATTAGATCGAAACCTTTATCAAAGAATTAAAGACAACTAATGAACTCTTGCTACAAGAACAGAACAATATGGTTAGGGAATTGACAATTGAAGTGCACCAATTGTCAAAAGTGGTTAAGGAAGTTCTGTTCCAAAAGCACGATCTTAAAGGAATAACAACTAGGGGTGGCAAATCTACTTTTCAAGTTGGAGAAACCGCCGAGGTTCACAAAGAAGATGATAGGTCCCCTGGGTTTCAGCATGCTGAGCCAAAAGTACAGCAAGAGGTCACTAAAGAACCAGAAGTTAGTAACGAACCATTTATTGAGCCCAGACGAGCATCCCTTCCTTTTCCTAACCGCCAGAGGAAAGAGAAAGAAGATGCATGTCAGCAAAAGTTTCTATAGACTCTCAAGCAACTTCAACTCAACATTCCGTTTATTGAAGTTCTTTTGCAAATGCCTAAGTATGCCATGTATTTGAAGATTTTTTTGACGAACAAATCCAACCTTAAAGAGGCTTGTACAGTAACAATGAGTGAGAGGAGCTCAACCGTCTTGCTCAATAAGCTTCCAATAAAAGAAAAAGACCCAGGAAGTTTCACTATTTCTTGTCAAATTAATGATTTACATATTGGAAATGCTTTGGTTGATCTAGGAGCTAGTATAAGTTTAATTTCGTTTGCTATGTATGAGAAATTAGGTCTTGGCGAACCTAAACCTACTAAGATGTGCTTAGAACTAGCCGATAGATCAATACAATACCCTAAAGGAATAGCTAAGAACGTTTTGATAAAAGTTGACAAATTTAATCTACCTATCAATTTCGTTATACTTGATATGCCTGAAAATTCTATGACACCTATAATATTAGGTAGACCCTTTTTAGCCACTGCCCGCGCCATGATAGATGTCTTTGATAAGAAAATAACACTCAAGGTAGGAGAAGATGAGGTTTAATTTAATATGGAACAAACTATGAAAAACCCTTCCTCCGATGATGATGAATGTTATAGTGTTGATATTGCTGATGAAACTATTGACCAATTTACTCAAGTGTTATTGAAAAGTGATCAACTTGATTCTTTTCTGCTTAAAAATCTGGAAGAAACAATCGCTATTGAAGATCAAGTTAATGATAATCCTTTTATTGATAATTTTGATGTTGATTCTGTTATATGAAAATCAATACGGCGTATCGAAAATAACAATACAGCACATCAATCTGAGAACAGCAGAACCTGTGATAATGAACAGCTTTATTTCGCTAGTGCCAATGAAATTGATGAAGTAAAACATGTACTTAAAGACTTACCCTCTAATCTAGAATATGCTTACTTGCAAGATAATGAAAATTCACCTGTTATAATTGCATCTCGTTTAATAAAAAAGGAAAAGAGTTCACTTTTGTCGGTACTAGGTAAGCGCAAGGGAGCACTAGCTTGGAAAATGTCTGATATCAAGGGAATTAGTCCGTCATTATGTACACATAAGATCCTCATGGAGGACGAATTCAAACCTACTATTCAACCTCAAAGACGCTTGAATCCGAAAGTCCAAGGCGTGGTGAAAAATGAGATTGTTAAACTGCTTGATTCTGGACTTATGTACCCAATTTCAGATAGCTCATGGGTAAGCCCTATTCACGTTGTCCCAAAGAAAAGAGGAATGACTGTAGTTTTGAATGACAACAACGAACTAATTTCATCGCGAACCGTAACTGGGTGGAGAGTTTGCATCGATTATCGCAAACTCAACGATACGACGCGAAAAGACCATTTCCCTCTTCCATTTATTGACCAAATGCTAGAACGATTATCTGGAAATGATTACTATTGTTTTATGATGGTTTTTCAGGTTTCTCCAAATACCAATTGCACCAGAAGATCAAGAGACGAATACTTTCACATGCCCCTATGGAACCTTCGCCTACAGAAGAATGCTGTTTGGACTATGCAATGCCCCTGCGACCTTTCAGAGATGTATGACGGCAATCTTCCTGGATGAATTCTCGGTGTTCGGTAACTCTTTCGATAATTGTCTTGCTAATCTTGATAAAATACTTACTAGATGTGAAGAAACCAACCTTGTTACTAATTGGGAAAAATGTCATTTTAAGGTAAGAGAGGGAATAGTATTGGGGCATAAGATTTCTGGGAAAGGTATCGAATTTGATAAAGCTAAGATTGATGTAATTGCTAAATTACCTTATCCCACTAACGTAAAAGGGGTTAGAAGTTTCTTAGGGAACGCTCGATTTTATCGTAGATTCATTAAGGACTTTTCCATGATATCTAGGCCAATGACTCAACACTTATTAAAAGATGCAAAATTTGATTTTTCTGACAATTGCAAAAAGGCGTTTAATATACTTAAAGACAAGTTAACTACTGCACGTATTATAATTTTCCCGAATTGGAATATGCCTTTTGAATTAATGTGTGATGCTAGCAGCTATGCCGTTGGGGCAGTTCTTGGTCAGAAGATCGATAAGAAATTCAAACCCATTTATTATGCTAGCAAAACCCTAAATAATGCCCAGGAACATTACACCACCACTGAAAAAGAACTTCTAGCGGTAGTTTTTGCATTTGATAAATTTCGCTTGCATCTTATCTTATCAAAAACTATGGTTTATACTGATCATTCTGCTTTGAAGTATTTGTTCAATAAGCAGGACGCCAAGCCTAGGCTTATCAGTTGGGTTTTATTACTTCAAGGATTTAATATCAAAATTAAAGACAAAAAGGGAGCTGAGAATTTAGCCACTGACCATTTGTCTAGACTATAAAACCCTGAAATGGAAGTACTTGACGAGAAAGAGATCGCAGATGAGTTCCCTGATGAGCACTTAATGATGGTAAAAACTAGGTTTAGCAATAATGAACCATGGTAAGCTGATTATATTAACTTTATTGTCGGGAAGGAATTTCCTTCCAAGTTGACAACCGATGAAAAAAGGAGGTTTCTCTCTCAGGTAAATGATTATTTTTTGGATGAACCGTACGCTTTTAAATTATGCCCCGACAATATTTTAAGGAGATGTGTTGCTGGAAGTGAGATACCTGCGATATTAGCGCATTGTCACTCGGGACCTACCGGAGGACATCATAGCGCCATCATAACCAGATGAAAGGTTTTAGACGCAGGATTTTATTGGCCTAACATCCTTGACAATGCCAAAAATTATATTAAAGGATGTGATGCATGTCAACGGTCGGGAAATATCACATCGAGAAGCGAGATGCCTCAGAATTATATCCAAGTATGCGAAGTTTTCGATATCTAGGGGTTGGATTTTATGGGGCCATTTCCTTAATCAAAAGGTAATAAGTATATTTTGGTAGCCGTCGATTATGTATCAAAATGGGTTGAAGCGCAAGCACTACCCACCAATGATAGTAAGGTAGTACTGAGGTTTTTGCTAGGATTGTTTTCTAGGTTTGGAATTCCTAAAGCCTTAATTAGTGATAGAGGTACGCACTTTTGTAACCATCACCTAGGAAAAGCCTTGCAACAATATGGAGTCTACCACAAGGTTTCTACTGCGTACCACCCCCAATCCAACGGATAGAAAGAAGTCACCAATAGGGCCATTAAACGTATTCTAGAAAAATCTGTTGGATATAATCCAAAAGGTTGGTCGGATAAGCTCAACGATGCTTTGTGGGCATTCCGTACCGCCTATAAAACACCCACGGGATGCACACCTTTCAGGCTTGTTTATGGAAAACCATGCCATCTACCAGTTGAAATCGAGCATAGCGCATATTGGGCATTAAAGCAATGCAACATGGATATGAAAGCAGCTGGTAAAAACCGTTTTGTGCAACTTAATGAGCTTTTCAACTTACGAGACGAAGCTTACAAGAACACTAAAATCTATAAGGAACGAACTAAATGATGGCATGATTCCCGACTTCGTGGGGACAAAGATTATTATGTTGGAGAAAAAGTTCTACTATTTAATTCTCAATTGAAGATTTATCTCGGAAAACTTAAATCAAGATGGACGGGTCCCTTTGTTGTTAAAACTGTTTACCCATATGGAACCGTGGAGATCAAAGATAAAAACGGGTATATCTTCATGGTCAATGGACAACGCTTAAAGAAATACTTTGATAACTACATCGACAACGTGGATAAAGAAGTTGTCGAGTTAGAACCAGAAATACTGGAGTAAGAGCTGAAGATGAGTCTAACTTAAAGACTCTAGAATAAAGAGAAGTGCTTACCGGGAGACAACCCAGATTTTTTATTTCTGTTTTCTGTCATTGACTCTCTCAGACCTGCACATCGATACGGTGCATCCCATAAAAAGGATGCGGCGTATCCACTGTACAGGTCATATCTATCCCTTTATTTTTCTGCATTTAATTTTCATTTCTGCATTTTGAACTATCTGTCAGTGATTTTGATGCGGCGTATCCAGGTTTAAGGATATGTCGTATGAAGTTCCTGACACATATTTTATTCCAGGCTCGATACGACGCATCCCTTCCCATGGATACGGCGTATCGACTAACCTGATGAATTTTTTCAATTTTTAATTTTTAATTTTAAGTTTTGTTTTCACTAACCATCGATTAATCAGAGATGCGCTAGCTGTGATTTTAATGTTCACAAACACAGGTTGTTCAAAAGAAGTGGTGGTTCACATACATTTTGTATTTTCTGTGTGTTGTAGCCATGTAGGCATTCAGACGCCATTACATACAGAAAATAAAAAGTTGCTCACAAACGCATCATGGAGGATCATACCGAGCAAATCTCAGGGGAGTTTTCCGTTCTAATTCTTTCTATTTCCCGTTTTTAATTTCATTTTAAACAACGAGGACGTTGTTTATCTTAAGTTGTGGGATGGAGAATTAGAACGTTACTTGTCCTTATTTTTCAAAAATTTGGTTAATATGTGCTTAATATGCTTAAATTTAAATTTTTTCTAAGCATGTTTTTGTGAAATCTTAGTTGCATAACCGCACACATAACCCTTATTTCTATATTGTGAGAATTTAGCCCTATCCGTTTCCCAATATTTTACCCAAATTCCACAAAAATATGAGTGTGCCGGTGACTTATAGTAAACTTTAAAACTTGGCTTGTATACTATTTGAGACCACCATAATGAGTATTATAGATATAATTGGAGTGACTTGTGTAACTTGGTAAATTTCTAGGATTACACCCAAATAGCCTACATATGTTGTGATATATTAACTAACGACACTGGTTAGTTAATCCCCATGTTAAATCCTTTTGTTACTCTCATCTAAGGGTGTCAAATGGGTCAAATCGAACCCGAACCAAACTTGATAAAGCCTTATAGGGTCGGGTTCAACTCGGCTTATCGGGTCTATCGGGTCAACTCGACCAACCCGATAGCCTTGTAAGGTTGGGTTAGGGTTATATTTTTCATACTTATCGGGTTCGGGTTCAACCCGATAACCCGATAATTGTATAAGCCTTCCTCGTACTTTTTTTAATATTGATATGTTAATGGTTTTTTTAAGCCACCACACTTTTTTTCTAAGGCCACTGAACTTTTTTCTAATCTTATTGATATGTTAATGTGTTGTGTACTTATGTAGTTATGTTAATGTGTTTTGCACTTTTTTCTAGTCTTACTGATTTGCCAATTGCCATACAAATACACAACAATGAAGTAATGTTTTTCTTAAAGATACAATCAGTTCCAGTCTTCCCGAATTAGAATAAAGTTGATCATTGACTTTAGGTGTCATACTTGTTGCTTTTCAACTTCCAAATTAACATAAATTTAAAGACTTCAAGTCAAAAACTAATTTCACAAACTAATAGCATATACGAAACACCTCATAAAGCAAAAAATTGGTTAAATCTTAGTGACAATATCAATATATACTTACAAGTCAAATGATCAAAATTTGACTTTTTAACTAATGGGATGTTAGAAACAGATGCCAACAATATGGTTGATATAATTGCCAAAGGGTACTTCAAATATGTATAATGTCTATAAGCAAATTTTATTCAACTGTGTTTTATATTGTGATAGGGACAACCAACTTAACACAACTCGATAACCCAACCCAATAACCTAACCCGATTCAACCCGACCCGTTTTGACCCGAAACCTGATAACCCGATACCTTATAGGGTCGGGTTAGGGTCAATATTTGGGACACCAAAACACCCGAATCAACCCGACCCGACCAACCCGGTAACCCGACAACCCGACCCGATAACACCCCTACTCTCATCAATAGAGTAGGATACCTCTAGAAAAACCATCAGAGTCATTCCTTTCGTTCCTGATAACGCTCAAATTGTACATGTTTTTAGGAGCGTTATCGTGGATTTTATGTATATATATTGATCACTTTTATGAATTTTTGGTACTTAATGAGGTATAATTTCTATTTTAGGTTCATGGAAGCTCACGACAAAGAAAATGGAGAAAAAGGCGAAGAAACGATCAATAAACGAAGATTTATGCATGTACGAAGAATTCCCCGACAAAAGCGAGTCTCGTGGAATACATTCGAGAAGATAAAGTCATGAAGTTGTCACTCCAAAGACTCAAGAATAAAGCACAAGAAGGAAAACGAGGAAAGAAATGAAGAAAATAAGCTGAAACGAAGAATTATTGAAAGACTCGTTGTTCCCAAAACACCTCCACCATTTTGGCCATAACTTGAGCATACGAACTCGGATTTAGTTGATTCAAGCGGCCACGGAAAGCTAAGAGAAAGAGCTACAACTTTGATCTTTATCATTTCTGGCTAGAAGGCTCCATCCGATCGGTAGGAGCCCGCATCCGATTCGGACGGAGCAAAGTTGTCAACACCGAGAGCTCCAACCAATCGGTATGGCCCCGCATCCGATCGGTTGGCTGAATCTGACTTCTCCAAGTTAATTTTAATGCTTCTTTAAGTGCCATTAAGTCCCAAGTCCGATCACTTGCTTCTAATAACTCATTAACCTGTCATTTTTAATGACACTTGGAGACCAAGTTGAGAATTAATCACCCAAGTCCTTGAGAGTTGTATATAAGGATCCATTGGGCTAGTGTTTTCATGTACCTTTCATATCTATCATATACAATTCATGTAAACTCTAGAAGTAGCTCTTAGAACCACCCCTCACCCTTTTCCAGAGGTGTTGGGGGTTGGCTTGGTATTTGCCTATGGAACAATGGAAGATTCATCTTATAAACTTTTGAATGATCTCCTTTAATAATATTCATGTTTGGTTTCTATGATTGTGTTGATGATGTGATTATTCTTATGTGCTTGTCTTATGAATGATTATGTCTTAATACTTGTTTGGTTTATATGATAACTTGTGATGAAAGGATGTTTGGATATTTGTAGTGTTTGTTGGATAACATCATATTTGGTTAAATTAGATCTTGTTATTGTTTATTGTTTTGATTAATCATTGTTGAGTCTACATGTCGAAAGGATTCTCAATAGTTTTGATTTCAATTCATTAGTCGACGAATATTTTGGTCTTGTACTTTGTGACGATTGTATGAGAAACTTAATAAACATAACAAGTGAAAGTTTAATTTAGATTAAAGGTCGAAAGACATCTTTTGAATATGTGTTCTAATCAAGTAAATGAAACTTCAAGAATTAATAACATCAAAGTTATGGGGTCGAAAGAACTCTTTGTTGTTGTTGGTTTAGGCATGAGTTTTATGACATGACCAATTGATTAAGACTTATGTATATTTGATTTATAAAACACTAAATTATTATTGGTTCTAAAGGTCGAAATGATTACCTTTGATAATATGTTTTCCAAACTAACCATCCTAAAACTAGTAAAGGCTTAAACCAATTTCTTACTAGCTTATTATAAGGCTTACACCAAGTCCTTACTAACTTGTTATCATTGCCATACATGTGTGTTCTTTGTGTGATTCTTCTTATATTGCTTTTCTTGTTGGTTTGATCCATGACAATCATAACCATCAACTTGTTACATTCTTAAACAAACAAAAGAAACTTGAGTGCAACCAAGTCTCTTGGGACGACCTTGACTTACCAACCTCTATACTACATACGACTAGGGTATACTTGCCCGAATGTGTTCCTAGTTAATCGGTAATTCTTGTTTATAAATTTAAAACCTTTTGCGAACGCATCAAGTTTTCGACGCCGCTGCCGGGGACTTGTTTGTTGTGCTCTTTGTTTGTTTGTTTGTTGATCTTGTGTGATCCTTTGATTGATTGTTTGAATTGAATTCTTTTTTAATTGTTCGTTTGTTCGTTTGCTTGATATATTGATTGATTGCTTGTTTGCTAATTTGTTCGAATGCTAAATTGCTCTTGCTCTTGTTTGATTGCTCTCGATTGCTTACTTGTTTGTTCATGATGATTGCTTAATTTCCTCCCTTGCGTTTTGTTTCAAAAAATTCTCATCTTTTGCTTAATGATCTTGGCATCAAAATCAAGTGTTTTGGTGTTGGGATTTGGTTTCATGTGTTCTAAAAATGCTCATTCAAATGTTTGCTTCATAAGATTGCTCGAAAGTGTTTGCGAAAAAAAACCCCACCCAAATCATCTCAACCGATCGGTCACCACCCGTAACCGATTCGGTTGGAGGCTTCTGTCCCATTTTTTTCCTTGGTTTTTGTTCTTCTTGTTTTGTGAGTTTTATATTTTATATGTTATGTGATCTCTTGCATGTTTTGGTGTTTCTTTTTGTTCGTGTTTTTCTTGTCTAGATTAGTCTCGTATTAATTTGGAATAAGACTATCTTGTTTTAGATTGTTTTGTTTTGATTTGTGTTACGTGACTAATTGTGTTTGCTTGTGTCTTTGTGCTTGTCATTTTCTGTGATGTTGCTCTTATTTGTTCATGTTTATTTCTGTTCTAAGTGTCGTTTTATGTTCTTGGTGCTCTTCTAGTATATATGTGTTTATGTGTTTTACTTGTGTTTATTTTCCTGTTCGTTACGTTATGCATCCCTGTTTTATTTTGTCAATAAAAAGTTTTAAGTAAAACTTGTTTTCATAAAACCTTTAAAAATAAAAAAAATAAAAAAAAAAAAAAAAAAAAAAAAAAAAAGAAAAAAAAATTACCGAGCCTTTCAACCGATCGGTTTGACATCCAACCGATCGGATAGACCCAAACCTAAAAATATTTCACCCCAACCGAATCGGATGGTTACCTGTCCGATCGGTTGGAGCTCTCGGTAAATATTGGACCAACCTAACCGATCGGTTAGATACCTTGACCGATCGGAAGGACCAATCGATAAAAAAAAAAAGTTATTTTCATTTTTCGTATTTTGTTCTTGTGCGTTTGTGTTTAGATCGAATAAGTTTAAATTTCTTTCGGTTTTTGCAAGAATATCATTTCTTTTATTCTACTTAAATTTCTTTTCTTTCATTTTAAATTTTGTTAATTTAGTACGTTGTGAATAAATAAGTACTTGTTTTTAAAAAATAAAAATGTTTTGAACTTTGTGGGTATGTTCACTGGAAACCCTCACGAGACTTCACTCATCCACTCGGGCCACCGAGGGGTTTAAAAGGCTTGTTGCATACGCTAAATGCAACCGTGATGCCTACGAAAGTAAGTTTTAGAATTTTACGTTTTTTTTGTAGTTTAGTTTATTTTTGCAGATTTAATAAGCTCTTGGATATTGGATTATTGGTTATATTATACTTGGTGTGGAGATGTTTTGTTGAACGAGAAATCGCGATCGAACTCCATATGATAAGATGCTAGCATAAGCTTACGCGATTTCTTGGCCCGGGAAGTTTCGTTTCTCTTGGATTATTTATTTACTCATTTATTTTCCCTATTTTACATGCTTTGAAGTTTAATTTTCACAATAAGTATAATGCTTAACTTAAGTGTGGGGGAAAGTTAGATAGTGGAAAACGAAACAACTTTTCAAATTTATAATTTTTGGAGCCAATTTAAAATTTTGTATACTTGTTTGCCCTTGTGATCTAATTGTTTTCACGCTTTTAGGATAATATATTAGAATAAATGGATCAATCCACTGGCGAAATCTGTAATTTTAAAAAATTGAGATGTGTCCCGATTAATATTGCAATCCATTCTGGGATCGATAACATTTGCTAGCACATATTATAGCCCTTTCCACTAAATTGTGAGGATTTGAGCCTATTTCATATATAGCATACATCTTTTATGCTTGATTCTTTTGCTATGAGTGTGCCGGTAATTTTATTTATTCTAGAACTTGTACTTGTAAATCATTACCAGACCGTAGTAAGATTGCATTCGTGTGATATAAGTGTATTCGTATGATAAAGAGGCACCTTAGGATTAAACCAAATGGCCTTCATTTTACATCTAATGATATATTAGCTAGCTACATCGGTTAGTTAACCTCGTATATGGACCCATTTGTTAGCGTTCATTTTTAACGCAAGATACCCTTAGTTAAACCCTCCGAGCCATCCTTTTCATTTTTGATTAAATCCAGAAAAATACAAAAAATATTTTACACTTTAAACCTTAGCCTAACCCTTTGTCAAAGTCTAAATGGTGGGTTGCTAGTTGCTCGGAATGTTGGATTGTTTTTAATGATTAATAGTTTGGTTACACTTCGTTATTTGAATGTGCCATTCCGACAAAGATGAAGGTGGCCAACTTCTTATTTGTATTTTTGTGGTGTATGCTTATGCGAAGTGTGGGGGAGATGTGATGTATGAAAGAGAGGTGTTGAAAAAAAAAGTGAAAAAAAAAATGTGACAAGAAAAAAAAAAATGAATGAATAAGTCATCGAAAAAAAATAAAAATAAATAAATAAATAAATATATGTGGTGACAATTATAGCCAATGCGTTATATTATTATGAAGATGAAGGAAGAGGAAGTATGTTTGAGATATCGATTATCCAATATGCTAAGACGTGATATACATATATATTTGGTGATCGATATGTGAAGAGGAGAAGATTGTAACTATAATCATTTACGGGTTTGCGGTTTGTTCGGTAACTAGCAACAATGGGACTTAGACTTGACTTTATTTTTCTTTTAAAACCAATTTCATAAATACTCCCATGCCTTATCCCTACCCTTACCAAATTACTTTATTCGTTGTTAGCTTTCGAGCATCTGGATATAGTGATGGCTTTGTGAAAATATGTAGTGCATTAATATTTTAGTGACCATCCGGTTTTTGAATAGTTGAAAAACGCGCCAGCGATCTAGTGCGTATTTAGGTGACCATCCGTTATGTAAGTAATGCACCAGTGAACCTAGGTACAATCTAGTGACCATCCGTTGCTTAGCTAGTCAAGAATTCGTTGCTAGCGATCTATTATATTCTTATATGAAATATTTAAACATAAGCCTGGTACAACCTCGAAACCCTTAACGTTAAACCCAAATAAAAGACCTCTTTAGATGTTTACACTTTGTGCTTACGCCACATCGGTGGAGTTTTGTTTCTTGTACAACCCTATGGTAATAAACGGATCATGACTGAGCAATGAGTGTGATTTCTTTTATATATACTCCACTACCTAAATAAATGAGTGATTGAGTGAATTATACTTCGTTTCTTTTTCGTGAGGTGTTTAGAAATGTTACTCAAGCAAGAAAATCTATGGGTATTGTCATACATCTCGGTTTTTCACCATAACACTTAAAAATGATGAATCGTATCTTGTACTTGTACTTGGTAGATTTGCATCATAATTTTTATAATCATTTTTCGTGCACCATGTAGGATCTATTTTTCTTAATATTTGCTTGAGGGCAAGCAAACCCTTAAGTGTGGGGGAGTTTGCGATCATTACGCTCATTTTCACATTTTATCATAAAAAAAATATATATATAAAAATAAAAAAATTATGATCTGTCCACCCGATCGGATGTGCAAGCATCCGATTCGGTTGGCAGGTTGCATGTTTTTACGATTTTTCCATCCGATCGGATGGAGTTGAAAACTGATCGGAAGGATGCCTCGTTAAATTTTTCAAAATTATTTTTAAAATTTTCTTTTTGTTTTGTCATTTAGGTATGAATTTCTATTTTTCTTTTTCTAGATTTGCTTGAGGGCAAGCAAAGTTCAAGTGTGGGGGAATATGATAACGCTCAAATTGGACATGTTTTTAGGAGCGTTATCATGGATTTTATGTATATATATTGATCACTTTTATGAACTTATGGTACTTAATGAGGTATAATTTCTATTTTAGGTTCATGGAAGCTCACGACAAAGAAAATGGAGAAAAAGGCGAAGAAACGATCAATAAACGAAGATTTATGCATGTACGAAGAATTCCCCGACAAAAGCGAGTCTCGTGGAATATATTCGAGAAGATAAAGTCATGAAGTTGTCACTCCAAAGACTCAAGAATAAAGCACAAGAAGGAAAACGAGGAAAGAAATGAAGAAAATAAACTCAAACGAAGAATTACTGAAAGACTCGTTGTTCCCGACACACCTCCACCATTTTGGCCATAACATGAGCATACGAACTCGGATTTAGTTGATTCAAGCGGCCACGGAAAGCTAAGAGAAAGAGCTACAACTTTGGTCTTTATCATTTCTAGCTAGAAGGCTCCATCTGATCGGTAGGAGCCACCATCCGATTCGGATGGAGCAAAGTTGTCAACACCGAGAGCTCCAACCGATCGGTATGGCCCCGCATCCGATCGGGTGGCTGAATCTGACTTCTCCAAGTTAATTTTAATGCTTCTTTATGTCCCATTAAGTCCCAAGTCCGATCACTTGCTTCTAATAACTCATTAACCTGTCATTTTTAATGACACTTGGAGACCAAGTTGAGAATTAATCACCCAAGTCCTTGAGAGTTGTATATAAGGATCCATTTGGATAGTGTTTTCATGTACCTTTCATATCTATCATATACAATTCATGTAAACTCTAGAAGTAGCTCTCTTAACCACCCATCACCCTTTTTCAGAGGTGTTGGGGGGTTGGCTTGGTATTTGGCTATGGAACAATGGGAGATTCATCTTATAAACTATGGTATGATCTCATTTAATAATATTCATGTTTGGTTTCTTTGAATGTGTTGATGATGTGATTATTCTTATGTGCTTGTCTTATGAATGATTATGTCTTAATACTTGTTTGGTCTATATGATAACTTGTGATAAAAGGATGTTTGGATATTTGTAGTGTTTGTTTGATAACATCATATTTGGTTAAATTAGATCTTGTTATTGTTTATTGTTTTGATTAATCATTGTTGAGTCTACATGTCGAAAGGATTCTCAATAGTGTTTGATTTCAATTCATTAGTCAACGAATGTTTTGGTCTTGTACTTTGTGACGATTGTATGAGAAACTTAATAAAAATAACAAGTGAAAGTTTAATTTAGATTAAAGGTCGAAAGACATCTTTTGAATATGTGTTCTAATCAAGTAAATGGAACTTCAAGAATTAATAACATCAAAGTTATGGGGTCGAAAGAACTCTTTGTTGTTGTTGGTTTAGGCATGAATTTTATGACATGACCAATTGATTAAGACTTATGTATATTTGATTTATAAAACACTAAATTATTATTGGTTCTAAAGGTCGAAATGATTACCTTTGATAATATGTTTTCCAAACTAACCATCCTAAAACTAGTAAAGGCTTAAACCAAGTTCTTACTAGCTTATTATAAGGCATACACCAAGTCCTTACTAACTTGTTATCTGATGAACTCAAATAAGTACATTTTATTACTATCATTTATCCTATTAATTTGACTTGTTTTACTATATTATGTATGAGGATTGATACTTAATCGTTTACTTTTGTAATTCTCAGGTAAAAACAAGCATTTGGTGAAACTTGGCGATTTTGGACTGATTATGGAGCAAAACATGCATAAAGTTAAGAGTCTACTGAAATGAAGAAGATCAAGACTAATCTGCTCCAGATGCGCCGCATCTCACTCATGACATGCGCCGCATCTCTATCAAGATATCACCAGATACGATCCAAGATACAAGAGGACATGCGCCGCATCTAATCATGGAGTTACGCCGCATCTTCTGGCGGTGTACGAATATTCCTGAATATTATAATCTTGGACCCCACGCGAAGTTAAGTACATGCGCCGCATCTACTTAGTAGATGCGCCGCATCTTCCCTCAGACAGAAACTATAAATACCCCGTAGACCAGACGAATAAAAGAGTCGAAAGTTTTAACCTAAGACCGAAGACCAGAAACTAAGGACGAATTCAGTCAAGGAGGCAGCACAAGACACACCTAAATCAAAGATACAAGAGCTGTAAGAAGGTGCTGCATGTGTTTAATTCATTAAGTAGTTTTGTTTTATTGTGTTAGCAAACTTTAATTCATCAGGATTGGTGGCTTGTGTAATGTGACAACGAAAGATTGCACTCCCTTTAATACTTGCTTTCCCATCAATTAAAGTTTATATGTTTATGTCTTTGGTTACTACTTATTAGTGCATTGATAACCTCTGTGTTTATTAGTGGCTTGCGGGCATTTGACTGCGGGACATAATGTGGCTCCCACGGTTATTACTAAATTGATCACTTAGGAATAACTTTTAGACATAAGTAATCATTAAGGGTTTACTCGCCGATAAGATTAGGACCAACGAGAAAGGGTTAACTACATACACTTCATATAAAGCTATCAATAAAACAAGTGACAATCTACTTAATTATAAGGACAGCCCTCTTATTGTCTCGAGTATCAATCTGTGTACGTGTGTGCTACTTGCTGATTCGTGCCTATTGGTTTATTTTATTATTTAATTGCAAACAAATCGTGTCAGTCTCTCAGGCTGAAACCCCCTTGCGTTAGGATATTAAAATACTAATTAGAATAACGAGATAATACGTTCCACTCCTAGTGATCGACACTCTACTTACCATTATATTCATACTGACCGGGTACACTGCTCGTTAAGTGTGTGTGTTATTGATAAGTCGGCTAAATATAAATTTAAAACTTGAGTAGGCATTAAAACTGCTAAAACTATACTACGACACGCATACGCATCAAGTTTTTGGCGCCCTGCCGGGGAGTGAATTGTTATTATCTGTTAATTTGATTAGTATTTTAATTAGGTTTTTCTTTTTATTAGATTAATTGCATCATTGTATTATTTTGCATATTTGTTGTACTGTGTGTTATTTGTTTTGTGTTATTTGTTTGCTTTATTTGTTTTTATTTTCGTGTGTTTTATTTGATTTTTATTTTTCGTATTTTTTTTCCTGTTCTGCTATCGTTGTACTGTGCTAAATCAAACGATACGGCGCATCTGATTTCTCAGATACGGCGTATTGCGTTTAATTTTTAAAAATACAACGCGTTTAATTAATTCGATACGACGCATCTTTTCCCCAAGATACGGCGTATCTGTTTTTAATAAGAATTTTTTTTTTCTAAGCGATAAAGTAATACGACGCATCTGCTTTAGCAGATACGGCGTATCTGTTTTTGATAAAAAAAAATGTTTTAAACGTTAACGCCATACGACGCATCTGCTTTCGTAGATACGGCGTATCTATTATTTTAATTAAAAACAGTTTGCGAATTTTTAAACAGATACGACGCATCGATCTATATCGATACGGCACATCTTTCTGAATCAAAAATCGATATTTATTTTTAAACGTAACGAAAATACGGCGCATTAACTTTCGTTAATACGACGCATTTAATTTTAATTAGATAAGTTGATTTTTGATTAATTAAATTCGATACGGCGCATTCGTAAATTCTAAGCGGCGTATCTATTTTCTGAATAAAGTCTGATTAAATTTTAACGTATTAAGATACGGCGTATCCAACTCTTTGGATACGGCGCATCGTCTGCAGATATCAGCTATTTGTATTCATATATCCGTTTCTATATTCATTAATTTCTCTTCTAGCGAACAAATCCTACTGATGATTTTACCTTGGAAGACATGTCAGTTAACGGATATCTTGCTAAGGAATGCTTGTTTTCAGATTCATTCAATGTACTCATGATCGATGCAGATTTATTCTCTTGGGAGACTCCTCTTGAAGCTGCTTTTAAGGAATTCATGCGTTTATGCAACATTGACAAAGAGGTATTCTCTTATGATGTATTTGTGAGGTACACTGGAGAAGAATTGTCGCTCTTATGGCCTATCATTGAAGCCGAAGGATTGAACTGGACTACTATCGAAGAAGATGATGGGAAATTCTATCTTGCATACATGGACTCAAACAACAACAGCTGTGGTGGAGGCAATACCCAAAACTCTTACATGCCTTATTCAGAACAGTACTGGGGATTAAATGAGAACTATCTGGATAATGACATGAATTATGCTTTGGCGGAGTTACTATTTCATGGCAGATTGGTAAGATTGATAGACCTCTCCCTCAATGATTGGCTAGAACTCAAATATGGTAGTCCGGAATTTGCCCCTACAAATGAAGTCAAGGAGATTATGACTTCATGGTTGACTCAGAGTTTTAAGAAGCAATTTAACGAGTTCATGGAGATAAAAAAGAATATGATTGGAAAGGCTTGCTTTGACGTTAACCACGATCCTAACGATGTTAATTTTTCAGAATGGTTGGCTAGTAAGTTTAATAACCATAAGAGCATGGATCGAGCTACCAAAGATGCATTATGGGTATATTGGATGAGAGGAGAAGATGAAGAAGTAGGAAGCGATTATGGGTCGTCACTTCATGATTCAACAATCAATGAAGGCATCGAAGAATTATTCAGAATAGACGTTGATTTGTTCGATTATGAGACACCCTTGTGCAAGCAGTTCAAGGAATTTAACTACCTTCTTCAAGTCGACGATGATGTGCTTACTGGAGATTTACCAGGATTTAAGACTTATGACGATTTCAAAAACACCTGGTACTATGAATGGAATGACCAAGTACCATGGGTTTGGGATAAACCATGGGAATATGCGCACATCAATCACACCTGTACACCTTTCGTTTTCAAGGATGGGAGTAGTGTTTGGCCGACCTGTGATTATAAGAGTGACGGAACCTGTAATGGGGGAAGTATAATTGGGATGAAACGGGTTGGAAACGATGTAACCTTTGAAGATTATGAGTGGTATGATAATGTTGAAGACTGCCCACAAAAAGCGGAGGCTTTGCAAGAAAAGGTTAGAATTGAACGCTTGAAAGGACTTAAGGGAACATCGGGTGCTACTTTCTGGGAATGGGTACATGGAAAATTTGATGATTTCACGAAGCTTAGTCGACGGCTACAATGGGAATTAGAAAGAGAATGGGAAACGATTCAAGATGATAATAATGAGTCATTGATTGAAGAACTAGATGACTATTTGATTAAGGATCCTTATTTTAAGTTTGTTGACAAGGACGAAGAAGAATTCACCAAAAGAAAGTGTCAACTACTTGGGATCCCTTACAATAAGCCACCCGCAATGATTTGTGAGAAATTTAAAGTTATCAAATACTCTTTGGGACCTGATGAGGGTTATGTTGCAGTGAAGACCAAGAGTTATACTAGATTAAGTCGAACAGAGGAAAACGTTGCGGAACTATACGGGAATATCTTTCGAATGCAGGAAGAAGGATGGACCGTGGCATGGACTAAATAAAGAGCTGAACGTGAGTCTAACTTGAAGACTCTGGAATAAAGACAATGCTGGCCGGGAGACAACCCGGATTTATCTTATATTATTCTGTTTTCTGTGTCGAGTCAGTCAGGCCCGCATGAAGATACGGCGCATCTCAATTCTGAGATGCGACGCATCTCCTGCAATGGTCATATCTTATTTTATTTTTCTGCATTTTTTATTTTCGAATTTAAAACTATTTATCAGTTTATTTTTAATGCGGCGCATCCCTGGTTAAGGATGCGGCGCATCTTTATTCTGATCCGTATTTATTCCAGGCTCGATACGGCGTATCTTCTTCCATAAGATACGGCGCATCGACTGACCTGATGATTTTCATTTTTAATTTTTAAGTTTTATTTTTCCTAACTACTAATGTATTATGCAAGTTTGAACCTTTCTTATCTTAGGTGTGTTTTAAAGTGTTGGTGGTATTATAGTTTCCTGGATTTCCTGTGGATACATCAAGTATGAAGCTTTAACGTTCTAATCCACAAGAAAGATGATTTTTGCTCTTATACTAATGGAGGATCATACCGAGCAAATCTCAGGGGAGTTTTCCTGTTCTAATTCTTTTATTTTCCAGTTTTTAACCTTTTATACAAACAACGAGGACGTTGTTTAACTTAAGTGGGGGGATTGGAGAATTAGAACACTTAACATCTACTTGTCCTAAACTTTTTCAAAAATTATGCTTAAAATGTGCTTAATATATCAAACTTAAAAAAATTTAGCATGTTTTTGTTTAAGATCTAAGTTGCATAGCTGCACACATGACGTTATTTTCAAAAATTGTGATTTTCCAAGATTCACAAATCTATGAGTGTGCCGGTGACTTGTAAACTTTAGAACTTGGCTTGTATACTATTCGAGACTACCATAATGAGTATTATTTTATATAATTGGAATGACTTGTCTAAATTGGTAAATTTCTAGGATTACACCCAAAAAGCCTATTATATGTTATGTGTTATTAACTAACTACACTGGTTAGTTAACCCCCGTATAAACCCTTTTGTTACTCTCATTTTTAGAGTAAGATACCCCTAGAAAAACATTCAGAGCCATTCCTTTCGTTTCTTACACCTATGTTTAAAATGTTTCGTTACACCCTTACACCTTAGCCTACCCTGTAGATTAGAATCCGTGGTTGGTTAATTGCTATAGGCAAAGTGTGTTTCCTTACATTACCTGTGTTCGCGTGTGTAATTCATTATCTTTGGTTAGGTCGGGAAATTGCACAATGCAATTGGAGTGAAAGTAAATATTGTATATCTTTGAGTTTGTTTTTCGTGTGTTTACTACTTTCACTATTACCGTTATTTCTGAAGTATGAGAAGTATGGAAAAATTATCCAGAATTATCATTATAGTGATGTGGTGAAATTTTACACATCTATGTTTATGTTTTAAAAAAAAAAAAAAAAAAAAAAAAAAAAAAAAAAAAAAAAAAAAAAATCGAAAAAATTTGAAAAGAAAAAGAAAAAAGAAAGTTGGATGTTTGTTTTTAATCCAACGATGTAAAGTTATGTAAGTGGTCGATATCACCACTAGTTGTTATATATTTATGGATTGAAATGGGAGTTGGCAGTTATGGGAACGCCAACTAAGGTTTATTCTTTGATTAAGATCTTGTTGAGTATAATTCGTGTCTACCTAAAGCGTGTGTTTCAAGTGTTAAAGCGTGAGTTATTCGATGATATGAGTCTTATTCATGGGATGGTTGGGATAGTGATTAACCACACTTAGGATTTTAATTTATTTGTTTTGTTTATTTTTCATTTTACACCAATTTATATCCCAAATGTTATCCATGCCCTTTATTATTCTTTATCCAACCAAACCTTTGATTTATTGAGATTAGGGATTTGAGCAATCTTAAGTATCGTAGTCGTGGATTCGGCTATGTATTTATGATTTTGTCGCCCTTTTTGATATATTATTATTGGTGAAGTTTGGACCTATCTTTAGCCTATTCGAGTTAAGGATTTGAGCAATTGCAAGTATCGTGTTCGTGGATTCGATCATGTATTTGTGATTTTGTCGCCTTTTCTGGAATATGAGATCGATAGTGATTAAGAATAATTAACCCTTAAGCCTAAAAACCCTTTTTACCGCTTTAGACTTGTTATTCCTTAGCTTTAGTGGAGGAGATGTGTATACTTGCCAAGCTTATGATAGAATATTCGTCACGACTGGACAGTTAAACGATTAGATTTGCTTTTATCAACTTATTTTATTTTACTTCTAATTCGTTAAGTGTTTAGTTTGTGTGATTATGACATAAACGAATACATGCTTAAATATAAAATAAATCCTAACATCTTTTAGGATACATTTTCATAAGAGAAATTCTAAGGTTTACTTGGGGACAAGTAAAGTTCAAGTGGGGGGATATTTGATGAACTCAAATAAGTACATTTTATTACTATCATTTATCCTATTAATTTGACTTGTTTTACTATATTATGTATGAGGATTGATACTTAATCGTTTACTTTTGTAATTCTCAGGTAAAAACAAGCATTTGGTGAAACTTGGCGATTTTGGACTGATTATGGAGCAAAACATGCATAAAGTTAAGAGTCTACTGAAATGAAGAAGATCAAGACTAATCTGCTCCAGATGCGCCGCATCTCACTCATGACATGCGCCGCATCTCTATCAAGATATCACCAGATACGATCCAAGATACAAGAGGACATGCGCCGCATCTAATCATGGAGTTACGCCGCATCTTCTGGCGGTGTACGAATATTCCTGAATATTATAATCTTGGACCCCACGCGAAGTTAAGTACATGCGCCGCATCTACTTAGTAGATGCGCCGCATCTTTCCTCAGACAGAAACTATAAATACCCCGTAGACCAGACGAATAAAAGAGTCGAAAGTTTTAACCTAAGACCGAAGACCAGAAACTAAGGACGAATTCAGTCAAGGAGGCAGCACAAGACACACCTAAATCAAAGATACAAGAGCTGTAAGAAGGTGCTGCATGTGTTTAATTCATTAAGTAGTTTTGTTTTATTGTGTTAGCAAACTTTAATTCATCAGGATTGGTGGCTTGTGTAATGTGACAACGAAAGATTGCACTCCCTTTAATACTTGCTTTCCCATCAATTAAAGTTTATATGTTTATGTCTTTGGTTACTACTTATTAGTGCATTGATAACCTCTGTGTTTATTAGTGGCTTGCGGGAATTTGACTGCGGGACATAATGTGGCTCCCACGGTTATTACTAAATTGATCACTTAGGAATAACTTTTAGACATAAGTAATCATTAAGGGTTTACTCGCCGATAAGATTAGGACCAACGAGAAAGGGTTAACTACATACACTTCATATAAAGCTATCAATAAAACAAGTGACAATCTACTTAATTATAAGGACAGCCCTCTTATTGTCTCGAGTATCTATCTGTGTACGTGTGTGCTACTTGCTGATTCGTGCCTATTGGTTTATTTTATTATTTAATTGCAAACAAATCGTGCCAGTCTCTCAGGCTGAAACCCCCTTGCGTTAGGATATTAAAATACTAATTAGAATAACGAGATAATACGTTCCACTCCTAGTGATCGACACTCTACTTACCATTATATTCATACTGAACGGGTACACTGCTCGTTAAGTGTGTGTGTTATTGATAAGTCGGCTAAATATAAATTTAAAACTTGAGTAGGCATTAAAACTGCTAAAACTATACTACGACACGCATACGCATCATTATCATTTCCATACATGTATGTTCTTTGTGTGATTGTTCTTATATTGCTTTTCTTGTTGGTTTGATCCATGAAAATCATAACCATCAACTTGTTACTTTCTTAAACAAACAAAAGACACTTGAGTGCAACCAAGTCTATTGGGACGACCTTGACTTACCAACCTCTATACTACATACGACTAGGGTATACTTGCCCGAATGTGTTCCTAGTTAATCGGTAATTCTTGTTTATAAATTTAAAACCTTTTGCGAACGCATCAGTTCCTTACACCAATACTAAATGTTTCGTTACGCCCTTACACCTTAGCCTACCCTGTGGATTTAAGTCTGTGGTTAGTTACATGTGTAAAGTGCGTATTTCCTGTGTTCGTGTGCGTGTTTCTTATCTTTGGTTAGGTCGGGAATTGCACAATGCAATGGGAATGTGATAGTAGTTATTTTTTATTTTTCATGTGTTTGAAACTATCACTATTATTTTTATAATCTGAAGAATAGGAAAATATGGAAAAATTATCCATATTTGATGTGATGGTGATGTGGGGAAATTTTACGCCACTAGTATTGGATAAAAAAAACGTATGTTGGTAAGTGTTATAAACCAACGATGTAAAGTTATGTACTAGTAGAGATATCCTACTACTTGTTGTATTATATTTATGGATTGCAAGGGAGTTGGCCATTATGGGAACGCCAACTAAGGTTTATTCTTTGATTGAGACATTATTGAGTCTAATTCGTGTCTACCTACTTAAAGCGTGAGTTTCCGTGTTAAAGTGTGAGTTAGTCTATGATTTGCGTCTTCTTCATGGGATGGTTGGGAAGTAACTAACCACACCTGTTAGGACTTAATCTACCTGTTTGTTTATTTTGTTTTACACCAGTTTATGTATTTCCCAAAGTTTTCTCCCTACCGTTTACCAAATTATTGTATTCATTGTTAGCTTTCGAGCATCCGGATATAGTAATGGCTTAGTGAGAATGTCAAATGCATGAACAAGGTAGTGACCATCCGAGTTTTAGACTAATCGAATAACGCTAGCGATTTAAGGTTCCGCCTTAGTGACCATCTGTTGTTTGAGGAATCGAGTGCTCGCGCCAGCAATCTACTAAGTTTGTGTAAGAGATGTTTGAACGAAGCCAGGTTTAACCCTTAAGCCTTATCATGTTTAACCTAATTTACCGCTTTAGACTTGTAACTCCTTAGCTTTAGTGGTGGAGATGTGTATCCTTTCCATGATTATGATAGAATATTCGTCACGACCGAGCAATTGAGCGAATTACTTAAATGTTACCACATAGATTAGTTGAGTGATTTCATTTTTCTATTTCGTGACGTGTTTGGTTGTGCAATTGTGATCAAACGAATAAAATGCTTAAACTATAAAAAAAATCCTAGACTATGTTTGGGATACATTTTCATAAGTTTAATTAAGGTTTACTTGAGGAGAAGTAAACTTTAAGTGGGGGATATTTGATGATATCAAATAACAACATTTTATTGGCATCATGTATCCTATGTTATTCAATTGTTTTATATTATTTTATATGAGAATTGATACTTAATCGCTTACTTTTGTAAATCTCAGTTATAAACAAGCATTTGGTGAAAGTTAGCTATTTTGGACGTAAATTGGAGCAAAATGGATCAAGATGGAAAATTCTACTAAACTAAAGGAAGATACGCCGTATCATTTTAGACAGATACGCCGTACATCAAAACTTAGACGATTATAAAGACCATTACCTGACTTTGAAGCATACGCCGCATGGATTTCCCAAACGCCGTATATGAAACCTTGGTCAACGTAAGAAGATCTGACTCATACTACTCGGGATACGCCACATGACACTTCAGAGATGCGGCGTATCAATCTCAAGACTTCACCAGAGAATCAAAGTTACTAAAGAAACATGCGCCGCGTGAAGAATGAAGGTGTGCCATATCCTTTGGTGGTGTACGAATATTCCAGAATATAATAATTTTGGACCCCACGCGAAGCTACCTAGATACGGTGTATCGACTTAATAGATACGCTGTATCGATCCTGTTATCAGAATGTATAAATACCCCATTCGTCTACCATTCGACATACAAATTTTATATACAATTATACCACAGAAGGCGACGAATTAGCAAAACAAGACACAACATAAAGGACGAATTCAGAGTAGTAAGAAGGTCCTGCTAGCACTTTAATTCATAGGAAAACTCGTTTATTTGTATTAGCAATCTGTTAATCGTTGAGTTAGGGTCTTTTTCACTATTTGATCGGACTTAATTGTTTTCAGCTTTTATACAGAGTATTTGATGTTTAATTGGTTCTTTTGCATATATTTTGATTACATATTGAGTTTATCGTGCCTTGTCGACCTTAGGCTCTCACAATTACTTCATTAACATCGTTCGCATAGTTAATGTAAGTCTTTAAAAGGGATAAATAATACATAAACCTAGTAATAATTAAGTTGTACGCATATACTAAGATTCTAGTGAGAGAGAATATATTTTAGTACTCATCTTATACAGCTAAGCAATTAAACGTGTGACAAGTTTTCCTACTATCGGCCAAGCCACTTATCTGCATCTGCCTTCTATCTGTGTACGTGTGTGTCAATCGTCTGAATTAGTTTTGTTCACTGTTTTACTTAATCTACTCATTGTGCCAGTCTCTCAGGCTGAAAACCCCCTTGCATTATATTAGGTTTAATTAGAACTAACTTAGGATTAAAATACTGATAGATACTTAGGTTTTAACGTTCCACTCTTAGTGACCGACACTCTACTTACCAACTAGGCTACATTGATCGGGTACACTGCCCGTTAGTGTTTGTTATAGGTTAAGTCGGCGAAATATAAATGTAAAACTTGATAATAATAAAAACCTATACTAAACGACACATCACTTTCCTTACTTTTCTTGACTAGAATTTACCTATATTTGTTGTTAGAATTATAAGTTTTGAAATTCGATAAGTGAGAAAAACTTGGTGATGTGTTTCGAAAGCCTTAAATTTATAAGACTAGAATTACCAGTTAATCAACTAAAACACAACACGGGCAGTGTTCCCTTTCATGTATAGTATAGCCTAGGTAAGTCTAGGTCGTCCCTAGAGAATTGTAGTTTTCTCAGAATGTTCACAATGGTGCTAAGGTCAATTCGATTGTCACTTATTAAATTATCCAAACATGTAAATAACAAGATTACTAGTAAAGCAATGAGATATGAATATAGAACCAAATGATTAAAGTATGTTTGCTTAGGCATTGATCACTGATATGATGAAGTGCTTAAGATAGTGCTTATAACATTAGAATTCAAGATAACAAGTGTCACAAATCCTTTTGGCCTATAAGTGCAACAAGTGTTCATACTGATACATAACAAAAAAATCCTTTCGACCTATTTTCATTGTTATAACCAATATAATAAGTGTAATGGTGAAACATGAAGTATCCTTTCGACCTTTATACTTAGATAAATCACGTTTTACCAATTCAATAAGCACGTATCCAAACACTCCATATCTTAGTTCTCAAATCGCCAAAGCAAACACAAGATGACTACTCCATATTCAACATGATGAAAAACATATTATAAACCACAAATTCAGAATACTTTATCGGAAATGTTAATAAGAAAGTACCAATGTTTGCGAATGGAAATGTTTACAAGACTAGGAATCTGAAATCAAGGATTCGCCTATAACCAATACCAAAGTAAATACCGATGATTCCAATAGCAATCCTTAACCCAAAGCTTCTGAAATGACCCAAAATATGTCACCTATCTTCTGTGAATCAGCAACTCGAGTACGAACAGGAGTGTTTGGCAACGGGTTTTAGTGTGGTGTTCTTGAGAGAATTATGGTTGATTCTCCAAGTTTGTGTGTTGTCAGGTTCTGGAGATGGATTGTTAGGATCTGGAAATGGTGTATGTTTACTGGAAACGTGGTAGTGGTGATGATGGTGTGATTCCAAGGGTGTCGGATCAAAGGGCTGTCAAGCCTTTTTCACCAAATTCCTTCTTACAAGTGGTGTTCTTGGGTAGAGATGATTATGTATTGATATGATCTCCTTTAGGGACGTTTTTGGGGGTTTATATAGGCTAGAGAACACTTACGGATGAAGTCTTGGGGTATATGATCGGTTTGGGAGTTAATTTTAACTTAAATGTGAGTAGCAGACCCAAAATTATGCCCAACATTTATGCAAAATCGTCGTACTTCTTGGCTTTGAAGAATTTTCCCGCTGTTGAAAATTGCACCGCACTTTTTGGAAAGTACGGCGGTTACGGAGCATTTTCAGCTATTGACTCAAAAATCAAAGTTGTAGATAATTCTCTTAGCTTTCCGTGGCCGTGAACGGGGGGTCAAACGGAGTCTGTATGCTCAAAGCCTCAAATTATGGCTAAAACAGTGGACAGGTGTCGGGAGATCTTTAACTTGAGTTTGTTTCTTCGTTTAAGGTTTATATCTTCGTAATTTCTTCCAATTCTTCAACGACACATCTCATGAACCTACAATAGCATATTTAATCTATTAAGTATCGAAAGTTCATATAAATCATCAATATATAAGCATAAAAGCATCGATAATGCACATAGAAATATATATAAAAGGAGCATTATCAAATCCCCCACACTTAACTTTTTGCTTGCCCTCAAGAAAAATCTAAGAAAAGAAAAAAAGAAGTTCCTAAATGATAGAAGGAAAGAAATTTTTTTTTAATGCTATGAAATTATCGAAAAATATTTTTTGTTTTTATAAGAAAGTCGCAAGAAGCGCAGGCATCCCCCCACACTTAAGGGTTTGCTTGTCCTCAAGCAAATAAAAATAATAAGCTTTACAAAAAGAATATTTTGAAATATATTTTTGGATTTTTTAATATGCGAAAACAGAGATGTTTGACAATACCTAATGATTCTTGAGCTAGGATAACATGACTAAGCACCTCACGAATAAGGAAAGTATAATTCACTCACACTCATTATTTAAATGATGGAGAAAATAAGAAAATCACACTCAATTACTCAGACATGATTCATTAAATTACCATATGCTTGTACAAGAAAAAAAATTGCACCGACATGGCGTAAGCACTAGGTATAAATATCAAAATAGGACTTTTATTCGGGTTATAACATTAGGCTAATGGTTAAATAAGGGCATGGATTAGGCATGGGGAATATTTACTGAAATAAGTTGAAAAGAAAAATAAAAGTGTCGAAAAATTCCAAGAAACCCATGTTGCTAGTCACGACTTATACCACAAACCCGAGAGATTATTGAACATCTCAACCTCTACAATCGCTCTATTTGGCAAACAAACAACACTTCAACTCGTATTCATACTTCATCAATTTTTATTTATTTTTTTATTTTTTTTAACTTATACTCATACAACTAACAATTCCCCCACACTCAATATAAGCACACACCACAAAAAATACGAAACATGAAGTCGCGACTCTTCATCTTTGTTGAAATGGTACAACACTCATAACAAAGCGCGGACAAACTATTAATCCAAAATCATCCAACACACCAAGCAACTAGCAACCAACCATATAGACTTTCAACAAGGGGTAAAGGCTAGGCTAAATGTTATATATTTTTGTATTTTTTATTTAGTGGATGTAAGAAATGAAAAGAATGGCTCAGTAGGTTAAACTAGGGATATCTAGCACTAAAAGTGAGTGCTACATAAGGGTTTTATTAGGGTGGTTAGCTAATCAGTGTAATTAGCTAAAAGAACAAATAATCTATTAAATGGGATGGCTATTTGGGTTAACTCCTAATTTTGCCTATTTATCATATATAAATACCTATATCACACGAATGTGATCTCACTGCGGTCTCATAATGATTTCAAGCACAAGTTCTAGAATCGAATAGATCACCGGCACACTCATAAACAAAGAAATCAAGCATAAAAGACATATGCCGATATAGGCTCAATATCCTCACATTTTCAGTGGTAATGGTTATAAATGCGCAATTAATGTCATCAATCCCGAGTTGGATCTGCTCTATAAATTGGGACACATCTCTGATTTCAAAAACTTATTTATTTACTAACTTTTATTCTAATATATTGCCCTAAGTGCCAAAATTTAAAAATAGATAAGCTAAAAGGGCAAACAAAAGTTTAATCGATATAAGTATGAGTCTCAATTTACAAATTCCAATTCCCCCACACTTAAGTTAAGCATTTATGCGTAATTAGAAAAATTAACTTAAAAGTTGGATAATGGGAAAAATAAATATAAGAGAAACAAAACTTCCCGGGGCTCATTAGTGCTCGGTTGAATTCTTGAAAGTTATAATGTTGAGCAGGATGCCAACATAAGCATGCGAATTCAATGATATATAATATAATCATATCACCTCCCATGTATAATATATCTCCACCATTCCAAGCTCCACATATTTATTGAATTAGCAAAATAAACAAAAACTACGAAAATATAAAATGATAAAGCACACTTTCGTAGGCAGCACGGTTGAATTTAGCGTATGCAACAAGCCTTTAAACCCCAGATTTAAGATTCTTTTACGATTTAGTTCAAATGTGAGCGATCCATTTTTAAACGTCCAGGATATGGGATTTTTGGTATATACTCCACAAGTGATGGAGATTCTATTGATCTGAGCACGTAATATTCTCTTTTAGTTTTCTTAAATGATTGATCTTTTCCGGTTTTATTGCCAACGATGATAGGAGGTGGCAGATCTTTTTGTATTTTTGGAGGGTCAACGGACTTTCCACTCATGGTGAATACGGTATTCACTTGCTCAATCTAAGCTGGAGGTGGTGGTTTAGTTCTACCGGTTTGTTCCAAAAAGACGTCTGTTTGAGACTTCGACCACTCGTCTATTTTTCTTTCCAAATTTTTAATTATGGCTTGGTGGTTCTTTTCATGTTACTTAATTTTTAGATTCTGGTCATTGATTATGTTCTTGACAAACATGTTTTCATCTTTTTGACTATCCAAGAATTTATTTATAGATTTTTCGAGATAGGTTTCGGATTGAGGTTGATCTTGTTTGACGGTTTTTCTTGAAGGCAGAGGCTTCGGTTTAGACTTAGCTTTTTGTGGTGGAACCCCGGTGGGTTTACAAAAATTTCAACTAAAAAGATGAGGAGTTCTCATGTTACAGTAAGATCTTTTGAAATCATATAAATCTCTTTTTACCTCGTTGTTCAATTCTGTGAGTGTTTTCTCAGAATTTTTATTCGATTGAGGTTGTTCATAAAGGGATTGGTGAGAATCACAATCACCAGAATTTTTATTTTTATAACTTCCAAGTTGGATATAATTCACTTCATGACATTCACACATAGGCGTGTCATCGTTCATGTTGTTTTTAGAAGTGTGGTCACATCTGCAGTTGTTATATATGTTACGCATCTCTTGGAATTCTTTTAGGCTCTGAAAATGGGCATCCGTTTTATTTGTTAAAGCCTCCAACTTCTCCATCAATCGAGAATTATCATTGATATTGCCACTTTCATCGGTGATAGCAACGAATTTTTGATTGGGTGTGTTAATACAAATATCGTACTAAAAACGTTATTTATATTTTATGATCTTTACTTAGTTTTGTTAATTACAATTACAAAGTATATCTTTTAGCAAATTATAAATATTAGCTAAAGTCACTTTAAAACACATTTTACATTTCACAAGATTACTTAGAATTACATTTTACACATCTACTAGTTTATTTCCTTAAAAGGAAACTTTATTTTTAAAATAATACAATGACATCATGGCATGCATCATACATAGATTATGTGATATCTTAGTTAGATCTTCAAGCAAGATAGTTGACTTTGGAAGATCTTGATATGACAACACAAAGATATGGAAAGATTGTGGAAGATTTGGAGAGATTTGAAAAATCTCTTAGCTGTCATACCTGCGGAACCAAACGACTACAAAGACGGATCCCTTTTGTGGGATCCGCAGGATCCGTGGGCTGTTCACCAAGTTTGCCTATAAATAGCAGACTTATCATTTGTGCATTATACAACTTACAAAGTAGAAAACATTCATCCATTTATTTGCTAACCCATATTAGTCATATCATTGATCTCTCTTTTGTAGCAAAGAAGATCAAGCTAAAGAACTTCAACAAACATACTGTTGCAAGTTATAGTAGTTAGGCTCTGAATGATTTTTTGAGTAGTTCTCATATCATTATTTGTATCATTTATATCAGTGAGTGTGGTTAGTGTTTTAGTCCTCAAAACACGAAGAGTGTAGGGAGTGGTTGAACCCTTGTAAAGAACTCGACATCTAGCTTAGTGTCGGTAATTGAATAGGCGACGGTAGGTTGGTTCTGCCTTAAAGTAGAACTCGGTGTTTAGCTTAGTACCGGAAAAGGAAGTAAGCAACGTGTAAAGGTTTTCTCCACCTAGAAGGGAGTTTGTTTCTTAGTGAAGGATAACTCTCGAGTTAGAGGCTCGGGGAAGTGGAGTAGGGCAAGGAAAAGAGTCCTTGTAGCCGAACCACTATAAACATCCGTGTTACGTGGTTTGATCATTCCTCTCTTTACTTTTCATATATATTGTTTGATTATTTATGTGTGCATAGTTTCATCGAATTCACATAAGTAACAAAACGATTTTAGAATTTTAAACGGTAAAACTATTCAACCCCCCTTATAGTTTTCCACAATTGGCATCAGAGCGGTGTTACTTAAGAATTTTAAAATATATTGTATTTTAAAACTTGAAACGATCAAATGGATTTTGAAAACTTTAAAGAAGGGCAATCTATGCAAAGATCATCACTTTTTGAACTAAACAATTTTATATACTGGAAAAATCACTTTGAGACTTATGTGAAGTCAAAGAACCGTAGGAAGTGTTTTAGATGCAGGAATTTTAGTCACTTGATAAGAGATTGTCCAAAGCCTCCAAAGAAAAAATCTCAAAAAGGATTCAATAATAGAGATTGTAAAGATAATGACAACAAACCAAAGATCAACGAAGTTGGTCTCATGGCCAATGACACAGAAGAGGTACTTTCTGACTCGTCATACTCTTTCATAAATGATAACACGTTAGATATAGAATATAACAAATTATGTAAAATCATTCTAAAAATCATAAGTAAAAATAAGTTCTTAAAAACCAAAAAGGAATTTTTAGAAAATAAAATTCATCAGTTAAAAGAAAAAGTCATAGGATTAGAAAAAGGTAAAAGTACTAAAACATGTGTCTTATGTCAAGAACTAAAACTATACAGATGATACAATGAGGTTACTAAAAATACCTTATGGTAGTTTCAAGCCAGATTTCATGAAAAATGGTCACTTAAATGATTTTCAGATTCAAATGACAAAAGAAAATAAGACTACACCAACTGAGTCAGTGACCCACGGATCCAAAACTTTGGATCCGCGTGGTATAACCAAAGGATCCGTAGGTACAGTACAGAAAAGTCAAAACTTAAATAGTATTGAACCTGTTAAGATATCTAGAGAGCCTAACACTAATTCAATTAGAAGAAAAGATAAGAATGAAGTTAAAATGACAGTAGACACTTCATTATATAAAGGAACAATGCTTAGTGAACAAATTCCATTTGATTACCTCCAAGATATTAGTGAACCTTGGTAATATTTTGATTAACCCAAAAGGACCCATGAGATATTGGGGACCAAATACTTGAGCTTTCATTAGGTATGCTTGAAAGAAAGGATTAGATCTAAATGAATGGATGAATGGTACTTCAAGATACATTGCTAAAAACAAATGTATCTTCTCAATCCACAAAGTGTCCAACGGAGGTTACATTTTGTTCAATAACATTCTTAGAAATAATCATTGGAAAAAGGTACGATTCCTCATAACTCCTCATGATAATTGCTCTCATAGATAATTCAGATTTCATACTCACTTAATATAAGTTATTGGTACCACGTCTTTAATATAGTTAGCATGATGAGTAGGAAAAGGTTCTTAAACCTTTATGACATAAAATTAGATTAAAACACCTAAAGACAAGTATTGTCTTAACTTGGATTATATCTCAACAATATAGCATCAATACATAGGTAATGTCAATAAAATAGGATAAGTATATAGCATATTCTCTCGGCATTGCCGTGATCACAAACTTAAGCAAGCATCAAAAGTTTGGAATGATCAACTTGTCAAAATAAACTGTAAGTACACAACTAACCTAGTAGAGAACACTCTTTACTAAGTAGGATCATGTGCTATTAGGATGACATCGTCTCCAAATCAACTTGTCAAGATATGCCAAGACTTCTCAAAAATCATGCATGACAAGTCTTGAAATAAGTAGATAAACTTCATCTAAGATCTTCAAAAAGTTAACAATTAGGAAAAAGGATATTTTCAACCAATTTGAATATATCACGGATATGCATAAGAAAATTTAGACTGGAAACCATTTGAAAAACACTCACGTTCTCCTAAACCAGACTCACCAAGGATAAAGATAGTAAATACACAAGATGACCCTAAACATATAGATGCATCAGGTAGAATATTCTATCCCATATCTCCAAAATATTATATATGTCTACACTTTCAAGATAATTCCAACTTGAAGCCATCAAACATTTAGGAACTTAAGAGACATTTATGGTATCTCAAAAGTACGGGTGTAGAAACCATAATATATGTCAACTAAGATCATCCCTGTAATTAGAGATATAGGAATAGTTCAAACAATATGTGTACCAATGTGAGTCATTGTATCACATCATGATTTACTAAGAAACAAATGGTCCTTGCTACCTTAAGGCAAAGTATGGAGAAAACTCTAGTGGTCTATAATATTAACCTCTATAACCTTTTTTCGCTTGTTGCAACAACATTGCAACAGTTCACCTCAGCAAAAATTTAGCTTAACTTTTTCATCATCATTTCCGTCCTAAACAATGTTTAGATGATGAGAACATCTCGAACTGAGAAAGTTTCTCAAAAGATAACATTGATAATCCTCTCGCAAATACCTCAAGAAAGAACCCTACTTCTGTCCATGGATTATTGAAAACAATTGTTTGAATCCTAGTTCAACCAAAAAACGGAAATAACCAAACACATATTCTGATCCTGCAGATCCAATCGATAACAAGGGCGGAACCCTTGTTTGGGATCCGCCGGATCCGTGCTTTGCTGAGACTAATTCTCAATAAACAGACACTGTTTACTGTTCATTACACTCACTAACCACATAAAAACCAATTTGTTGACGACCCTTATCATACCAAAACTCAAAAATTTCATTCGCCACAATTAAATCATGATTAATTGATCATTGTAAGTATCCTAATCCATCTCAATCACTTGTTTGTGTCTAGAATTCATATAGGTTGCACTAAATTAAATTAGGGATTATCAAAAATAATGAGGCACTTCAAAAATAACTATTAAATCATGTTTTCAATTAGACACTACAATAATCATCAAATACTCCATTAAGATTACTTTTTCACAACTAGGAAAAACTCCTTTCAATCATCGTTCATACAAAATCAAAAACGTCATATTTAAGAAAATACATAACCCTTATGTATTTTCGGATCAGGAGTGTTTGGATTATCTCATATTTTACTACACAAAAATCTTTGCCTCAAAAGAGTCGAGATAATCATACTCCACATTACTCTCATTCAGACACATATGTATATATTATGTGATTCTAACTTAAATTGTATGTCTAGGAAAACCATGCCTCCCGCTACTAACTATGATCACAAAAAGACCACCGACTACCAACCCAAACATCATCAAACAAAAGGACTCTCAGAATCTCAAATCAAAATTTTTAAAGCTTTAGAAAGTCGATATGTTCATGAAGGCAGAACCGTAGATTCATCTTTCTTAGAAGAAACAAACATCCGTGAACAAATGGCTGTCATTCAATTTGATGCACTCCTAGACATAGATGAGCCTATCATCCCTAGGTTCATTCTCGAGTTTTATGCTTCCGTGAAACTCATCATTGACGATCTTGGATCTTTTAGCATTTATTTCAAGATAAACCAAAATCCCTACAATTTCCCATTAGATCATTTCGGGGAAGTGTTAGGCATTCCTAGAGAAGGAACCTGCTTCTACTCAGACAAATGGCCTTTAACCATTCTTGATTAAAACCTAGGTCGTGAACTCCCATATGATACTCCTCTAACTCCCAAAGAAACAATCTGTGATCATCTCTTCAAGCCTAGAAGCAACCAAACTAAGAAACTCCGAGGCAAAGAAGTTTGTCAAGATCCATTCGCTATGGAACTAAATGAACTTAAACCCAAATTTAAGAAACTTGAAGAGATTCTTAGAGCAAATGTCATTAGCAGTATTGGAAACAAAGATCATGTGAATGCAAGCTTATGCTACATGCTCTATTGTGTGTCTATGATGCGTGGTTTTGCAACCTTACATGGAGAGAAATTTAAAATGTGGTGAAACTTATATGGAGAGAAATGTGTTTACTTAGATTTCCTTACTCCCTAACTATCTTTTACCGGTTGATTAGTGTGTATTAATTGTGTGGATGACAGGTGTATTCCTTAATACCAATCGTGGGGTAGCGTACGTACTTCCCCAACTCTATGAGCTCCTACTTCACTCCTATGTCGTGCCGGATAGGAAGCTCCTAACATGGGATCACTATAATTCGCTCATGCATTAAATACAACCATAAAAACCTTAGTACGCATTGGTTCATGTTTCTTAAGACGTTCAAGCAAGTTACCGTATAGGAAGTTAGCCAGTTTTCTTAAGCCTAACATCGATGAACAATCATCCAATACAACTAATAACACACTAATAACCAATAATCAATAGCTAGGTTTCATTAGATCTAAGCAAACACAAGATAAATCTAGCCTAGCATGTTAAACAAAAGACAAGAACAAGATAGAATCAAACAACACATAGACATATTGAATGATTAATTGATAACTTATCTTTAATGTAACATGGAAGATCTCAAGGCAAAAAGCCTTGAAAAAGCTGCTAAAATCGTCTTAGGGTTTCCTCCCAAAATTACACACAAAGTTCCACACTAATGACAAAAAATTGCAAAACTATATATAGAGATCAAGGGCTGACGGCGTCACGTTGTAGATCCTGACGCCGTCACCTCGCCGCTTTTAGGGTTCCCGGATGGCCTTCCTGACGCTGTCCCTCTTTAGACCTCCAAAATCCGTTCTGGCTTATCAAAGCTTGACGCCGTCAGATTATGGCTTGACGCCGTCCCTCTTTAATTTAAACCGTGACGACCTTGATCACTTCAAAGGGTGACGCCGTCAGATTTTTCATGCAAAATTCTCTGGCTTATCATGAGTAATTTTCATATCCACCTTTTTCTTGCCAAGCCATGACGCCGTCCAGGGCAATCCCTGACGCCGTCAGAGGTACTTTTCAGCCGATTTTGAGACTTTGTCGTTTTCTTCACTTTTATGCTCCAAAAACGTCCAAAATGCTTCCTTTTCCAGATTTCTTCTCCAAAGTACATAAAATGACAAAAGGAACGATTTAGGGCAATATTTGATCAAATAAATACGATTTATGGCTTAAATGACCCCTTAAAAGCGGTACACTTTTCGCTTCATCAAATACCCTTACACTTGAGATTTGCTTGTCCTCAAGCAAATGCGCTTTTATTCTAATCAAAATACAAGTTAGGGGTCATTTAACACTAATATAAAAGTAATTACAACAAATAGTCGTTCCACTTTAATCATAATAAGCACGGAGATTACAAACTAGCACCTCACAAGTAGTGTTTAGATACTCACATCTCTCAAGTGTCATCAAAATAAATCTCATAAATGAAAACGGATAATATCTCTCACTACCTGTCATAGCAAATAGATTACCATAGGCTTGGGAAAGGATCAAAAACCTCCTCCACTAGGCGTAAGCACCTAAGATAAACTATCAAAGAGGGCTTTTACATGGGTTATAACGTTAGGTGTAGGGAAAAGGAAAACACGGTTTTGTTGGATAAAGGATATTTTACTGGTGGCGAGTTAAAGATCTTGATCAATTACATGTACTATACAATGTTGCTAAACCAAGACTCGACTCAATCTTAAGCTAAAAACAAAATAACAAAAACATAAAACAAACATAAAATGAAACGGGATGGTAGTCCGTATGTTTTTTCTATTTTTCTTTTTCTCATTTTTTTGTATTTTTCTTGATTTTTTTTTTTTTTTTTTTCATACACTCTTGCCCTACCATCCAAAATAATACATCATAGGGGCGTTGCATTCCCCTTACACTTGAACTTTTACATAACTTTACAAATACTATTCTAATGACTCGAATTAAGATAATCGAAAAACTTGGAGTACTTTTAAAAATATTTAGCACATATGGGGGTAATAAATGATGTTCTTCCCCATTGCTCCATTACACTAGTACTTTACCCATGAGTCCCAATCGTCCCAAAACAATATGTACAAGGATATGACTCGACTTAGCAACCATGTAATCAATTAGATAATTAACTTGGGGTTTAAACAAATGTTGTCACAATAATGCACTAAAAATGAGTGCATACAAGGTAGGCTAAGGCGATTTGGGTGTACATTTTAGTGGGGTGTAACAAATTCTTCCTTTAAGTAAAATGCTTAAAGGTCGAAACGAAAAGATAGGCTCTGAGGGGTGTACTAGGGGTATCGTGTACCAAAAATGAGTACAACGCAAAGGGTGTGGGAGAATTACTTGACCAATGTAGCCAAAGTAATTATAACAAAAACACAGGTGTAAAACAATGGGTTAATCCTAATGCCTCTTATCATGTAGTCAATCCTAACTACACGAATGTAGTCTCACTAGCGGTCTCGGTATGCATCACAAACGCAAGTTCTAGAATCTATAAACTACCGGTACACTCATTAGCACCAACAATGAATGCTTTTTCCTAAAGATCTAAAGGCGAACCTCACTTATTTGGGTGGAAATTTTTGAGTGGTATGGTTTTTGTGCTAGTCATATAATTCCTATCCATGAGATGCTTATTAAGACTAAAGTTTCACTCCTATATGTTGTAAAAAATTTTAAATTTGGTGCTAAAATTGCCCTAACCAATATTTCTCTTGGCTTTATTACACATTCACTATTAAACAAAACAAAAATCAAGCGAAGTTGTAGTTTCTAAGGCATCCTAATTTACCCTCCCTACACTTAAACCGAACATTGTCCCCAATGTTCTAAGTAAAAGATGTAAAAGTAAAAATAAATGAAAATGAAAGAAACTAATACTCCCCTGATTCGCTCGGTATGTATGATGTGATAACATGGTTAAATCTTCCTCCAAGAAAACGAGCATAGAAAAGCTTCATTCCAGAAATATAATCATCTTCTTGTCCAATATAACCTGTAATCAACAAACACAAAAAACCAACGCATCAAACAGAACAAAGAAAAACCACAACTAGATGTAATTCCAGACTTAGAAATAAAAACAAAACAAAACAATAAAAGGATAGGATACTTGCGGGATGAATTACAAATAGGAACTCATAAATCATGTCCACAAGTATTGACACACAAACAAGATAGAATATATTCTAATCATAAATTTTGAATTTTCCATGTTTGTATTTTGTTCTTTTTAACAAAATATAAACTTCCCTACACTTATCTTTTTGTAAAATACCTTTATATGCAATTAAGACGAAGTTAAGAACAAAATAAAGCATTTTCACAAATTATTCGAAACATGAAAATTTAACAATTATGATTAAGCATATATGACACAAACAAACAAATAAAATAAAAACATCAAACAATTAAAAACATGGGTTGCCTCCCAAGAAGCGCTTGTTTTTGTTCGAGTCACAAGCCTGACTCTACCCTTATTTAACAGAAATAGGGGAGGTTTTCCCTACACTTAGGATTAAGTGCGGGTGAAAGTAGCGATACACACCCTTAGGGTGGAAATATGCCACGTGAGGTGAAGGGGGTGAGTGAATGGCTTCCTTCATCCTAAAACTACCCGGATAATATTGGTTGATGGGTGGGTCGGTTCCTCTTTTGTCTCCTAGAAATATATCTAAGGATGGAAAGTTGTGTAAAGGTTGAGGTTCCGGTTCATCAACACTAGGAAATTCCCTAGAACTAAGAGTAAGGTTATCACTATAAGTATTCAAACCTATATCCTCTAGTGTTGCTTGGTCCAAGGGTTCTACCTCCATCGGGATTCCTAAAGTTTCTTCTACTTCTTTTGGGTAAGTCACGGGCGGTGTGTATGCCTCAAACAATGCTTGGACTTGTGGGGTACTTGGTGGGCTTGGGGTTTCTACTATATCCTCCATCACATCAAGATTACCTATGTGTTCATCATGTATTATGGTAGTGCCTAACCATGACATGCACTTAGGTGGCTCAACTCTACCCTCATGTGTGTCGTATGTTTTGGTGAAATCTATCCCACTCATGCAACTAGGTAGTTCAACACTAACCATCTCAGAATCTTGGTTTGACTCTAAGTCCATGTTCTTAGAAACTAGGTCTTTTTGCTCATACAAATCCACTAATTCGTTCCACTTATGGGTCATGGTTAGGAAGCTTTCCTCAAAATTCATCCAAAGGGTCTTACTAAAAGGAATTGATCCTGATAATGATCGTCTAATAGAAATCACACATGCATAGAATTCATTAAACCCATCTAACTTTACCCCCAACTCCTCTTGGAAATCACTAAGAGCACACAAAAATTCATTGGAATGATAGGAAGCAAATCTATTAGTGAAATATAGTTGTTCCTCTATTGTCAATGATCTAAATGGAGTTTCATCCGCCATAGTGACAAATGAAAATGGTTTTACAAACAAAGGGCACAAAGAAAAAGATAGACTACAAGAAAGCTAATAAAATGAAAATAAAAATCTCACTAAGATAGGAATCTAATGAGTAGACCTAATAAAAAGAAATTTCAACCTAAGCAATAACTACTCCCCGGGCTGCGGCGCCAAAAACTTGATGCGTGGTTTTGCAACCTTACAACAGGTTTTACCTCTCGAGGGACCTCAAGAGGCTTACAACCCCACCAGGCAGTGTACCTGACCGATGTAGTATAGTGTAGTGGTAAGTACGGGGGATTGATCATTCTCCACAGGGAATAGTGTTCGTTAGGTATGAAAAACTACTCTAATAGGTCTAAGGGTGAGAGAAGATTCTTTTTATGTTTTTATAATTTTTTATGAAAGCAAGTAAAATCTCGGGTTTGAAGGAGTTGGCGGAATTAGTTGCTCGTCAACTAAGCCAAATTACTACGAATGCAAATAAAATAAAATAACAGAAAATTAAAATGTGGTGAAACTTATATGGAGAGAAATGTGTTTACTTAGATTTCCTTACTCCCTAACTATCTTTTACCGGTTGATTAGTGTGTATTAATTGCGTGGATGACGGGTGTATTCCTTAATACCAATCGTGGGGTGGCGTACGTACTTCCCCAACTCTATGAGCTCCTACTTCACTCCTATGTCGAGCCGGCTAGGAAGCTCCTAACATGGGATCACTATAATTCGCTCATGCATTAAATACAACCATAAAAACCTTAGTACGCATTGGTTCATGTTTCTTAAGACGTTCAAGCAAGTTACCGTATAGGAAGTTAGCCAGTTTTCTTAAGCCTAACATCGATGAACAATCATCCAATACAACTAATAACACACTAATAACCAATAATCAATAGCTAGGTTTCATTAGATCTAAGCAAACACAAGATAAATCTAGCCTAGCATGTTAAACAAAAGACAAGAACAAGATAGAATCAAACAACACATAGACATATTGAATGATTAATTGATAACTTATCTTCAATGTAACATGGAAGATCTTAAGGCAAAAAGCCTTGAAAAAGCTGCTAAAATCGTCTTAGGGTTTCCTCCCAAAATTACACACAAAGTTCCACACTAATGACAAAAAATTGCAAAACTATATATAGAGATCAAGGGCTGACGGCGTCACGTTGTAGATCCTGACGCTGTCACCTCGCCACTTTTAGGGTTCCCGGATGGCCTTCCTGACGCCGTCCCTCTTTAGACCTCCAAAATCCGTTCTGGCTTATCAAAGCTTGACGCCGTCAGATTATGGCTTGACGCCGTCCCTCTTTAATTTAAACCGTGACGACCTTGATCACTTCAAAGGGTGACGCCGTCAGATTTTTCATGCAAAATTCTCTGGCTTATCATGAGTAATTTTCATATCCACCTTTTTCTTGCCAAGCCATGACGCCGTCAGAGGTACTTTTCAGCCGATTTTGAGACTTTGTCGTTTTCTTCATTTTTATGCTCCAAAAACGTCCAAAATGCTTCCTTTTCCAGATTTCTTCTCCAAAGTACCTAAAATGACAAAAGGAACGATTTAGGGCAATATTTGATCAAATAAATACGATTTAGGGCTTAAATGACCCCTTAAAAGCGGTACACTTTTCGCTTCATCAGTCTACTCATCAAAAGTTCAATCTAGCCTACTATGTCGCCAAAAGAATGGCCGATATACGTGTCTTAGGAAAAACCTCAATGCCATATGGAATGCTTCTTACACGTTTATTTAGAGCTTCCATTCCTATTCCTCTAGACTCATTCGGCTTTGTTCCAGACTACATCGAAATCAAACACACCTTCGTTCCACTTAGTGACTATAGAGTGGCAGTAGGAAAAGGGAAACGGGCTCACACCTCATCCTCATCTTCATCATCATCATCAGCTAGTGATGAAGATGGTTTACCTAACTCTAAGCTTCCTCCAATTGACTACTTGAGTCAACTTCCTTCCCTTGATGATGAATCTGCGGAACATCGACAAGCAAAGGGAATTTTAAAGAATGTAGGATGATGGATGATGAAACTCCGCAAGGATCAGCAGAAAATACATAAATTATTGAAAGATAAGTGAGATTTAAAGAGTGTTTGGTATAATACGTTATTAGACTATGTATTGTGAAATTTATGTGCTTACTAAAACCTTATGATAGTACTTGACTCTTTTGTGGTTTATCTCAACTTGAACTAATGATAACATGTATTGTTATCAATTTTCCGAATTTAAGCCACTTTTTGGCTTAACTTCTTGTGGGGTATGCTTCTCATATGAAAATGTGACAACATATTCGGGATTACATTAGTGGTTATTGAAGCATCAAACACAAGGACTAGAAGCGTCATTATTGTAAAGTCTTGTGTTTGAGTGACTATAAATACCCCTCCATACATCCATGGAGGGTGAGCTTGTGTGTGTGTTTTCACCTTTCCTTTTATTATTATCAATAAACAAGTTTCCATCTTTATCTCTCTACACTTTCTCTCTCTAAACCTTTACCATGAAGATGGTGTTCTTTCATCTTCCAAGACCTCCCGATTCACAATATTATCACCAAAACACGATCCATCAATTGGTATCAAGAGCCTTGGTTTTAGTTTTGGTTGATTTTTGTTGTATTTGTCTTGTCAAAAACGTCACTGTTCTCTATTTTTTTGGTCAACAGTTTGATAAGTATGATAGTCTTTAAATGATATTATTTTTTTTGGGCTTACTGTTTGTTATAGCAGTTGTGTATATCATTTTTTAAGACTTTTCATTATATCATCCCGTGATTATTATTATGGTCGGAAAACTGGTAAACATGGTTGGAACACTGGTCCTATAAACTGGGTCTGATTCAAGGTCGATAAGCTGGTCTGGGTACTGATAAAAAGTGGTCGGAAAAACTGGTAAATAAGGAGATGGTCGGAAAAATCATCGGAAAACCGCCGGAATTCATGGTCAACAAGTCAAAACCCCATTTTATCGCAAATGCTTGTAAAGCATTTGCGATAAACCCTTTTTTATCACAAATCCGGACTGATATCGCAAATGTTTGTAAAGCATTTGCAATGAACCCTTTTTTATCGCAAATGCGTTTTATCGCAAATATGCCAAAAGACCACTTATCGTAAATGGGATATCGGTGTTATCGCAAATGGGGTCACTCAGTCAAACCGGTCAGTTGGTCAACGGTCATACGGTCAACGATTACCAGTCAAAGTCCAAACTGTTATCGCAAAATAATAATAATAATAATAATAATAATAATAAATAAATAAAAGAGATGAAGTACAGGCTAGACCAAAACCAAGCATTATACAACCCATATTGACCTCAGTCCGTTATTACCATCATACTGCCAACATCATACAAACTGTCTCAACAATCCATAACTAATCCTAAACCCACCTCACATGTCACTCCCCAACTCACAATCTCTTCTACATCTAAAATCTAAATCGAGATAAATAAATAAATAAATAAATAAAATAATAAATAAAAAATAATTAAAATTAGTAATCTCATATCTTTTCTCTTGAGACTATAACTGATATAACTGACCTTAGAGGTCACTCTATCGAGAGAAATTCATCCTCACGGATTATATTTGAAGACCATGCTTCACTAATATCCGAATATAAAGAAATAAACACAACAATTATGTTGCGTTCTTTCTTTGCTTTGATCAAACAATAACAAAAACCACACACGAAACCAAATCATGAAGAAACTTACCGAGACCCTCCAAAGGATCATGATGCCTCTTTATGCTGTCTTGAACCGGACTACACAAAAAATTAAGAAATCAAGTACGGTTGTTTCGTTTATGACGTTGTGGATTTGTTGTGTGATTCGGATTGATAGATGGTAGGGATGAATTGATTGAGATGAGTGTGACAAGATTCGATGAGATTGGGTTGTAGCAGATTTAAGAAGAATGTTTTGAGTAAAGATTGATGAGGGACGAAGTTTATTTTATTCTTTCCCAGATCTAATTTTTCTATGAAGGGAGCGTGTATGTGTAGATCGGTGGCGGATTAATATTATCAAGTGAGATTAGGGTTAGGTGGTTGTGTTTAAGTAGTGTTTTATATCCGAAAATTTTAGGGTTAATTTGGATTTGGACGGGTTTGATTGGGGCGTTTGGATATGGGCCAAATAATTGGGCCGGACAAATTATAAAGTCAATATGAAGTATTTATCAAATGTATTTTTATTACATTGTGGTAAATAAATGAGTGGTATTTATTTTTTGGTATTGCAAATTTTACGGGGATACGTTTTTGACAAGATCAGGATAAAACCATTATCATAGTTCACTTAAACCGTCAAAAGGCTAGTGTTGGGTATTGAACCGCAAGATGTGACTACGGGGTTAATTCTTTATTATTTATTTGAGGTTGAAGTAGGATATCACGGGTGCGTGTACTTAGTATCTTGAAGATATCGGGGTTGGTTGGATGCATAATTCTTTGAGATCCTTGTTCGAGCTTATAACCTTCAAAATGATTAAGACTTGAGTTATCTAGTTATACCTGATGTAAGGAGTTACGCTGTTGTGCTCACAGAGTATAGCTATCACTTTAAAGGACTTACGTTGTAGTGCTCAAGTGTCACACAAAGATGTGGATAATTCAAGATGAGTTCATATACAGAAAAGGATGGTTGGATGGGTATATGAAACGACCTATGCTTTAAGGAGTTACGGTGTAGTGCTCAGTATAAGTACTTAGTCAGACAATAGTGCAAGTTTAAGTCACAAGCTTGGGTTATTTTACTTCAGTCTCAAGTTCGTAATACTGGGTTTTTCTCCATCAATGGTCACTACAAAAAGCCGTCAGAATGATAATGGGGTCGGTAAAGAGTTAGATGAGGAGAGTATAGAAGGGTAGAGATTTTATCTGCATTTGATTCTCACGGGCTATTTTTGGTACTTCACACATCTTCGACTAATTGGACATACAGGGTTTACGCTCCCTCCATTTCCATCGTAACCATAGTGTGTATGCTTTCGATTCCGCGAAGACATCGTGGGGGAAGAGAGAGTGGATGTTCTTTGACTTTTCTTGCATTCTTTGCAAAAACACTCTTTTTCCAGATGGATCTGCATTCAGGGGGAAGAAATGTGCACATCGGGGACGCATAACAGACTCACATGATCGAGCTTACAATTTTATTACTACCGGAAGACGTCCGCAGAGATGATCAGTGGTTCAGTTTTGTGATTTTGGTGTACTCGTTTCAACTATCGCAGGTTGTGAAGTGTGAAGTAGCCTACTTATGTGAGAAGATCTGGCTAATTTCTTGCATGTTACCCCCGAATAGAGTTTCCGCATTAAGCATAATCGTTACTGAGTACTAGTCAGATTTGCTTGGTGTGGTTTACGATGTCATCTACAAATTCCGCTGCGTACTTACAACTTTCAAAAGATAGAAGACATGTTAACTACATCAAAGTTTCGAATCTGCTGAAGACGGTTGTCAGTTTGGGGGGAAGCTGATTCAGAAACTTCGCCAAAAAGAAGTATATGAAGAAGTCGTTAAAGACATGCAGCATGAATTGGGGGGAAGTTAATCCAGTTCATGTATATTACATCATTTGACTACAAGTGAAGAAAAGTTCTCAAGCCGAGGTACAAGATGAAGACAAAGAGCGTCAACTGTAGTCATCCTCAACACTTGAAGAGCTTATGAAGACCTTTCTTTATTTGTATGTGTACTTGTAGGAAATGATGTAAGTAATCCCATATGTTGCCACATTGGGGGAAGATTGTTGGGTATGCTTCTCATACGAAAATGTGACAACATATTCGGGATTACATTAGTGATTATTGAAGCTTCAAACACAAGGACTAGAAGCGTCATTATTGTAAAGTCTTGTGTTTGAGTGACTATAAATACCCCTCCATACTTCCATGGAGGGTGAGCTTGTGTGTTTGTTTTTCACCTTTATTTAATCAATAAAACATCCAGGTTTCCATCTCTCTCTCTCTACACTTTCTCTCTCTAAACTCTTTCCAAGAAGATGATGTTCTTTCATCATCCAAGACCTCCCGATTCACAATAACATCACCAAAACATGATTCAACACTTCTTTTGTGATGAAGTTTGATGATCAATTTTATTTATAACGTGTGTTAGAATCTACATATTTGGTAGCTTTGCTTTACATAATAGACAATAGATATGTTCCAGGAGAATTTTCGGGTTTTCATCGAAAAATGCGAAATTTGCATTGCTCTCTGTTTGTTTTAGGATTTTTGTTCGGCGGATCTGGCGGATCCCTCAGTTTGGATCCGCCTAGTGTTAACGTTGGCTCCGCCCATCTTAAACCTGCGGATCAGACGGATCCAAAAGTTTTGGATCCGCATGCTTTGTCAATTGGATCCGCAGGAATACACAGTAATCTTTTTCACAAATTCCAACTCATTCCAATACTTAGATTGTAGTTTAGCTCTCTTAGAGTATATTTAGACATCTTAGAAAATTAGGAAAATCCACCTCCCACCAAAATTTGAATATTTTGTCCTGCTCATAACTCACAGACTCTTTCATTACCTTCTCGAAAACCGTGAATCAATCACATTTCTCCCTTTTGAGTCATCTTTCTGGATACCTTCATGTCAACTCCATTTCTATGGATTGACTTTGTCAATAGGACAAACTACTTTATCTTGTTCCAAGTCTTTGAATTTTACACATCATTAATCCAAACACCAACTTCCATAAAAATGGGAAGTATAAATTAGAACCTTAAGATGATCATAACACACTAAATCTTCATCTTCTTTGCACACCATTCCTGTAAACCTCTCACAATGCACAAATCAAACAAATCTCATATGTCTAGACCATACAGACAAACCGCTAGAATTAGTGTTAGACCTTACTGGCTCGTTAATCAAGTTCCAAACGTAAGCTCACCAATCATATCCACTACTACCACTACAACTTCTATCATAACTCCTATAGTCAACATGTCTTCATCTCCAAAATCATCATCACCAATCATAATTCCACTAGGTACAGCATCATCACCCACATATAGCACACCACCACCTGTAACTACACTAATAACTTCCTCACCATCACCTTTACCATCTGAAGAAAGAAAATCATCATCACCACTAAATCCACCCAACCTTCAACCACATGATCTACTTACTACACTTCAACATATTGATGATTCAATGTGGCTAAATCAAACAAACACTCAAGAAAATGAAGAACATGACACTAATCTTTGTGATACTAAGGATTTAGAAACTATGTGGCTAGCTTCCATCATATCTCCATCAACACCAACAAATTCTACTTCATAGAAGCTGTTAGCTTTTCCTAAGTATCATCTTAGTGTACTTCATAGAATTATTCTAGGATTTCTTCAATTTTTAGGGACTTTCTAATGTAACTTCAAGTTTGAGACGTTTGTCACAAACAAATTTTCAATGAATAAAAGTTATATTTCAATGTTTGTAGGTGATCAAATATTTGTAGTACTATCTTACTTTAATACAAGATAGATTTTGCCTCTCATATTTTAGACAATTTTTTTTTCTATCAGACGCTAACATTTAAATTTTTCCTACAAGCTTAACGACGGATCTGGCGGATCCCTGATTTGGATCCGCCTATTGTAATCGTTGGATCCGCCATGTATATCAGTAACAGTACCATTTTCAACAAATTCCCGACTAATCCTGATTCTTAGATTTTAGTTTCTAGTATTCTTTAGAATATGTTCACTGATCATTAATCATCTTCGAATAATTTAGGAACTCTTAGAAACTTAAGAACAAAATTTCCCACCAAAATTTGAATTTTCAAATTTTAGGAGTGAGTTACCTTTCTGATACAAACAAGGAACCCTTTTTAGGGATCCTTCAAATCCGTGGGAACATCACATCACAGGATTTTCCACTATCTCATTGCATTTACTGCATATCTTCATCATAATACTCAACATAAGTTCTATGGATTGACTTATGTGATTTGACTTGCACAATTTTCTGTTCCAAATCATTAGGAACTAACATTCTCTATTGGATTTACATCAAATCCAAACACTAGTTCCTATAATCCTTCTGTCTATAAATTAGAAGCTTAAGTTCGAGCAAAACTCACTCATTCACTTTCCTCTCCACATATAACCTGTACATCTTAGTTATCTTAACTCACCAAGACCAAATCAAACAACTCTTCAACCTCTAAACCTCCAAAACGAACCGCACGCATTAGTGTTAAGCCTTGTTGCTTTATAAATCTTGCAAATTCATCATCAGAGGAATCATCTCCTCTAAATATCTCATCACCTATTACAAGTGAGAATTTCCTCACTCTATCCACACCTATACCATCCAATGTTGTCATACAAACTCCACCTCCAACCATAACTCCAATAGCAACCACACCACCACCCACACCATCACAGCCTGTTAAATCAACATCACCCCTAAAATCACCCAAACCTATGGAGCTATTTAGGACTCTACCTACATCACCACATCCATACCTTGATGACTTGGAGGATCTCCCACCAAGATCAACCAATCCTCCACCCATGACCTTTGAAGGTCAAGAGCCTATGCTTTTTCATCCGATTTTCCCGGATATCCATGGTCCTTTATACCATGATGCACCATCATCTCAACCTCAAATACCACCTCTCTCACCCACATCAACTCTCATTGCCATAGACGAGGCAATGTGGATCAATTTGCCTCAAACCCAAGAGGAGATTAGTGAAGAGCTCAACCGTCTCTACACTCTCTCGGGTATGGTAGATCACCGCCTCAATGAAGCCATGGACCTCCAAAACATCCTTATGAACTCCATCCAAACACCACCACCAACCAATTAACAAGCACAACCACCATAACCAAATGAGTCTACTCTTCCGCCCGGTTTTCCTCGCCATGATTGCAACATGTGTGAAAGAACCGCTCACATAGCTCAAAGGACAAACATTTTGGTGCACGAGCTCCAAAATGAAATGAGGTTCATATTGAACCACATTCTTGAGCGTCTAAACGCCATCTCTCATCCTCCTCAATAGGAGTGTTCTAGTCTCATTATATAGGACCTTTAAGGATGTTGTCTTAGGATTTCTAGGATGTATTTTTAATTTTCTTGTAACTTCATATTTTTGTGACTTTGGTCACATATTTTCAATATATATGAATGTTATATGTTATGCTTATGAGTGATCAACATTAAGCATATTAACATTATTTAGATGACTAACATCATTATATAGCTATTTGGAATCTACATTATAGTTTGATCACTTGTACTTTAGGTACAAAATTTTGATCAGACACTACATTTTGACCTTTTCAAGTCAACTAGATTAACATTCTTATTTGGATGACCATTTCATATGCATTATGCTTCTCCATTGAAGCTATTCACAACTAACATTTCTTTTGTAGCATCTCATACCCTTCAAATGTATACGTTGGGACTCTTGTAATGGGGAGTATACATCGAGGGGGAGCATATCATATTCTAACCATTTTTTTTGAAGGATCATGCATCATTACCTTGTTACTCCATTTAGGGGGAGTAAAAAACAAGGGGGAGCTCTTAAAGTTCTCAAAATCGCATTCCGCTACGCAACTCTTCTTTTTGTTTCGACAAAAAGGGGGAGAAAGGATTAAGTTTGCATAACTGTGAATCATCACAGTACATACACTTTTGCATAAAAATAGTTTTTAAACTCAAATAAAACAAACTTAATCTATATTTTAAAGAACTCATGCTATATTTATTCCTTTGCTCAAAAATATACTTTATGTTTTGTCATCAACAAAAAGGGGGAGATTGTTAATACAAATATCGTACTAAAAATGTTATTTATATTTTACGATATTTACTTAGTTTTGTTAATGACAATTACAAAGTATATCTTTTAGCAAATTATAAATACTAGCTAAAGTCACTTTAAAACACATTTTACATTTCACAAGATTACTTAGAATTACATTTTACACATCTACTAGTTTATTTTCTTAAAAGGAAACTTTATTTTTAATATAATACAATGACATCATGGCATGCATCATACATAGATTATGTGATATCTTAGTTAGATCTTCAAGCAAGATAGTTGACTTTGGAAGATCTTGATATGACAACACAAAGATATGGAAAGATTGTGGAAGATTTGGAGAGATTTGAAAAATCTCTTAGCTGTCATACCTTCGGAACCAAACGACTACAAAGACGGATCCATTTTGTGGGATCCGCCGGATCCGTGGGCTGTTCACCAAGTTTGCCTATAAATAGCAGACTTATCATTTGTGCATTATACAACTTACAAAGTAGAAAACATTCATCCATTTATTTGCTAACCCATATTAGTCATATCATTGATCTCTCTTTTGTAGCAAAGAAGATCAAGCTAAAGAACTTCAACAAACATACTGTTGCAAGTTATAGTAGTTAGGCTCTGAATGATTTTTTGAGTAGTTCTCATATCATTATTTGTATCATTTATATCAGTGAGTGTGGTTAGTGTTTTAGTCCTCAAAACACAAAGAGTGTAGGGAGTGGTTGAACCCTTGTAAAGAACTCGACATCTAGCTTAGTGTCGGTAATTGAATAGGCGACGGTAGGTTGGTTCTGCCATAAAGTAGAACTCGGTGTTTAGCTTAGTACCGGAAAAGGAAGTAAGCAACGTGTAAAGGTTTTCTCCACCTAGAAGGGAGTTTGTTTCTTAGTGAAGGATAACTCTCGAGTTAGAGGCTCGGGGAAGTGGAGTAGGGCAAGGAAAAGAGTCCTTGTAGCCGAACCACTATAAACATCCGTGTTACGTGGTTTGATCATTCCTCTCTTTACTTTTCATATATATTGTTTGATTATTTATGTGTGCATAGTTTCATCGAATTCACATAAGTAACAAAACGATTTTAGAATTTTAAACGGTAAGACTATTCAACCCCCCCTCTAGTTTTCCACAAGGTGTGTTTTGAGATTTGTTGGACTAGTCAAGTAGGAAAAGGACTTTGTCCACTAGAAGCTGAAAAGCTTGATTTGGAGTTTTGTAAAGGAAGATTCCTCCGAATGTATCGTCAAGAATTCCTTGAGTGGGTTCGTCTAGACCATGATAGAAAATTTAAATAATAGCTTTTTTGGTCAGACCGTGCCCATAACATTTTCGAAGCATACTCTTAAGTCGTAACCAGGCTTCGGTTAGACTTCCACACATGTTTTGAGAAAATTTTCTGATTTCGAGTAAAAGACCTTCAAATAACGAAGGTTGAAAGAATCGGCTTATAAAAGCTCTTCTCAATTGTTCCCACGATGTAATTGACGTTTCGTTAAGTTCATTAAACCAGATTTTAGCCTCATCGGACAAAGAGAAAGGAAACAACAAAAGCTTGACAGCTTCATTTTGAGTTTTACCATATTTTAACATGTTGCAGATTGCAAGAAATTCACGGAGGTGGTCATGCGGATCGGCCCACAAATGACCATCAAATTTATTCTCTAGGATCATTTTTAAGTGGGTACTATTGATAACAAAGTTGTCATCAACTTCGGGTCGAACAATGGCATAACCATGAGTTGGTACCACAGTCTTAGTTCTTTCCCACATGGGTTGATCATCAGGATCGAGATTTATTAAGGGTGGTGAATCGGATTGGGGTACGACATCCTCTTCGGATATTTTTGAGTCATTATTTAAGACGAAAACTTCATTAATGGAAGGATGTTCGATAGAAGATTGTCTCAATTTGAATAAATTATTTTTATGTCTTTTTAAATTTACAGGTTTTCATCTTCAAATTTTTATTTAATTTAGATATTGCGTTTATACAAAATTTAAACAATTTTAAAAAAGACATATTACTTTTTTTTAATATATATATGTAGATAATTCTATTAGCTTTTCGTGGCCGCGACAGGTGTCAGGAGTTAATTCTAACTTAAATGTAGATAATTCTATTAGCTTTCCGTTTGGGAGTTAATTCTCACTTAAATGTAGATAATTCTATTAGCTTTCCGTGGCCGCGACAGGTGTCGGGAGATATTTAACTTGAGTTTGTTTCTTCGTTTAAGGTTTATATCTTCGTGATTTCTTCCAATTCTTCCAAGACACATCTCACGAACCTACAATAGCATATTTAATCTATTAAGTATCGAAAGTTCATATAAATCATCAATATATAAGCATAAAAGCATCGATAATGCGCATAGAAATATGTATAAAAGGAGCGTTATCACTTGGCGAGCCCACTGTCTACATTTTGGTCCCAGAAGCCGGATCCCTTGAAATAAAAGGGCCAGATCCCTTTTGAAAAAGATCAGGCAGATCTTGCAAAACAGATCTCTATTGGTTCTCCTTTTGCTTCACTCTCACTTACTTGACCTCATTAGATTAGTTCCTTACGTCTTTTTAGTCATGTCTTAGGTATCCTCAGTCACATTAGATTCTATTTCCTCTTTTGCATGACCTAATACCTTTCTTAAATGTTTTTGATTTTTCATTTTTTATGTTCTGAGTATCCTTTCATTTATGTGCTTATGATCTCTTTCCCTTACTTGTTCTCATTTCTTTTACATTTATTTTGAATAATCTCACCCTTATTTTACCCTTAATAGCTCTACTTTTAATTTTCATTTCTTATTATTTTTGAGAATTTTTCAATTTATTTCTTTTCACCATTTCCTGCTTCTTATCTCTAAAGATCACCCTTAATGTGAACTAGATACTTCCTTGATCATTTATTAGTCTTCTTCTAGTTCTCCTCTTTCTATGAAACTCATCATTAGACACGTTTCATTATTAGTTTAAGTTCTCAGAATTTCTACCATTAAGGGCACCTCTTTACACTCATAACACCAACTTATATAGGCTAGAGCTCTTAAATGCACATAATCTCTCTATTTTTTTGGCTCAGTTAGCCGGATCCCTTGGCTAAAGCTTGCGGATCCCTTTTGGGAGGGATTCGGCAGATCCAGGCAAACAGATACAGTTAAGAATGGTTTTATGCATTAAAAACCTACCTTTATCCGCTCAAACACTCAACATTAGCTTAAATGATCCTCCTAGAAGACTGCAACTTAGTTAGTTGAATTCCTGAATGCAAATGATTAGTTTTCTAAGAAATTTAATGGTAGTGACAATAAGACCTTTTGCATGATATCTTACTATTTAATCCCTTGTGTTTTGCACTTCAATCCCACACTTAAACTTCACCATTCTCAGCTGAATTTTCACCCTCTAAAACATTCCTCACCGTGACTAAACCATCTAGTGCACATTCATCAACTAGAAGTCCTCCTGGAAAAACCGCTCGCATTGTTTATGAAATCTCATCAACCGAATCCTCTCCTATCAAGAAAGCTTCAACTAACTACACCCAAGTTGAGCCAACACCATCACTTGCTCCTATTGAAACAACTCTTTTTCCATCTAGTGAACCAACAATTACTCCTATTTCTAAACAACCAACACTACTTACTCCCATTGAACCTCGACAATTCTCCTTTTCTACACCTCACACTTCACCACATCTATTCATGAACTCCTTGGAGGAATTGCCTTCTAGACCTACTAATCCTCCACCATTACCTACATTCTCCTCAATTGAACAAATGTCTAAGCAACAACCATAATATTTTCCTGATAATGTGGGTGTTGACATCAATGTGCCACTACCAACAACACACGTGTCTCCACCACCAACTCATTCACCTCATCCAACATCTATCATACATCCCTCAACCTCAAACTTGTTTCCATCAACATCAAGTTTACCACCACCAAATCTACCTCCTCCAAACACATTCTTTCCTCTCAATCAATCTATGTGGATTGAGAATAGGCCTTCACAACCTTTAAGCCATGATGAAACTTGCTACCATTGTTAACAAACTCAAACATTAATTAACAACCTTCGTGTTGAAATGCGTTTCATGTTCTATCACCTCCTTGATCGTCTAGATGACATCAACAAACCTAATCACCCTTAGGATCATTGGAAATAAGTGCAAGCACAAGTAGTTACCCTTGTCTTTAGCCTATTTTTAGTCTTTTAGTTACTAGGTTGTCTTAAACGCGAGTCCATGTCCTTAGTTTTATTGTATTGTTGTTGTATACCACTCTTTTTATTTTATTACATGAGCATATTGGCATGTTTGTTACTTTCTTTTATAGCTTTCTTAAGATAATCATATGTTAAACTGCTGCAAATAATAACAGATAACCAGATCCCTCAATTTGTGCTTGGCGGATCCATTTTGAAATGGATCCGGCAGATCCGGGTGCTCAGAATCTTTTCTGAGATATATTTCAGCTCATTTTCTGCAAATTATCATACTATATGCTTGCATTCTAACCATTGTTTTGTAGATTTTTAAAATTCACTTGTAGTACTTAACGCCCTCAATAAGGGGGAGCTTTCGTCAAGGGGAGCTTTGCGAACTAAGAAATACCTTTTTTCATTTTAATATCTCAAACATTTTTCTTTTGTAAAAGCAATTTTTAGTTAAATAAAGTCGCATTTTTAATATCTCAAATATTTTTCTTTACAGATTCTCCTACATGCATAGTGGTCACTGGAAGTGATGAAAATGAAATTAACAAAGTCAAACAATTCATGGAAACCAACTTTCTGAGAAAGGATCTAGGAGAACTTAAATATTTTTTGAAAATTGAAGTTTTAAACAACACTGAGGGAATTTGTATGACCCAGAGAAAATATTGTCTTGAACTGTTATCTGAATATTACTTCATTTGGATGTGGGCTGAAACGAATGGTATTGGACAGGGTTTACCAAGATTTGATTTTCGGACTGGCTGGTTTGATTGAATTATGATCCGAAAATAGTCTAAGACATGGGCTGGAACAAATATAATCCTATATGTCATAATACATATACTTAATTTTGGTATAATATTTGGTATAAAGAGTGGTATTTTGGACTTACAAATTTTCACAGAGTAAATTTTTTCACAGCTAGAATTTGTAATGCTTATCAACTGTGACTATGGGAATTATTCTTTATTATTTACTGTTTTCCTGTGAGTTTTTGTAGAATGCAAATTTTTTGTTAAACCTTATTTTGATAGAGCCGTATGCGTTTAAACTTCATTTAACTCAACTTATTTTATAACTATTTAGCTAAACATTACGTAACACGTTTCAATTAGATGCACCATCTTACTTACACTTCAGTAATTTACAGAAACATTACGCAATGAACAATTAGATACAGATCGTGTGCATCGCACAGGTCTAACGCCTCGTTCACAATAAGTTTTGAAACTTAAATTTTAAAAGACTAAAACTATTCAACCCCTTTTAATTTTTCACAAATATCTTCTTCATCCTCACATACAACACACATAAAGTTTATTTGCTTGCACACACACATACACACATTTGTCGGATGTCTTTCTGAATGCAGTCTCTTTATCCTCCGATAAAAGTATGACTGTGCAGTGTCTACATCTTACCCAACGAGTATAAATACATCAATACTAACTAACCGGGTTTGGCCCAATACAAATAATACAACACATAATAATAGTCCACTAACACCCATACTCGCTCTAGCGGGATTGAGTATTGGATTGGGCATTGTTGATGATGTTGATGTTTTTCTGGTTCGAGTTTCTTTTGGTTCTGGTCCCGACTAGTTCCGAAACCGAGTTCATCAATAGATTTACAAGCCAAGAGTATAATAATGTAATGTTTAAAATATCTATTTTTTTATGATGAGTTTATCCTAGTGGATGTGATGTGGATGGTTGAAAGGTGTCTAAAACTTCTTGGCTTAAAGATGCTCCACTACGTACAATTAGGTACACCCCCATTCGTTTTTTCATTTTCTAGAAATATTTGTTTCTAAAAACATTAAAATATATATATAAGGAAAGACACCATATACATTGCTTGTACTAAACATTAGGTACTGTGCGAATTTCCAAGTATTTTTTTTCTTTATTTAAACATATATGTGAAAATACAATGACTCAAATATCAGACCGATATTACAATTCATTGATTATACCTAATACGTAGTAAAACTTTAGGATTGGCTCTAACCTATCATCTAACACTCTTTTGCAGTTTGAAGGAGAGGTTTCTGGACGTACAAACTAGATAAAATGTTAAAAGCGTCTTCTTCTTATTTTCTTTTTCTCCTCTTCTTTATTGTTCGTTTGCATGGAGATGGACTTGTATTTGACGAATATAATTGTACACTGCTATTCTTCTATTTTTAATGATGTTTGCTATTTTTTTACGACATGACTTGCTTTGTCTTTTTGTAGGTGGATATTACCTAAAGCTCGGATACCATGTAAATAAAGATATTGTTAATTATGTTTTTGTGTGATTAACGTGACTTAGAGAATAAGTTAACACAACCCTAAAAACCTAATGGACTCTAAGCCTTTAGACTTGGGTTTTATCCTATAACTTACATATATATATTTGATATTTGAAAAATCGCAAGAGGTTGAAATTTGACAATACGAAGTCAAGTTCACTATAAATAATGGAGTGTGAGAGCGTAAGAGACACATTATTGAGAAAGCAAAAATGGCACCATCCAAGTTTCTCATTTTCTTTCTTTCTTGTTTGCTCTTATCTTTTTTTGTTATTGCAAGAAAAGAGCTTGCTTTGGAGACTCCTGAAGAAGAAGGACACCATTATCATACCCTTCAACTAAGCTCTTTACTACCGTCATCTACATGTAATCCATCCACTAAAGGTTCGTATATATTCCCTTAATTACAAACTCTACTTTCTAGTGCGCGCACACACACAAACGTGACATGACGTACCTATATACATGTTTCTATTTGTATACGTGTGTCTGTGTGTAAATGTGTATGTGTACGTATATATACTAGTGCATGTATGTGTCATGTCTTAGCCTACTTAAATATGTGATAAGCTCCTCCCATGACAAGTAAATTAAACAAACGAGTGAATACTTTTTACCGAGTCGTGGTAAGTCTGATATTTGTAAAAAGGACAAAACTTACCAACTTGGTAAACAACTCATAGTCACTTAGAAACACACAATATAATCAATTGCCGTGAAATAATATATGCTATAAGTTTTGTTAATAACCCTTTCTATTTGATTATGTAAATTACAGTAGTTCTCACATCACATCATTTTTTAAAAGAACAATTAACAATTTTTTTTACGTGAGCTTAGTAATTTAGATATCGGTCATACTTGAATAAATTTGAAACAAATTCTAATGATCAGCTATATTAATCTTACCAGAGTTCAGGAAACCAACACCGTAGAAAAACCATTATACACGATAAAATTTGAGATGTAGGAAATAGCACTTAAATTTTGATGTTAAAATCATATTTGTCTCTATAACAATTATAACGATATGTTGATTATATTGTTTTTGCCAGAAAAGTCTCGGTGATATAGTATGATTGATTGATAGATGAATAGTTTTATATTTAACCATAGGGCCAATCAGTCTTTGTATTTGGAAACATTGGTATATAGGGTTTTGAATTTTTAACTTGTAAGCATCTAAGTATGATAGATAAAGAGGAATTGCGTTCATCTTTTGGCAACGTACAATATCATGCTATGAGGTTACTGAACTCAAAATGGGACTTTCAGGGTCTTATGTACGAAGTTTTTTTTATACGTTTACGTACTCAAGTGGCAAAACCGCGTGAATACATGTTTAAAAAAACTTTTCTTAACCGAAATGAATTGAAATCACTTTCATGCAAGAAATGAAAGACAAAAAGAATTGGACCCCAAGATAGCTAAGGCAACCTCCACTAGGAGGATAGTTTATTGGAGTTTAGGGACCATAGATGTCCACACCAAATTTTACAAATTCTTCGCCCACACACTTTAATTACCCACTAATCAATGTTGTTATGCTATTTCGTCTCATAGCAATACATATTGTCAAATCAATTAACTAATCTAATTAATGTAATTAGGTACTACGTCAATATTAAATGATCATACTTAATATTATTATTGTATTTGGTACATTTTAATCACTTTACGATATTTTGTGATTAGAAATTTATAAATACAGTATCAAGCATGTACTTGTTATAGGATTTTTAGATGAAAAAATATGTTGTTGTGATCCCCGCTTCAGACACGTACCTTTGTTACGATTATATAAAGGGAGATGACTTATACATATTTAGTTTTGATTTGCACACTTTAATGTATAACTAGTTAAAGCAGAATTTATAAATTGTACAACTATTTAATGCACATATTATAGTGTGTCAATCAAAAATTGAAGTATGCAAATCATTTCTCTTATATAAAAGTTAGAAAGATGGTAACAATTACAAAATAGAGGACATTGTCTAACTAGAAGGATTGATAAAAACCAATCTATGCAATATAATTACAAAAAACATCTTTACTCCTACTAAAAAAAAATTAAATCGATAATATATGGGGATTTACTTAATTAATTATCCTTTTTCTAAGTAACTAACATATAAAATTAAGTTATTACAACCTCTTGCAAGCTAAATGATGGTGAAACTAACATATAAAATTAGGTTATTACAACCTCTTGCAAGCTAAATGATGGTGAATGATTAAAGAGAAACATGATTGAAACTGGCCGGTGGGGTTTCATTCACACACATTATTGGAAATATATTAATGTTAATTAAACTTAAACTTATAATTAAGATATTTTGTTATACATTTCAAGTTTTATATTTGATAGAGTGTACATATCCACTCGTTAGGTATATGTTCATAAGCATGCATTTAGAAATGTTGTATATATACCTGAATTTTGGTAAAATATCAAATTTATCAATTAATTGCATTATAGGTTATAATCGCTAATCACTTAATAGTATGATTTTTTTTTATACATTTAAAAGTGTAAAAAATCTTTTATTTTATAATTTTTTTCACACTTATTAATGTAATCAATTTTTACATATTGTAAATAGTTAATAAACTAATAAAGTTTACACACTTTTTAGACCGTGTAGATTGGATTATTTTTTAATGCTTGCTAAGTAATGGATATATTAGTTGAAAAAAAAAATCGTAACAAATTAAATTGACGCTCTGTTTTTATATAATTTGAATAATAATAATAATAATAATAATAATAATAATAATAATAATAATAATAATAATAATAATTTAGCAAAACCTCTTCCAAGAAACAACGTACCCTAAATTATGATGATATATGTAACGATACTTTTGGGTTTTGTAACTGAACAATATTAGTTTTGCTACTTGAAAAGTTCATATTTATTTTTATTTCTAACAATCATCTTTATTCAAAACCATCATCTTCAACCACATTATAAATATCTTTTGCACGAAAGAGTTATTTTTTACAAAATAAAATGTCAAATATGACGATTTTGTTTGCATTTATGTTGTCATATTTTGTCTTAATCATCCATTTAATTAACATTTCGGCTCTTTCTGTACTTGCATAAGAATCATGTGGTTCTTACAATAAATAGATCCCGTGACATGACATTGTATGTTTACTACTACCTCCATCTCAAAATAAGTGTTCAGTTTTACTCTTTTGAGTCTTTTTTGTTCAACTTTGACAATAAACACCTTTACTTGTGTTGTATAATAGTTGGTGCAAAATATATGAATGAATTGGGTTTTAAATGTATTTTCATTGGTATAATTTTCATCAAGTGTTATATGACACAAATAAAAATATTTAAGGTTAAAGTTGAACAAAAAAGACTCCAAAAAGTCAAACCGGACACTTATTTTAGGAGGGGGGAGTACAATTTTTATTTTGTGTATCTAACTTTGTAAATTGAGAGATGGACATAAAACCCTCTATACATGAAAAATCTCGATCTTACATTTATTTTATCAGCATTTTAGAAATGTAAATATATGGAACATAAAAAAAGTATTAGAAACACATGGCCAATAATATGATAATGTCACTAGTCCACTATGACAAAATTATTTTGTTTTGTGCTTTAGTTTTATTGAAGATTCACATGGAAAGTGTCCTACCTATTATTCATAGAATAATAAGTGTGAATAAGTTGTTTTTGTTTGGTTTGGTTTTGTTTGGAATCATAAACTTCTTGCGTTCTGACTTGGTCTTGATTTCACCAATCGACATCGAGTCACAAGCGTCATAGAACCAAACGAAAACAGCCAAAATGTTGTTTGATTAGCTGCACGATAACCATCTGAGACAAAATAGATCGAATATATTAATCGGTGTTAATATGTACATATATACATAACTAGATTGTATCTTATTCTAGACTGATACAGTGATACTAAACCGGGTGCTAGCTTAACTGAATTAAACCTACGAAGGTTGGTTTGATTGGCTTATGGAGTTTAGGCAGAACTGGCAACAAAGATTGGTTGAGTATCATCTGATTAGCGAGTAATTACTTTTGGCATGGCTGGGACGTAAGATTGACTCATAAAAGTTTTACGACGATAATAATCTGACTTCCTTTTGACCCTTTAGACATGTTCATCCCATTTTATCTATTTCATTTGATGCAAAAAAAAAAAAAAAAAAAAAAATCAATTAACTCGTTTTAACTTTTAAGTATAATACGAGTATAGCCTAAAACCAAAGATTTTAAAGTAACAGTTTTGTGGTTTGAAGTCAGGAAAATTTCTGATATATAATGAAATACAATTTATTTGTCATAACAATATAATATCATTTTAGGAATTACCCTACTGAGTATGCAATATAGTTTTAACTATCTATAACAGTAACTAAATGAGATCTAAATGCATAAAATCAGGTGACAAGAAGAAGGGATCATTGGAAGTAGTTCACAAACATGGACCGTGTTCTAAGTTCAGTGATGACGTAGTAAAACCATTGACCGTAGAAGAAATCTTCACCCATGATCAATCGAGAGTTGACTCTATCAGGGCTAGGTCAACCTTCAACAAAGGGAAAAAGGATACATTGGGCTCCAAAGCCACTCTCCCTGCAAAATCCGGTAGCACCATCGGATCGGGTAATTACATTGTGACTGTTGGATTAGGTACACCGAAAAAAGATTTGTCACTCATTTTCGACACAGGAAGTGATCTAACTTGGACCCAATGCCAACCATGTGCCCGGTCATGCTATAGCCAACAAGAAACCATATTTGCACCATCTGCATCAACCACCTATAACAACATTTCATGCACCTCAACTGAATGTTCAGGACTCACTTCTGCAACCGGGAACACACCCGGATGCAGCTCATCCACATGTGTTTATGGTATTCAATATGGAGACCAATCTTTCTCGGTTGGATTCTATGCAACAGATAAGCTTACCTTGACTTCAAAAGACGTAATTGATAATTTTTATTTTGGGTGTGGGCAAAACAACCAAGGACTATTCGGTGGTGCTGCTGGGCTAATAGGACTTGGTCGAGACAAACTATCCTTAGTGTCACAAGCCGCTAAGAAATATGGGAAAGTTTTCTCTTATTGTCTCCCATCAAAGTCTAGCTCTACAGGCTACTTAACATTCGGAAGTGATGGGGCTGCTAGTGGAGTTAAATACACGCCACTGTCGACCTCACAAGGGGCCTCTTTCTATGGTCTTGATCTTAATTATATATACGTTGGTGGAACGAAACTACCAATAAGTCCATCAGTGTTTTCAACATCTGGTATGATCATAGATTCAGGAACCGTTATCACAAGGCTTCCTCCTACAGCTTATTCAGCTCTGAGTAAGGAATTCAGAGCACAAATGAAAAAATACCCCTTGACTAAAGCATTATCTATACTTGATACATGTTATGATTTTAGCAATTATACCACACTTACCTTTCCAAAAATAAGCATGCTTTGGAGTGGAAACACAAAGCTTGACATTGCACCTCAAGGGGTCTTTTATGCTAATGGTGTAAGTCAAGTGTGCTTAGCTTTTGCCGCAAATGGGGATGATTCTGATATAGGTATATTCGGGAATGTTCAACAAAAGACACTACAGGTTGTGTACGATGTGAATGCAGGAAAGGTAGGATTTGCATCTGGGGGATGTGCTTGAACACAAATGAAGTACAAAAGTTACAGCAATATGAAGGTATAAATACTTTAAAGATCGATTCAGCGAAAAGATTGTTTGAATAAGGTATAGATGTAGATTATGCTCATTACCAATGCTGGATATTCGAATTTACGCAACTAAAATGTAAATTACTTGTTTCTGTTTTCACTTCACGAAACATATATAGCTGTAAAACTCATACACAATTCGATTTGATAAACCGAGAAAACAATGCAAATCATGAAATATGTATCATTGAATCAAATTGTATAGTATGATTTTATATGGTTTACATGTGGTTCCTGTTTTCTTATTCGTATCCCTATAAACATTAGAATGAATGAATACAAAAAATGTTATTCTTGTTGGTATTAGGGTCATGATAATCAAATGATTTTCCGGATAAATTCTTGAATCGTGTATAGAGTCCACTTTCCTAATACAATATTTCGACCCTATTGTGCCTTGTGTTACACGAAATTCGTATTGAGATAAGACATGAACGAACACTCTAATTCTAGGCACAAGAAAAAGAGAAAAACATTGAATACTTTGTTGCATTTGTTGTTGATATGAATATATATGTTCATGTAAAAGACCAAAGTTGTGTTTGTATATATATATATATATATATATATATATATATATATATATATATATATATATATATATATATATAAACTCATGGTAGTTGTAAAGAAAAGTTGTGACTTTTGGTGAAAAGTCACACCTTTTAGGAAATAGTCACAACCCTTCAAATAATTTCTGCAGAGAATTTGTGACAGTTAAAACTATCGCTAACTGCAGCCTTGAAAGCATATATCACTATTGTGACAGTCCATCTACGACGACTGATTTCTGTCACTAATGCAAACAACCATATCATTTGAACCATTGCAACACTACGGTGACAAATGGAATTCTGCCAGGAAACATCCAAGGCCTTACCCCTTGATATAAATCAACAACCTTTACCATTATTTGTACCCGAAATCAAGTTAATAGTTTATACAAGCGTGCACTCCGCACCTCCAAACTCGTATTATAACTTAACTTGAAATCCATTTGGTCCCGGGTAAATCAGCATTACACATAAAACGATTGATGACACTAAAATCACCAACAATCCTCCCCATTTTAGTGTAACCTTGATTTTTCAATAATCAAAACAAATCAAACTCATGCATAGATGAAAATGTCCCAAGGATTGAATTTTCACTTAGTATATTATGCATTTCAAATATTCGAGAATCAGGGTATCCCACGGATTGAACCCATCAACTCATTTGATTACTCGAAGATAATATACACACGAGTTTCTACATTTCTCCAATGTTTGTACTTGACGCTTTACAAGCCATGCGTCCATATCCATTCATGAGTATAGATGAAGCCAAGTCCAAGCTTCTTGAAGCGGCAAAACTTCATACTCACATATGTAGTTTCTTTTAATCATGCCCTGGATTGCTCTTTTTCAAAAGAACTATTAAGAAGATAGACTTCAACCTCATCATCTTGCAGGTCTAAACACATACCTTGGGAAAGTATAACATGTATTCCAATCTCTAAGTGTGAGCTTTCCACATTGAATTCAGCTTCTAACGTTGTATTAGAAGGGAATTGGGTGTCTCACCATTAAAGAATTTAAATAGACTTTTAATTCCCTAACACCGACTTGTGCACTAAGTCTCTTGCAAACCACTTTGTCAAATAGTAAGCTATTGATAGTGTAGATTCACTATCTTAACGCATAATATACAAATGTTAACACTAACTTCCCAACATAACACAATGTTTAGAAATAAGTCTTTTTACCATTGTTTTTCTTTTGAACAAGAATACAAGGACAATAACGCAATAGTTGAATATGTTGTACAACTACATTCACATCAAGTGTGAAAATCCAACCATGGTCTACTTGATCAATAAATTCAACTCACATCAATATATCCTTATAATACTTAAAGGATCCCCGTTGTATTCTAAATCATAATCTACGGTTTTTCCACAAATAGGAAAGATATCCTGGTCTATTACTTCCATGACTCATTTAGACAAATGTTGAGTAAAGTATGGCAAACATTTGTTATCTCATACAAACAATCACAATCAAGCACATGTACAGTTTTATACATTTCATGATATCCAATTTAGTAAGGAACTAAATTTATCATCTATGCTCACAAAGTGTGATTTTAGAAAAATAAGAACATTGCCCGATGATGATGCAATCATAATACGAAACCCACAATTGGTAAAATGACAAAATGATCATGAACTGTGTGTTTCCTTATAAAAAGAATTTGCAATCCAAAAACACACTCTTATAATTAAATTATAAGTCAATGGACCATGACTCACTATTCGTTACCAAGCATACAATTTAACAACAAATTGTATTCAACATTAAAGTTTTAAAATACACCATCCATTGCAAAACCAGCAATACTATGAAAAAAATTACACAAAAGTAACCATGAATTTAGCCAATTCATTCACGTCTATATCAGAAAATCACCTTTTAGGAAAGGAAAACTTAAATATACATATATGTCAAACATAGATTGATACTATGTTAAAGTTTATACGTCAAATAGAATAATATTAGGATAATTACTAAAATAGACCGGGCAATCAAGTGGTTGGCGGTTTTTGCCCCGAAAAAAAAAAAACTTCTCATATTAGACCAGGCAACCGGGCATTTCGACCCATACGATGACAAGTGTCCTCCAGTTGCCCAAAAAATACACAAGTTGCCCAAAAAATAGTCAGATAAGTGACACTTGTCACTTGCAGATTTCAATTGCCCAAAAAGTACAGGTTGCCCTGGTCTAATATCAGAAGTTTTTTTTTTTTTTGGGGCAAAAACCGCCAACTACTTAGTTGCCCGGTCTATTTTAGTAATTATCCCAATAATATTTGTCATTCATGCATGTAAATGATCCAGAACAATTAAATTGCAAATTTAATTTCAAGAAAATGTTCATGCATTCCCACATTTAACTTTTCATATCATTCCAACATCCATGAAATATGAAAACCTCGATTCCAAATATGATCCGTCATCGGCATCGGCAATCCGCAGATGCCAAATATTAATTCTACTAATTGGCGATCACAATTAAATATAGCTCCTATATAAAACAAGGTTTTTCTAAGGAAACCTTTGCTCAAAATTACCAGATAATGACACCTGGCATTTAATTTGATCCAATGGACCAAAAGCATTTCCTCTTCACAGCATTCAATACAAACAAAAAACACACATTGAAACACACATTCGCTAGATCAAAACACACACTCAAATCCACCGAATTCATTTAGATCCCCAAAAAATTAACCTCCCATCAATAATCGCTCAACAAAAATTATCCTCAATTAATTTTAACCCTAAATCAATTCATCCCCAATATCATTTATCATGATCAATTCATCCCCAAAAAAATTCGTAACCGAAATCAATTCATCCCCAATAGGTTTACAACAAATCAGTTTAACCTAAATCAATTCATCACCAATCACATTAAATGTCGAATAATTCAATCAGGATGATAATAGATTAGAACAGTTTGGGGCAAATCAGTTTATATTAATTTTTGCAGCCTTTAAATGAAATCGAATAATTACTTGATTTCATATTCACGTATCTGAATCTTCGATTCAATCAGGTATACTCTCAGTTTCTTTATTTTTTTTACTTACAATTATTTATAAAATGGATTTAGTTTTGTTGTTGTTTTTTTATGATTAATTTTGAATAATTTGTTAGGTATTGCAGTTTCATCAAATGTTTGGATTTTTAGATAACCTTATTTCGAATGGATTATTTTTCCTGGAATTGATTCAAATCAATAGGAAGAGTATTGAGGTATGAAATGGTTTGACTTTCTCTGATATACTCCAAGATGATTTTTAATGAATGTTAATTTATTTTATGTGTTATTTATGGAATCAACTTTAGACATGATATTTGAGGTGGGATTTGGTTGTAATCTTAATACGTTATATGCTTAAGATGTGGTTACTCATCGGTTAATGGTTTCGGTTGATTTAATGATTTACATATTCGTTGTCTTATTATTGAATTGTGGAACTGAAGTGTGGTTGTTATCAATTTTTGTGTGTTGATGTGTTAGGGTTATTGAAAGATTAATCAAGCCCGCAAGTATTGACGAATGATGATACACTAAAGGTAATATCATGATTAAAAATTTTATGGTTCTTATGATAACATTGAATATTTAATCTCCAATTAGGTTTGTTGGATTTCCAGTAACATTGAATCTTTTTTTGAAAATTGGATTGGTAGGAAAGAAAGTCCATGAATGCGTACGAGGTTCGAGCTGTTGTTATATCACTAAGGTCAAACTTTTCTTACATAGAGGCGTTTTACATCATTCTTCAAAATTTTATTTATGTGTGTAACATTTAGGTATTTAGTTGTTCAATGAACCCGTCATGTTCAGGCACCATTTACGTTGAACTTTGGGTTTGATGATTCATGGGATATTGATTCATTACCCATTTCCACTCCATAATCAGTACATTAACATATATATTAACAAATATTGATCCATTACCAAATTCAGATACTTATGTAACAATTTTTGAACCATTAATAAACTTTGCATCATGTATATTCTCCCCAAATCAGGCATCCCCTAAAACATAAATATAACCGAAACATTAAACCCCTAAATCAAATCATCCCTAAATCAAACATCCCCAAATTCAGTTATGAAGATATGATAATCTCCACATGATGAATAAATCAATCACTATGTCTTACTATTATCTTAAACCAAAAAACGCATATATATATATATCAGTGATTACCATGTTCCAATTTGCAAACAGGTGCGTTTTTTAAGGTACTAATATAGTGAGTAATTTGCAACATAGGTTTATGAAAATCGATAACATAGTGTATAGTCTCCAACTTTCGATCCTGATAAAAGTGCATCTTCCTGCTGATTTTGTAAGATCGGATCAAGATACATTATCACCACTTCTAGGAAAGAAATAGTTGTACACATATGAAACTATGGATTCTAGGAACAAATAAAGACACCTAGGTAAGCAGCCCGCGTTAGATTTCCCAAAAAGCCAATATTTCCAGCTATTAGTTAAGCCGGTTCATAATGATGTAATCACTCTTTGTTCTTATTTATTCAGAATGTTCCTAAAATGCTTTGGCTTGTCTCTTAATTTTCACAATTTTGTCCAAATGTTTCCATATCTACCAAATGCACGTGTAGGAGCTGCTGTAAGGCTGATCAATTGTATCATTCTTGATGATGTTGGAATCAAGGTATAATAGTGCAACATTGAAAGTTTACACAAGCCCCCAGACTTATTGTATCACTTATGTAGCTTAACATAAATTAATCTATGATTTCAGGAAAATGCAGTTGTAATTCATTCAATTGTTACTATTGGTCGGCGGTCACATATCAAGGCTGAAGGAGACCACAATGCAAAGCTTGGAGTAACCAATCTTGGTAAGCTCTTTGTTTATAGATTCATTTTCTTATTCGACTTTTGAATAATAAGCATACCACTACCTTATATAAAATTTAACTTTAAGTAGATTACAATAGGACAATGAGTTATTACCACTACCAAAAGATTGAAATTAGTATGTTAACAGATAAATTACAAATTCAGTTATGCATTCACTTTTTTGGTTTTTCATTTGTATGTGTGTTATTATAATTTTAGATTTTACACTATTATTCTAATATGTAGTTATATATTTTCGTAATATCACCAATTAAAGCCACATAGGAGCTAATAACTCATATTGAATACTCTCCAATTGTTTCAGCTGCTATATCTTTTGATTGGCTGGATGTGTGTAAATATATGGGATGATATAGATGTTGGCAAATTCATTTTATATATATGCTTCTGTCAAATATGAGTTATTTGAATCATGTTTTTTAATTTGTGGAAACTACCGTTGAGAAATGAGAGATCATTAGTATGCTGTTTTGAAGTGGCTTAATCATATCATTTTTATCTATATATGAAAGAAGGATTATATCCTTTACTTATTAGTTTCAACATCTAAACAGAGTGCTTCAACGGCTAGATTTCCCTCATTCCCCATGTTTGAAAATTTGAATGTTACTTCTATTTTTGACAAACACTACTTGATATTGCTATTTCTATGTTTGCAAACATATAGCATATAATAGCTTATGAAGGAAGACATGTGCTATGGAGCTAAAATATGGATGCACACATCAAAGGTAATATTATAGTGATCTGGCTTAACATTTAGGATAAATAACTTCATGCATTTGGCCTAATAAACTGCACCACCTCAATAGTTTACAAAATAGTTTTTTAGAAGCTTTGAATGTACATGGTTTACTTTATTTTATTGCTAAGGAATAGATATAACTAAATAAAGTGAAATTTTCGGCAGTGCTTTGTTTAGTATTTTGACTAACATCCTCTAATATGTTACCATGTTCCTTTCCATTGTTTGGTCGCATAGAATATATTTTGTGTAGCATGACACATCTTGACTAGAAATGTATACAGGTTATGTATTAATTTCCAGTTGGAAGCTATATGAACTTGGTTATTTTTTAACTTTCCAGTTGGTAGAATTGGTTCACAATAATATTTCTATATTATTTTATCAAATACTTATGTCAGTTATTCAATGTATTTTTTTTTAAAGAATGCCAGGAAGGCTAAGGGATTGAGGCATTGTTTTCTATTCAAGTTCAGACTTTTGATGTTGTTTATCATGGTCTTCATTTATTATTTACTTAACAGGTAAGTGGTTTTTATTAGCTCCTAACAGGCAAGTGTTTTTAGCTCGATGGGTACGTGAGGTGAAGGCATAGCTGGAAGGTGGAAGCTATATGCAGGTTGAATAACCGGTTTAAATGTATGCAGATGTTGACATGTATATGTTGAGGAAGAGCGTATCTTATCTGCATAAATTGTATTCAATGGAGTATATAAAAATGAAAGTCAACGATGTCTCAAAGTTTATATTATTGTAACACGTAGATGTCAAGATCAAAAAGGTATAACGGTAAAGAAAGTTTAGTGATTTAGTTATTTGAATATGAAAGTAACTAAATGAGAATCAATTTACTAGAATACATAAAAAAGATTGTTCCAAGTAAAATAGTTTATCAGAACCATTAATGTAGGACTCCTAATTGTTGTTTACATTAACAGTTTGTAAAAGACCTCATTCACTTTTTTCCAATCAATTCCACAAAACAAATACACTTTTATAGGAGTCTGCTTATCAACTTCAAAATCCAAATGTAACTGCTTCTAATTCAAGTAATTTTATAAGTGGTGAGAACGTCAATTTCAACATGGAAGAAACGACAAACTCTGCCAAAGTGGTTAAAGGTTCGTTTGGTGATTCATGAAATGTTGTGAAGGGCAAGCGTACGGTCATTGATTTGGATGAGTACAATGAAAGTGATCAAGAAGCAAATAGGGGAAATAATGAGTTAGCTCAAGTGAAGATGTTTGTCATCTTTTAAATTTGTTTGCATTTTGGATATTTGTGCATGTTTAAGTTTTATGTTGTGACATACAAGGTTATTTATGTTACATTATTTTATCTTTTAGCATTATATATTTTTAACATTTTAAATCTTTACATCATTTTTTTAATACATTTTTTATGTTTAATAACTAAAGTTTTAGCTAGCGCCCCATCGGGGCGGGCCTAAGGTTAATTCTACTAATTGGCGATCACTATTAAATATAGATTCCCAGTAAAAATGATTCACGAATATTACTTTTCATAAATCACTCGAAAATTTATAAGAAGGCAACTGTTATTTGTAATATAAATTTTCACCATCAAGCCAATATGCAACTCGATTCATCAGTAAATGAAATATGCATGCATGTAAAATCCTATTGCTTCAATAACAATAAATCAAGGATAGCAGTTGTACTATGCGGGAAAAGTAATCGCCAGTAACGGTTATCCATGACCACCAATTCGAAATTACCGGCAAAACCCACAACTCGCTATTTGATCATGCAACATAAACACACATATTTGTCTTTTTATCACTACTACAAAAATGGACATAGAGCCCCCTTAATAGAGCCCTCTTTTAGTAAAAAACGGGCTCTAAAAGAAATCCCTATTGTAAAAAATAGTATAGAGCCATGTTTTCATTTATAAAACCGGGCTCTATGTCTAAAAAGGTTAAAGCCCTGTTTCCTTCCAAAAAACCGGGCTCTATTCCTGCTAAAGAGCCATGTTTTTTCATACTAAACCGGGCTTTATTTTAAAAAGCATTAAAGCCCTTTTCTCTTTTACAAAACCGGGCATTATCAAATGTTTTTGTTTCTTCAAAATGAACGAAAATACTTAAAATTTTTGGGCGCCTTTTTTCCCTCCCCAATTTTCATTACCTTCACAAACCCTAATCTTTTCCCCCTCTTCACTTTCACAACCCCAAACTCTCTAACCCTTTGTGCCACTTAGTTACAAAATCAGTACCAGAGAGCTTCTTAGCGTTGAGCCATAAGAGCTTCATTTCCTTGTAATTTATTTCAATAATTTATTAATTATATATACAGATCTGTTGTGGGTAGGCCCCAAATCTGACCTAACCTGTTGTTCACTTGTTCATTTGCTTAGTTCATTAATATTTTATTCATTCAGTACTTTATACTCGTGATTATGTCATTTCGATTGATTGTGGTTTCTCGTTTTAATCTGTTTACAATTAGACAATAGACATCCACTTATTGAAATAACTTTATTAAGAGATGAGAAGCTGCTTGATGAAAGGTTAGAATCTAAATTTCAATAAAATACAAGAACTACGTTGAATTTGTAAGATCATTTTGAATGTTTACTCTTATTTGTCTCATTTTTCTTAAAAAACACAAGAGTTTATTGAATTTCTTATTATTTTATTGATGTAAGATTCTCATTAGTATGTTGAATCAAGTGGATGGTAGGTAATAGGCCCCATATGCTTATTTAATCATTACTTTTTACTTGTGGTCGTTATGTTTGATTGTAGTTAAATTCATGTTTCAATCTGTTTTTGATTAAAGAATAAGCATCAAACTATATGATTAACTTTTTGGGTTACATGATAATGTAGGTTTTCAAGTTATCAGTTCATTTTGATTATCTATCAGTTGATCTGTTTATTATTCTCTTTTCTTCTGTCAAGCTTTGTGATATTTGCTGAAGCGTAAGTAACTGTTTGGATTACAGGATAATGTAAATAGATTTTCAAACTGTGATGGAATGGCCGCAAACCCTCTCTGGTCTCAAAATCTTACTCCGAAGAACTCTAGTGTCACGATGACTATGGATTCCCAGTCGTCGATATGTGGTACGCTAACTCACTTTGATTTATTTGTGTATGTGTGTAGACCCGTTTTATGTAGGGTTTTGTTAGTACTGAAATAAATTTAAGGGGTGTTTGGATCTGCTTTTGTACCGACTATCTCGTTTCAGTTTTTAATGTTTAGATAACAAGCGATTGCTTCTGATTTTCAGATTTAGATGTTAAATAATGAGGTTTGAAGCTAATTATGCCCTCTAATCACAGGAATCTTATAATCAGTTTTATGTTCTACACACATCACTTAGTTTTGGATAATCAGATTGAACTAGCTGCAACCAGATTAATTATCACAAGGTAGAATAAGATTATCTGATTCCCTTCGTGAAAACTACAAGTTGAGAAAATCTTCGTACCATATTATTATTTTTGTAAAAAGCTTTCACAATATAATTTTAGCCGACTCTCATCTTATGAAAAACATCTTTATGGGCATTTCGTTCCATAAATTGTTTAAATATTTGACTACTTTTTAACAATTGGTTGAATATATATTTACGAGTTCACATAGCATAAACACATCCAAACAACATATAATATAACTTCAAAACACTCATTTAAACACCTTTAAATTCGGTCTCAGTATTACATGAATAAGGTTAGTTGGTGATAGATTCATATTTGTTCAGCTGATAGTCCAACCTCGGATACCAAACCAAAAAGACGGGATAACAATGTGATTGGGGCAACCAGTGATGATGAACAATCAGATGATGATGATACGAGATTGAAGCTGGTCAATGTGAACAGAGCAACGATCAAATGGTTGTTAAACGGATTAAAAGGTAAAAAATTTCTCATGAAGTTATGAAAGGAAGGTTAGTCAATCCTACATCTAATATGGGCTGGCTATGATGTTAGGATGGTTTCAAATAGAGAATCTGCTAGGCGCTCGAGAAAAAGAAAGCAAGCACATCTAACAGATCTTGAGCAACAAGTATGTCCCTTACTAATGTTCTACTTATTGTTAGTTTTCCTTAACAATTAAATGAAGAAAGCAATTGCAATATTTCTGGAAATACAAATTGAACATAGGAGCACGTAAAGGAATGCTAATTTATGAAGTTTTGTGAGTATTTGGTCCAAATGAGCTGGCTGGGCTTAGAGTCAAAATGCGTGACTTTGAAGCGTGGGTTGAAACAGGTTGGGTCAGATTGGGACAACCCACAAACACATTCTATATCCACCTTTTCTATTTTGTATAACACTTCATCTTACAAAAATCCCAATTCTTTAGTAAAAGCGATGTAGAGATAATTTGGCATGTGAATGTACTTCGGATGACTTGATTTTAACTGGTTTGACCCATTTGACCTGTTTCCTTTTTCGTTAGATAATTTAGCATAAATCATTTGATCTGTAAGCAATAAAAAGTAATCATGATTAACCCAACAATAAGTAGATGTGTCAAATTAGGCCCTCTGTTAATGAGTTTCAGTTGAAACCAAGTATCTCCATTTCAGGTGGAACAATTGCGAGGAGAGTACTCGACTTTGTTTAAGCAACTAACAAATGCTAGGCAACAATTCAAAGATGCTTCAACTAACAACAGAGTGCTCAAGTCAGATGTGGAAGCCTTGAGAGCTAAGGTATTGTTATCTCTTAACCATGAATTAAAGTCTGGCTCTTAATATTCAGTGGTTACTTTGGCCAAATAATCAAAATATCATATTCCAACTGACGATGGAAATCTTCAAAATCCTAAACTTGTCAAGTTTGGTCATTGCACTTGTGTTGGTACTGATTCTTTGCGATGAGATGCACTTGTGTTGGTAGTATTATCAGGCCTTTTGGAAAAATAAAAAATAAATAAATAAATAAATAATAGAAAGAAATATGCTCATATTGTTTGGGGGTTAATTGCATGTAAATATGTATCTAACTTGTCACTTTCTAAAGTAGTCGATTTTATGGCTCTAACATGATGGATGTGCCACACGATGTACAGATGGCAGCCATGGTTCAGCAGCAACAAGCTCACATGTTGTAGCAGCAGCAACAGCAGCTGCGACAACAACAACATCAAATGATGATGACGAGCCCACCTATGACACAACAAGGTTCAAACCCATTTGAGGTTAGTCCGAGTCCTAATCCTCACACCTACAAGTCAGCTGTGCCACTTCAACCTTCTAATCAATATAACGGTTTAGTCTGAATTTCTTGGCTACATTTTTAGGAGTGTTTGGACAAGCTGCACAGAAGCTGAGCGGGCCAAGTTCATTGTAGAGAAGGCTGAGCAAGACAAACGACGTGCTATCATCAGGTCAGATTGCTACCAAGTTCATTGTAGATTCTCAACTCTGGTGTGATTCTCAACTCTAAAGACGGTTTTGGGACGTCATCTACATCATCAAATTCCATCTGTTTTGGCCACGTTATTTAAAGTCAATGTATAATGGTGTAATTTTCAATTTCATTTTTGTTAATCTCAATGTATTAAGACAAAGTAAGCTGTAACTCAATAAATCTTCTTGGTTTGAATAATGTTCATTTTGCAAGAGAAGTTTGATTTAATTGCCTGGTGTTACAGCATGAGAAGATTTTTACTATTTTTTTTTAATTTTTAAAATTCACATAGAGCCATGTTAGTTGATTGAAAACAGAGCTTTATAAGTGGTAATAGAGCCCGTTTTTTAAACCGGGCTTTATTTGATTCTCCAATAGAGTCCCCCCCCCCCCCCTTTTGAGGCCTCATGCAAAACCGGGCACTATGACCATTTTTAACCGGGCTCTATGGCCTTTTTTGTAGTAGTGTATATCCCATATGTATGCATAATTTTAAACTAATAATCATCAAAATTTCATGCAATCATATCAGTGCATTTCCATGACGTATATGTTTATGTGGTCGCAATTTATCAATTAAAGAGTTCTCAAATTTCAAGTTATCATTGTCATGCAAATATGAAACATAATTTTATAGTGTATGTTAGTAACATCATCATAATCATAATTTCATATAAAACACAGAAACCATTTCAGTGACGATAATGAACATTGCCTTACAACTAATTCCAACAAGATTTTTCAATCAGACACATAAATCAGTTATACATGTTATTATGCCACATGTTATCATCTATGCCATGCAATTCATACATTCATACTTAACTCTTTTATTGTATAATGTAGAGGTATAGATTCACGTATGGGAGGTGGAGGAAACACATTAAACACGAACTAAAGATTAAACATTATAAATTTCGGTTTATTGATTGGGAGGTGTGTGTGTTATTTCTAGAGAGAGGAAATGAGACACACACACACCTCAAACAATAACTGTGAATCCTCAACCTTCCTAGTGTTGACTAGGAAGGTATTTATGCTAAGAATACATGGCCTAACTTAGCTAGAATGACTAAACTAGTCCTTGTACAAAAAAAGAAGTGCAATTCCCACATATGACAAAACTTTAAGGCTAACAATCTCTCCCCAAAGTGAAGTCATATGGGAATTGCTTACAATGTTCCCTACAAGTAAAATATAAACCATAAGCACAGAGAATAGTCTTCAAACGTCATTACTTCGTTCAGCTTGCAGAATCTTCTCAGCTTTCATTTCTTTACTTGCAGACGAACCATGTGAGCAAATCTAATTAGGGTTTAATACAGCGTGCCCTGAGTGCTCTCCCCTAATTAGTGCTCTCCCCCAAACTGACAACCTTTCTGATGATTGCCCTGTATCTGAAGAAGTCTTTTGATAATTAAATGCATTTCGTCTTTAGTCTTCTAACATGCAGCGGAAAATGTAGAACAGACTGTAGACTCGATCTTCTTCAAGATTATCCATTTGGGGGAACAGGGTATCAACATCTTCATCTCACCAAATGCATCCCAGTTATCTTTCATTTGAAAAATCAGCCCATAACGTACACATGAAATGATAACAGCAAAGTAACAAGTTGAACCACTGATCATCTTGATTTTGTTGCCCAAAATTGTTGAAGGTGGAAAAGGTAGAAGTACGAAGAATAAGATGAGTGGAGGATAAGACATAGAATCAACCAATCTCCGACACAAATCATTTCATAAATCATTAAGCCCGATCACGTGAACTTGTTCTCGATGTACACATTTCTCTCCCCTGCTGGTTACGATTTATCGGAATCAGCATAATGTTGTGTACGTGAAGTATTAACTGGAAGCACTTTATCATTAAACCCAGTCAGCCTGTGAGAAGATGTCGATGAACCCAATCTAACCTCCTGTATAAAAAACAACGGCTTCATGTAGTGACTACTGATGAAGAAAACCCACTATGACAAATTTGATACTGAAGTAAAATCGCCCAGATTTGTAACTTAAGCTTGTACTATCCTTGTGACTAAGAACGGTGTACCCGATACCCTTAACAGAAGTATTAGTACAAAACCTCTTGACATATCCTCAACTACGTGAGACACTGAGCACTACAACGTAACTCCTTAAAGTGATAGCTACTTTGTGAGAATAGAGAGAGAATCACAAAAGTAACTAGATATCCAAGTCTTCGTCACCATTAATATATGCCCAAACAAGTCATCTTCGCGGTAGGGTAGAAAGAAAGAAGATGAAATAAGTACACGCGTCCGTAAAACCTTACTTCAAACCCAAATAAATAATAACGAATCATCCCCGTAGTCACAGCTAATAATTTAACCATTGTCATTTGATTGTGAATCTTGATCAGGATCTTTTTGGCTATACGTGGTGATTTTGAAGGTGCAGTCCGATAATATCATTTGTGATTTTGTTGTGAAATATGCCATAAAATGACATTCTAATGATGCTGGAAAAATTTGAGTTTTAGAATTTTTTACGCCGAAAATTCCCCGAAAAATTTGAATTTTAGCCAAAAAATTTGAATTTTGGGCCAAAATTTTCACTCTTGTACCAGAATTTGAATCTCGCGTAAAAATTGACCGTTAAGTCATTCCTCAAATTTAAATTTTACTCAAATTTTTCCGCCAAAAAACTTTTTTTTTTTTTTTTTTTTTGCAATTGCGAGAGGAAGTTACAATTGCGAAAGGTTGTATGAATTGCGAAGAACTGGCTTGATTGCGAGACTTTCCCAATTGCAAAAGAATGTGATTTGCGAAATTCTCATCAATTGCGAAAGGATGGGCCAACTGCGAGAAGCAATTGCGAGAGACAATTGCGAAACCAATTGCGAGAAGATGGGCCAATTGCGAGAGACAATTTCAAAACCAATTGCGAGAGACAATTGCGAAGATTGCGCAATTCCGAAAGTAATTCCGAAATGAATTCCGAAATCAATTTCGAAAGATCACCTATCACAATCTTATACAAGAATGCGACGTTTCATATTTGCGAGAGGCTTGTGAATTGCGAGAGGCAGCAATTGCGAGAGGCAGAAGCAATTGCGAGAGAGTGGCAATTTCGAAACTTTCCAACCACTATTGACTTTTTTGCAGACCAATAATTCACCCACCCACAGTCTTATCCACTGACAACTTTTACCAATAAAAATCAGTAAGATATTCACAAACAAATCTTGCATAATCTTCAATAATTTTGGTCGATCTAAAGACTTAGAACACCAAAAAATTCAACCTTAAATCACAAGATTCGAGTGAAAACTAGCAAACCATCACAAACCAAGCTTCAAACCACGAACAAGCACAACCTTGAACCTTAATATTTTGTGTACGATTCCAAGATAAACAAAAACCACCCTCGTTGTGTCTTTTTAAGAAGACAAAAAAAATCACAACAGTTGGTTTCTATTAAGCACAACTCGAACACACTAACCTTTAAACTCGGCTGATGAAGAAGATGAAGAAGAACCGAGTTAAACACAACATAAATCACATATTTTCACCTTAAAAACACCACGAATCGCCACCCGGTTAGCTCATGATACCAATTGTAGACGTATAGATTCACGTATGGGAGGTGGAGGAAACACATTAAACACGAACTAAAGATTAAACATTATAAATTTCGGTTTATTGATTGGGAGGTGTGTGTTTTATTTCTAGAGAGAGGAAATGAAACACACACACACCTCAAACAATAACTGTGAATCCTCAACCTTCCTAGTGTTGACTAGGAAGGTATTTATGCTAAGAATACATGGCCTAACTTAGCTAGAATGACTAAACTAGTCCTTGTACAAAAAAAGAAGTGCAATTCCCACATATGACAAAACTTTAAGGCTAACATATAATAAAGAAGATGAATAGAAAGCATGTACTTGTAAGTATGACCGGAGTGTGTCGCTTATCCCACCAATTGAACATCCTTTTAACAAGATGCATGAATCTTGTTCCCAGTCTCCTATGTTTGAACTGTTCAATATATAATCCTCCAATATTGTTTCTTTCATACTTCTCGTCTTCCACAGATTCGCCAATTATGATTATCAATAAAATATTGCATTAGTTTGTTGGTATTAGGGTCATGATAATCAAATGATTTTTTGGATAAGTTCTTGAATCGTGTATAGAGTCCACTTTCCTAATACAATATTTCGATCATATTGTGCCTTGGGTTACACGAAATTCGTATTGAGATAAGACAGGGATGGACACTCTAATTCTAGGCACAAGAAAGAGAGAAAAACATTGAATACTTTGTTGCATTTGTTGTTGATATGAATATATTTGTTCATGTAAAAGACCAAAGTTGTGTTTATATATATATATAAACTCACGGTAGTTGTAGGGAAAAGTTGTGACTTTTGGTGAAAAGTCACACCTTTTAGGAAATGGTCACAACCCTTCAAATAATTTCTGCAGAGAATTTGTGACAGTTATAACTGTCGCTAACTGCAGCCTTGAAGGCATATGTCACTATTGTGACAGTCCATCTACGACGACTATGCGAACAACCATATCATTTGAACCATTGCAACACTACGGTGACAAATGGAGTTTTGCCACTATAGGAAACATCCAAGGCGTTACCCGTTGATATAAATCAACAACCTTTACCATTATTTGTATCCGAAATCAAGTTAATAGTTTATACAAGCGTGCACTCTGCACCTCCAAACTCGTATTATAACTTAACTTGAAATCTATTTGGTCCCGGGTAAATCAACATTACACATAAAACGATTGATGACACTAAAATCACCAACAATTCTGTTACTATAATGCATTGACGTAAGCCAAAACCTAGCATTGTTTTTAAATTGCATATCACATTCATCATATATGGTTCTTGATAAGCTAAAAAAAAGGCCTTTCGCCAATAGCCAGGCTCAATGACACCGCCCCACGCCTAACGACAAATATTCCCTCTTGCCTCTGCTAAAGGTCAGTTGACTTAATTTCATACAGGACCAAAACTCAATGCTGCATTCACAACAACAAAATGTAGGACGGGCGAGGAGGCTATGCATCCCCGCCAAAAGCCGCTAGACGACAAAACGCGTGCTGATCTGGCACAACATATCGCTTACTATTTACAAAATTTTCAACGCAAACTTTCGGCGGGGACATGTCCCCGCCGAAAGTGTTTTTGATATTTGGTAAAATTTGACCAAACTAGTAACTCTTAATTGTTCCCGGGTGTTTTTCCCGCCGCAAGTTTTAGCGGGGACAATTCCTCGCTAAAAGTGTAGATGCACAGTGCCATCTTTTTGGCGGGGACATGTTACCGCCGAAAGTGTTATCCAGTTTTCCCTCCTAACAATTACTTTATCCCGCCAATATCTTCTGCTACTGATATTAGCTTTTGGCGGGGACATGTCCCCGCCAAAAGTGTTGCCGCCAATTTATACCGCCAAATTGCAACTTTATCCCGCCAAATTTTTACTTATATATAACCTAACCGATCATCCTCATCGGCAAAACACAAATAACCAAATCGTTAATTCCCACAAAACACACATAACAATGGCTGGTTACACACCGGAAGAGGAGTGGCCAAAGGTTTTATCATCATATTATCTCTTTAATGAAGTTCTTAATACATATGGTGTCGAAATTTATGATGAATATGGTTCTTATAAGAACATTAGCCCGTGGATGAGAGACCAGATTCTGGAATGATTGAGGAAAAAGCCATACTACAGAGAGATGTTGGAAGGTGAAGCTGAAAGCACGTTGGACGTCAATGAAGCTGAAAGCGCGTTGGATACCAAACTTGATGATCTAGGAAATAGAATAACAAATCTTGAAGTTTTGTTTGAACATTTCATCAAGCAAAAGAATGCAAGGAAGGGAAAAGGTGATGCAGGTTCTAGCAAAGTGGGAAGTAGTAGCAAAAAAAAAATGAATGGGCGATGTTTGTTATGGTCTATGTCGTGTGTTTTGTTTGCTTGTCGAGTTGTTTCGTTTTCTTTTCGAGTTGTTACGTTTGATCTGTTTCGTTTGCTTGTCAAGTTGTTTCGTTTAAATCTGTATGAAATGATAGTGGTTGAGAACTATTGCGTTTTTAAAAAAAAAGGTTTGCCTTCGTGTTTGTTAATTGTGATATTGTTCCTTCAGTTCCATTCTTTATGCATATGTAATTTAGTATTGGAAAATTGTATATTTGAAATACCCTATTGTTTAAAGGGGTGTTTGGACACCATAATTTGGTTAACTCAGAACCTGGTCAACAAAAGATAGGTAGATCACCGCCGCTAACGAAGGTGCACGACGGCTGTTAAAGAAGCCTCGTGAAATACTTAAGTTTTCACAACAACAACAACATTTTATTAAACACCAACAACACTACATATGAAGATTGTCCATGTCACCTAACATCTCACGGAGTATTGCAGCCGACTGACATGCGTGGTCGTGGTCGTCGGGATTCGTTGCCATTTCAAGTCTTGCCTCCAACATCCTTACTCTTGTCTCTAGCACCTGTTTTTGTGATTCCAGCATGTTTATCCTAAGATCTTTGGCATTACAGTTTGAGCACTCTGTTGGTGTAGATTCATCACCTTAAGATGTTGAAGCAGAAGAGACTACTCGTAACCTGTCATCAAATTCACTCTTCCACATAAAATATACACATCCATGATCTTTTTCTCTTTGCTGTTACATAAATAATGAAATGTTATGATTGTTTGTATATTTAAATAAATAAGAAATGTATGATTGTTCACCTTCGAAAGAGGACATGCATAATATTCCCATCCAAATGTATCTTTTTTATGTGATTTTCTTAGTTTTATATTTCCTGTTCCACAAGAACACATAAAAGGATTATATCGCTGCATCTCAGGTTTTGAAATTGGTGTGAAGATTAGAGGTTGTGAGGTTGAGTGGTTTTGAGGATAAGAGTGTATATAATGTGTTTGTGAGGATAGAGCAGATCTGCTAGCTTTTGGTGGGAAGTTTTGGCGCCAATATTTTGGTAGGAAGTGTTGGCGCCAATATTTTGGTGCGAATATCACAGTAAATAGATAGATAATACTGATGGGGTAAGTGTGTTGAAGGCCCTACACACTCATGTATAATCATATCATCTCGACTCATTTGTTTAACATCTCGTGTATAACCATAGAATCTCGACACATTCTTTTAACATCTCGTGTATAACCATATCATCTCGACACATTCGTTTAATATCTCATGTATAATCATATCATCTCGACTCATTCGTTTAACATTGTAACACCTCCAAAATGGGTCGCAGCGGAAGATGATGTCGCTGGGGTGCTACTAAATTAGATCACAACACAAAGTAAAGAGAACAGATTTACCTTATATATTTAGAAAAATTAGTTACATTATCATAGTAAATAAGGCCCATATAGGTAAACAAGTGGTCCCGAATATATCAGAGTAGTCTATGACCGTGGCAATGACAAGCGCCTCCAACAATAGATTGTGTTGTAGTAAAGATCTACATCTGAGAATACATGCTGAAAGGGTTAGCATAAAGCTGGTGAGTTCATAGGTTTAAGTAAACAACAAGTTATGCATGGACCACAAGATTTCAAAGACACCGAAGCCTTAACAGTTAGTTCATATTATCACCCCAAACAGGTGCTTTGCCAAACACCTGTACGACATCAAATGAAATGCGTCCGTTTGACAAGTTGGAGCGACCAACCCTGGCGGGGGAGTTTACCCCCAAAAGATATATTCACAACATTCGCGCTTGATTGCGAGAGGAAGTTACAATTGCGAAAGGTTGTATGAATTGCGAAGAACTGGCTTGATTGCGAGACTTTCCCAATTGCAAAAGAATGTGATTTGCGAAAGTCTCATCAATTGCGAAAGGATGGGCCAATTGCGAGAAGCAATTGCGAGAGACAATTGCGAAACCAATTGCGAAAGGATGGGCCAATTGCGAGAAGCAATTGCGAGAGACAATTTCGAAACCAATTGCGAGACCAATTGCGAGAGACAATTGCGAAGATCTACCAATTCCCAAAGTAATTCCGAAATCAATTTCGAAAGATCACCTATCACAATCTTATACAAGAATGCGACGTTTCATATTTGCGAGAGGCTTGTGAATTGCGAGAGGCAGCAATTGCGAGAGGCAGAAGCAATTGCGAGAGAGTGGCAATTTCGAAACTTTCCAACCACTATTGACTTTTTGGCAGACCAATAAGTCACCCACCCACAGTCTTATCCACTGACAACTTTTACCAATAAAAATCAGTAAGATATTCACAAACAAATCTTGCATAATCTTCAATAATTTTGGTCGATCTAAAGACTTAGAACACCAAAAAATTCAACCTTAAATCACAAGATTCGAGTGAAAACTAGCAAACCATCACAAACCAAGCTTCAAACCACGAACAAGCACAACCTTGAACCTTAATATTTTTTGTACGATTCCAAGATAAACAAAAACCACCCTCGTTGTGTCTTTTTAAGAAGACAAAAAAATCACAACAGTTGGTTTCTATTAAGCACAACTCGAACACACTAACCTTTAAACTCAGCTGATGAAGAAGATGAAGAAGAACCGAGTTAAACACAACATAAATCACATATTTTCACCTTAAAAACACCACGAATCGCCACCCGGTTAGCTCATGATACCAATTGTAGAGGTATAGATTCACGTATGGGAGGTGGAGGAAACACATTAAACACGAACTAAAGATTAAACATTATAAATTTCGGTTTATTCATTGGGAGGTGTGTGTGTTATTTCTAGAGAGAGGAAATGAAACACACACACACCTCAAACAATAACTGTGAATCCTCAACCTTCCTAGTGTTGACTAGGAAGGTATTTATGCTAAGAATACATGGCCTAACTTAGCTAGAATGACTAAACTAGTCCTTGTACAAAAAAAGAAGTGCAATTCCCACATATGACAAAACTTTAAGGATAACATATAATAAAGAAGATGAATAGAAAGCATGTACTTGTAAGTATGACCGGAGTGTGTCGCTTATCCCACCAATTGAACATCCTTTTAACAAGATGCATGAATCTTGTTCCCAGTCTCCTATGTTTGAACTGTTCAATATATAATCCTCCAATATTGTTTCTTTCATACTTCTCGTCTTCCACAGATTCGCCAATTATGATTATCAATAAAATATTGCATTAGTTCGTTGGTATTAGGGTCATGATAATCAAATGATTTTCTGGATAAATTCTTGAATCGTGTATAGAGTCCACTTTCCTAATACAATATTTCGATCATATATCATATTGTGCCTTGGGTTACACGAAATTCGTATTGAGATAAGACAGGGATGGACACTCTAATTCTAGGCACAAGAAAGAGAGAAAAACATTGAATACTTTGTTGCATTTGTTGTTGATATGAATATATTTTTGTTCATGTAAAAGACCAAAGTTGTGTTTATATATATATATAAACTCACGGTAGTTGTAGGGAAAAGTTGTGACTTTTGGTGAAAAGTCACACCTTTTAGGAAATGGTCACAACCCTTCAAATAATTTCTGTAGAGAATTTGTGACAGTTAAAACTGTCGCTAACTGCAGCCTTGAAGGCATATGTCACTATTGTGACAGTCCATCTACGACGACTATGCAATCAACCATATCATTTGAACCATTGCAACACTACGGTGACAAATGGAATTTTGCCACTATAGGAAACATCCAAGGCCTTACCCGTTGATATAAATCAACAACCTTTACCATTATTTGTATCCGAAATCAAGTTAATAGTTTATACAAGCGTGCACTCTGCACCTCCAAACTCGTATTATAACTTAACTTGAAATCTATTTGGTCCCGGGTAAATCAACATTACACATAAAACGATTGATGACACTAAAATCACCAACAATTCTGTTACTATAATGCATTGACGTAAGCCAAAACCTAGCATTGTTTTTAAATTGCATATCACATTCATCATATATGGTTCTTGATAAGCTAAAAAAAAGGCCTTTCGCCAATAGCCAGGCTCAATGACACCGCCCCACGCCTAACGACAAATATTCCCTCTTGCCTCTGCTAAAGGTCAGTTGACTTAATTTCATACAGGACCAAAACTCAATGCTGCATTCACAACAACAAAATGTAGGACGGGCGAGGAGGCTATGCATCCCCGCCGAAAGCCGCTAGACGACAAAACCCGTGCTGAGCTGGCACAACATATCGCTTACTATTTTCAAAATTTTCAACGCAAACTTTCGGCGGGGACATGTCCCCGCCGAAAGTGTTTTTGATATTTGGTAAAATTTGACCAAACTAGTAACTCTTAATTGTTCCCGGGTGTTTTTCCCGCCGCAAGTTTTAGCGGGGACAATTCCCCGCTAAAAGTGTAGATGCACAGTGCAAGCTTTTTGGCGGGGACATGTTACCGCCGAAAGTGTTATCCAGTTTTCCCTCCTAACAATTACTTTATCCCGCCAATATCTTCTGCTACTGATATTAGCTTTTGGCGGGGACAAGTCCCCGCCAAAAGTGTTGGCGCCAATTTATACCGCCAAATTGCAACTTTATCCCGCCAAAGTTTTACTTATATATAACCTAACCGATCATCCTCATCGGCAAAACACCAATAACCAAATCGTTAATTCCCACAAAACACACATAACAATGGCTGGTTACACACCGGAAGAGGAGTGGCCAAAGGTTTTATCATCATATTATCTCTTTAATGAAGTTCTTAATACATATGGTGTCGAAATTTATGATGAATATGGTTCTTATAAGAACATTAGCCCGTGGATGAGAGACCAGATTCTGGAATGGTTGAGGAAAAAGCCACACTACAGAGAGATGTTGGAAGGTGAAGCTGAAAGCACGTTGGACGTCAATGAAGCTGAAAGCGCGTTGGATACCAAAATTGATGATCTAGGAAATAGTATAACAAATCTTGAAGTTTTGTTTGAACATTTCATCAAGCAAAAGAATGCAAGGAAGGGAAAAGGTGATGCAGTTTCTAGCAAAGTGGGAAGTAGCAGCAAAAAAAAAATGAATGGGCGATGTTTGTTATGGTCTATGTCGTGTGTTTTGTTTGCTTGTCGAGTTGTTTCGTTTTCTTTTCGAGTTGTTACGTTTGAGTTGTTTCGTTTGATCTGTTTCGTTTGCTTGTCAAGTTGTTTCGTTTAAATCTGTATGAAATGATAGTGGTTGAGAACTATTGCGTTTTTTAAATAAAAGGTTTGCCTTCGTGTTTGTTAATTGTGATATTGTTCCTTCAGTTCCATTCTTTATGCATATGTAATTTAGTGTTGGAAAATTGTATATTTGAAATACCCTGTTGTTTAAAGGGGTGTTTGGACACCATAATTTGGTTAACTCAGAACATGGTCAACAAAAGATAGGTAGATCACCGCCGCTAACGAAGGTGCACGACGGCTGTTAAAGAAGTCTCGTGAAGTACTTAAGTTTTCACAACAACAACAACATTTTATTAAACAACAACAACAACAACAACAACAACACTACATATGAAGATTGTCCATGTCACCTAACATCTCACGGAGTATTGCAGCCGACTGACATGCGTGGTCGTGGTCGTCGGGATTCGTTGCCATTTCAAGTCTTGCCTCCAACATCCTTACTCTTGTCTCTAGCACCTGTTTTTGTGATTCCAGCATGTTTATCGTAAGATCTTTGGCATTACAGTTTGAGCACTCTGTTGGTGTAGATTCATCACCTTAAGATGTTGAAGCAGAAGAGACTACTCGTAACCTGTCATCAAATTCACTCTTCCACATAAAATATACACATCCATGATCTTTTTCTCTTGGCTGTTACATAAATAATGAAATGTTATGATTGTTTGTATATTTAAATAAATAAGAAATGTATGATTGTTCACCTTCGAAAGAGGACATGCATAATATTCCCATCCAAATGTATCTTTTTTATGTGATTTTCTTAGTTTTATATTTCCTGTTCCACAAGAACACATAAAAGGATTATATCGCTGCATCTCAGGTTTTGAAATTGGTGTGAAGATTAGAGGTTGTGAGGTTGAGTGGTTTTGAGGATAAGAGTGTATATAATGTGTTTGTGAGGATAGAGCAGATCTGCTGCTTTTGGTGGGAAGTTTTGGCGCCAATATTTTGGTAGGAAGTGTTGGCGCCAATATTTTGGTGCGAATATCACAGTAAATAGATAGATAATACTGATGGGGTAAGTGTGTTGAAGGCCCTACACACTCATGTATAATCATATCATCTCGACTCATTTGTTTAACATCTCGTGTATAACCATAGAATCTCGACACATTCTTTTAACATCTCGTGTATAACCATATCATCTCGACACATTCGTTTAATATCTCATGTATAATCATATCATCTCGACTCATTCGTTTAACATTGTAACACCTCCAAAATGGGTCGCAGCGGAAGATGATGTCGCTGGGGTGCTACTAAATTAGATCACAACACAAAGTAAAGAGAACAGATTTACCTTATACATTTAGAAAAATTAGTTACATTATCATAGTAAATAAGGCCCATATAGGTAAACAAGTGGTCCCGAATATATCAGAGTAGTCTATGACCGTGGCAATGACAAGTGCCTCCAACAATAGATTGTGTTGTAGCAAAGATCTACACCTGAGAATACATGCTGAAAGGGTTAGCATAAAGCTGGTGAGTTCATAGGTTTAAGTAAACAACAAGTTATGCATGGACCACAAGATTTCAAAGACACCGAAGCCTTAACAGTTAGTTCATATTATCACCCCAAACAGGTGCTTTGCCAAACACCTGTACGACATCAAATGAAATGCGTCCGTTTGACAAGTTGGAGCGACCAACCCTGGCGGGGGAGTTTACCCCCAAAAGATCTATTCACAACATTCGCGCTTACAAAGTAATTAACAGTTCATGATTGTGGAGAATTTATGGCAAACGAAAACAACTTAGGCAATCAATAAGTGTTTAATGCAATTGTGTCCATATGAAAAAAAAAAAAAAAAAAAAGAAAAAAAAAGCAAGAAATGTATTCCCACCCCAAATATTTCAAATCAAATAGTAAAACAAGTAAAAGTGGGGCTATGAAACTCACCGTAAGCAATCAACGTAAATCAAAGATATCGGGAAGTGAAATGAGTTTTCAAACGTGAAAACTCTACGGCAACCTATAAATATATAAGTTGTCTTAGGATAATGTAATGTGTAATGCATGCGTTTTATAAAATAGTTTATCACCCATATATGTTTGCAGAGTAATTTAGTAGTGAAAATAAAATTTTACCGAAGTACATTATTTATAGGAAATCATTTTAATAAACCATATGTTTTTAAGTATTCAAGTCCTTAACGTTGACCATCTAATTAATTGTTTACTTGAAAAACTTCCGACTCAATAGTAAAGTGTACATAAAATATTACGTCCTTGATATAGTCTATTTTACATCATTTTGACTTCAAAACACTTAAAACGTTCCAAAAATATTTCCAACATCTTTTAGCGAAAAGCTGTGAATAGTGAAAATAAATATATTCTTAGCATATCGTATTTTGTCCATAGTTTCTTTGTTATTTAGTGTTCTAGAAATTTTCTAAAGCGCCTAACATGTATATACGGGATTCTACCACTTTCGTTTAAGTTGTTTTTGGCTAATTCCGCTTCTAAAGTGTCCAAATCCTATTTTCAAGATTTCCATCAGTATTTACTAGTTCAACACAAGCTGTCAAAAATATAAGTTTCGTCTAAAGTTTCAGAGAGCCATAACTTACTCGTTTTAAGTCCATTTTCTAAGTTCTACATATCCCTGCGAAGGTAATTAAGTATAATAACGTATTTTTAAGGCCTCGACTAGTCTAACTAACCTTTAAAGTCTGTTTTTATCCTTTGAAATATTCTGACAGCAAACCATATTTTCAGAAAATTAGTTTTCGTCGCTAAACTTAAAACTAACGTATCTTATTCGTTATAGATCCGTTTTTAACCATTCAAGCGCCCACGTTTTCGTTATAAAGTATATTTTCTATATTTTTAACCAAATCTTGTATTTCAAAAACTCATTTTTCTGTGGAAACCAATTTAGGACAGCCTATCCATATATATTCCAAAATCACAAATTTTACACTTTTAACTATTAGATCTACCTCAAATCAACTCCCAAAAACTATCCTAACTTATCCACCAACTCTTCAACAATTTCTATAGTGTCAAAACAATATTAACAAACTAGTAAAAGTTCCATAACATCAAGAAATAAATAATCAAGGTGTAGGAAAAATTATAAATCACATATTATTTCTTTTAAACCTTAACTTGTACATATCAAACAAATATAAAGTAGGACTAGAATATACACATTTTTCCTAAGAAGATAATTATGTCAAGTATGTTTTACCTTGTTTAAAACATGAAAATGTACAAACATATATATAGGGTGATATTTGTATTTATTTAGTTTAAATAAACATTTAAACATAATGACATGAAATCAAGCATAGATCAAGTATAAAATGCATAAGTAAAGTTATATAAATTAGTCTTAGGCTTACTTAAGGTGATTAGTGTGATGAGAAGGTGATTTACTTGATTAACCCAAAATCAATGCTTCTAAATCCTTACAAAGTACCCTAATGATACTTAAACTAGCCCAAGACAACTCTTCTTCTCTTCTTTCCTTCCTTGGTGGCTCGAAATATATGAGAGGGTGAGTAGGTGTTATGTTTTTTTTCTTTCTCTTGTGCTAATGTAAGTAAAAGAGTTCTAAGATCATGTATTTATATTGTAAATGGGTCTTACTTTCAATAGTTGGTCAATAAGCATTTATGGGTGGCTTGTGATTGTGTTGGCTGAATTTTGGCTAGGAGGGGGGGGGGGACAAGTCTTCTAGTCAAGCCCCCAAAAATGGCAACTCCATGTTTTGTGTTGATATGTTTTGTAATCATGGTTGTAAAATAAAAAGAAATAGATATGATGTCAATAATCAAGAGGGAGGGGGGCAGCCTATTGTCCCTAATATGGAAGAATTATAGATATTTTGTACTAAAGTGTATATATTGTATGTATTGGGTATTAGAAAAAGGTATTGGTTATTGGTTTGGTGATTAACGTAAGTTACGCGTAATTAAACGTAATGAGTAAAGAAATTACATTAGGCGTAAGGAAATATTTTTGGAACTTTGGTAATAATTTAGGAAGTATAAAAATGTGTTAAAAATAATTGTTTGGAGTGTTGGGTATATTGTGTGTTCGTTACTTTTGAAAAGCATTCATTAAATTTGTAATAAACAAAAGCGCAATTGCCTTAAGGATTAAATTACGAATCTAAGTAATGGCAATAAAATGTAATGGCGTAGACTAAATTTTGTCTAAAGTCATAGTACACAAGAGGGTTGTTCCTAGTTTTACGTTTATTTAACTAAAAAGTTATACGTAAAAAGCATTCTTGTAAATTTCAAAGTAATTACTTAGAGTTTAGAATTAAATGTTGACGTGAAAAATTTTGGGTTGTTATAAACATCTCGTGTATAATCATATCATCTCAACACATTCGTTTAACATCTCATGTATAATCATATCATCTCGACTCATTCGTTTAACATCTCGTGTATAACCATATCATCTCGGCTCATTCGTTTAACATCTCATGTATAATCATATCATCTCGACTCATTCGTTTAACATCTCGTGTATAACCATATCATCTCGGATCATTCGTTTAATATCTCATGTATAATCATATCATCTCGACTCATTCGTTTAACATCTCGTGTACAACAATATCATCTCGGCTCATTTGTTTAACATCTCATGTATAATCATATCATCTCGGCTCATTCGTTTAAAATCTCATGTATAATCATATCATCTCGACTCATTCATTTAACATCTCGTGTATAACCATATCATTTCGGGTCATTCGTTTAACATCTCGTTTATAAACATATCATCTCGGTTCATTCGTTTAACATCTCGTGTATAAAAATATCATCTCGGCTCATTAATTTAACATCTCATGTATAACCATATCATCTCTACTTATTCGTTTAACATCTCGTGTATAACCAAATCATCTTGACACATTTGATTAACATCTCATGTATAACCATATCATCTCGACTCATTCGTATAACATCTCGTGTATAACCATATCATCTCGGCTCATTTGTTTAACATCTCATGTATAATCATATCATCTCGACTAATTCATTTAACATCTCGTGTATAAACCCATATCAACTCGGCTCATTTGTTTAACATCTCATGTATAATCATATCATCTCGACTAATTCGTTTAACATCTCATGTATAACCATATCATCTCGGCTCCTTCGTTTAACATCTCATGTATAATCATATCATCTCGACTCATTCATTTTACATCTCGTGTATAACCATATCATCTCGGCTCATTCGTTTAACATCTCATGTATAATCATATCATCTCGACTCATTCATTTAAAATCTACATATAACCATATCATATCGGTCATTCGTTTAACATCTCATGTATAATCATATCATCTCGACTCATTCGTTTAACATCTCGTGTATAACCATATCATCTCGGCTCATTCGTTTAACATCTTGTGTATAACCATATCATCTCGGCTCATTCGTTTACATCTCGTGTATAACCATATCATCTCGGCTCATTCGTTTAATATCTCGTGTATAACCATATCATCTCGGCTCATTTTTTTAACATCTCGTGTATAACCATATCATCTCGGCTCATTCGTTTTACATCTCATGTATAATCATATCATCTCGACTCATTCATTTAACATCTCGTGTATAACAATGTCATCTCGATACATTCGTTTAACATCTCATGTATAATCATATCCTCTCGACTCATTCATTTAACATCTCGTGTATAATCATATCATCTCGACTCATTCGTTTAACATCTCCTGTATAATCGTATCATCTCGACTCATTCGTTTAACATCTCGTGTATGACCATATCATCTCGGCTCATTCGTTTAACATCTCTTGGATAATCATATCATCTCGACTTATACGTTTAACATCTTGTGTTTAACCATATCATCTCGGCTCATTTGTTTAACATCTCATGTATAATCATATCATCTCGACTAATTCGTTTAACATCTCGTGTATAACCATATCATCTCGGCTCATTCGTTTACATCTCATGTATAATCATATCATCTCGACTCATTCGTTTACATCTCTGTATAACCATATATCATCACGGCTCATTCGTTTAACATCTCATGTATAATCATATCATCTCGACTCATTCATTTAAATCTCTGTATAACCATATCATCTCGCTCATTCGTTTAACATCTCTGTATAATCCATATCATCTCGACTCATTCGTTTAACATCTCGTGTATAACATATCATCTCGCTCATTCGTTTAACATTCGTGTATAACATATCATCTCGGCTCATTCTTTAACATCTCGTGTATAACCATATCATCTCGGCTCATTCGTTTACATCTCATGTATAATCATATCATCTCGGCTCATTCGTTTAACTCTCGTGTATAACCATATCATCTCGGACTCATTCGTTTACATCTATGTATAATCATATCATCTCGACTCATTCATTTACATCTCGTGTATAACCATATCATCTCGACTCATTCGTTTAACATCTCATGTATAATCATACCCTCTCGACTCATTCATTTAAACATCTCGTGTATAATCATATCATCTCGATCATTCGTTTAACATCTCTGTATAATCATATCATCTCGACTCATTCGTTTAACATCTCGTGTATAACCATATCATCTCGGCTCATTCGTTTAACATCTCTGTTATAACCATATCATCTCGGCTCATTCGTTTAACATCTCATGTATAACCATATCATCTCGACTAATTCGTTTAACATCTCGTGTATAACCATATCATCTCGGCTCATTCGTTTTAACATCTCTGTATAATCATATCATCTCGACTCATTCGTTTTACATCTCAGTGTATAACATATCATCTCGGCTCATTCGTTTAACATCTCTGTATAATCATATCATCTCGACTCATTCGTTTAACATCTCGTGTATAACCATATCATTCGGCTCATTCGTTTAACATCTTGTGTATAACCATATCATCTCGGCTCATTCGTTTAACATCTCGTGTATAACCATATCATCTCGGCTCATTCGTTTAACATCTCGTGTATAACATACATCTCGCTCATCGTTTTACTCTCGTGTATAACCATATCATATCATCTCGGCTCATTTTTTTAACATCTGTGTATAACCATATCATCTCGGCTCATTCGTTTTACATCTCATGTATAATCATATCATCTCGATCAATTCATTTAACATCTCGTGTATAACCATATCATCTCGTACATTCGTTTAACATCTCATGTATAATCATATCCTCTCGACTCATTCATTTAACATCTCGTGTATTAATCATATCATCTCGACTCATTCGTTTAACATCTCCTGTATAATCATATCATCTCGACTCATTCGTTTAACATCTCGTGTATAACCATATCATCTCGGCTCATTCGTTTAACATCTCTGGATAATCATATCATCTCGACTATTACGTTTAACATCTCGTGTTTAACCATATCATCTCGGCTCATTTGTTTAACATCTCATGTATAATCATATCATCTCGACTAATTCGTTTAACATCTCGTGTATAACCATATCATCTCGGCTCATTCGTTTAACATCTCATGTATAATCATATCATCTCGGGCTCATTCGTTTTACATCTCGTGTATAACCATATCATCACGGCTCATTCGTTTAACATCTCATGTATAATCATATCATCTCGACTCATTCATTTAAATCTCGCATATAACCATATCATCTCGGCTCATTCGTTTAACATCTCATGTATAATCATATCATCTCGACTCATTCGTTTTAACATCTCGTGTATAACCATATCATCTCGGCTCATTCGTTTAACATTGTGTATAATCATATCATCTCGGCTCATTCATTTAACATCTCGTGTATAACCATATCATCTCGGCTCATTCATTTAATATCTCATGTATAACCATATCATCTCGGCTCATTTTTTTAACATCTCGTGTATAACCATATCATCTCGGCTCATTCGTTTTACATCACATGTATAATCATATCATCTCGACTCATTCATTTAGCATCTCGTGTATAACCATATCATCTCGACACATTCGTTTAACATCTCATGTATAATCATATCCTCTCGACTCATTCATTTAACATCTCGTGTATAATCATATCATCTCGATTCATTCATTTAACATCTCCTGTATAATCATATCATCTCGACTCTTTCGTTTAACATCTCGTGTATGACCATATCATCTCGCTCATTCGTTTAACATCTCGTGTTTAACCATATCATCTCGGCTCATTTGTTTAACATCTCATGTATAATCATATCATCTCGACTAATTCGTTTAACATCTCGTGTATAACCATATCATCTCGGCTCATTCGTTTAACATCTCATGTATAATCATATCATCTCGACTCATTCGTTTTACATCTCGTGTATAACCATATCATCTCGGCTCATTCGTTTAAACATCTCATGTATAATCATATCATCTCGACTCATTCGTTTAACATCTCGTGTATAACCATATCATTTCGGCTCATTCGTTTAAAAAAAAAAAAAAAAAAAAAAAAATAACCATATCATCTCGGCTCATTTTGTTAACATCTCGTATATAACCATTTCATCTCGGCTCATTCGTTTTACATCTCATGTATAATCATATCATCTCGACTCAATCATTTAACATCTCGTGTATAACCATATCATCTCGACACATTCGTTTAACATCTCATGTATAACCATATCCTCTCGACTCATTCATTTAACATCTCGTGTATAATCATATCATCTCGACTCATTCGTTTAACATCTCCTGTATAATCATATCATCTCGACTCATTCATTTAACATCTCGTGTATAATCATATCATCTCGACTCATTCGTTTAACATCTCATGTATAATCTTATCATCTCGACTCATTCGTTTAACATCTCGTGTTTAACCATATCATCTCGGCTCATTTGTTTAACATCTCATGTATAATCATATCATCTCGACTAATTCGTTTAACATCTCGTGTATAACCATATCATCTCGGCTCATTCGTTTAACATCTCATGTATAATCATATCATCTCGACTCATTCGTTTTACATCTCGTGTATAACCATATCATCTCGGCTCATTCGTTTAACATCTCATGTATAATCATATCATCTCGACTCATTCATTTAAAATCTCGCATATAACCATATCATCTCGGCTCATTCGTTTAACATCTCATGTATAATCATATCATCTCGACTCATTCGTTTAACATCTCGTGTATAACCATATCATCTCGGCTCATTCGTTTAACATCTTGTGTATAACCATATAATCTCGGCTCATTCGTTTAACATCTCGTGTATAACCATATCATCTCGGCTCATTTTTTTAACATCTCGTGTATAACCATATCATCTCGGCTCATTCGTTTTACATCTCATGTATAATCATATCATCTCGACTCATTCATTTAACATCTCGTGTATAACCATATCATCTCGACACATTCGTTTAACATCTCATGTATAATCATATCCTCTCGACTCATTCATTTAACATCTCGTGTATAATCATATCATCTCGACTCATTCGTTTAACATCTCCTGTATAATCATATCATCTCGACTCATTCGTTTAACATCTCGTGTATGACCATATCATCTCGGCTCATTCGTTTAACATCTCTTGTATAATCATATCATCTCGACTTATTCGTTTAACATCTCGTATTTGACCATATAATCTTGGCTCATTCGTTTAATATCTCATGTATAATCATATCATCTCGACTCATTCGTTTAACATGTCGTGTATAACCATATCATCTCGGCTCATTCGTTTAACATCTCATGTATAATCATATCATCTCGACTCATCCGTTTGACATCTCGTGTATAACCATATCATCTCGGCTCATTCGTTTAACATCTCATGTATAATCATATCATCTCGACTTATTCGTTTAACATCTCTTGTATAACCATATCATCTCGGCTCATTTGTTTAACATCTCGTGTATAACCATATCATCTCGACTTATTCGTTTAACATGTCGTGTATAACCATATTATCTCGGCTTATTCGTTTAACTTAGTTAAAAATTATGTAAATTAAGTATAAATGATTTAACTTGGTTAAAAAAGATGTAAATAATTTAAAAAAGTTTTAAATCAATTAAAATGATTTACAAAATATTTAAATTAAATTTAAATGATTTAATAGTGATTTAAATTAATTAAAATGTTTTAAAAATAATTTTAAATGATTGAAATTAAGTATAAATGATTTAACTTTATTAGGTAAAAGTGATGTAAATAATTTTAAAAGGTTTTAAATTAATTAAAGTTGATTTAGAAAAAATTTAATTAAATTAAAAAGGTTTAATATTGATTTTAGTTTGTTAAAATGATATAAAAGAGTTTTTTATTTATTTATCAAAACTGCTTTCGTTGGGGACATGTCCCCACTAAAAGATTTCATAAAAAAATTTGTTTTTCCCTCTTCGCATTTACTTTATCCTGCCAAAGTTTTTGGCGATTATTAAAATTTTTTGCGGGGACTTGTCCCCGCCGAAAGTCAGGCTAAAACACAAATTAACTTTCAACGGGGACATGTCTCCGCCAAATGTAATCGCTAAAAAGCCACCTCAATTATTAACACATATCTGAAAACACTTGTAAAAAAAAACTCAGCTGCCTTCGTCTTCCTCTCAACCACACTCGCACCACCATAGCACCACCACCGCACCACAGCACCACCATCTCCACCACACTCGCACCACTGTGCACGATGTATCTCTTTCTCCCCTCTCATTGTTTGATTCTTTCCTAAACCCCTCTCATTCTTTGATTCTCTCTATTCTCTTCTCCTTTCTTACTCTCGACAGTGTTACCAAAAAAAACAGGTTAATTTTTGTTGACTTCTTTCAATTTTTATTAATTGTTGTTAATTTGTGTTAATTCTGTTAATTGTTAATTTTTGTTATTAGTTTTATGTTAATTGTTTTTAGTTTTTGATTTTTATTAATTTTTTTGATTTTTATCTTTTCGAGACCACATTACAGCCGAGACCACAGTTCAGTCGAGACCAAACCGAGGCCAATCGAGACCAAGCTGAGACCATAGACGAGAGCCCACTGTTGAGACCAAGAGGTATTATTTATTTTTATTTTTTTGTTTATGTGTTAGCGGGGACATGTCGCCGCCAAAAGTTTATAGTGATTAATTTGTGTTTATGTATTTTTTTAGCTTGCTCCCTGTTGAGACCGAGACCGAGACCACTTGCTGTCGAGATCACAACCTTCACCACAGTAAGTGTTTTTTTTTTTTTTTTTTTTTTTTTTTTTTTAATCCACAGCCTGTTGAGACCTTATTGTTGTTTTTAGTGTTAGCAACTTAAGCTTAGCATAATGTTGTCTATTAGACTAATTAGGAACCCAACACAGTGATGAAGGGGGGTTTTGTGCTAAAGAAATGGGTGGAAATCTGCCATACTACGTCTTTTTATGGGAAGTGAGTTGCAGCTTCGGTTCGAATTGTGATGATATTCAAAGCCGCAATTGCTTTTGTATAGACCCGACCCGACCCATTCACTCACTCACTCACGTCTTTCTATTTCCTGAACATGCTAGGAAGATAACCAGGTGTTGTTTGTTTGATTGACTTTTATACTACTACATTTATGTGTGTGACTGAAGTTAAGTAGCTTTAGCTTAGAGTTGATTTTGTGGATTCTAGCTCTCTAATTTTCTCGATATGTTTTGTTTTTTTGTATTTTTTCAGTAATGTGTATGTGTGTGTGTGTGTGTCGCGTGTGAACTTGATGAGGTGGTACTTGAAGTATGATATGGTTTAATTAGGTAGGAACAAGTTTAGGTTTGAGTTAATTTTGTGGATTTTAGCTCCCTGAGTGTTTATCTTTGGCTGAATATGTTAGGAAAATTGTCAGGTGAGTTTTGTTTGTTTTTTTACCTTATTATGCACTAGTGTGTGTGCGTGTGTGTGTCTGTTTTGTGAGGAGTCGACGTGTATGAGTATTCTGCGGATAGATGTTATGTTCAGATTATATACGTTGACTTATGTCTAATTATGAACTGTTGATAATTTTGATCTTTGCTGGTTCACTCTGTTGATTATCATGCCTCATGTGACAAGTTTCTGGGCCACCTTTGTTGATACATTCGACAGAAGTTCTGATCTTTCTGCATGTCTTCTTTTTATAATCAACGTAAGAGAAAGTAAATGAACTTGTAGCATTCAGGGGTAAAGTGCATCTTGGACTTCAACTACATGTAGTCATTCATGGTTTCACTAATTAGCACAAACTCTATATATGTGTTCGAGTTGTTGAGACACTTGGTAATTGCAGGATTACAGTCATGGCTGTTTTTCTAATTTTTCACTCATTGGGATGTCCAAGACCGGCTAGTACATTTTAACTTACTGTATCCAATCTATCAGCTAGTAATTTAAGGAAATACCAGAAAACTGTTTATTATTTTGATTTTATGTACTTTTTTATATGTTTCAAGCTGACACTTTGTGTTGCGGTTTGTAGGTCTGTTTGCCTAGTGTATATACACTCCTTTTATGACATTCTAGAGCCTTGTGATGTTTGAAATTCGGTCAATAGATGTGAATTTGGGAAGGAGTAGGTTTTGGGTTACACTTGACTTCAAATTTGTCACTTGTTTATGCATTGATCCTGCAGCTGTTGTTTATGTTTATATATATGCGTATATGTGTTTCTTCACTAATTTTTATGTTCTTGTACTAGTACGTTTACAGATGGCAAATGTTGTAGCTAGGAGCCACGGTGGCGATGGAGGTAATGAGCCACCCCGTGGTCCCTCGAGGAAGATAGGCACTAATTGTCAGCGTAAGAATTTCTCGATTATTTTAGTAAAACTTGACTATTATTTGAAATTGATAACTTGTTATTTTATGTCATCATCACTTGAATTTGATTACTTGTAGGCTCTAAATCCAAACCTCCCAAGCCCAATGCCAAAATTGGCAAAGGTGGGAAGGTGGTGCGTGGTCCCATAAAGAACACGAAACTCCACCAAATGAGGACTGAGACAGGTCGTCCGGTATCGATCAGATTCCGGAAGAACGCCAAAGGGATGTGGGAGCATGTGGGCAATCACTCTTCGTGGTTCTCCAACATGGTCGGGACGTTGTTACGGGAATCAATTCCCATGCATTACGATTCGTGGGATGAGGTTCCCGAGACGACCAAGGCCCACATCGATGACCAGCTACACGTAAGTTTTTTTTATCTTTTATTTTTTTAATTATTGTGTTTATTTATTTTAAATGTGTTTATTTATTTAAATTTGTCTATTTATTTAAATTTATATATTTATTTTAATTATATTTTATTGCAGCATTTCTTTGATCTCGGCAAACACCTTGCCGGTCCGGATGGAGATGATATTGTCAGAAGTATCGAAGCTTATCTCAGAAAGCGATACGATGACAACAAATACAAATTCAAATTGCAGAATTTTACACGGCAAGGTGGGGTTGAGAAAGTAGACGAGATCAAGAATAAGCGTCCGGCGAACCAAACGCCTAAGGATTGGGAAAAACAGGTAAATTACTAGATCGACGCGTTATAATAATAACAACAACAACAACAACAACAACAACAACAACAACAACAACAACAAACAACAACAACAACAACAACAAAACAACACAACAACAACAACAACAACAACAACAACAACAACAACAACAACAACAACAACAACAATAATAATAATAATAATAATAATTCATTTATATCATAGTTTTTAAAATTTATTATAAGCAGGTGAAGCTTTGGACAGACCCAAACAAGTTGAAGATAGCGGCGATCAACAAGCAAAACTGGCTGGCGAATACGAGTTCTAGCCTTCATGGATCCCATTCGTTAGCTGTTATACGCGATAACTTCGTAAGACACTTTATATACATACATATATATATATATATATATATATATATATATATATATATATATAAAATATATATATATATATATATATATATATATACATATACATACATATATATATATATATATATATATATAATATATATATATATATATTATATATATATATATATATAATATATATATATATAGTGTTGGGTGAGTCGTTATTGATTTTATTTATAAACAGTTGAGGCACCCCACCGACTCCGTGCCTGGTAGAGACTTGATCGAGCTTTACCGGAGGAACCATACGAGAGACGACGTCTTTGAGTCTCCAGTATCCGAGGCTAGATACGTAAGTATAATTTACTTTTTTTGTTTTTTTTTTTGTAACTAAGCAGAATGAGATGATACGGATGCGGACAGAGAGCACCTCCGCCGGGACGACTATGACTGACCTCGATATTATGCGCCACGTGATCGGTGGTAAGCAGCGCGGTCATATTCCTGGCGTAGGTCCAGTGTTACCCGGCGGTGGTCAGAAGACGACCCTCCGCGCCTCACGAGCCCGCGAGCAAGCCTCCTCGTCCTCGGTGCAGAAAACCATGCAGAAGCAATCCGAGGAGCTCTCCACGCAAAGGACACAGCTTGATATTTTGATGGATTGGGCCAGGACTCAGCCGGGTTGGACCGAGCGGCTAGCGAGTGGCTTGTCGGGGACATCGGGATCACAAAATGCTTCACAGGGTGAGTCTCGAGGTACCGGGGAGGGGAGTGGGGGTATTGGGGGGAGTGGGGAGACTTGGGAGTAGCGTATGGATTTTTTGGGTCCCATGGGTCGGTTTATATTTGTCTTGGGGTTATGGACAAAGTTGTGGAGATTTACATAGATTATTATGTGTTTATGTGGTTTATGTGTTAGGATTCCCGCTAAATTGTTCCCCGCGTATAGTTTTGGACCATTTTGTGGATAGCTAGCTTATGTATAGTTTTTGAACCATTTTGCGGATAGCTAGCTTATGTATAGTTTTGTAAATGATCATGTGATCACGGTTTTTGAAGTGTTTTTGGCGAATTTGGATACATATGCATGATTATGTTAACTTAGCGAATCTGGATATGTATGATATTATGTTTAGCGAATTTGTGATGCGAGAGTCTTTTGTGGTGTCGTAGCAATTGGATAAACAGGTTGTGATGTTGTAGATTTTTCCTGAAAAAATTCCGGAAAAAATCTGGAACTTACCCATTTTGTAGCAATATGCTGCAAAATGGGTCAGAGGCTTTTGGCGGGGACATGTCCCAGCCAACAGGTTGAACCAATTTTATCTGGTTAAGCCTCTTTGCGAGGATATCTCTCCGCCAAAAGAATTTATTGCAACAGTGGATGATTCTTTTGGCGGGGACATGTCCCCGCCAAAAGTCTTAATTAATTATCATAATCACTTAATTAAGTAACTTTTCTAGTTAATCAAGGGACCTTTTGGCGGGGACATGTCCCGCCAAAAGTAATGCCACGCTGGACTATGTTTGACCAGATCAAAGGCTGCGGTTCCCAATTATCCCCGCCAAAAGCTTCAATAGTCCCCGCCAAAAGTATTAGCGAGAAGGAGTTAGCGGGGACTTTTCGAAAGGTCAAAAAAGTCCTTGTGGAAAACAAGAAGGGAGGTTGAATAGTTTAACCATTTTAAAATTCTTTTGATTTGAGTACTTAACGTGATTTCAAAGTTATGCAAACAATAAACAATATATAACAAGTAAGTAGAGAAAGAAACAATCAAACCACAACACGGATGTTTATAGTGGTTCGGTCTACAAGGAGTCTCTTCCTTGCCCGACTCCACTCCTCGAGCCTCTAACTCGAGAGTTTTTCTTCACTAAGAAACAAGCTCCCTTCTCGGCGGAGAAAACCTTAATACACATCGCTTACACTTTTTCCGGTACAAAGCTAGATACCGAGTTCTTTTACAAGGGCACAACCACTCCCGACACTCTATGTATTTTAAGGACTAAAATACTAACCGGACTCTACTGAGGTATATGAATTATTGGTACAACAATAATGTGTGACAAACTCCTAATTCACACAGTGACTATTCTAACAAGTCTTGCAACGCTTAGTTGAAGCTTGTGATGCTTTGATCTCTTTACTACAAAAGAAAGATCACTAAGAATGTAATATGAAATATGAATGGGTTAGTAATGAATGAAAGAATGAATGAATTTTGTTTATGCTAAAAGTGATGAGAAAACATGAATGAGCAGTTTGCTATTTATAGGCAAACTGATCAAACATGCCACGGATTTGGCGGATCCAAAATGAGGGATCCGTCCGTTATGGACTTTGGTTCCGCCAGATCCTGACAGCAAATCTTACTAAATCTTTCTCAAATCTTTCCAAGATATTACCATATCTAATTCTTTGTGTGAAGATCTAACCATGATATTCTCAAGATCTTCAAGATATCTAAAGATCTCAATATGATGTATGCCATGATGTCATTGTACCATTTCCATTTTAAGAATTAAAATGTAAACTATGTAAATGTATATATGAAACATGTATGTAATATGTATGAGCTCGTGATCATGTATGTAGCATGTTATGAGTTTCAAAAGCTTGTAACTATATATGTAAAAGACTTAACTTATATTTATGCTTTGCTAAAGATAAAATTTATAATTGTCATTAACAAAATATAGCAAAGATCATAAAATATAAATAACGTTTTTAGACGATATTTGTATTAACAATCTCCCCCTTTTTGTTGATGACAAAACATAAAGTTTTGATGTTTTAGACTTTTATGAATTAAGCTACCACTAATTACCTACTAGATCTAGAGAGAGAAAGCTAGAGAGAGAAAGAGATGGAAGGGAGATGATTACACACACTTAATAATAAAACTTCTTAATTCATCAACCAACAACCCTTTCCCTAAGGAGGGAAGGGGTATTTATAGTTTTACATGGTAGAGGGCATGTAGCCCTAATTCTCTTAACTAATACATCATTAAACATAATAAAATAAATAAACGACACAGCCCATGGGCCTTCTACACGGGCTGGGCCTAATAACAAACCTAAAGGCCTAAGCAACCTTAATACAATATGATCAATACTTGAATAATACAAAACGTGTTTCCCAACAATCTCCCCCTAAGTATTGGTCATCAAGGTTGCTTGACGTCGTCTTTGCTTCTTTTGGCTTTGACGTCTTCAAAATCTTTGTTCTTTGTTCTTGATAGTGACGTGATACGATATGGTAGTAAACTGCCGTGTTCCAACGATCTTTGCTTCCGGTGTCTTCACGTCTTCTCCACCATGCTCATATTTCTTTTGACTTTGGTTCTTCAACTTGTTCTCAGTTCTTTAATCTTTATCTTTGAGAAAGGTTGTAGTGCTTGAAATTTAGACTTTTCTTTAACAATTCTGAACTTTTGATATTTCTGAGTCTTTGTGAGAACTTCTCTTTATGATATGAGCATGATGGAGTCTTGATGGTGGCTGAACTCCAGGTCTCCAAGCTCCGCAGCAGCAACAGCACGAACCAACCGGTACTTACAGGCTTAGACTTGAGATCATCAACAGCATAGCGTGAAGACTTTCTCAAATCCTAACCCAGACCGTTCTGAACCGGATTCCCCCGAAAGGGATAACACGGACACACCGAAGTGCACCCACGATTCAGTGAGTCGCTGGAGATCACCCCACGACTGTAGACCGTTTGGAGCAAACACTAAGCATAACCCACAAGGAGTTACCGAAGTGACCTGCTGTCAGAGTTGTTTGATGTTGCTCTGGCAGGATTTCCATTCAATCATTGATAATCACAATTGTGACTTTTCTCATGAATGTTCTCGGCAGATTGCTAAGATCTGCTAAGGACACTTTCTTAATTTTACATCTGCTGCCCATGATGTAGAACACTAGAGTAATACTAAGTGTACCTAAGAGATCTTTTTATGAATCTCATGACTCTTGACTTAATTAGTGCACATTTTTTTGGTCGTCGGAGGCGTGGAGCAGAATGCCTCCTTTTCAATATCAACACACTCGTAATGAGAGGTCGATAGATTATGAAGGGTTCTCCGTGTGAATGAAACAAATGTCTTTTGAGAGACACTTGAGCCGTTTAGAAGGTTTAGTGCAGTGCGTCACTGGGTCCATGACGACTTTGATCTTCAATACCGGTGATTCTTGATCAACCAGTAGATTATGTATTGAACCCGGTGTCTGCCCTAAGGTTGAACAAATGGAGGGCTATTTCTTTTCACCCTTTTCTTTTGCTTTTCTTTTTAATTCTTCAACCCCTTCTTTCTCCGTTCATTCATTATCTCCTTTTTATCATACCTAGGACTTTCTAGTTCTAAACTATTGGTATTGTCCTTGGGTAGATCCCTCCGGCTCTGGCGGATCATAGGACGGTTTTCCCTAACCTTAGTCACCTTATAACTCCATGACTATCCTAATGATGCCATAAAACCAAAACCACTGAAAATCTCTCAAAGTGTTCATGATTGTAAAACACATTTTGTTAACACTTTGAGAGTTTTGTTATTTTCAGAAGAACTCCCCCTTAACATGTCGGGAAGAGTTGGCACTTTTTTTAAATTGATTGATTTTCAGTGAACCTGATCATCGCGAGACACGCTTACATCACCAGTTGGACTGGCTTGAAATTATTACCCGTCCATATCAGATTCAAAGATCATCGCTCGAAATTGGTACATTCTACTCAGACATATCCATTGCGAGACATGTTAGTGTCAATTTGTTGTTCCTGCGAATCCTTTTCACTTTCTTCACCATCATCATTATCATCATTGTCTGTATCAACCTTTTCATCTTTATCATCATCATCATCTTCATCATTTTTCTCATCTTCCTCATCTTTACCATCTCTGTCAGAATCTTCATCTTCAGAACCAGAAGCCGATATATCGTGTGCATCAGAACCATCACTTCCTTCCTCAGAACTTCTAAGAGTTGTCGATTTAAATCCCTCTGATTCTTCTGGTTGTTCAATAATATGTGATGCAGATTCTCCTCTTCTAAGTTTTCCTTGTCTCTTTTCTTCCTCAGCCTGTTTCTTTAAACTTTCTTTTCTGGCCTTCTTTAATGCTCTTTTCTCTTCTTCTTCAGTGAGGGGTTCTCGGATTGGAGAAAATCGTGTTGATGTGAACTTGATAGATTTGCCCCTTCCCGGTTTTAGAGTCTTATCTGAAGTGGCTAAAGCAGACTTGAATTTCTCAGCACCTTTTCCTTTTTCTAGATTCAACCTTTCTTCTTCTTCTTGTTCTTCATCATCAGATTCATCCCTTAACTGCATCTCTGAAGTTGGTTTAGAAACCACTTTCTTTTTCTCAGGAATTTTTGATTTCTTTGATCGAACAGTCTTGGCTCTGGCTGGGATGTCTTTTCCCTTTGGTGATTGTGTATCTTTTGGTTTGCCACCCACCATTTTAGCCTTAACTGCTTCATCATACTTCTTGTACGCTTCTGTGTTCTTAAGTTCTTCACTCAACAGGTATGGTGGAATTCTTGCCCCTTGGATTGAAGAATAGCTTAGAACTTTGGTGAGAATACGGTCTCGTTTCTCAGTATGCATCTTTTCAGTCGAAGGACGTTTGAGCTCAGGGTGTCTTTGTATAAAGCGTGAGATGAGAAGTTTCGTGAATCTTGGAAATGGAATGGGTGGTAGATCTGTACTCTGACGAAACTTGGTGCCAAGAAAGACCATATCCTTCCAGATAAGATTTGCAAAGTCTAGGTGTTTCAGATTGATTACCCCACAAAAGAATTGCAGGTGTTCCATTCTCGGATGTTCTAACCCAGTTGCTTTTCCAGTGATGCAATTGATGAGAATTGAGTACAAAGTTAGCGAAGGTTGAGGGAAATATTTTCTCTCCACTTTGTAGCTTGAAGTTATCTCAACATCTTGTTCATCATAACCAATAAGCTTTAGTGTTCTGATCATTTCTTCAAGAGTGGGATCCTCCTGGAATTCTGAGAAATCTCCTGTGACTGCTCTTGGAAGGTTTAGTTCAGCTCTAAGTGTTTCAACCTTGAAAGTGATTGTTGTGTTGTCGAGTGTAACTGTCATAGTCTCTTCGTCTTTACTTATGATTAGTGATTCCCAAAACTGATACAAGTAAACTTCAGGAACACTGGCGGTTTTTGACAAAGTTGGACTAATGAAGTGTCTTTCCAGAATATCCCTGATGATAAGACACGTTTCATGGCACTTAAGCTTCTGAAAATCAATCCTTGAATTGCAGTGACCAATCTGTCTTTTCTTTCCTTCTGATTGTCTGTTGATAGATGCTTGTGACATGGTGCGAGACATTGTTTATCTGTTCAATGCAAACACCAATAGCAATACCAAGAACACCATATATTTGTGTTAGATAAGTGACCATGATACAATGACTCTATCCTATAGTACATTCAATACCAGATAGAACATATAGCATAAAACATATATCCAACAATATACATGACAGATCATAGCATCTCGGTTACCGAACCAGTAATGACAACACATAAGTCACATACAACACAAGGTTATACTCATTTAGTTACATAACACCTTTATTAGACAACAAGCAAGTCACAATCAATTGAAGCACAAGATAAGCAGCCACATACAGATTCAACTTTAACACAGCTATGGCTAAACACAGGAATAGCTACAATTGTACAATTAAACTCTAAGTCTGCACATTCAATCATTGGTTCACCTGTGAAGTCTGGTTCGATTTTTATGACCTGGTTCGACTAATCTGTTCTCGTTCGACTAATCATGATATGGTTCGACTAAGTGGTTCGATTAAGGATACTCGATCAAGTAATTCTGTCGTTCGATTAGTGTAGTCGTTCGACTAGATTGGTCGTTCGACTGATTAGGTCGTTCGACTAATTTTTTCGTTCGAATAATTTGGTCGTTCGACTGATTAGATCGTTCGACTAATTTGGTTGTTCGACTAATTTGGTCGTTCGACTAGTTTGCTCGTTCGACTAGTTAGGTCGTTCGATTAAACTATTCGTTCGACTAAATTGGTCGTTCAATTAGATAAGTCGTTCGACTAACCTTAGTCATTCGACTAAACTTGTCGTTCGACTAAATCAGTCGTTCGATTAGATAAGTCGTTCGACTAACCGTAGTCGTTCGACTAAACTTGTCGTTCGACTAAATCAGTCGTTCGATTAGATAAGTCGTTCGACTAACCTTTGTCGTTCGACTAAACTTGTCGTTCGACTAAATCAGTCGTTCGATTAAATTAGTCGTTCGACTAATTTACTCGTTCGACTGGGTTTAATCGTTCGACTAGTTTGATTCGTTCGACTAAAAACGAATCGTTCGACGTAATTGGATGTTATCTCCTAACTCGAAGATAACATGATCTTCTTGAGTCCTTCAATCTCCTCAGAAAACATATACACATTAAGCAATAATCCACATAGTCAAAGCAGTCCAATTATCACTCGTTCGACTATTAAACCGAACCCTAAGTCAAGAACATGCTTACATAATGTGTATTACAATTGATAAACCCTTATTCACAACACATAATAACCTGTTAAGCATACTTTCTTTCACTCAATAGGTTCTCAAATCAATAATTCAAGAAACGCCCAATTCGATTGAATCTTATCGAGATGCTAACAGTTATAATAAGCAAATAACACTAAAAAAAATCAAACAATCAATATTGAGTCCTAATGAATGCTTACAATAGATCAAGATTAAAGAACTAGTGATTCTTGGTTCGTTCGATGAAATAGGCGGGCTATGGTTCGTTCGATGAAATGAGAGAGAGAGAGAGACGAAAATGAGAGTGTTTTGTGTGTGTTTTGACTAAGTCAGAATTTGCCTTTTATAATCCAAAAACACTTTCAACATATGGCACCTTTGGTCCTTAAACTTGTTAACCTATTCATTTTAAAGTCCAAAACTAACCTAAATGTTATAAGTTAACACTTTTAAGTCCTTTATGTCCAACTTATTATTCTTTTAAACCCTTGATAGTCTTGATGAGATAGATAATTGTCATGAAGAATGATAAGATGACGAAGAAAGGTGAACGGTGTGCAAAGATATCTCCCCCTCAAAATATGATCAATGTTTGAAATATCGGAAAGAATTTGAAAGATTGAAATCATATTTTGAAGAAAATTTACATTTGCACACCTTAATAGTTGTTGTTGTTGTTGTTGTTGTTGTTTTTTTTTTTTTTTTTTTTTTTTTTTTTTTTTTTTTTTTTTTTAATATATATACAAGATAGTGAGAGAGCATGACTCGATTAGTTGTTCTTGAGAAAGTTCGCTAATTTTTGAGGAGTTAAGCATCTTATTCCAATTTGGTGAACCAGTTTCACAAAACGATCATGAGGTAAAGCCTTCGTGAAAAGATCCGCCAATTGGTGTTCCGTTCCCACAAAATACAACTCAACGGTACCCTGCTCCACATGCTCCTTGATGAAGTGATATCTGAGAGCGATGTGTTTGGACTTTGAATGTTGCACTGTGTTGCCCGAGATAGCGATAGCACTTTTGGAGTCACAGTACATCGGGATTTTGTTGAATATGTAACCATAATCCATCAGTTGTGATCGCATCCAAATGATTTGAGCACAACAGGCAGACATGGCTACATATTCTGATTCCGTGGATGATAGAGACGTACAATCTTGCTTCTTTGACTGCCAGGACACCAGCTTATCACCTAGGAATTGAACAACACCGGATGTCATCCACATAAATTTGTACGATGATGTCATCCACATTAATTTGTACGATGAGAATGTCCTCCCCGTGTTTTTGTATAAACAAAGTCGGGTCCACAGATCCTTTAGTAAAATGATTAGCAATAAGGAATGCTGAAAGTTTGTCGTACCAGGCCCTCGGGGCTTGTTTAAGGCCGTAGAGTGCTTTCTTAAGCCTGTATACGTGATTAGGATGTTCTGGATCGACGAAGCCCTCTGGTTGTGAAACATACACCTCTTCACGAAGTTGTCCGTTCAGGAATGCTGTCTTCACGTCCATTTGGTAAACTATGATGTTCTTATGAGCCGCGTACGCCAAGAACATTCTCACTGCCTCAAGCCTAGCCACTGGAGCAAAGGATTCCTCGAAGTCAATTCCTTCTTCTTGGCTATACCCTTTAGCAACCAACCGTGACTTGTTACGAATGACCGTGCCTTCTGCATCCAGCTTATTTTTCCAAATCCATTTTAAGCCCACAACATAAACTCCATCAGGTTTTTCAACGAGTTCCCAGACTTCCAATCTTTTGAACTGATCCAACTCCTCTTGCATTGATTCAATCCAATTGTCATAAGTCATGGCCTCTTTAATATTTTTCGGTTCAGCTTGACAAACGGTGAGAGCGTATATGCAGGTTTCACCATCTGTGTGGAGTTTCTGTCGTGTCATAACTGGGTTATCTGGATTGCCAATCACATTAACTAACGGATGATCCCTTGTCCATTTATGAGTAGATGGGTAGTGTTGAATGTTGTGATTCAGATTTGACGGTTCCATGTTGCTCGATGAAGATTCTCCTGGTTCGGGAATGGTTGGGGGTGGAGCAAATGGATTGAAAAAGGCATTTCCGTCAAATTCTGGTGGTGTTTGAACTTGGTTAGAAATGGGAGAAGAATCTTCAACTGCTGGTTGAGGTGTTTTATCTATTGATGATGATGGTTCAGGTTGTGGTGCATCGTCAGCAACTACTGTAGAGGTAGATGCTGATGGATCAGGTGCTTGATTGGGGAGTTGTTGAGCAGCGGAACTTGTGGAAGCCTCTGACGCACTGTTAACTAAACTGTCATCAAACATAGGAGCAAACTGATCTTCCAGATCTTTCCTGTTGAAAGGTAATGGTTCAGCTGAAGATTCTGGGAAGTTCAAACGGTTGTGTGCGGGTTCCAAGCGGTCTTGCTCAGAAGCCATTTCTGTGAGTTCATCGAAATTAACGTGTATCGTCTCTTGAATGTCTCCGTTCCGACGATTCCAAATTCTGTATCCCTTGGAGTTCTCACAATATCCAACAAATATCCCTATATCTGCTTTTGACTTCAATTTACCAAGATCATCTTTATCATTCTTTGGGTAACATAATGCTCCAAATACATGAAAATAGTTGATATTGGGTTTTCTGACTTGTATTAGCTCATATGGAGTTTTGTTATGTCTTTTGGTGATCATGCCGCGGTTCTGAGTGTAGCAAGCAGTGTTAACAGCTTCAGCCCAAAGATAATCTGGCAATTGGGCATTGATCAACATAGTTCTAGCTGCTTCCACGAGTGTACGGTTTCGTCTATCAACTACGCCATTCTGTTCAGGAGTGCGAGCTATAGAATATTGGTGAACAATCCCATGTTTCTCTGTAAATTCCCGAAGGATTTGGTTTTTGAATTCAGTGCCGTTGTCGGTACGAATGATTCTGACGGTGTTGCGAACTTGCACTTGAATCTTTGTGAGAAACGTTATAACTATAGACGGAACTTGATCTTTTGTGCGGAGAAAGTAAACCCATGTCCATCTTGAGTAGTCATCCACTATTACCAGAATATATCTTTTCCCATTTACAGACTGAACCCGCATTGGACCACACAAATCCATATGAAGCAGTTGTAGGACGTGGTCTGTGCTATGTTCTGTTTTTGGTGGAAAGTGAGCTCGGTGACTTTTTCCCTGTTCGCATGCAGAACACAGATGATCCTTGGCATATCGGAATTTTGGTAAACCATCTACCAGTTTATGCTTTGCCAGGTCGGTCATGGTTTTGAAATTGAGATGAGACAATTGTTTATGCCATAACCATGCTTTCGTGGGATGAGCCTTGGAGAGTAAACATATAGGAGTCGAAGCTGTCATTCCTTCAAAGGAGATGGTGTAAAGACTAGTTCCCCGTTTTCCTTTTATCAGATCATTTCCCTGAAGATCACGAATAAAGCAGGTTTTCTCCCTAAATGCTACTTCTAAGTCTCCATCGCAGAATTGACCAACCAAGAATAAATTGTGACCCAGACCTTCAACATAGTACACACGACTTATTTCGATGTTCCCGTTAACATAGTCGCCATATCCCATGATTACGGCGAAGTGGTCATTCCCGAACCTGAACGTTCCTATAAACTTTGCAATGAAGTTTTTGAGAAGTTTGAGATTGCCGGTCATGTGTCGGGAACAGCCGCTATCAACAATCCATAGAACGATTTGAACCACCTGCATCACAATTAGTAGAAACAGATGGAGTAACGGTTGGACCCGTTGGGTTAGAAGCACATGATTGAAGTATCTTAGGAACCCATTTAAAGTTTGCTGTGTTCTCTAGCCAACGTTGCCATTTCCTACTACTTTCTGCTTTCTTCCTAAGGAATGTGCTAGGTGATTTGTTCTTTTTGGGATTAGCTATAGGTGCAACTATGGTCTGCTTTGAAACTACTAATGGTGGATTCCCTAAAATTGATTTGGCAACAGTGTTAGGCTTAGGGAGGCCACTAGTTCATTTCGCTTTTCTCTTCAGCAAAGTTTTAGCAACACATTTTTGATGATTACCAGATAAAATACTAGTATGACAAAACACACAAGAAGCATTAATATCATTCATAACTGTTAAAGATTCAGCATTCATTACATCTTTTGTAGAATTACACTTAACCAAGCTAGATTCTATTTTGGACATAACATGCTTCTTATTCTCACTAGATGCATTAACTTCTACTTCTCCATTCTTAGATGTTCCACTCTTAGGTAGCCAGATACTAGTCTTCTTTGGTCTCTTTGTGGTCTTTGATCTTCTACCCTTAGATGTGTCAACTAATCATGTGGAAGATGAAGTAAGAGAATTAGTGGTTGTCTTTGATGATGCATTCTTAGGTGCGCTGTCTACTTTTTGCATCGTTGGTACAATCTTATGAACTTTGGTTTTGCCTGTTTCTAAAACTTTGATTTTCTTCTTCAGATCAACAATGATGTGTTGGAATTCTTGATTTTGTGAATCTAATTTTCTGTTGAGGCGGACTGTGTCATTCCTGTTTTGAAGAATTTCATCGAGTTCCTTTTCATTTTGAAACAGTTTAAGTCTTAAGAAAGCCTTTGTTTCCTTATTAATTTCAGGAACATGACTGTTTTGAAATGATAAAGACCCCATGAGTTTTTGAAATTTTAGTTCAAATTCAGCACTTTGAGTTTGACACCAATCAAGCCTTTTTTGAAGATTAAAAACTTTGTTTTCCACATCATTGTTGATTTGTCGAAGATCCTCATTCTCTTTCACTAGATTCTTAATTTCTATTTGCAACATCTTTGTATCAACAGCATGATCTTTCACAAGTAATTCATTGCATGACTCATAAAGCGAATTCATAATCACAGAAACAATGTCATAACACAGAACTTTTTCTAAGAGTCGATCAGTTTCTTTTTCTAAAAATTTCTTTTGAAGTTTTTGACGTTGAACCTTGTCATCTTTAGCTTTGAAAATGGATTTCATAGATGCTACTTCCGTGTATAACTCATCTTCCCATTTTGTTGCGCATTTCTTCAGATTTCTGACATGAGGAAGAATTTCCTTTTGAAGAATCTCTTTCTTTTCTTTTTGAACAGGAGAAAGAAAAGAAGAGACAGGAATTTGAGAACTAAACTCAATTTCATTCTCCAAACGAGAAATGTCGTCCATAAATGTCTGAAAATATCGAAGAACCTGACATTTTTTAGGCATTTGTGGATCAACAAGATCCTCTGTCAAACAATATTTGAATTGTGCAGCAGTTGTGGGGACAGAAGTTATAGACGAAGGAGCATTTATGTTTGTGTATGTTAACGTTTGTTCTGGATGGTCCTTAGGAGGGACAAATGATTTGCTCAAATGAGGTCGTGCATTATAATCATAATGTACTCTTGAAAACTATTTTTGTGAATTTGATCGACCCTCAATCTTTTGTGCAAGAAAATCAGTTTCTTCATCAATAGAATACATAACAACACGTTGAAAGGTATCATCTAACAAAAATGTTGCATTGTATAACTTAGGATTGTCTTTGAGTGCTTTGTGTGAATTACGGGGTGTGTCACTTCCAAGTGCAAAACTTACTCCTTTAGGACTTGGTTTCACAGTTAGTTTTTGAATTTGTGTTACAGAATTACCCGTTTTATACACAACATTTTGAAATTCTTTGAGTTTGGTTTCCAAATCCAGAATTTCCTCAAGATATGAGTCAACACGTTTCCTAGTGGCTTGCTTTTCGTCAAGAAGATCCTGCTGAGATGTTGAAAGCTCTGATTGTGTTTTTAACAACTCAGAAGTTAAAGCATCAATTTGTTTTTTGAATTCAAATTGATCCTTTTCTTTTTGAGAGAGAAGCTCAGCTTTGTCAACGGTTAGCTCACGAACTTGACTTTCTAAATTTTGAACTTTTACGTACTCTTGTTGGAAAACAATTTCAAAACCTTTTTCACGTTTATCTTGTTTTAGATATCCCGAAAGTTGTAGTTTATAGCACTCATTGTCCTTCGTTAACATTGCAATCTTTTCTTTTAGATTATTATTGATTTCATTGCATTTTTCAATTTGTGTTTGGGTGGTCATTAACAAGGCCTGAAGCTCTGAATCTTGATCAGTCAAAGGATCATTTTGTTCAAGATAATCCAAATTTTCATCGTCAATCGAATCATCAAATGAAACGACGGTTTTATCATCATCAAATGATACAACAGTGTTTATTTGATCATCTGATGGAGATGAGAATGATGAATCATGTTGAACAGAATTGTCATTTGTAGATGAAGATGCAGATGGTGAAGCAATTTCATGTATAAGACATTGTGGATCAGGTACCTGAGATAGACCATCGGTGTCATAGACCGGGCCTGTCTCGGACATGTTCATCTCTTGCATGTTTGCCATGAGCATTACTGCAGCATTTGCCTCAAGATCTTCCATCTCATCATCAGATGCAGCATTTGCCATGAAGCTTTGTTCATTTTGTGTCACCATTCCTGCTGCCTTTTCATCTTTAAGCGCCATCAGAAGAGCTTCCTTGTGATATGCACTGCCCATAGTACGAGGCTTTGGACAAGCATTTGCCATGTGACCATTCCCACCACAATTGTAGCATGTGATTGAAGTATTTGCAATGCCTTTCTGTGCATTCCCAATCATCTGATTTCTGCTCTGAGTATTACCCACACTGTTCCTGTTACCCCCTGCTGAACTGAACCTATTCCCTCCTGACTGAAACCTCTGAGACCCGTAGTTTCCACTGTTTCCTGAACTATATCTGCCCGAAGACCGATTCTGAATTTCTACTCTGCCATCATTAATAACAGCTTGATTCCTGGTGTTGGAAGATGAACGAAGACGGTTGTTGGATTTGCTGAACTTGATTCCTGCCATCATTAATGGGAGTTGATGTTTCATCTCTTTCTGTGGTTCCTGGAACAACATTTACTGGAAGTGGAAAGGGTCCTTCTTCAATGGCTTGCTTAAGATATTTCCCATGGGGTTTGCGGAGTTCAATGAATCTGAGAAATCTACTAGCCCACTGCACATAGTTACCAGGTGTCAGCATAGGTGGAGTATCTTGATTTCCAGCTTCATGTCGGGATTGCTGACTGCTGATTGCCTCACACATCTTGTTAAACCAATTTGGTTCTCTGGAGTAGGATGGATTGTTCAGCATTTGATTCTGTTGCATGATTTGTTGTGGGGATACTTGTGGTGGAGGAATAAATTGATGTTGTTGCACATATGCATGATGTTGTGGATATTGTTGAGGAATTTGTTGTTGTTGTTGAGAGTATTGTTGTTGTTGAGGATATTGCTGTAGCTGGTAGTAGTAATTAAAGTGTGGTGGTTGAGACATCTTGTAGTAGCTTGAAACGGTTAAGGATCTTTAAAGGATAAAGACGGTTGTTGTTTGGAAGATTAGAAACTTGTAAGAAATCCAAGAAAAATTTTCTCGTTCGATCAGGTAATCACGTTCGACTAAGTTCGTTCGATCAGGTAATCACGTTCGACTAAGTTCGTTCGATTAGGTATTCTCGTTCGACTATCTCGTTCGATCAGGGAAACTTGTTTGACTAGTTCGTTCGATTAGGATTCTCGTTCGATTAGAACTGCTCGTTCGATTAGGGTTGCTCGTTCGATTAGGGTTGCTTGTTCGATTAGGGTTTCTTGTTCGATTAAGTATCTCGTTCGATCAAATTTGCTCGTTCGATCAAGTAAGTTCGTTCGATCAACAAGCTCGTTCGATCAATTGGAAGAGTAAGTCTAACTCGACTACCCTTTTGCTCGTTCGACTGAATGCTCCTTCGATGAAGTATCCTCCTTCGATCACCCTGCTCGTTCTCCGACTACCCAAGCTCGTTCGACCGATGAACAGTATTAACTCGGATGAACAGTAACTAGTCTAACAATTCGGATTTCTTAATTTTTTCTTAGATCTAACCTTCTAACAACCTAAATTACCCCTAGGCGAATGATACCACTTGATGTTTTAGACTTTTATGAATTAAGCTACCACTAATTACCTACTAATTACCTACTAGATCTAGAGAGAGAAAGCTAGAGAGAGAAAGAGATGGAAGGGAGATGATTACACACACTTAATAATAAAACTTCTTAATTCATCAACCAACAACCCTTTCCCTAAGGAGGGAAGGGGTATTTATAGTTTTACATGGTAGAGGGCATGTAGCCCTGATTCTCTTAACTAATACATCATTAAACATAATAAAATAAATAAACGACACAGCCCATGGGCCTTCTACACGGGCTGGGCCTAATAACAAACCTAAAGGCCTAAGCAACCTTAATACAATATGATCAATACTTGAATAATACAAAACGTGTTTCCCAACAAGTTTATTTTTAAGCAATGGAATAAATAAAGTGCAAGTCTTTTAAAAATATAGATTAAACATGTTTTATGCAAATTTAAAAGCAATTTTGCCATTTTAAATTGTATGAAATGTATGATGTATGAGTTTAATATAATCTCCCCCTTTCTGTTGAAAAAAAAGAGGAAATGCATAGCGAAATGTAGTGAATGGCCCTTGGTGATTACTCCCCCTAATTTGGAGTACCAAGAATGATGATTCATGGATTTTGAGTGCTTAATAGCTCCCCCTTGGACAATACATCCCTAATTGGAGTGCCAAGTTTTATGATGCTTGAATCTACAAAAACAAAGGTTAGTGCTAGATAAGCTCCCCCTTTATCAATACTCCCCCTTGTTATGGTGCCAAAGTATATGATTCAATGATGAATGATGCTACAAAAAATAAATGTTAGTGCATGATTAGCTCCCCCTTGATCAATGCTCCCCATTGCTAGGGTACCAACGTATATGATGCAAGGATGAAGAATGCTACAAAACAAAGGTTAGTTGTAAATGGTTCAAGCCAACCAAGTAATATGATGCACAAATGATCAACCAAGAATAATAGTTCCGCCCATTCAACCAAGTATGAAAGTTCAAACCAAGCATAATAGTTCAAACCAACCATATATAATGCATAATTATTGATCAGAATCAACACATGAACACCAACAAACACCTTTCAATTGAAAATTATTTGTGACAAAAGCCACAAATGAAGATGTTTATAAAGGAAATAAAAGTAGAAAATAACTAATAAAGAAAAGGAGTCCTAATCATAAGAATCCTAGAAAAAAAAAAAACTCCTAATAAAAGTTCCTAGTGAGCATCTATTGTGGTGGGTGTGAAAGAGCATTTAGTTGCTCAAGGATATGGTTCAAGATGAACCTCATCTCATTTTGCAACTCATGAACCAAAATGTTGGTTCTTTGAGTGAGATGGGCGGTCCGCTCACACATGGAACAACCATGTCGAGGGGAGTTGCGTGGAAGGTTTGGTTCGTTTTTTGGTGGTGGTGGTGTTGGTTGGTAGTTTGATGGTGGAGATGGTGGTGTTGGTTGATGGTTTGTTGGTGGAGGTGGTGGAACATAAGTAGGAGACATGATGGATGCAAGCAAAGTGGATTATAAATCCATTGCTTCATTTAGGTGGGAATCCACCATGTTTGAAAAGACATAGAGGCGATCAAGTTCCTCATTTATTTCACCTTGAGTTTGTGGTTGGTTGATCCACATTGACTCATCAATGGCTTGTAGTGTGGATGTTGGTGAAAAAGGTTGAGGTTGAGGTTGTTGTGTTGGAGCTTGATCACGGTAAAGAGGACCGTGAATGTCCTAATAGATGGGATGGAAGAGAGGTGGTTCTCGATGTGAAGGTTCTACCTCAAAAGGCATTGGTGGTGGATTGGTGGACCTAGGTGGAAGGTCTTCCAATGTTTCTAGATAGGGATGTGGTGAGGTTGGTGGAGTTGCAAACAACTCAATGGGTTGGAGTTTGGGTTAATGAGGTGGTGATGGTGATCTTGTCACATGTGATGATGCGGGTGGTGGTGTGGTAGCCACTGGTGTTATAGATGGTGGTGGAGTGGTGATTATGATATGGGGTGGTGTTGGAGTTGATAGAGTAAGGAAATTTTCATTAGCAATGGGAGATGAGATGTTCAAAGGTGATGATTCTTCGGATGAGGAGTTGAGATTAACAAAACAGAAAGGTCTGACACTCATTCTTGATGTTCTTCTGTGTGGTCTGGATGTTGAGGAGTTGTTTGATTTGGTCATTGTGAGGGAGAAGGTTGCTCAGAAATGCAAAAATATTGCTTAGAAATGATGGTGAAGATGTGAGAAAAGATTAAACAAAAGCTTCTAATTTATAGACACCAAGGTTTATGGAAGGGTGTGTTTGGATGTGATGTTGATCCATAGAAATATGTTGGTTCCTAATGATTTTGAAGAAGAAAAGAAGCTAGTCATATCATCAAAGTCAATCCATTGAGATGGAGTTGAGTAAGATGAAGAAGATATGCAGTAAATGCAAAGGGTGAGTGGGAAATCTAATGATGTGATTGATCCATGGATTGCAAGGAACCATTTTGAGGGATCCTTACTTGTTAGAGAAAGGTAACTTGAGTGGAAATTTGAAATTTCAAAATTTGGTGGGAAATTGTATTCCTATTTGTCTAAGGTTGCTAAGATGATCCTAATGTGATGAAGTATCAGTAAAGGTATCCTAAATAAAGAATCAATTATCTAAAGTGCGGGATTAAACGAAAAATTTAAAAATATGACTGTTGATCCGCGGAACCAACCGAAAACAAAGATGGATCCCTGTTTTTGGTTTTGCGGAATCCATTGGTTGTATTTTGGCGGCACCAAAAAATTGAATAGACGGAACCCTCTTTTTGGTTCCGCAATATCTACCAATCAAAAAATCAATACAGTGGGCTTTTTTAAAGGCCCGAAACCCGTTTAAATCCCAAAAATTGTCCTAAAACATATGTAATTAATTAGTTGTGATTGATTAAAGACAAAAACACAGGTAATAACACATGTAATCATATAGATAAAATTAAGGCTAATGAACTTACTATTAATAGAATTTAAGCCAAACAGTGGCTTAAGCATGGAAAATTGATAACATGTAAATGTTATCGCCCTGCATGATCAAGTTAGTTCAAATATTTGTTCAACGATAAGATAATATCCTACAAGATGCAATTCCTAACTATGAAAAACATGATTTGTTATGTAATTCAGTGAATATGCTTAATGATTAATCAAAAATATGTATAAACCCCAAGTTTTGGTTTTGTGGAAGAAATAGAAATCCTAGACTCAGATCAGGAATGTAAATAGAGTTGGGATACTTACAGTGGGAGTTAGAACACAAATTTATTAAAGAAGATGACCTAGGTTCTGCTATGGGTCGAGTTCTAGTTGCTTGTGTGTTTTTGGAGAATGTGTGATAAGCAGTAAAGGAGTGTTTGTTTAATATATTAAAAAACTGACCCAGGAACCTACGGATAGGACGGAACCAAAAACGGGGTTCCGTCCTTGTTGTCGAAGGGTTCCGCGGGACCAATTTTTGGTTTTTGGTTTTTATCGTGTTTGGTTAATCTAAGGTTCAAGTTAAGATTTTAACTACACATTAGGTTCCATTAATCCTAAACCAAGTCTAAGAAGGTTAAAGGGTTCTCTCTTAAGAGGTTTTGTGAGGATATCGGCAATGTTGTCTTCTGATGATACTTTCTCAATCGAGATGTTTCCTTTTTGAACATTGTCGCGTAGAAAGTGATAACGAATCTCTATGTGTTTGGTTCTAGCATGTTGAACTGGATTCTTGCTAAAGTCGATAGCTCCTTTGTTGTCGCAGAGAATGGGGACGTCTTTGAGTTGAATCCCAGAGTCGAAGAGAGCTTGTTTCATCCAAAGTGCCTGTTGACATGCTTTTCCTGCAGACACGTACTCGGCTTCGATTGTTGAGATTGCTAGAGCCGTTTGTTTCTTTGAGAACCATGTGGTAAGACAATGTCCAATAAAAGTACAAATACCACTTGTACTCTTTCTATCGACGTAGTCACCAACATGGTCTGAGTCGGCATACACTATGGTTTCAATTCCCATTCCTTTGGGATACCATAATCCTAAGTGTGTAGTACCTTTAATGTATCTAAAAATCCGTTTTACGACTTCAAGATGGGATATTTTAGGATCTTCTTGAAAGCGAGCGCATAGACAAACACTAAATATAATGTCGGGTCTACTAGCCGCGAGATAGAGTAGACTACCAATCATTTCTCTATATTTAGTGCTATCTACGGATTCACCTGCGTCATCCTTGGTGAGTTTAGTTTCCGAAGACATGGGTGTTTTCATAGGTTTGTAATCTTCAAGACCAAATTTATTAAGCATATCTTTGATGTACTTAGATTGGTTGAAGAATATCCCATCTTCTAATTATTTTATTTGGAGTCCTAAGAAAAAGTTTAGTTCCCCCATCATACTCATTTCAAACTCATCATGCATGATTTTTGAGAAATCGTCGCACAACTCTTGACAAGTTGATCCGAATATAATGTCATCCACATATATCTGAACTCTGATAATATGTGATCCCTTTTTCTTAGTGAAAAGAGTGTTGTCTACTAGTCCCATGGTATACTTATGTTCAACTAGGAAAGTCTTAAGTCGATCATACCATGCTTTTGGTGCTTGCTTAAGTCCGTATAAATCTTTTTTAAGTTTGTAGACATGATTTGGTTTTTCAAAGTCGGCAAAGCCGGGAGGTTGTGCGACATACACTTCCTCATTAATAAAACCATTAGGAAAGTTTAAAGTTATGTGCACATGCATATGCAAGTAGTATTCTAATTGACTCGAGCCTAGCAACCGGTGCAAATGTTTGGTCGTAGTCTATACCTTCTTGTTGATTGTAGCCTTGAGCTACTAGCCTAGCTTTGTTTCTAGACACTACATCATTTTCATCCATTTTATTTCTAAAAACCCATTTTGTTCCAATTATGGTTTGACATTTAGGTTGAGGGACCAATGTCCAAACATCATTTCTAACAAATTGGTTTAATTCTTCTTGCATTGCTACAACCCAAGATTCATCTTTTATGGCCTCATTTATATTTTTGGGCTCAATTATTGAAATGAAACAAAAGAAATTACTTTGATTTTGAACTTTTGATCTTAAGGTTCTTTCATTAATTTCTCCTATGACATTATCTAATGGATGACTTCTAGATTCTTTGATGTTGACTATTTCCTTATTTAAAGGTTCATCTTCTTTATCATTATTTAGATTTTCTTTATCATTATCTAGATTTTCTTTATTTCGTCGAATGTTACGTTTAACGATTTCTCGACTCTTAAGGTTTGTTTGTTCAAAACGATATATGCTTTACTATTTTGTGAGTATCCAAGGAACACACCTTCATAAGACTTTGGGTCAAACTTGGTGAGATAATCCTTAGTGTTTAAAATGAAGCACTTGCTTCCAAAAACTCTAAAATATCCTAATGTAGGCTTTTTGCCTCTATAAAGCTCATATGATGTTTTATTAAAAAATGGTCTAATTAAAACTCTATTTAAGATATAGGTGGATGTGTCAACGGCGTTACACCAAAACTTTTGTGGTATATTTTGTTCATTTATCATTTTTCTACTCAATTCTTGAAGTGTTCTGTTTTTACGTTCTACTACACCTTTAGATTGAGGAGTACGCGGAGCTGAAAAGTTATGCGTTATGCCATTAGCATCACAAAAAGCTCCAAATTGAGTTTCGTTATCAAATTCACGACCGTGGTTGGTTCTAATTGACACAATGCTATTTCCTATTTGATTTTGAATTTTCTTACTTAGAATTTCAAATTTATCAAATGCTTCATTTTTAGTTTTCAAAAATTTAGTCCAAGTATATCTTGAATAATCATCCACTATGACCAAAGTGTAGAAGTTTCATCCATAACTTTGTATAGCGGATGGACCAAATAAATCCATATGCAATAGTTCTAAACACCTAGATGTGGACACCATGTTTTTAGCCTTATGGCTATTATGAACTTGTTTCCCAATTTTGCAAGCATCACAAAAGTGTTGGTCGTATTTCAACTTAGGTAGGTTCCTAACTAGTTCCTTAGATGAAAGAGATTGGATTAGTCTCATATTGGCGTGACCTAGGCATCTATGCCAAAGAATTGAGTTGTCATCTAGAGAGGTAAGACAAAGTTTGTCTTTAGATGTTTTATCTAATTTCATAACGTATATATTATTTTTCAAAACACCTTTACCAACGGTTATACCGTCTTTAAGTATTTTACTTCCGTTTTCACTGAAAAGGACGTCATACTTTTTACGGCATAGTTGACTAATACTAAGCAAGTTAAAACCTAAGTTATCTACATGAGCAACATCATCAATAGAGAGAGAGTCATGAGAGATTGTACTTTTTCGACAATTTTAATTTTAAGCTTGCTACCAAACGTAACATTACCTCCGTCGTATGGTTGGTAGCTTGAGAAAAGGCTTTTGTTTCCCGTCATGTGCCTTGAACACCCGACGTCCTTAATCCACTCGTCTGGTGTAACACCTCCATTTTTGTGATACGCAGCGGAATTCAAGTTGGGTGTTACTCGACAGTACAACAGTTATAGTAATAGAAAACGATCTCTAATGGAGTCGTTTTAAAAGATTTATCATTCGAATTTTTATAAATATCAGAGTTTACAAATGAGGTCCCAGTAGGTTTACAGTTTATTAAATAAGTTTCGAATGATAATTAGCCTTTTATCGGTATCCGTCCCTTTCCATGCCATCCTCGCTTATTATAGACCTGAGATAAACATGCTAAAAAGGTCAACACAAATGTTGGTGAGTTCATAGGGTTTATAAGTAAAACAGTTGATTTCAGTAGTCAAAAGTTGAGTAAATCCGTAGCGTTTAAAGTTGTAATCAGTTGAACACAAGCTAAAAAAAAGAATACAGTTATATCACAGTTCGGTACATTGCACTAAACCTCATGACACTCAAGGCGTTGACAGTTTCCAGTCTCACTAACATAATATAAATGAAAGTGGTTTGCCCCCAAGTAAGAGTTTGCCAAAAACTCCTCCGAGATTTCAAATATAATGCATTTGTCTAACCGGCTACCACAAAGATATCCATCCGACTAGTACAAATGGGTCGTCAGGCTAATAGATCTATTCATTTTATTCGCGCTCAACCAGCAGGTGACTAATGGTGCTTGATATGAAGGACTTTTTAAAATAAATATAAATAGGCAACAGTTAACTTAGTGTAATAACAATTTGGAAAACGTTCGTTAAATTACTTGTGTTCAACATATAATAAGTTTCATTATTGTTTCATCTATCGAGTAAAATGTTTATGAACAAGATTTATAAGTTAAACGAGCATGTATCTCCCCCAAAGAGTTTAAAATAAGAAAAGAGGGGCTATAACTCACCTGAGCACTCTGGATGGAAAACAAATCAAATATAGCGGATAAAATGCTCCGATATGCAACCTAGATGAATATGTCAAGTTTTTCAGTATTCGTATTCAAGTATTTGTGATTTTATTATTCGTTTCGTAATGTTTTATTAACGGTTAATTGGGACAACATGAAGTCTCTTCAAATATTGGTGGATGATATGATTTTATCGTATTTCATATTTTATGTTTATGTTTCGCTTGTTTGTTCGTTGACATATAAATGTTTCATATATAAGTTTTATAAACTCCCGAGTTGTTAAGTGTATTTCTTATATAGGTTTTATAACAAAATCCGATTCATTAAGTGGTGAAACATTGTACCGAAGTGTATATAAAAATATTGTACCTTATACCCTTGAACATTTATAAAAATTACAACTTTTATCCTTCAACTTTGGTGAAATGATAGTTTTTACCCTATAGTTTCAAAAATGACAATTTATACCCTCTAATATGGATCGTTGACAAAACAGCCCTTATATTAATATCTTTACATTTTCGGCCCAAGAAATCTCTAATGTTTAGTTTATAGCTTTTTCAATAATAAAAATAAACAAAAGGGTGCTTTTGGTTTTATGCTTATCTCGCCCAAAAAGGAAGTAAATATAAGCTAGACCTTATAGTATTTTTACAACGTTCTTATTTCTTTTAGTAGTCTGCTAGGTGGTCTTTACAATGGTTCAATCCCGAAGTTCCAAGGTTTTATGGTTTTCTCAAAATAAGTTATTAAAGTTGGGATGTTAAGCGATTTATAAAAGGGTTGTTGCTTTATTGTTCGATCAGCCCATAAACAAGGGTTAATTCGAGACGGGGCGAGACCAAGTTTTGACAACACTCTTGTTCCTTTAAATACATCACTGTGTGGTCTTTAAGATGCAAAAAATTTAGATTTTATGGGATTCATTTGGTTGTTGAAATAAAGGTCCAAAGTTGGGGTCTTGGCTGGTCTCGACAAAAGGAAGAACAGAAAGTATAAAAATGGTAAAACAAGATTTTGATCTCGGATCTTCACAAGACTTTTTCCACAGTTGATTGACATATTTTTAAGCTTATTAAAAGTCATTTCCATAGTAGCTTATAGCTTATATTTGTAAAATTAATAATAGTGTTCAAAAATAAATATTTGGTTTTTATGTTATGCGACTAGGAAAAGGACCCAAAAAGACACGTGATAACTAGCTATTTTGACCAGGTTATGGGGGCGTTCTAGAGTCTCCTAGGTGGTGATTAAATAGGGAATTTGGTGGGGGTTTGTATCTCTTCCTCGTGGTGGGAAAATAAGGGGCAAAGTGAGGGTTTGGGGCTGATGTTGGGTCGACAGAATCAGGAACAGAAAACATGCTTTTAATTTTTCTTTTACAAATTTTTATATCTTGTTTCCATGACATGTTATATAATTATTTAACTTGTTTTAACATATCATTTATTAACTTTTAAGCTTATGCAATAATATAAAGTAATATAAGAGTATCAAATACAGGAACATTTCAAAACAATATTTTAGTCTATGTTTTAGTTAAGGATTTGTTTAGTATCATGTTTAGACATAATTAAGACTTATAAAAGATATTGAAATAGATTAAGAGGACTTACAAGCTGAAAATGATTATGGAAGGTTTTTGACAAAAGTGTTTTGAAACTGGAATTCCTATCCTTCCTCTCCTACTAATCTCTTCTAAGATCCTTCTTTGGCTTCTACCTAGACTATAGGTTTAGCGAACATGTGAGGATATTTATGTGTTTGTGGATTTTCGAATGGGTTATGTAAAATGAAGGAAGGTATGTCGAATTTATAGAGGAAGGAAAACTAGGGTTTTCTAATTTGTTATATCATCATGTTAGAAGGAGGGTGATGTGTATAAATATACACCATATCTTAGGTTGTGGGTTAATCTAGTGAAGAAAAGACCAGGTGAGGGGGAGGGGGGATGGTGTGAGGTGGAAAAAGGAAAGCCAAGGATTTTGCCTAGTTAAGGAACAAAGTGATGTGGTTCATTCTTAAGCCTATGATTCTAACTATGAGTTGTCTTAGGTGATTTAAGGTTACATTTGAGAACATATCTATTTTAACTGAAAATAAAAGTAGTAAGTTGTAATTTATGAATAAAAAGTTTTATTAGTAAAAGACTAGGAGTTGTAAGTGTATGGCAAATGTATCATGAGTGAATATTAAAGGTCATCTAAAGCCTATTCAGCGTCTACAACAATTGGAAAATATCGACTTTGTTTAATCATTTTGATACAAAGTTAACTTGGACAAAATATGTTACTGGATCAATCCTACTCGTCCTAGGTGCATGCATATTCTCAAACTAAAAATGTTACCATTTGTTTAGTATGCATGATCATACAAATATTAGCTTGTTATGGACACAAGATTATACATTTTATATATATTTGGTTGTAGTTGAATTTGATGGCATAAAATCTTATACATTCAAATACTTGTATATGTTACCTGTTTAATGGCAACAAAATCATGCACTAACATTAGTCTTATGGCATTTTGTTTATACACATATATATAGATACTAATTATTGGTTTGTTATGGTAAAAATTGTATACGTTATATATATATTGCATGCATGGCACAATGTATTTTAGAAATTAATTTGCTACGGTAATTAAATGGTACTCGTTTCATGGTATTATACATACACGTTCTTATTTTAGTTGCATGAAAAGAATAGTACACGTACATGTATGATTTTATAGGAAGATTGTATGAAACATGGCATGTATTCTATTCTCACAATTATATATATATATATATATATATATATATATATATATATATATATATATATATATATATATATATATATATTTTTTGAATGGAAAGATTGCGTAGTATCTAGATCTTAAACGTTATATATATTGTTGGTTGTTGTATTTTATGATTCAAAAATTATACACGTTAAGATATTGATATATGTTATAAGTTATATATTGCATGCAGGGTTAATACTTCTTACATGTTAACATATAAGTTGATAGAAAAATTATACATGTCTATATTTAGGATTTTTAATAGCATGTTATGGCTAAATCTTACTACACGTATATTTTGCATGGAAATGGTTATATGGCATAATCTATATGTTCATGTTGATAGTTTTAAGGTGTAGTTTGATCCCAGTAATTACTAACGTTAATTAAGTCACGAAACTTAAAATCAGGTAACGTAAAAATATATTGTTTATAAAAATATCAAAGTTTTTTAATATACTCTAACTAATAACTAATCATATTAGTCGTGTGATATGTTTAAAAGAGAGCATATACGTTAATAAAATCTAATAGGTTTGAGTACTCGTATTACGTAAAGAGTATAATGTAAAAATATAAAAATAACAAAGTGACAATAGCTCATATAAAATATATAGACTTATCATAATCTTGGGTTGGTCGTGAGTATAATATAATAAAGAAAAATTTAAATTTTTCTGTAAAAATGGTAATTAAAAATAGTGACTGAGATTAATATTTAATTAATTGTTGTTAATTATAGTGGAAATTTACCAGTGGTTACAGTCTCTCCTCCTTAACGGAATCCCGTCCCCGGATTCGATCTGTGTTAGGTGTTTAAGTGATGAAAATGAAAAGTGGTTTTACTTGTGAAAACTTGATAAGTTAAAATTTACTATTTTATGTTAGAAACATTGTCCCGAAAGTCATAATCTTAAGAAAATTTATTTTGCATGAAAATTTTTATTTTATAAGTATGTATTATGAGTTTATGAAATGCGTGCAACAAGAAAGTTTTAAGTAACAAATTTTTAACAATGAGGGTTTCGGAAAAGAACTTGATGAATTTAGGAATTTTTTTTGAAATTTAAGCTTCCATGGTACGATGAATAGTAAATCCTAATGGTCATGAATAGTAAAAGCTAACGGTTATGAACAGTAAAAATAACGGCTAGTGAACAGTAAAACCAACGGCTATTGAACAGTAAAATAACGGCTAGAAATAGTAAAATAACGGCTAGTTTTCTACCTATATATACTCCATTTTAATTTTCATTCTTCCACAAAACACATATCTCTAATTTACACTCTCAAAATGCCGCATCTTATAACTATTCTAGCAATTGTGTAAGTTGTTGCTGTCGCTACCTATATGGCGTATAATCCGGAAGAAGATTTCGGAATTCTGGGCGTGATCTTAATGTTCGTCGTACCACTTACGATTTTAGCTTTTGTCGTGGATCAGACATGGGGAAAATAAGTCTCGCACTAGGGTTGTTAGTAGGGATCCTTGTTGTAAAAAAAAGAAATAAAACTCGTTCTTACTTATGTTTAAGATCTAGTCTTACTATCATTTTTAATAAATTGTTATGCTAATTGTATTGCTATGTATCAATATTCGTGGATTTTAATGTAATGGAAGTTTACATTTTGTGTTTAATGAATTTTAGAGATTCTCGAGTTCGTACTCATGTCTTTTCAGATACAAATAAGCCCACTTGTTTATAATTCATTATTTACATAGAGAGGCGTCCCAAACAATGTAAATAAAGGAGTATAAACTTATGGTTCGGTGATTCATAATTTCTTTATTTAAATAAAAAAGCGTCCCAATCCATTCAAATAAAGACATTGTAAATCAGCCTACTTAAGAATTTCTGACTCAACATTCGTACTTGACCGATGAGTTACAAGGTATTTTAGTGAGGGTACGGGAAGAGTATTTACACTCATCTGTTGAGATGAGAGTAAGGAAATCAAGGAAAATTAACATAGGATTCAAAATATTTGGAGAGTATATATTTATCGTAGATAGAATAGGAATTATGCAATTCACAACGTCTTAGGAAGATTTCGTAGATTACGAAATGTAGAAGTAGGTACATGCTCAGGGAAATATGATTTAAGTTAGGATGCCTTAGGATAGGCATAAGCGGTTACGTTTATTTATATAAAGTGATCAGAAGTACGTCATGTATATATGTCATTATACTAAAGCACAAATTACCTAGAAGTCACATATTCTTCTGGAGGATGGAAGGCACGAACAGCGAAAAGGATATAAATTTTTTTTGTGAAAAGCAGTTATAGTTTAGGTCTCAATTAGACCCGTTTCTCTATAACTATAAGCTCTGATACCAATCTGTAACACCCCCATTTTTGTGATACGCAGCGGAATTCAAGCTGGGTGTTACTCGACAGTACAACAGTTATAGTAATAGAAAACGATCTCTAATGGAGTCGTTTTAAAAGATTTATCATTCGAATTTTTATAAATATCAGAGTTTACAAATGAGGTCCCAGTAGGTTTACAGTTTATTAAATAAGTTTCGAATGATAATTAGCCTTTTATCGGTATCCGTCCCTTTCCATGCCATCCTCGCTTATTATAGACCTGAGATAAACATGCTAAAAAGGTCAACACAAATGTTGGTGAGTTCATAGGGTTTATAAGTAAAACAGTTGATTTCAGTAGTCAAAAGTTGAGTAAATCCGTAGCGTTTAAAGTTGTAATCAGTTGAACACAAGCTAAAAAAAAGAATACAGTTATATCACAGTTCGATACATTGCACTAAACCTCATGACACTCAAGGCGTTGACAGTTTCGAGTCTCACTAACATAATATAAATGAAAGTGGTTTGCCCCCAAGTAAGAGTTTGCCAAAAACTCCTCAGAGATTTCAAATATAATGCATTTGTCTAACCGGCTACCACAAAGATATCCATCCGACTAGTACAAATGGGTCGTCAGGCCAATAGATCTATTCATTTTATTCGCGCTCAACCAGCAAGTGACTAATGGTGCATGATATGAAGGACTTTTTAAAATAAATATAAATAGGCAATAGTTAACTTAGTGTAATAACAATTTGGAAAACGTTCGTTAAATTACTTGTGTTCAGCATATAATAAGTTTCATGATTGTTTCATCTATCGAGTAAAATGTTTATGAACAAGATTTATAAGTTAAACGAGCATGTATCTCTCCCAAAGAGTTTAAAATAAGAAAAGAGGGGCTATAACTCACCTGAGCACTCTGGATGGAAAACAAATCAAATATAGCGGATAAAATGCTCCGATATACAACCTAGATGAATATGTCAAGTTTTTCAGTATTCGTATTCAAGTATTTGTGATTTTAATATTCGTTTCGTAATATTTTATTAACGGTTAATTGGGACAACATGAAGTCTCTTCAAATATTGGTAGATGATAAGATTTTATCGTATTTCATATTTTATGTTTATGTTTCGCTTGTTTGTTCGTTGACATATAAATATTTCATATATAAGTTTTATAAACTCCCGAGTTGTTAAATGTATTTCTTATATAGGTTTTATAACAAAATCTGATTCATTAAGTGGTGATACATTGTATCGAAGTGTATATAAAAATATTGTACCTTATACCCTTGAACATTTATAAAAATGACAACTTTTATCCTTTAACTATGGTGAAATGACAGTTTTTACCCTATAGTTTCAAAAATGACAATTTATACCCTCTAATATGGATCATTGACAAAACAGCCCTTATATTAATATCTTTACATTTTCGGCCCAAGAAATCTCTAATGTTTAGTTTATAGCTTTTTGAATAATAAAAATAAATAAAAGGGTGCTTTTGGTTTTATGCTTATCTCGCCCAAAAAGGAAGTAAATATAAGCGAGACCTTATAGTATTTTTACAACGTTCTTATTTCTTTTAGTAGTTTGCTAGGTGGTCTTTACAATGGTTCAGTCCCGAAGTTCTAATGTTTTATGGTTTGCTCAAAATAAGTTATTAAAGTTGGGATGTTAAGCGATTTATAAAAGGGTTGTTGCTTTATTGTTCGATCAGCCCATAAACAAGGGTTAATTCGAGACGGGGCGAGACCAAGTTTTGACAACACTCTTGTTCCTTTAAATACTTCACTGTATGGCTGTATAGATGCCAAAAATTTAGATTTGTTGAAATAAAGGTCCAAAGTTGGGGTCTTGGCTGGTCTCGACAAAAGGAAGAACAGAAAGAATAAAAATGGTAAAACAAGATTTTGATCTCGGATCTTCACAAGACTTTTTCCATGGTTGATTGACATATTTTTAAACTTATTAAAAGTCATTTCCATAGTAGCTTATAACTTATATTTGTAAAATTAACAATAGTGTTCAAAAATAAATATTTGGTTTTTGTGTTGTTCGACCAGGAAAAGGACCTAAAAAGACACGTGATAACTAGCTGTTTCGACCAGGTTATAGGGGCGTTCTAGAGTCTCCTAGGTGGTGATTAAATAGGGTATTTGGTTGGGGTTTGTATCTCTTCCTCGTGGTGGGAAAATAAGAGGAAAAGTGAGGGTTTGGGGCTGATGTTGGGTCGACAGAATCAGGAACAGAAAACATGCTTTTAGTTTTTCTTTTACAAAGTTTTATATCATGTTTCCATGACATGTTATATGATTATTTAACTTGTTTTAACATATCATTTATTAACTTTTAAGCTTATGCAATAATATAAAGTAATATAAGTGTATCAAATACAGGAACATTTCAAAACAATATTTTAGCCTATGTTTTAGTTAAGGATTTGTTTAGTATCATGTTTAGACATAATTAAGACTTATAAAAGATATTGAAATAGAATAAGAGGACTTACAAGCTGAAATTGATTATGGAAGGTTTTTGAAAAAAGTGTTTTGAAACTGGAATTCCTATCCTTCCTCTCCTACTAATCTCTTCTAAGATCCTTCTTTGGCTTCTACCTAGACTATAGGTTTAGTAGATATGTGAGGATATTTCTATGTTTGTGGATTTTCGAATGGGTTATGTAAAATGAAGGAAGGTATGTCGAATTTATAGAGGAAGGAAAACTAGGATTTTCTAATTTGTTATATCATCATGTTAGAAGGAGGGTGATGTGTTTAAACATACACCATATCTTAGGTTGTGGGTTTAGCAAGTGAAGAAAAGACCAGGAGAGGGGGGGGGGGAATGGTGTGAGGTGGAAAAAGGAAAGCCAAGGATTTTGCCTAGTTAAGGAACAAAGTGATGTGGTTCATTCTTAAGCCTATGATTCCAACTACTAGTTGTCTTAGGTGATTTAAGGTTACATTTGAGAACATATCTATTTTAACTGAAAATAAAAGTAGTAAGTTGTAATTTATGAATAAAAAGTTTTATCAGTAAAAGACTAGGAGTTGTAAGTGTATGGCAAAAGTATCATGAGTGAATATTAAAGGTCATCTAAAGCCTATTCAGCGTCTACAACAATTGGAAAATATCGACTTTGTTTAATCATTTTGATACACAGTTAACGTGGACAAAATATGTTACTGGATCAATCCTACTCGTCCTATGTGCATGCATATTCTCAAACTAAAAATGTTACCCTTTGTTTAGTATGCATGATCATACAAATATTAGCTTGTTATGGACACAAGATTATACATGTTATATATATTTGGTTGTAGTTGCATTTTATGGCATAAAATCTTATACGTTCAAATACTTATATATGTTACATGTTTAATGGCAACAAAATCATGCACTAAGATTAGTCTTATGGCATTTTGTTTATACACATATATATAGATACTAATTATTGGTTTGTTATGGTAAAAATTGTATACGTTATATATATATTGCATGCATGGCACAATGTATTTTAGACATTAATTTGCTATGGTAATTAAATGGTACTCGTTTCATGGTATTATACATACACGTTCTTATTTTAGTTACACGAAAAGAATAGTACACATACATGTATGATTTTATAGGAAGATTGTATGAAACATGGCATGTATTCTATTCTCACAATTATATATATATATATATATATATAGAATGGAAAGATTGCATGGTATCTAGATCTTACACGTTATATATATTGTTGGTTGTTGTATTTTATGATTCAAAAATTATACACGTTAAGATATTGATATATGTTCTAAGTTATATATTGCATGCAGGGTTAATACTTCTTATATGTTAACATATAAGAAGATAGAAAAATTATACATGTCTATATTTAGGATTTTTAATAGCATGTTATGGCTAAATCTTACTACACGTATATTTTGCATGGAAATGGTTATATGGCATAATCTATATTTTCATGTTGATAGTTTTAAGGTGTAGTTTGATCCCGGTAATTACTAACGTTAATTATGTCACGAAACTTAAAACCAGGTAACGTAAAAATACATTGTTTATAAAAGGGATAATTACTAGACTGCCCCAGTTGCCCAGGTGCGTTGCTTATCCGACCCGCTCATAGAAAATTCTTATACTAGACCAGGGCAACTTATCCGACAAACCAGGGGATGCCACGTGTCCGACCAAATAGTGATAATACTGTTGTGTTTTTTGGGCAAAATATGGATATTTTGGTCATTTTATACCTTACTCTTACTCTTACTGCATTCGACTAAACCAACTAATATAAATCTCACAACCCTTTCCTCTCACAACTCACACCACCACAACCACCCAAAAACCCGTCGCCACCACCATCCGACGCCACCACCACCTAACGCCACCTCCACCGGACTCCACGAACACATAACAACTGAACATCCGTGTACTTTTCATTTCTGATTAAAAGCACGGAAAAACCCAAACATCACTTTTTTTTTCCGGCGATTGAACCTCACTCTCCGGCGGTCACCGTCCGCCGCTCGTCGGTATACTTTTCATTTCTGATTTTGTAAATTTTCACTTCATTTTAATTTCATTGTGTAATCCCTTTAATTTGGTCATTGCAGATGAGGATTTCCACAAGCGGGGAAGCCGTCGTTGCTCACTTAGCTGTGTATACTCTGTGGGGATACTTATTTTGGTGATATAATCGTTATAAAATAGTCGACAACACTATTCGCTTGATATTCGCGTTAAGGATAGTTATTTAGTGAACTCATTTTCCATTAATCAATATGATCACTCTGTTTGCTCGACATGGCCAGTTGGGCACCCTCCCTTTTTCTTGTTAGTTAACCACGAGCTGGTTTAGTAGATGACTGTGTGTGTTAAAGCTTTTTTTACTTATTCTGTGTAGAGATAGTTAAAGTTTCCTAGACTTGCTTGATGCTTGGAGCTACTAGACTCACCTGGACTATTTGTTATAATATAACTTATGGCACTCGTTTTTCTCAGCCAAGTGTGCTTTGATTTGGTTTACTCAGCCCACATTGCTAGAATTCCTTTTGCTCATCCCACTTTGCTAGAGTACCTTCGTTTTATATATTGTTATATCTGTTTTTGGTTTGGGTTTGTTCCATCTTTGTTTTTAGCTTTGATTCTGTTTTGCTTGCCAAGTTGAGGATCGTCCTGCCTCTGGAGTATAAGAAATGATACTATATTTATTCATTACTCTTATCAACTTTGGTAGTTAGTTTAGAGAGATTATTATCCATACAACATAATATATATTAAAATTATTCTAACTTACAGCATAATTAATCACTTACAAATCTTAATTTGGTTCAGCTTATTAAATTACATCGATGTGCCTTTTCTCATGGTGCAGGGTTAGCCTTCGCATACCATCTGTTATACCTTTAGGATGCTACTGGGTTCTATTCTTCAGGATTGCATGCACTTGGACTCCAAGTTTGTCGGGCTACAGGATAGGAGCTGGTATTAATCTTGAACCAACTTATGTTTGAGGGTTGGTTTGAATTATTCATAAATTCTTTATATTTAAAATTACGTCTTGAGAAAATAAACTGAGATTGCATTTTTCAACTATGTTTTCAACCTTACAAGTTACAACATCTGGTCAGCATATGATGTACTAAAAGTGTGACATTGGCCAAATTATATAAGTCCTCATAATTGTACTGAAAGTGTTTAACATTGGCAAAATATATCAACGTCCTCGTAATTGTACAGATTAGAGAAATCTTGTGGGCCATACATAACCTATTATTATTAATATCCTTTAACGATTATTATATGAGTAATATTCGATGATACTTTGCCAAAGAAAATAAAGAGTTTCATTTGTTTCAGTAGGCAGGGGAGCATCAACTAATTATTATTATTTTCCAGTCAATTCAATTTCCAAAGACTACATCAGTGTCTTTTTTTATGGTCATCGTGCTCGTTTGATTTAGTTGTCTTTTTATGACAAGGTAGATGGATACATCTTCAAGAATATCTAAAATAAGAAGTAATGAGCGTGAAAGACTACGTGGCCCTCCTTGGTTGAAGGTATGCTTCAAGTTCTTTTAACTTTTTTGCACATCTTGTTAACTGTATAAAAGTAATTGTTCACGAAAGTATGTTAACAAATTTCTAACGACCTATGATGTGTTACAGACGGTACAAGGAGCATTGCTCACTTGTGCTTATGCACTTCTTGACTATGCACAAACGAGTCTGATAGCTGCAGTATTTGGTTTCAAGGTAGGTGTGTCTATTAATTATTATAATGTAATAAATGTTCTTGAAGAAGCATATAACAAAATTTATGTGTTATTATTATAGATGATGGAATGGTGGTACCAATCTGCTGAGGAGAGAATGTCAGCTCCAACTGTATATCCTCCACCACCTCCTCCTCCCGCACCGAAGGTATATCTGTTATACATGTAGCCAAGATATTAGTTGAGATATATTATAATACTATATAATTAGTTTTTTATGTAACAGGTTGCCAAGGAGGGCATCCCTCTGCCACCTGACTAGACAATTTGTCCTTTCTGTTCCCAGAAGCGAGCAAACCCATTAGCAGTTACGGTTTCTGGCTTTGTGTTTTGCTATGCTTGCATATTCAAGTATGTTTCACAGGTATGCATTCTTCTCTAGCTATCATCTTCAATACCAGATCTCATTAGCAATAGCTATACTGGAATATCAGGATGATGCTTTTGTGTAGATATTGCATTTAACCGCTTCTTATTCTGTCCCGCTGGTATCTGTTAGTCTTTAGGATCTTTATAAGTGAGTTCTTTAATTTGCCCGAAGTGATGAATTCTACATTTAACCGCTGCTTATTCTGTCCCACTCAAGTTCAAGGTCCAGTTTTGCCCATCCTCAGGGAGAATTCAGCAGCCCAATTCTTACCACATTTATTTTTTGCCCATATTAACTAGAAACACAAATGAGCCCACTAAACACAAATGAGACACTATTGCTGCCCTTTGTTTTTCCCAGAATGTGAAGCAAGTTTTTGATGCTGCCATTAAAGTCATTCTTGCACCACCAAAGTCAAAGAAAAAGAAGGGAAATGCTCAAAAGGCTTGCTCAATATTGTGATCAAGATCAAAATAAACAAAACTAGCTGTATTTCAATGTTCTTCTACCGTGAAGCTGTCTTGGATTCATTTCTCATATGTTTGTTAAATTGCATTTTGATCCTTTAAGTACTCGAATATCGTAATGTACTAATCGTGTAGTTTGGCCAAGAATTCGTAATTACATTGCTCGTTTTCTTTTCTTGCTGGTTCATTCTAGTTATTTTAACTCCAAGTTCTTGTTGGCTTTCAATGATCCTCTCTGTTTTCAAGACTTTGCAACGAGCAGCAGGAAAATCACATACGATGACAAGTGTTTCCCAGCTGCCCAAAAATACAAAAGTGTTGCCCAAAAATACAAAAGTTGCCCAAAAATACACAAGTTTCCTAAAAAAATACAAAAGTTGCTCAAAAAATATAAAAGTTGCCTAAAAAAATACAAAAGTTTCCCGAAAATACAAAAGTTGCCCAAAAATTACACAAGTTGCCTAAAAAAAATACAAAAGTTGCCCAAAAAATATACAAGTTGCCTAAAAAAATACAAAAGCTGCCTACAAAAATACAAAAGCTGCCCAAAAAATAGTCAGAAAATGACACTTGTCACTTGCAGAAAAGTGACGCTTGGCAGTTGCCCAAAATCCCTATTAAAAATGTGTAGCAGCAGTATCTTACAATGAGCAGCAGGAAAATCACAAAGGGCAGCAGTAGTGTCTAATATGTCGAGCAGTAGAATCAAAGAACTCGCAAGCAGTAGTAAAAATACCCGAGCAGCAGTACTAAATTCTCAGCAGTAGGAACTCTGAGTAGTAGCAGCATGATGCTAAGGTTAGCAGCAGAATGACATACCCTCGACCAGATCACATACTCTCGACCACCGAACCTTCTGACTCCAACAGTCAATTCTTTCTTTCAAGCAGCATGCTCAACCTTACAAACCAGACTCAGTATCCATAATCATAAACAACATCAGTACACTTACATCCAAATCAGTAATCACAGTAGCCATAGGTAACTTTAGTGACAATTTTTCCAAGTCCATGGGTCATAAGCAGCAAAATGGGTCATGTTAGATTATATTTTTTTAAGCATGGGTCAAATTTGACCCATTTGAGACCGGTTGAATTTTGCTATTTGTTTGCTTTTACCTGTTAATGAAGACACGGCATAACACGAATCAACCCATTTATAAACAAATCCAACAATTAAACTATCAATAGAAGAAAGAAAATACTAATGGACAAGCTAAGAATAAGAATAACTACGTCGTTTTAGTTGTATCTGAATGATTGAAATGGATGATTCAGAACCATATATTGAACAAAAACAATACAAGCTGCTAGCTGACGAAAATATGAAGAAAAGAAAAGCATCTTTATTATCAAGTTTTCTGTTACACAAGATCAAATGAGAATGAATGATGATTTACACTACACAACCCGTAACACAGAAATGGAACAGTAGGATTTTTATTTTTATTTTTATTTTTCCTTTTTCAAGTAACAAATGGAAAATCTTACAACTATAAGTTCTTATATCCATGGCTCACTGAAAATTTGAAAACTGATATCTACTTCTTTTTGGTTCTGAGTCTTGGCACATTCTTCTTAGCATTATTGACTGTGTTGTCTATGTAGGTAGCAAACGGTCCATGATCAGGAACAGTAACCGGGTCATGAGGGGTTTCTGGAACTTGTTCATTGTTAACAACTCTTGGGTGCAGCAGTGCATACCCTCACCCAAATCCTCTACAACTAGTTAGCCACACCAAAACTGACCCATTATCACTTTGCTGTTGTTGTTGGTGCAGTGCATATGCTCGCCCAAATCCTTTTCCTCTACTCATCATCGTTGACATTATGCCAATAACCACCGTCGCATCTGTCCCCGATGATGCTGACTCATTCGAAATCTGTTCGTGATCAGAATCTGAAACAGGAACCGGGTCAGGGTTGGGGGGTTGGTTTGGTGGATCTTTGTCACAACTCGTAATTTCAGGTCATTTTCCAAACCCCGACAATTTACTATTCATGAGTTACTATTTATCAATCGATATTCACCGATCACTATTCATCATTTCACTATTCATCATTTTTGAAGTCAGTTTGAGACT